>OZ007592.1:278635703-279838841 GCA_963931845.1 Maratus michaelseni | reverse complement strand
AGACATGCGTTACGCAGCCATCGTAGGCAATATGAGCAGCTGTCAGCGTTCGAGATGGGAAGAATCATCGGGATGATGGAAGCTGGGTGGTCAGCTCGGCGAGTAGCTCGTCAAGTAAGCCGTTCTGATTTTACTGTGAGGAGATGTTGGGACCAGTGGACTGAAGAGACGTCATTTACACGGCGACCAGGCTCGGGACACCCTCGAAAGACCAATCGTCGAGAAGACCGTCAAATCATACGAAACGTACGCGTAGAGCCAACTGCCTCATTGGCCGCTATCCAGACACAGGCAACACCTTCACTACGGACCCCTGTGTCTTCCCGAATCATCGCAAGGCGCCTGGCTGAAGGACATCTGGTATCGCGGCGCCCATTACGTGTGCTGCCAATGACACCCACCCACCCACGCCTCCGTTTGGAGTGGTGTCGCGCACGACGGAATTGGACTGCAACGGAATGGAACCAGGTCGTCTTCAGCGACGAGTCTAGATTCAATTTGAGCAGCGATGACAATCGTGTTCGTGTGTGGAGGCCCCGTGGTGAACGCCTCAATCCTGCCTTCGCTTTACAGAGACACACCGCTCCTACAGCTGGTGTAATGGTATGGGGTGCCATTGCTTACGATACACGGTCACCCCTAATATTGATCCGTGGCACAATGACAGCCCAGCGGTACATCCAGGACATCCTTCAGCCACATGTGTTGCCACTCGTGGCAGGGCTCCCAGGAGCCATTTTTCAGCAATACAATGCTCGGCCACACACAGCAAGTATGTCACAAGCCTGCTTCCGACACATTACCACCCTTCTCTGGCCTGCTAGATCCCCAGATTTGTCACCAATGGAGCATATCTGGGATCGTTTGGGACGGCAAGTTGGACACCCTACGAGTTTGGTTGAACTCGAGGCGCGTTTACAGCAACTGTGGAACGAGATGTCTCAGGACATCATACGGAACTTGTATGCCTCAATGCTTGCTCGTATCGCATCGTGCATTCGCGCTAGAGGGGGTCCAACAGAGTACTAAAATTTCCGTTCATTTGTACTTTTTTCTGCAATAACTGATCCTTTTTCTTTGGTTTTCTAATCACTTACTTATATCACAGTAGTACTTACGCGTATAAAATTTCGTTTCATTTGGATGTCCTTTTCTTGGTGCGCAAATTTTTATGGCAATGAGTGTACTTAGCAGCTTGATTTTTGTAAACAAACAATGCACGCGATTCTTTTATCAATATAGATTATAGCACTTTTTCAGAATAGTAAAATTCACCTTATTTAATCTGTCATTAAATAATATCATATTACTATGCAAAAATGATGACAGCGTTAAAGATTAAAATTGACTTCACGAAAGAGTCACACACTAGCTACTTTGGATTTGAGTTGAGTGCTCACAATGCTATCAAGCCGTTTGACTAAAAAAGAAAACTATGTATGTCATCTTTGTCAGACGAAAAATTTTTGACTATCTCATAGAAATAACTCTTCGCTATAATTTTTTCCTTCTTTATGAAAATTCGGAATTCTAGACAATAGTGATGTTTTTCCTTTAATCCTTTATAGATTTGCAGCGTATGATCATTTATTACAACAACTGAAAATTTTAATAATACGGACAGAAAATGAATTAGAAAATAAATCTTTCAAATCATTTACAGGAAAGTGAAAAATGATAAGCTTTTGTTCAATAGGATAGGCACCCCCCTTCCCCTTCCAAAGGTTTAAAAAATGTTCAACAACATTTACTATAATCATTGAAATTCAGAAGTTCATTTTATTACTCTTAAGAGTTAAGGATTTTTATTACATACATTCTCCCATTTAAATTTTGGCGTGGTTACAAATTTTGTTTTTGAATCTCCAATTATTGTGTGAGTTTGCATAATTTCGAGATTTCCTGCTAAATTTCAAGTCACCATGTCAAAACAGAAAAGAAATGAAAGAATATTATGAAAGTTCTATAACTCCAGCCTTTTTTCGGTATTCCTCTCGCATGTAAAACCCATTTACAGTTAAGCTTTCCTCAGTTAAGTAAGGGTACAGCTCACTTCTTTATCTGGCAGAGCTCCAGTCACTGAATCTACAAGAACAGCATATATATGTATTCTTGTGATGAGAAAAGTTTTATTACAAAAGAATTACATCAACGAAGAGCCATTACCATGACAATTAGCATAAAAGAAATAACGTGCTTCCTACAGAATATTAGTAAGGGAAATAACTTTTAAAAAATGAGAACGAAAGGTTTTATAGTTTGGTAATGTTGTACTTATAAAGCTATGCGAAGGAGTAAAAATAAATTAAAATGGTGAATATAATATATAATAAATGACAGATAAGTAGTTTTTTGATTTAGTACAGATATTAATTTTTTTAGTTATTATCTGAAAATATAAAAGATTAACTATATTATATTTTTTATAAGTAGGGTACTTAACTTGCATACACTATCGTGTATTTTAAATAAATTGTAATTGGACTTATTTTATTCATTTATTACGTTACATGAAATTTGTACTCAAAGAAAAATATTTTAAACGAATATGAAATGGGATAAGAATATCCTGAGAATGATTTTAAATTATACATGTGTATTAATTTTGTTCATTCATTTTTATTTACGTTTATTGTGTACAGCCATGAAAAAATTATAATGACAAGCGAAAAGTCGCCAAATGTAGAAGCCGCTTGGCTAGAAAATTATGCAAATATTTGTATGATAAAAATGCTTGAAACTGAACATTTCCAGACAAACTTTAAGTTTAAGATGGGGGAAAATAATTAAACGGCATGAATTAAAAATATTTTAATAGCTTGCTGCGCGGAAAAATTATAAAGACACACATTTCTTTTGAAATCGCAAACAAAATTTTGAATATTTGGTATTATCATAGGATTGTTTAAAATGGCCTAAAACTGTTGCGCAGTAAGATTGTCCAGTTTCTCTCGTTCTTCATCATGCCAAAGAGCACACAACTATCAGAATTTGAAAAGGGAAAAATTATTGCTTACAGAAACTGTGGAATGATTGGATATGAAATTGCAAGAAACACAAACAGATCTAAAACAGTAATTTATATATTTTTTAAGAATCCAAAAGATTATGGCAAGAAGAAGTATACAATACAGGTAGGCCTGTTTCTCTGATTATGCGCCAGAAACGTGGAATTGCGCGTCGAGCTTACTTAAAGAAACAGAGTTCTACGCAAATTAAAACAGAAATTAATCTACCATGCGCTAGCTGAACAGTGCATAATGTTCTGAAAAAGAATCCCAATGTTAGATATGCTAAACTACGGTCACACGTCTTCCACTTACAAAACTACAAAAGAAGATTAGATTGAAATTAGCTAAGAAACACCTTTTCTTTTGGATTTCGCTGGAAAGATGTGGTATTTTCGGACGAAAAAAAATATTAATTTGGGCGGACCAGATAGTTTTTACCATTATTGGTTTGACTTGCGAAAAGATAAACCCGTTTTTACCAAACGCCAATTCGGAAGACATTCTCTGATGTAGTGGGCAGCTTTCGCAGCCAATGGAACAACACCAATCGTGTCTATTTGAGGTCGCATGAATTCAGAATCATATCTATATATGCTAGCTGAAAATTTATTGCGTGAAACACCCCTTATCACAGGTGGTGATTATTTGTTTCAACAAGACAATGCAAGTTGCCATGTGTCACGTGCATCATGTTCATGGTTCGAGGCCAATTCTGTCCAACTTTTGGATTGGCCGCCAAGGAGCCCTGATTTAAACCCTACAGAAAATCTGTGGAGCATTTTAGCTAGAGAAGCATATAAGCATGGCATACAATTTGCAAATACAGACGATTTGATATTATTCATCGAATTAGCGTGGAAAAACATTTCTAAACAAACGTTAACTTGACTTTCTGAGTCAATGACTGCAGGATTAGTAAGAGTAAATGAAAAAAAAGGTGATTTTGTAGAATATTATTTTATTTCCAAACATATTTCATTATGTCATTATAATTTTTTCCACGTTTCACGTCATATATTTCTATAAATATGTGATTTATAAATTTTATTGTAATTTAATTTCGTCTTAATAGGTTCCTAATGTTTTCTAATTACGGGTAGTAAATTATGTTTGATTTTATTTTCAGTTGATAATTACTTTAATACATATTACTCATTTTTCAACGTGTCCTTATAATTATTTCCATGGATGTATAGTTATGGTGGTTTTTGTACACTGTTAAAAATTTGCAGCAAACTGTCCAGTCATTTGACCGTTTTTGTAAAAAATGGTTACATTACCGTAATATAACTCTATTATGACCATAATATGGGCAATAGTATGGTCAGAATAGAGTTAAGTTACGGTTAGGTAACAGTTTTCTATAAAAACGGTCAAATGACTGGACAGTTTGCTGCAAATTTTTAACAGTGTAGTGAAATGTGCTAGAGAAGTTTGTCCACTCCATACGTAAAAATATCGCTTTTATAAGACCAATCAATATTTTGTGTAATGAAAAAATAATGCTATTATTAAAAAAAAAAATTCTTTATTGAAAAAAAAATTGTTAGTACTAGCAGGCGTACCTACGAACTACGCTTACCAACCCCCGTTCAGACCCCCACAGTCTCTAAAATCACGCTAATTTGCTCTGGTTAAAAAAGAAGTAAAATAGCTGAAAATATAGAAACTCGTTATTTGAAGATAAATTAAGACGCATTAAAACCGCTAATGATTTAATAAAATATCACTGCCCGCTCTCCCTGCCCCTAAAATCTGGAAAAAGGAACTGTGAGCGGACATGTTTGAGCAATTTACGCCCTTTTGTGTAATCGTAAAAACATATTTAAGTTTTAAAAAAAATTGTTTCCTGGACGTTTATTTTAAATATGACGACATTTTCACCAGCGGAAGCTTTAAAAGTCAGCATTTATAAATTTAAATGTGCTTGATCTGCTGAATATGGGGCGATTTTCACCTATAAAAATCGTACAATGTTCAAAATGTTCAAATGTTATGTGTTAAAAAATTAATATATTGCAGGGCTAGCAGGGCTCCTAAAATTTTCTCGCTTTTCTCACTATTTTAAAACTATAATCTTTGTAGTAGACTTCTATTTTAGATGTTAAATAAATCTACAACGAAGATTTTTTTAATTACTAATTATATTAAAAATTAAATAAACATCAAAATTAAATTAAATTAAACGTCTCGTGTGATATAAATTTCGACATAAAACTTTCCTTTATTTAATATTATCCGTGCTCCATCATTAAAAAAATACTTTGTGCATATAATATACTTTGCATATATATACTTTGGACATAAAATATATTGTGCATGGCAATGCACATATCGTTTTAAATATGACGTAATTTAAACATTAAATTCTTTCCGCACGTAACAATTTAATTATTTTAATATAAGTAACTTTTTATAAGTTTTAACTCTTTTTCAATATCCACGTGTAAATTTATATTTCCAATCAAAATATAGTGTTTGAAAATATTATTATTTGGGCTTTTTAAAATCTTGCTACAGTAATTATTGAAAATATGCATTAAATTAGCTTCAAATTATGAATTAATATTCAAACAATAAAATTTTGAACAAAAAATTTCCATTTTATTATTATTATTATTATTATTATTATTATTATTAGATTAAAAAAAATCATTTGACACTGCACACCACAATAAAGTCCAAAATATGCTTGTAAAAGATGGTTAAATTTTTATGCATAGTTTTTGATCCTATAAAACTTATTTAACTGAACTATATTGACAAATTTCAACATTAAACATTACACAATTCTTCGATTTAAAAACAGTTTGTTTCAGTATGCTTATCATAACTTTATCTATAAACCTAAAAGTTTTCACGTTTTTATATGCACAATTTTTTGCAATATAAGCTGCGAAAATGAAAAGGACACTGTCGATTCAAAAACGGCAGCGGCAATGGCAGCATTAGTATTCTTTTTTTTTTTTCTTTTTTTTTTTAGAATTGAGATATTTCCTGTTTATCGAATTTAAAGTTTGTATTTTTGAATAGTCGTACAGTAATAACAAGTGGGTAAGTGTGATCGAAGATCGCTCAAAGGGTTTCGTTTAATATTCCTTTCAAAACATTTTATCCTTTTTTTAATAAATTCAAATAGTCATAGTAAATTTCATTTAGCAACAACAACAAAAAAAAAAGTCATGTTTTTTATAAAGTAAAAATTTACCGGTCTATTTTTTCCTTTTTTCAAATATCTAAACCAGTTGAATAGCGGTCCAAGCCCGCTATTATATTCTGTCATAATAATATCCGTCATACGGACTAAATGCAATATTTAAAAAAATAATTTCAAAATTAAACAAATTGTACACCTTCAAAATGTTAAAATATGCTAATATTTCCATAATCGGATTTTTATCACGATTCAATATGTTTCTCAAACTCATATATTTACTATTCTCTATTATTTATATTGATACTCGCTTTGTATTATTCTCAAACATTTGAAAAATTAGTTAAACTTCCTATATGACGTCAGATTTTCTTTTTAATTCTCTAATGACGTGATATTAATCTGCTTTGTCCACTTACACATACTCATACTCCTTGTATTATTGAGAAATCTTAGACATTTTCCGTTTTATTACGACTATGACATCAATCAATTTTATTTCATATTTATCTTTTTTTCAATTGGTGAAACTTTTTATTTCATTTTCATTTTTCACGTGAAAATCGTCTGATAGAAAATTAATTATTGTAGAAAGAATTTCATTGTGGATTTTAAATCTTTGGCATCTGCTATAACGAAAAATGTTTCAATTTAATAGGAAAAGGCTGTTAGAATTTTGGTTTTTGATCTCTATTTATTAAAATAATACGAATTTTTCAAATTTTAATATTTTGAGCTCTTTACATCTGCTATTCAGATTTATACACTAAGTTTCAACTCTTTAAGTTACATACTTTTTGAGAAGGGCTCTGTGACGGACAGACAACGGAGCGGGAGTAATAGGGTTTCGTGAGATGAACGAAACCCTAAAAACGATAAATTCACTATGAATATAACTAAATGATAATCGACGTAATTTTTGTTTGTACGGAAAGAGGAATAACTTTAGCATGGATAAAAATACCACGATATCATGAGACTTTGACATCTGAACACGGATCATACTGTTATCGGTTATAAAATTAACAATAGTAAGCTTGACAATTTAAAGTTAATAATCAAATTAACATAGATGGCATAATAACGTAGAAGAATGCGGTTGTACTCGTATAAATTTAATAATTTTTATGTCTTATAATAATTATGTTTTTTAAAGCGCCACCTACCGTCAAAAATTCTATTTTTTTTTTTTTCTTTCGCCGCAAAAAGTCCGATCTTTTCGCAAGTCTAATGGTCTAAAATGTTATCCGATAGGACAATATGTTAAATTGTTATGATTTTTTAAAATATGAATGGACTTATGGGACCGACATTATATACCAATTTTCAGCTATATGCCACAAAATAAAGCACATAAAAAATCTTTTTTTTTTTAAATATTAAAAAAATATCTTTTTAAGGTAGGCAGAGACTTTAACATTGCTTCTTTTATAAATACACGAAAATATTCTTAAGGAAACTGTAGAACTTCACTGTTCTCCCCATGGCTTATGAAGCTATCAATAATGCATAGCAGAATGAACGGTTATTGTTTACATATGTTGTGAGGAAAACGTGTCGCATATTGTATGAATTTAAAAAAATAGCATATTAACAAATCTTCTCGACATATTATATGCATATGCAGTTTTTAGTATCCTATTCTGTTGCAATTAGAATATAACAAATAGTGCATTAGGGCAATTTAAAAAACTTGTCAATATAAAAGTTGTAGATAATATTAAGAGGATTTATAATAAATTTAAACGGATTTGATATCTTGTGAATAGACAAAGTTATGAATTTTTTTCTTCCTAAACCCCTATTTCCCCCCTCCCTTGAGGCCATTTTTAATGATATCAAAAATTTGTCATACATAAATTTTCGGCCCCTTTCCTAGAAGATATAATAATAATAAACGGATTCGATATGTATCATAATTAAGAAGTTATGGGATTTTTTCTGTTTTAACAAAAATACCCCCTATTGCCCCCTCACTGGTTCGATTTTGCCCATTAAGAAACTTGACCGAGATTTTATGCCCCTTGATTTTATGTATCAGTTTGGAAGAAATTTGCGCAGAATTATCGAAGTTATCGTGTCCATAAAAAAGTGATATAGATAGATAGATAGATAAAGTTTTGAACTGGGGGTGGTTTTAGGTTCTGGGAGTCATGATCGACGAAAAGCTGCAAAATTTTTCAAAAATTCCAACATAGTGGAAAATATAATAGGTGGTATTTCTTACGAAATCTACCTAAAAGGGAAGAAAAGTCAGGTTTAGCTAAAAAAAAAAAAAAACCCTGAAAATCTGAGTAAAAACAAAAAAAAATCCCTGACGGCTCGGCCTACAGGCACAGCTAGATTTCGAAGACGCAGACCGTGGAGCGCCTGTTTATTGGTAATTGCGGATGAAATTACCTTTTTGTCATGATTCGGCAGTTAGGACCGCCCACTTCAAAATTTACCTCTGTCTGTAGATGGAGCCGGCAGGAATTTTTTTTTCTTTTTAATTTGTTTTTGCTGTAAGGGTTGGTTAATGAGGTTGGACAGTACTTTAGTCGGCACCCTGTATAAAACTTCTTCGTATTATACCTTACTGATCCAATTTTTTGCTTTTAATGGAAGAGCAATCCTTGCGTATATCAATATCTTTTAAACTTAATTAAAAAGTTATGCAATTATCAGAAAACATTTTACTTATTTGATAGGTTGTTGAATCCGTTTGTGCATAAATAAAATATCATAAGTAGTAAAACTCATTAAAAAATAATGCTTACACCCAGAAAAAAGTTTTGTTGAATCAACAAAAATTTGGTTGACCCAACGAAACTTTTTGTTTAAATATAAGTCAATGGAAATTTTGTTTGAATCAACAAAAAAAAAAAAAATTTCTGCAATTCCAAAAAAAAATTTTGTATCGTCAGCAAAAAATGTTTTGTTAATTCAAGTAAAATGGTTCAATTTTACTTGAATTTTGCTAAAACAACCAAAATGTACTCAACAAAACATGTTTTGTAGTTTTAATCAATTCCTTTTTCTGGGTGTAGTTGAAATTTAACACATAATAGTTGGAAAGCATGTTGTAGTGAAATTAAATTTTACTTATTATTCTTTAAAAAAAACTTAAAAAAAAAAAAAAGATTCTTAGATTAAACAGCCCTGCAACAAACAGGGTGAAGGTTTATATTTGAGTTCTTTCCACTGTTTACTAAAGGTTGGAAAATTTACATAATTTGTATAAAATATAAGACATAATACATAAAATATATAAACGATGATCAATATTTTACTTTGAAAAAAAAAATATGAATGGCACTTTAAATAGATTTTATATTTAAACAAATGATTTTAATATTATAATTTAATAGTAAAATAAACTTTAATATTTTTGTAGTTTTGACAATTTAACATATTTAAGTAATTACTTGCAAAAACCTTCATGTCTTTATTTTGTTTCGAATACCCGAAACAGTTTTGCCTTTTTAGCCAATGATTAAGGTTAAAGCACTAGTAAACATTGTAAGAAAATCAGCATAAAAAATTGTATTGGGTTGTTTATTTATTTATTTATTAGCTAACCTGCCCGGCGTTGCCCGGGCCCGAGATAATTACAGTCTCAGAGAAAGGCGTTAACCCCTCCCTCCCTATACCCGCAAATATAATGAATAATTTGTTCAAGAGAACCACCGTCACCTACATTAACGCGATCATTAAAAAAATAATTACATTTTTCTGATAATTAGAACATAACGAAGACGCTACGCTAAAATAGCCGGCAGATGACACCCCTTCCCGACCTCAATTTCAAATCTATATCTTAATTAGTTACCTAAATTTTTGTTCATTAGTAAAAATTGGCAATTATTTCCTTTCATTTTCGCAAACTAAATGGAGGGATCGGCCAGAGAAAAAGATCTCTTCGTATAGTTCAGTTTTTAATGAAAGCAGATCCCTGTCTGAAACTTTCTCGGATTGTTTTCACTGGCGCCGGCAGATTTTTGGCAGTTTTTTGCATAAATTAAGAAAAATTACCGACCGAATTTTTCTAAAATCACATAGTCAAATGCAAAATTTTTTTTTTACATATGCTCAGAAATTTTCAAATTGATACCTCGTTTAGTTTTCTTAAAATTCGCTAATTAGTAGAATAATTTCGAATTTGTTCATTTCCGCTTGCAAATCCAATGCGCCTGTTCATTTCTTTCGCCATTTTGATTTAAAAGATGTCATTTTAGAAGCGATGATTAATGAGAATCTAATTAATATCTTGGGTAATTATCAAAATATTAAAATTCTGAAACTCAGGTGCACATGGCCAGACCTTGGACTATCCCCACCTAAATTTGCAGACTTCTAGATGGGCTAGATTTTATAAGCCATCGCAGACAGACACACACACACACACACACACACACAGAGTAAAACTTTCTTTTATTAATATAAATTTATTTTTACATATAAGCAGAATTTTTTTAAAAAGAAATAATAGCTTTTCATTGTTCTCCCAAAGGGTCTTGAAGCAATCAATATTCATAGCAGAATGAACCGTTTTTGTTACATACGATTTAAATACATATAATTTAATTATATATAAACAATGACATATTAACAAATTTCTTTGAAACATTTATATGTAAATGTTTAGCATCCTTGTGTTTTTGCAATTAGAGTACCACAAATAGTGCATTAAGAATATTTTTTAAAAAAAGAGGAAAAAAGTCAGGAATAGAATTAAATTGAAAATGTCATTAAAAATATATATGCCGTAAAGAATCAACGTTTTATAGAAATAAATGGGGTATTTTAATCAAAAATATTGGAGTAAGTATTAGTGGAAAATGAATTTTAATCTATGAAGCTGCGTCGTATTACACCGTAGCGATCATGTTCTTTGTTTTTAATATTTAAGAGCAATCCTTCGACAAATTACAATCACTTTTATCCATGGCGCAGCTAGAATCTTCATTTGAAAGAGGTTTTGAATTCTAATTACTTATAAAATGAACACTTTCTTTGTTTTATGTGTTCATAAGTAATTTTAGTAAGAACGTGACGTATAAAAGCCGATGTAACGAAAGGCACAAGCAGCCAAAATAAATTTAGCATTCACTTGTTTTAAAGGCTTCATGAAACTAGTTCTCTTTTCAATAATAAAATAAAGATAATGAGAAACAGTGGCAGCTTCAGCAGTATCACACATTCTTTTTCTGCAGTTATTCTACACCTTCTTACATTTATATTGCTGTGAAGAAGGGAATCATAATTTGAAGTCTTGAAACAGTTGGATGCTAAAATATGTACGGCAGTTTTCTTTTCTTTACATTAGTTTTTACACACCATAGCGAAAGTGTACCCAAAATGTTTGGTTTGCGTCTTTAAGTTTAAGGGTTTTAATCCCCAAATCCCCCCCCCCCCTCCATTCGCTCTGCCAGTGTTTTTAAATTTAATTAAAATGTGTAACCTTCAGAATATCGTTTTATTTATATGCTATATTGCTGAGTCGTTTTTGTTTTTGTATATTAGTAAAATATCAAACAAAAGCGATATAAATGCATAAGAAAATAATACTTAGTTAAACATAAAGCATAACATCTGGAAATCATTATGTAATCATGTTTATATTTTAGTCATTATTCTTAAAATGTTCTTAGATACAACCAATGGTTAAATGGGAACAAATAGACATGCTTCTGTTGAAAAACTTTTTTAAAACAAGTTTTTAATTTGACTTTCTCGCTGTTGTATATTCAGGTAAAATATACTTTATAATAGGTATAAAGTAAGTATAATATACAAAAAATATGTATAATAGCAACGGTTTATCAATATTTTTTTCTTTAAGGAATAATAACATTTCAAATATATTTTGACATTTAAATAAAATATTTTAATGTTATATTTAATTGTTAAAATATACAGAGTTAGCGAGAAATAAATTCCTCACTTCAGAGAGCTCCGGAAAATTTTTTCTACCAGAATCAACGAAACTCCGTTGCAGCCGGGGACTGATTACCGCCGGTACAAACTTCCACCAGTAAAATGAATATATATTTTTTTTTTCTCATGTAAACGCCTTATTCATGTTGAATATCTGTCATAAAAAAGGCAAAAATTTCTATTTGTTTTTACTGATGGAAGTTTGCCCCAGCAACGGAGTTTGGTTTGTTCTGATAGAAAATTTTACCAGTAGAGATTTTTCTTGTAATGTAGGCATGATGTGCCGGATAAGTAACAAATGCTCATGCACAATTCGCATTCTTATCCAACAAATAACACCGATGAGCATGCGCTGTAACGCGCATGCTCTTTCACTCGTTCAATGTATACAACTAAAAACCTTTCATATTACAGCGCCATCTATTGGTGAATTCATTTAATAAATGTCAAGCGCATCATTTGAATTATCTGTACTAATTATCTGTTCAAATGTTACCTCATTTGAAGCAGTAGAACGCACTCAAGATCTCTCTGAAGTTGGAAACGTCTTTATCTCTAATACTTTGCTTTGACACTTTAAAATACACTGGATTTAACACTTTAATTGTATTTAATGAATTAGTAATTACGAAAACATTCATGTGTTTATTTTATTTCGCATACCGCAAAAAAAAAAATCTTAAATTTTGCTTTTTATACAACGGTTAGTGTTAAAGGCTCTTTAATAATAGTAAATATCTAAATAAAAATCAACAACATAAAAAGTTCAACATTGTTTCATTTAAAAAAACACAAAAATGTTCTTTAAAAAAAACAATAGTTTTTCGCTTTCCTCCCCGACGGCTCGTAAAACAATCAATATTCATAGCAGAATAAAACCATTGTTGTTTACATATTTCCACTAGAAAACAAGTGGCAGAGAGCATAAATATAAACAATGACATATTTACAAATCCCCTCGACATATTTACATGCATATGCAGTTTGTAGCATTCTATGTTTCTGTTATTAAAGCATCACGAACAGTCTATTTTTAAATAAAAAGCAATAATAAAATAAAAGTCAGGCTGAAGATTAGAAAGAAACTGAAAATCTCATTTAAAATAAAAATGTTCTAAAGAATGTATGTTTCTACAGAAACAAATTGTACATTTTAATTTAAAAAAATGCCTGATTATGCATTAGTGAAAAATGAATTTTAATCTATGAAGTTGCCCCAGGAGATAGAATTCTTTGCTTTTAAAACAAGAGCAATCCTTCGATAAATTTCAATCTTTTTTATACTTAAAATATTAAATAATTCTCAGAAAATCGTTCTATTTATCTGATATATTGCTGAGTTGCTTTGACTTTGAATATTAATAATTAATAAATAAATAAATAAAAATAAATTTGCGTAAGAAAGTAATACTTAGTTGAAATTTAAGCCATAATATCTGAAAGCATGATGTAATCAAATTTATATTTTATTCATTACTCTGAAAGATTTTTACATTAAACCAATGGATTTTAATCATATTTATATTTTACTCATTATTCTAAAAGATTCTTAGATTCAACCAACGGATAATTGGTAAAAATTAGACACGCATGTGCTGAAAGATTTAGTTTTTAAATTGACAGTCTCGCTGCTGTATACTTAAGGTTGGAAAATATACATAATAATCAGTTTAAAGTAAGCAAAATATTAAAAAAATAAAAGGTGTCCCAAAAACAATGACCTCGGCTTTTATTCGTTAAATATTGACCATAGGCATCACTACATAGTATAAAACAAAGTCGCTTTTTCTGTCCCTATATCCCTATGTACGCTTAAATCTTTAAAACTACGCAACGGATTTTGATGCAGTTTTTTTTAATAGATAGAGTGATTCAAGAGGAAGGTTTATATGTATATCCATTAAATAGTGGAGAAATATTGTTATTTTTGAGGTTTTTAATGTGATGTCGTAAATAATTTCATTTTTTCCGCTTATACATTGCAAACGCAGGCTGAACCCTACAAGATTTATCAAAATAATGTACTAATTATTGTACACATTAAAAAGGTCTACAGAAAACACAAAGAGATGAAGGTTTTCAAGGTTAACCCGAAGCAAAGCGAGGGAGGGCCGCTAGTATATTATAAACTACAAAGTTGCGTAAAAAAGGGGGGTACAGAATTTTATGAATGCGATTAAAATTTTCAAGGGATTAAATTTGAAGAAATACAAAATTTATATTTTTATATGGCCCCTATACAAAAAATTTCCAATGAGTAAATTGTGCCCCATATATTAATAAGGTCATGTACAAAATTTCAGCATTTTATCAGAAAAAGTCGCAGAGATATGAAAATATATAAATGCTGACTTAAACCAGCTTTCGATGACTGGATATGAGTTCACAAAGGGGAGAAATCATGTCGGAGGATCGCATTTCAAATGTCGCACGCAAATTACGAAAAAAGTCACGTTATCTGCACTCTAGCTGTAAACATTTACATTTTAATTCATGATTAACCCCTCACCAACTTTCTTTAAACATAATTCTACGACTTTTTATGATAAAATACTGAAATTTTGTACATGACCTTATTAGAGTATGGGGCACATTTTACTCATTGGGGGAATTTTTTTTTTAAGTGGGCCATATAAAAATTAATTTAATTTTTATTTTAATCCCCTGAAAATTTAAGCAACGGTTTATTAATTCTTTTTCTTTAAAAATATTTTATTAAATTATCAAACAGCTAACTAAATGCCTGTAATTTATTTAAATAACTGATTTTTTCTTTTTTTAATGATTAGTGTTAGGTTACTTCATTAATAGAAGGGAAAAAAACAATAACGTCGAACATTTTAACCCTACTTCATTTAAAAATAAATGAAAATCTTCATAAAAGAAAGAACTGTTCTCCCAATGGCTCCTTAAACAATCAATATTCATAGCAGAATAAAACCATTGTTGTTTACACATTTCGACAAGATAAGGCGTCGCAGAGGGCATGCATTTAAACAACGACACATTAACAAATCCCCTCGACATATTTGCACGCATATGCAGATTTTTTTTAAATCGTGTGATTCTATAATTTGAATATCACGAACAGTGCTTTGGGGCTATTAAAAATAATAATAATAATAATAATATAAAAAAATAGGTTTAAGAACAGAAATAAACTAAAAATTTCATTAAAATGAAAATGTCGTAAAAAAATTACGTTTCCATAGAAATAAATCGACATTTTTATTGAAGAAGTCTCAGTATGTGCTAATGAAAACTAAATTGTAATCTATGAAGTTGCTACGTTTTTGCCGTGCGTGGAGACCCGTGTCCCAGGAAAGGGGGATCCTGGCAGTGGAGTGAAACCAACACGCTGCATTGACTTCTACTTCACATAGACGGAAAGTGCATATTGGTCCCGTATGTATCAATCGGTTTGTCAATTGACTTGTCACTGGCTGGGTATCACGTGAGTAGTCACTTATTAGTCATCTGGTTAAAGGTGGAAAATGACATAGGAGTGTCTTGTGATCGTATGGGCTCTGGTTAACACTGGTGCACGAATGTGTATCTCCTTGTTGAGCTGAACGCCCAGTGTCTGAAATGATTTATTATTATTATGGGTGGAAATACTTTATTTTATTCTACTTATCTTCTTTGTGGAGAACAACAAACTGTAGAGACCAATAGTTTTCACATTTTTTTTATTATTAAATGCACTAATAATATTTCTAATAGTTCATTCAAAAATACTTCGCTATTTTTAATAGCAAAAACTTTTAAATATGTTCTTGGTTATATTTGCTGCTCAGTCAAAAAACTAGTAGTGGAGGCTTTTCAGCCAATCAATCACAGCTGCTCTCAAATTGCAAAGAAATGGGGTCCTTCCCTGCCCAGGTCCACCTAAATCTGAATTACGTGCATGGTGTAATTTCTGAACCTTATAGTTTACAATAGAGGAACTGCTGAAAAACCTAAACGGTTAAAATGTCATTGATGTAAGCCTCATAACTACACGTCGAAAGTAACACGTGCTTCCTACAATGTACCTCCTTCTGACTTTTAACAGCTCAACTCTACATAGAAGAATGAAAACAGTATATCTTAGCTGTGCTTTTCGCGCCTCTCCGGATGGTCCCGACTCGGCCCCTTTAGTGGGGAAGAAGACTGGGAGCCCGGCATTACGAGATGTTTTCTGACACGACGGGGGTAGGTTAAGTGGACGAATCACCATCTCATCGCGGTGCATCGGTGGTATAAGGAAAGGGCATGTTTACAAACAAACAGTTCCATCAACCAATCTACCACTGCATTTTTGTCGCAGCTATCATTGCAGGAATCGTCATGGCGACGTAGGCCAATCATATAGCAGACCAGTTTAACGTAGACCAATCGAATCGCTCCATCTCATGTGTACTGTAGGAGTCGTAAAGAACGAACAGGTTTTTCTCCCAAACCAACAGTAATTTAACCAACAGTGACGTCAGTTGCCCTTTCCTTATAGGGATGTCTGAAAAAGCCGGAGGTGCCGGTTGCTCTGTGTGTATGGACAGATCTAGGTTTCCCCCTTCTTAAGCGCTGGTTCTCAGCGGAAAGGGGATTAGGCCTATGATGCGGATTACAGACTTCGTTAGATAGTGGAAAGCGTCCCATAGGCTAATCCCAGCAGCCCGGCACGGACTTCATCGGGTCGGGATGGGGACTCTGAGTAACAGACTAGCTAACGGTGATAGGACCACTTACAAAACTTATCTGGGGCGATGATGGAGGCGAGATCGTACTCTGAAGAGCAAGGAGCGTGGTGGCTCTGTAGTGACGTCTAGTCAGTGCGTGAGGTGACGTGCAGTGGCCCTCGGTACTGGCAGGCGGCAGGGTGTAAATACCGGCATGCGGGTGTACACTTATGGTCTGCATCCATCGCGTTTCCCTCTGCAGCTGGAGTAGTTGTGTGTCGACCTCAATGGTCAGGCAAAAAGGGGACTGCCCCGTTATGACCAAGAGTGACTCATGTCCGCGGGGCCACTCGGTCAACTGCGGCTCATGTCACATCCTTGGGAAGATGATTGGCTCTTTCTTTAGACTGTCCGACTACGAGAAACCGGACCGCGATCAGACCAAAATTCAGACCCCGGGTTGAAAACCAATCCAGCGTGTTCATGCGTAGTCGGAGTTTTCTGCGCCCGACGGGTGGATCAGCAGGAGTCTAAGACATAATTTTCATGCAACTAACCTCGATCGCGACCGCTTCTTTAGCACTTTTTAGGGCATGTTCCACGACCCTCAGGGTCCGATAGTGGTGTCTAGATCTAATTTTCCATTTATTAATCCTTTTTAGTGTGTTTATATGTGTTTCTGGGTGGTCCTCTTCGGACTCGACCGCCATCGGTGTTCTGCTCCGATGCTGTCATGGGACTCCGGCGTACTCCTCAAGTGCAATGTGGTGATGACCTAAGAGGGTAGGCACTACCGCATGTCGCAGTGACCTTTGTCGTGATTTCCTTGGAAAAGCGGGGGTGGTCAACAGGTGGCGCCACCCTACCAATCGTAGCGCATGCAGAAACTCTCCTGGTCGTGCGCGTAAAAGTTCTCCAGAACTTGGGTAAGGTGGTTGACGTGGCTGACGGGCGCCTTCAGACGGCTGGCGGCGCAGCTCAGTTTCATCCCTAACCCTTTGCGATGATTTCACTGCTAACATTAATGATATTCTAACAGCATATCACGTCCTTTAATTAGCATCTTATGACGAGTGCAGCTTCATCTATTGGTCAACTTTTGAACTTTTTTTCTTTCGCAAAACAAATTCCCATTGCTTCACATAGATGAAATATCAGATCATTCTGACCAGTGGTTCATTTTTTACAGACTTTTGAAAGTGCAACTTTAATTATAATCACTCTGTATATTAAAAGTTCACAAAAAGATAAACTTTTCATATTTTGGTAAAACAATAATCCATTATTATTATTTATTTATTTCAATGTAAAGAGACCTTTTTAATCTGTCGTTTCCCTCTATTATAATACTTTCAAAAACATACTACAATAGAATATTTATATGTACTTTTCAGTCACCTTTGGTGGGAATCAATATTGCAACAAGAACAAACTACTTATGTTTACATATTTCAGCCTAAAAGCGAGTCATAAAGGGGGGGGGGGGATTTAACCAACGAAATAGCCTAAAACCCCCCTCAGTGTCACTGTATGATAGAGAGGGTCTGTCTATATCACATGTGGCTCTATTTGGAGCACCTCAGGACAATGAAAAAAAAAGAATTATGCCTTTTGTTTCTCAGAGAAATCCTCAATGGGGATATATCTAAGAACGCTTGCTTCTGTTCTTGTAGTGAAAGCATATTCCCTTGCTTGATGAATATAAACTGTGTTTTTGTAAATGTGATTGCTATTTCTATATTTTTATGGTATATTTAAGAAATTTGTTGTGTTGTATTAAATTATATTTAAGTGCTGCTGCTATTCTTTTTTTTTTTTTAAATCTCAGAACTTTCTATATATACTGAGTGTTTCATGCATTAATTGATTCCTCATTATAGAATAATGCATATCAATAACATGTAGCTATATATTAAAGCTCACAAAAGGAGAAAGAAAAACTTTTCAAATTTTGGTAATGCAATAATCCATTTTTTTAATGTAAAGAGACCTTTTTAATCTTTCGTTTCACTCTATTATAATACTTTCAAAAACATACTACAACCGAATATTTAATACTTTTCAGTCACCTCTGGTGGGAATCGATATTGCAACAAGAACAAACTACTCCTGTTTACATATTTCAGCCTAAAAGCGAGTCATAAAGGGGGATTTAAACAATGAAATATTTCCAAACCCCCCTCGGCGTCACTGTATGATAGAGAGGGTCTGTCTATGTCACATGCGGCTGTATTTGGAGCGCCTCCGGACAATGGAGCAAGGCCTCCGCCTTTTGTTTACCATAGAAAGACTCAATGGGGAGATATTTACTAACGCTTAGCGGAGTAAAAATTAAAATATTCATAACAATAAAAGACATCTTTTATTAAAAATTCAATTCAGATTGTGTTTAGAATATTTATTAGTGAATAATGAAATTTTATTTCTTCGGTAACGTTCTTTAATTCTTTCTGGATCAATACATTAGTTTTCGCAGGATGCATTGAAAGTTTTTAATCAAAAATTTATTACATTATTTATTTATTTTGTACTGAGGGGAGGGGGATTTATTTAAATTACAGACCAAGAGAACATTTTTGCATATTGCAGTTTGACCAATACAAAAGAAACAAATATGATTTGGAAAAGCATATAAATTACTTTTCCAATTCAATAAAATGCACGTGAAAATTTTCTAGGCGGCGTGTTTAATTTAAATGTTTTAATAATAATGCATAATATATTGTAAAATAAATGAAATGGCTTTTTTAAAAAATATGAATAAGCATAAATAGCTAGTATATGGATTAGAATGTTGTAATTTTAAATAAATATTTTCTCTTACTATAAATTAAATAAGGAGCAAATTTTAAAGTCTTTTCAACTTATGAAATTAAGGAACCGTAGAATTTATACACAGGCGGACTTAAAAGTGTAAACATGTTAAATGAATCACAAGTCAAACTAATGTTTAGATGTGCATAAAAAAATATTTTAACAGCAGAAGTTTTGAAATGAATACTTTTTCATTTGTAAGAGAAATTCTAATTTATACGTGAATTATTATCTGAAGTATGTTGGATTATTTTTTCATTTAAATTACTATGTGATGCTACGTGTCCAAATTTCATATAGTTACAAATATGAAAATAAACAACCAAGAAAAAATAAAAGATGACGTGCGTAATTTTTAAAAAGTACGTGAAAATTAAATGATAGCATTTCAAATAATAACTTCAAAGACCGTGCAATTATAGAATATTATCATTTGTTTTTAAAAATGGCTCAGAGTGAGCCGAAACATATCAACAATCTAATAAAAATTATTTTACTGTATATTATGTTGTTAACTTACACCTTTTAGCATTTAAAAGAAATAAAATCCCTTCATAAAAAAGGCGAACATTTCATTAAATTACAAGCTTGTTTTATGTACTAACTAATCAATCAGGTGAATTGAAAAAAAGTAACAGATTTTCTAGTCATCAAAGTTCTTACAACTATTCTCTTGGTGATTTACGAAGACATTTTTATTAACTCAAGAAGGTTTGAGCCAAGGAGACGGACGAATGGTTGACAATAAAAAAAAAAGTAAATAATCGAGTGAAAATCTTTTGCAATAAAGTTTTAAAAAACAAGGTTAAAATATATGAAATATATAAAGATTTCGAGTTTTTTATATTTTTTTTAATTGATGCAAAATGTTATAATAAAAATATCAATATTTTAAGAAGCAGTAATAAATTTCCAAAGATCTTTTTAAAAAATATTTTATCAAAATTCATTCCGGATGTTATTCTCAAATCTCCACTTAAATTTCTTAGAACAGTGATATAAAGTTTCCAAAAATATAACTTTATTAAAAAAGAAACTAAATCTTTTTTTAAAGAAAGGGACATTTCATTAAATTGCAAGCTTGTTTTACGTCCTAACTGTTAATCAATCAGGTGAATTTTTAAAATAAGTAACAGATTTTCTAGTCAGCTAAGCTCTTACAACTGTTATCTCGGTGATTTACAAAGACATTTACTATCGCAAGAAGGTTTAAGTCAAGAAGACTGATAAATGGTTGACAATAATAATAATAATAATAAAGTAAATAATCGAGTCAAAATCTTTTGCAATAACGTTTAAAAAAAAGAAAAAAAAAACAAGGTTAAATTATACTTAAAGATTTCGATTGTTTTATGTTTCTTTTAATTTATATATAAAATGTTGGAATAAAAATAACAATATTTTAAGAAGTAGTAACAAATTTCAAAAGATCTTTTTTAAATATATTTTATCAAAATTCATTCCGGATGTTATTCTCAAATCTCCACTAAAATTTCACAGAAAAGTGATATAAAGTTTCCAAAAATATAACTGTATTAAAAAAGAAACTAAATCTTTTTTTAAAGAAGGTTCATTAAATTGTATAAGCTTGTTTTACATCCTAACTGTTAATCAATCCAATGAATTTTTAAAATAAGTAACAGATTTTCTAGTCAGCGAAGCTCTTACAACTATTATCTCGGTGATTTACGAAGACGTTTTTACTATCTCCAGAAGGTTTAAGTTAAGAAGACTGATAAATGGTTGATAATTTAAAAAAAAAGTAAATAATCGAGTGAAAATCTTTTGCAATAACGTTTTAAAAAAACAAGGTTAAATTATACTTAAAGATTTCGATTTTTTTATGTTCTTTTAATTTATATATAAAATGCTGTAATAAAAATAACAATATTTTAAGAAGTAGTAACAAATTTTAAAAGATCCTTTTTAAATATGTTTTATCAAAATTCGCTCTGCATATTTTTCTTAAATCTGTACGGGAATTCAATCAGATGAATTTTTAAAATAAGTAACAGATTTTCTAGTAATATTATAAATCTTATGAACAACGTCATAAATATTTATATACATATATACAAATATAAGTTTCTTAAAAAGATACTATACCCTCTCTTAAAAAGGGGACATTTCATTGAATTGTAAGCTTGTTTTGTGTCCAAACTAATCAATCAGTTGAATTAAAAAATAACAGATTTTCTAGTCAGCGAAGTCCTCGTAACTATTATCGCAGTGATTTACACAGACATTTGTATTGGCTCAAGAAGATTCCAGTCCAGGAGACTGATGAATGGTTGACTTAATTAAAAAATAAAATAGTAAATAATCGAATGAAAATCTCTTGCAATAAAGTTTCAAATAAAGTTAAGAAATAAATCAATGTTTTTTAGCTTCTTCTCGAACTGTTAAATTAAGTACAATAGGATAGAATTCTAGGAAGTTTTAAGGTATATGTAAAGATTTTTAGTTTAAGATAATGGAGAATATTTTTAAAGATTTTTTTTAATTGTATTTTAAGCTTTATTTGAAATTTCTGGCGCATTATATTCCAGTATAGCATTAAAAATTAAATTTCGTGAGGGGAGAAATGTCATTAATCTGTACTTTTTCTTCAAAATATATTTTAAAAAACAATTTTTTTTCTAATCTTTAATATTGGTTAATGTTTTATTCCGCTAACTGCGACACTCCCAATGTTCCAAACCATTTTAATTTGATCTCATGAAATAGAGTTGTTAATGTAATATATACAGGCGTTTAATAAAGGACTCTCTAATTTTAAAATTCAATAATGCATTAACTATAATAAATATAAAAATAAATGAACGACATGTTTATCAGGTAATTCATAATTTTTATATAAAGTACAGGGTTCTACCACAATTTTCGTATAGAACTTTTTGCCTTATTTAATTGCAGAAAAATATTACAAATTTTGCGATTAATCGAAAAAAGATTGTTAATCTGACAAAAATATCTATACATAGGACATTTGCAATAGACGTCATGTTGGAGGTCACACGCTACAAATAGGGACATCTGCTTGGTTTAACTACCCTGACCTCCAATTGAAGTACAATGACTGATCAGCTGATTGCAACTTCCCTATTAGGCAAAGATTTCTGATCTGAAATATTGATGTCATTCTTCTTGGAAATTCTAAGGATTGTGTGCATCTTGAAAGTATACTTAAAAATATAATTCACAATTTCGTCAATAGATGGTGCTGCGCTGTCTCAAACTGCAGGAATGCTCAAATTTAAGTTGAAGGATCAAAGACAGTGTTTACTTTTTCTTCTATTTAGCTACATAAACGCGAAAAAAAGTTTTCGTATTTTTAGCACTTTCCAACCTAGTTGAAAAGTGCTTATGACTTCGGTTTGTCTGGCCGTATGGCCGTCTGCCGTCTGCCGTCTGCCGTCTGTCCGTGCTCTAACTCCCGTAAATATGCTCGGATTGCTCTGCAATTTTTATATGTTATTGTCGTTACCTATAGCATGTTCCCTATTTCAACGAAAGTGTGTAGCACTTATAGTTTTATTACAGGGACACTCAAAAGAATTCCGTTACATTGCGGTCTATGGGGAAAAATCATTTGCGGTTTATTTAAATAATGTTTCACTATTTTAAGCGCATTGAAATTTATATATATCACTAAGGTGCATTAGAAGAAGCTTAATATGGAATAGGGTGTGCATAGCACTTATAGTTACTTTACAGGGACAGTCAAAAGAATTCCGTTACATGACGTCTATGGAGAAAAATCGTCTGCGGTTTATTTAAATAATGTTTCACTATTTTAAACGCATTGAAATATATATATATATATCTAAGGTGCATTACAAGAGGCTTACTACAGAATAGTGTGTGTATAGCAGTCATCGTTCATTTACAGGGACACACAAAAGAATTCTCTACTGTCTGTTAACACTAATTCCTGGAAGTGCGTTTTAAGTTACTAAACGCGATTTTAATTTTAACTCGCTTTTTGCCTATTACGTGGTGTGTATAAATTCTGTAGATCCTATACAGGGCAGCAGAAAAGTTCGCGAACACATTTCCGTTTATTGACAGAAACTCCAGAAAGATAATTTTAAACTGTGCTACGCGTTTCCTAACTAAACTAAAATTTAGCATCCTAGCATATACAAATCTATAGATCATATACAGGGCTGAATAAAAGTATTCGGATATTTTTCCGAATATTGTATCTGTTGGAAATTCCTGAAATTATGTTTTTAAATATGTTATGCGTTTTCCAAATTGTTTACTTAGATGTTATCTTTTAGCTTATTAAACGGTATGTTTTGTAAAATTATTTTGGAAGCGTTGGAAAGTGCTACATAATCTATGCTTGACGCATGATTTTTCGTTCTTGTTTAATTTTCCAACTAATTTGAGCATTGCTAATTCTTAGAGTTTGACGCACAATTTAACATTTCGTTTAATTTTTCATTTAGTTCCGCCTTTGGATCCAATCTTGATCAAGCTTGCTTAAAAAACGGCCTTTATGTAGAATGAAATAGAAAATAATGCGTTATAAATAAAACAAAATTTTTCAAAAATCCCATGATTAACCGCTTGCAGTAAAATGATGAGCTTCATCCCATTAAAATCATTTAACATGTTTCTACTACCACAAAATTTGTATAGTTTCTAATTAAAAAAAATATGTATTCGAATTCCATCCAAATTTATAATATATATTTACTAGAGGGGCTCGGCCCCCCTGCTCGCTACGCTCACCAACCCCCCGCGTAATCGCGCCCTAACCAACCCCAGACGTAATCGTTTCGCGTTTTCATTCTGGATCGCCTCGCGATCCCTTATTATTTTCCCTCGTTTAATATATATGAATAATCGGGAAAATCCCTTGACGTTTAATATATATGAATTTGGCGACAGTAATTTGGTCGACAGGATAACTAACAAGTACCAATTGTATATATAGTGTTACGAATATTGTAAATAGTTAGTGTTTGTGCTTAACATTAATGTAAATAGTTCAATTAAGCTCTATTCATAAGCTAATATTATTTTTTGTTGCATTGCAATATCTCAATTTGTTGATTTTTTTTAGAGTAAACGCTATTGGATTTCAATGGGAGTCTATGGAAATTTGGCGAAATACTGGAAATAGCGCCAAGTTGGCGCCACCTTTGGCAACTACTTTTGGCCTCCAAATTTGGCGATATATCGCCAAGTTGGCGCCAAACTTGGCGACAGACCCGGGTCCCTTCCCTTTGGTAACCTCCCAAATAGCGCCCATCCTATCTAAATTCTCTACTTTCATGTTAATTCCCCCTAAGAAAAGTCAGAAAGCTCTGACCAATCAGATACGTTTCGCAGTATCTACGCAGATTTTCATTGGTTCATTTCCAAACCATTACTTTTTTTTATATATAGAAGGATTTTACAAAATGTATGATTCATAGAACGAAATATGTTGTTTTCTGTAATTAAAAGAAACATCTCTTTCGAACAAATTTTTCACGCTTAAATTTTACCGGTGATGGTTAGGCGTTTGTTAAATAACCCATTTTAACTAACTAATACACTTTCTGAACTTTATACAACACTTCAGTAATAAAAATTATTTTCTAAAGTAATTTTTATTAGGAATAAAATTGAGACACTGTGTTATCATTGAACCAAGGATTTTCAGGGTGACAGTGATTTAGCAATTTTTCCCCTGTCCTTAATTTCACTATAATTTCTGAAAGGAAAGCACCATGAAGCAACTAATTTGCTTGTAGTCAAGCGACGAAATTAAAATTCATGGAAAGAAATTGCCTTGAATAAACAGTTTGGATAGCAATGAATAATTACTGCCTGCCAAAAAGTAGTTTTCAAGGAAATTCTTATGTAATCATATCTTTAAAAATGGAAAGTCTTATATGAAGATTTTAATGGAGCTAAATGCATCGTTTAATCTTTTCTTCTTTTACATGTAATAGTTTAAATAAATTAAGGTTTCACGTTGAAATGTTTGTTTCTTAAGTCTGTTTGCTTATTAATTAGTGCTGTTAGAAATATGTAGTAAAACATTATTTAATTTATATTTATTAATTAATAATCATAATTTAACTCTACAGAATATTTCTGTAATAAAAATTACTTTATTAAGTAATTTTTTATAAGCAATAAAATGCGAGATATTATTATCAGATAACCAAGAATTTTCAAGATGATATATATTTAGAAATTTTTATTCTAGCTCCATAAAGCAGGCTAATATACTTGTAGTCAAGCGGTGAAATTAAAATTCATGTAAATAGAATAAGCTGTTTTAATAGAGATGAATAATTACTGCATGCCAGGAAGCAGTTTTCAAGAAAATTCTTATGTAATCATATCCTTTTGAATGGAAAGTCAGGAAAGTCTCATTTGCAGATTTTAATATGGAACTAGATGAATCTTTTAATCTTTTCTTCTTTTGCATGTAATAGCTTAAATAAATTAAGGTTTCCAATATGAAACGTTTGTTTTTTAATTCTATTTGCACATTAATTAGTAAATGTAGAAATATATAATAAAATATTATGTAATTTCTAATAATAATATATATATTTCAAGTTTATAGAATATTTATGTAATAAAAATTAATTTCTAATTTTTTTTTTTTTAATAATTACTTTCTAAAGAAAACAAAATTATTTTCTAAAGTAATATTTATAACCAATAAAATATGAGACATTACATTGTAACCTAACCAACGTTTTTCAAGGTGACATTGATTTAGTAATTTTCCTACTGTCTTTAATTCAAGTATAATTTCTAACGGAAAAGCTTTTTAGCACCATAAAGCAAATAATTTCCTAGTAATCAAGTGCTAAAATTAAAATTCGTAGAAAGAGATTGTCTTGAATAAACTGTTTGTATAGGAATAAATAATTACTGCCTGCCAGAAAGTAGTTTTAAAGGAAATTCTTATGTAATCATATCCTTTTAAATAGAAACTCTTGAAAGTCTCATTTTGCAGATTTTAATGTATCTAGATGCATGTTTTAATATTTTCTTTTTCGTCATGTAATCACTTAGTTAAATTAAGCTTTCTTATCAAACGTTTTCTAGTTAATTCTATTTAATTACTAATGTTAGAAACATATAATAAAATATATTACTATTACTATTAGTTACGTATAAGTAAGGTACAACGGCTCTTTCATTAAGTTATTAATAATTTTTCTTAAGAGAACTCGGCAATTTAAGAAAATATCGATTTTAAATTTTAAGTTCCCTTTTCACAATTTGTGCTTTTTCAATGTATCAGTTTTTTCAAAATGTTTAACCTTCAATGCGCCGAGTGATTCAAAATCGAGATTATGACGATTATGGCTTAAACCGCTGATTATAGAAACATACTTCCTATTACAAAATATCCTCAAATGAAGTACAGTTTTTAGATGTGGCATAAATTGTACACGTAGAAAGGATTCTACAGTTGTTAAAATGTTATCACAGAATGCCAAATCAAATGTAAGACAGTTTGTAGAATTAAATGTAATCGCACTGTAAAATGTGACATTTTTCACAGTGTTTGTATTTTTAGTACATCAATGTTTTCAAAATGCTAAAACGTCAATACGTAGTGTGATTCAAAATTAACTTTATGGCCATAATCTCTTAAACCGCTAATGATAGAAATATATTTCCGATTACAAAATGTACTCAAATGAAGCACAGTTTTTTAGATGTGGCATAAATTGTACACGTAGAAAAGATTGTACAGTTGTTAATTTTATCAGAGATTGTTAAATCAAATGTAAGGCAGTATGTACAATTAGATTCAATTTTATTATAATATGTGACATTTTTCACAGCTTGTACGTTTTGAATGTATCAGCGTTTTCAAATAACTGACTAAATTTTTAATTTGCCGGGTAATTCAAAACCGAGGTTAAGGCGCCTTTTTACCACTAATGATACTTCCAATTACAAAATGTGTACTCAAATGAAGTAAAGGGATTGTATATCTATTAAAATACGAAATTATTTTTTTTCATATTGGCGGCTTTTGTATAAGTTATACTTAGAACAATGTGCTCTGTGTCTAAAAAGAACATATAAAAAATCTCATTGTATTATGAAAAAAAATTCTCAGTTATGATACTTTGAATTTTGTGAATTTTCAGTGTTTTTTAGCACTGAAAACGGAAAAATACGTTTATCGTAAAAGTATCCTGCGAATAAAAAGCAATATTTCTCTGTTATATTTAGTCACATTTCTTTCATGATTTTTCTTATAGAAACGGTACTTATTATTTTCCTATGGTCCCCATATGGTTTAGAAATGGTTTTGACATCAAACTGGTTGTCCAATTTGCCCGAAAATTTCAGTTATTCGGACAGTGGTCTTATAACATTACCTTCGAAATTTCAGCTCAATCGAAAACACCGTTTGGACACTATCGCGTTCAATCTCTCACACACACATTAAATTCAACGAAAACAATACCATATAATATCTCTGGACAACCTGAAAGTGTCAGGAAATACTAACAGGCACATGAAAATATGCACATAAATAGATAATCTTTTAAAAATTAAACAGATTAGAAAGTGCCGGTGTTTGCCCTTGGTATTTGGTATTTATTGCCTTTCGTATTTGGACATCGCAATCGATTACTGATAGGTCTTTAATGCTCCATCCGTACATGTCCTTCCACAGCAACACCCCGCAAGTAGGGCATGGGAAGCCGAGACTCACCTCCCCGAGTAAAGCCCGTCCACGTCGTCCCTCCCTTATACAGGGAACTTGTCTTTTTTTATCAAGGGAGGAGACCACACCGCTCTGTGATCTGTTAAGGACATTGTACATTCACTTTACAACAGCTACATCACTGTTTACAACATTTATCACATCATCACAACATCACAACATTAATTCACCATGTACGACACCACCACAATCATAACATTTAACATCTACTGAACATTTACTTCACTACATTAATTCAACACTTACAACACCACCACATTACTTCGCAACATTGACACTAAGTGAACTCACACGCTACTATACATTGAATCCATAATATTAAACACTTAGTTGAACACGCGCTTTTATGGCACCTTTTGTACACCCACTTAACACCGATTAATTAACTATTGCTCTGCTGTTGTTTGAGCAATTGCGACAAATCCTGACCTTGGCCGGACCGCACCTGCAGAGTCTCACGGAAGGAGCTCATTGTAAATCAGTCTCCATTTCATTTAGGAATGTCGTTAAGGTCTTATGACCATCAGGGACCACAAAGTTGTTCCTTAGTGTTGTTACTGTCATATTTGGACCGAACTATTTTTTTAATTGGGCTTGTGCCCACGCACTCCACTAGCAGATGTTTGCTAGTGGCTGAGTTTGGGGTTGTGCAAATGGGACATCCACGAATAATAGGTTTGACTCAGAAACGAACAAAGTAATCAGGGTCCATGTCTAATAATCCATGTCCCGTAATTTCCGAATTCGGTAATCTGTTTGTCCAAGCCCTTTTTCTGAAACTTTAGGAAGATGCCAGTACACATTCCTTCCCGTATTTGTTTCATCCCATGTTTTCTGCCACATACTGCGTATTTTGTGGCTTATCCTTGTTTTTATAGACTGTGCCGACATCTTTACTTGGATATCTGCTGTTTCTTGGCCTGCACCTTTCTTTTGCCAGTTGATTTGCTGTTTCGTTACCTACAGTTCCGGCATTAGCCTTAACCCAATACCACTTCATCTCTTTGCTCCCCCTTTCTTCGTGGATCCCAACAAATTATTGGTCAGCAGTGTTCGGATTGGATAATGCCATTAGCGACGATCTCGAATCACTATAAATTGTGTAATTTTCTTTTGAGTTGCATAGATGAAGTGCTTACATAACCATAATAAGCTCCGCCTGAAACAGTATGGCGTGTGGTAAGCGTGTTCTCTTACAAGAACCCCATCATCATAGATCGCAACACATGCGCCTGCTCCAACACCTATTTTGGAACCATCTGTATAAACTGTAATTCCCCGATGTTCTGTGGTGCTCTCTATATCTTTAGGAGCATTTTCCCAGTCTATGAAAGGTGCTGCGGGATGTGCACGCCATTGTTCAGCCTTCGACTGTACTTCATCTGCTTCAATGAATATGTCATCAATGAACATATTTTCGCTTAGTCTGAGCGTTCGACCGAGAAGAATTTTTTTCTCTATCTGTAGATCTAATGGCAACGTTCTAGCCAAAACCTGTAGTGCCGCCGTACTCGTGGTACTGAAGCGCCTGGTGATGACCAGTAGTGCAAGTCTCTGGGAAGACACAAAACTGTTTCTTATGCGAGCTGTCCCTGTCCACCAGAAACTACAGACATAATTCGCTAAAAGCTCTATTCCCCATCTGTACAGTCGTTTAAGCACATCTCCGCTCAAGCCCCCGTTTCTTCTACTAAAGGAGTGCGTTACTCTCACATAGTCTGCAAGAGACTCTTTAATATATGCGCAGTGCGCCATTCCATTCAGCTTATTGTCGATCATGACCCCTAAGTATCTTGCGGAAGTCGCCATTTTTATGGCTTTTCTTTTGAAATGTCATCGGACGGTTAGTTCTCGGATTTCTCTTTGTATCTAATTTTTGCGGGGTTTTTTTTAAATATAAGGAGATTGTTTTTTCAGCTCTGAATGTCAGCTTCTGAAACTCTGCCCATTTCGCCACTTTTCTAGGGCCATATTTGCCCTTCTACCGCAAACGTATGCGTTAGGTTTTTCCACTATGACTGCGAAATCCTCAGCATAAGCGATTATCCTTACGAATTTCCCAAGATCCAGTTCTAGTATAGAATTAGCAACCAGATTCCAGCAGACCGGTTCTGAGTTACAGCTTTGAGGGCAGCCCTTATTATAATGGCAATCCAGGGACGAGAAAGCTGTTCGATAAAATACCGAACACTCCGATAGGTGGTTCCAGACCAACCTGTACAGATTATTTGGGAATCCCATTTTGCCTAGTTGACTGTAGATCACCGGCCACCATAGATTGTTAAATGCGCACTTTACGTCTAACATGATGAGGCAGCTGTCATTATTTCTGCTGCGACAGCTCTCAGTTGTTCTTCGTAGTTCATGCAGTGCATGTTCTGTCCCTTTTCCTGAGTAAAACCAAATTGGTTTTTGTCCATAAAACCTTGTGACAGAGCATGAAAGACCAACCTATTAGTCACCAGTTTATCCAACACCTTACTTCAGGCAGGTAGTAAGCATATTGGACAGTAAGAGCTTTCGTCCGTGCGATCTTTGTCAACCTTATTAAAGAGGATCCAGTCTGCCATTTTCCAAGAAGTTGGAAAGGCCCCTTTTCCTAAACACTTGTTCATGATACCTATGAGCAGTGGTTTGTTTTTCCTGTACAGAAACTCCACAACCTCCATCGGAATGCCATCCAGTCCGGGTGTTTTCCTCCGTTCGCCGATCTGAAAACCGCATCATATTCCATTTGAGAAAATTCTGGATCATCATCCGTAAACTCATGTGCCTCGCTTCTAATTGCTGTTTGTTCTGCATTATCCTGCTCATCCTTTGGAAAGTGGTAGGTCATCAGCTGCTGGATGCTTGACATAAACTCCTTGGTTTCCTCCCGATTAGCTCTTTTTACCATGTTTATTTTCAGCAATTCAGAGGACTTGCCTTTTAGCAAGTCAAAATGTGGACCAAAGGGTTTCCCCGGATCAATCTCCTCGAGAATTTTCCGGTTGTGCTCCCATTTTGCCCTGCGGACTAACCTCCTGAATTTTGAGCATATTATTCTGAAGAGTATTTCATACTCCTGCTTTTTGATTTCCTCTGTACATCTTCTGTACCGCCTTTTTGCGGCCAAGACATGTTTTCGCTCAATGAGAAGATGAGGTATCCACCAGGGTCCTGCTTTCCTACGCGCTTTCTGCTCTCTAGTATGTTCTTCACATAGGGTTTGAACTATATCGTTTAAAACGATACGCACTCGTCCACCGATTTCTCTTCTAGCCAGTCAACTTCCATGTACCCTATCTTTTCAGACAGGACTTCTCGAAATTTTAGCACGTTCAGGTATTTGTACCTAACCCTATATTTGGATTTGGGCCAGAACTACTTGGGCCAGAACTTGGTATATCCATAGATATTACCAAGGCTATGCGCCTGTGATGAGTTGCCGCCTCTGTTTGCTCTACTTTCCAGCTTGATAGCGTAGTTGAAGTTGTAAGTTGGCTTAGAGCAAGGTCAATCAAGTTGTCGCCTCTGGATGACTGAAACGTAGCCTCGCTGCTTGCGTCCTTTATGATCATTAGGTTATTTTGCACACAGAACTGCAGCAGGTCATCACCTCGGACATCGGTCTTGTGTAACGGATTTCCCCACACCAAACTCTTAGCATTTAAATCTCCTAATATGATAATATCAATTCCATCATTTTGTATGAGCTCTTGCAGCAGACTCATGTGTGTATCGACCCCAGGCGGCAAGTACAGCGAAGTCATAACTATCTGTTTTTCGTCCGTATCTAATTTGACTGCCACTATATCTCTTGTGGCTATTAGTTCTACTACAGGGAAAGCCCTGTTCACCACTATTAAAACTGCTCTTGTTCTTTCAATTGCAACTGTTTTGCGTAGTAGGACGTCACCCCTTTGGATAGACATACAACTTTGCCGTTTGACAGTACGTAGGGCTCCTGGATGCACACGGCATCGTAGTCCCCAAGGTCGACCTTTAGCACATTTACCTCCGCAATTGCTCTTCCGCTGTTCTGTTGGCCAAAACGCAAATTAACCATACTTAATCATTCGTTTCAGTTTGCCAACTTCTAAAAGTCTTGTGGGGCATTTCGTGTTTAAGGATAAGTGATCCACGCTGGCCTTTTGACTAGGTGGATAGAACTGGTTCACATGAACGCTGTTGTTGCATCTTTTCACATTACAGTTTCTTTGATGTTTTTCCTTTCCACAATCCAGACATGTTTCTCCGTTCTTACAATGACTACTAATATGTCCGTAACGACTACAGTTGTAGCACTGTGTTGGACGCGTATGTTCTGCCAGCTTGACTCTGCTCCATCCCACGACTAGCTGTTTTAGTCCAATCAAGGCATGGAATAACTTTGGATTGACAGTCAAAACCCAGTGAGTGGTCTCCTTTCCCTTAATATGAAATTTAACCATCACTAAGTCCTCATCCACTCTTGCCTGTTTACAGGCTGCCTTTATGACGTCTGTCCCTTGGACGTCAGTTGGTACATCGTATGCCATTATCCGAAAATTTCACAATTTCCGTACCGTTATTTGGACTGTATTTTTCAACGCTTCGCTTTCCTGAATTACTAGCTCTAAGATCTCAACATTGGTTTTGCTCGCAAGGCGCACTAGCACACCTGCAGCTGAAATCGGCTTTCTCACCCTAACCTTAATTTTGAGCTTTTTTGGAGAGATTGCTTGCACCAGCCTTGTATCCACAGACGTATATTTCTCCTGTTTATCTCTCGGATAGACCAAGAGGAAGTAGTCAGTGGCTGAAGTGGACGTGTGGATATTTCTTTGGCGTCTTCCCCGATTTTTCAACTCTCTTCCTTCTTCAATTGCATTCCTCTGTGCAGGAGTCCCACACGCTCCTGCATACGACTCTGGACACTTTTCTAGCTTATCATTGCACTCCTTGAGTTGCAAGTTAAGGTTCTCCACATCTCGTTTAGTTCTCTCTAATTCGAGAGAATGCCTTACGATTATTTCGTAGACTTCTCCAAGTTGTTCCACAGCCACTCTTCGGTCAGCTTCTTTTGGTTTACTCTTTAAGAGCATGATAGGGATTTTTGTCACACAATTTTTTTTCAAGACTTCTTAGGTCTTGTTCTTCGCCTTCGACTCCCAGTTCTTACACTGGTACTTCTGAAAAGTCAATGACACCTCCAGATCCTCACTTTTGCCCTTTTTATCGCTTTTAACCATCAACACGATTCAGTTAGCTTACCTATCTGTTGTACAAGATAACTTTGAGTCTGGGCGGATCTAGCTCCAGCCCGTTTGGCCCCAGGTGAAACTACTCGGCACCGCCTGGAGACAGGGAGGAGCACCTCCGTCAAGGCTCTGCTACAGACTTATTGATCGTCTTTTAGAACTGGGAATGGATCCTTGGTTTCCTGGGAAACTTCGGGCCACTTATAACTTGCAGACAAGTGAGTTGCTTATTCCACTGATAATGTTCAATCACAATACCTGTAGATTTAGCCCCTCTTCACAGTTCTTCACTTTTAACTTTTTAGCTTTAATTCACAAATATCACAATAATCATCAATCCAATAACTTTTTTCACTCTCCCAATCTTTGTACACACAAAAAAAAGCAAAAGCTGATTTAAAAAAAATTAAAAAGTTAAAGAAAGTTTTATTTTTTTAATCATGATTTCTATGTACGGAACCTGAAGTCCCGTCAAAATAAACACCGCGGTCCACCGATTTTTTTTCTTTCCTGATATGGTCATTTTTTCAGTGGTATTAGATCAGCGGACCACCAATGGTCTCGAACGCTGTTCTTTAGTCACTTATACTTTCATTTTGTGAAAATAAATAAGTTGTTGTATGTATTGCAATTTGTAGTACGTAAGTACATACAGGATGGTCATAAAGAAACTTTGCCGATATATGAATTCCTAGTGGCCGCTCCGTTCAGCCCACCAAAATTAAATGTGAGATATTTATTTGAAGGTATAAGCTTGAGATTGTGGTGAACAAGAACAATAAAGTCTGCACGTTTACGGTTACAGTGAAAAAGTTTCGAAAACTTTTAATTGGCAACATCAACTTTTTTCTCTTTACAAAATGAGCAGCTCATTGAAAAACAATAAATGGTGTTGGAAATGTGCAGGTAGCACAAAAACGGTGACATAGGACACATGCAAAGAACAGCATTGTAAACAACCAATAGTAACAGAGATATGAGGTACACAAGCACCAATCATAGAACATCATGCGCAAATCATCGTGCGTGGAAAACCTTTAAAAAGCAGTATGGAAAACTAGTAATCTCAATAAAACTGTTCTTTTCTTCTCGTCTCTAGGGATTCGATATATCGACAAAGTTTCACTATGACCACCTTGTATGTATAAGTTGTATGTAGGTTTTTAGTTCTAAGTAAGTATGTATATATATATATAAGTTGTATGTGTTTTAAAGTCTAAGTAAGTATGTATGTATGTATAAGTTGTCTGTTTAAAGTTGTAAATAAGTACGTATAACTTAAAGTTCTAAGTTGAGTGTATGGCTTAAGTTGTATGTAAATATGAATGTATGTTTTAAATTGTTTGTAAGTATGTGAACGATTATAATTATGTAAGAAGGATGTATGAAATCATATAAGTCGGAAAAATATTAATGTTAGTATGGAGATAATGTATTAAGTATGGAGTATTCAGCACAATGGTTGAGTTTAATCAAAAGAATTAATTTTAAAATTAAAAAGAAATATCTCACAAATAAATAAAAATTTCATTACAACGCACCAGGTAATTTCACTTGATAATCGATATGCATGTTACTTATCAGAATGCAATTGTTTTCTCGCCTTTTGTTCCATTTTAAAATTTGAGACAGTCGTAATTACAATGGTAGTTAATGAAACTTTTAAGATTACCCACTTTCTACATCTTTGATTCTATTCATTTCTCATGGACACGAAATCTCAAGAGCCTACAATTCCCTCATCCTTTTAAAGAAATCACTTAAATAAAGTGTATTTCTTATTAACAAAGACTTAAATTAAGTGTGCTTCTTCTAAACAAAGAGTTAAATAACGTGTCCTTGAAATATCCATTAGGGAAAATGTAACATCAGAATCAAGCAATTACCCAAAAAGCAATGGAAAAGTGGGAGAAAGGCGGGGGGATGTTTCTGGAATTAAAAATCTTTTTAAACAGTCTAAGATTCTTAATAGTAAATAATCTTTTCCATTAGAATTTATTTCGTACTAAAATTTTTGTTTTTGTACAGTGACACGCCAAATAAATCTCTAATCTTAAACATCCATTTTGTTTAATTTAAAGAAACACATAAAGTTTTAGAGACAAACTGTTTCTGTTTAGATCATATTACCTGAGAATTGAAAGTGATTAAGTAAGCTTAAAATAAAATGCCTTAAGTGATTTTTGAATTTGTAAAAGAAAAAAAATACCATATGTTCGTACTTTTTTTAGATAATTGGTAATTTTCTTGGGAAAAAATTAGGTAAGTAATGCTTATTATTTTTAAAATGTGTGAATTTGTATATATTTTTAAATATTTCGTTATACATATGAAAGATATTAAATATAAAATACTTTTTTCCGTAATAGAACTGAAATGTTTGAAAGCGGTCTTTTAACTTTAGATTTTAAAACTAGAAATCTATGGCAGGCGAAAGAATGTCTAAGTAGAAAAATATTTTAGCGGTATAATAATAAAAATCTAATTGAAAGAATTGCGTGCATTGAAATACAATATATGTGTGTGTGTGTACTAGTGAAGCTTCGCTGGTTGGTTTTTCCTACACTAACCTCAAATTTAACTATTTTGCCTATTACTTGGCGTCTATAAATTGTATAGATCATATACAGGGCTGTATAAAAAAATCGAGTGCAGTTCTGCTTATTTACGGAAATTGCTGAACGGGAGTTTTCAGCTGTGTTATGCGTTTCCTAACTGAACTAAAATTTTGAAAACTATGTAATATAGATACAAATCTATGGCTCATATACAGGGTTACGCAAAACAATTAGGATATTTTTGTTACTATAGATGATAATGATTGAAAAGCGCTTTCCAAATAGTTTACTTATACATCCTCTTTCACCATAATAAACAGTAAGGAGTTTTGCTACAGTATTCTGAATGTGTAAGAAAGTAGTTCATTAACTATTCTTGACGCATGATTTTTCTTTCTTGTTACATTTTAATAACAAACAAACGGTAACAGCTATTGGAGTTATTCTTCCAAAAGATTAATATGCAAATTCGGGAATTTATTTATTAATATTACTGATATATTTTCCTCGTTTTAGTTCCAAATATCACCGTTAGCTTGCGATGCGATCTCTCAAACTGTTAGAACGCTCAAAGTATCTTATAGCAAGAACGAAAAATTCTGCGTCAAGCTTAGATTATGAAACACTATCTAACACTTCCAGCATACTGTAACGAAACTTCACTGTTTTTAATAAGGTGAAAGATGATGTCTAAGTAAACAAGTCGGATGTGCCAATCCCAAAACTTTCTTCTATCTCACACAGGTTTCGCATACACTAAAAAGAATTAGCACCAATTTATATCAAGGTCTAACTGAAATTTCAAGTTTTATTAAATTCTGTGCATTAGTTCTTGAGATATGACTATTGCTAAAATCGTGTGAATCCTGCAAAATTCAGCATAGCAGCACCACCTGTTGAGATATTTAGACCAAAACCTAATCGACAAGAACTTATGTCAACATCTAACTGAATCTGCAGTTGGATGAAAATCTGTTCATTAGTTCTTGAGATATAGTTATCGTGATAATAATGAAAAAAGTAGCATAGCAGCGCCACCTGTTGGGCTATTTACACCAAAACGTAAGAAGCATCTATTTCTGTCAAGGTCTAACAGAATCTGAAGTTTGATGAAATTCTGTGCATTAGTTCTTGAGATATAGCTATCGTAAAAATAATGTAAAAAGTGGTATAGCAGCGCCACCTGTTGGGATATCTACACCAAAACGTAATCAGTGTCTAGATATGTCAAGGTCTAGCTGAATCGGAAGTTTGATGAAAATAAGTGCATTAGTTCTTGAGATAGAGCTATTGCGGAAATCGCGAAAAATGCAGCGTAGCAGAGCCACCTGTTGGGTGATTTTCCCCAAAAACTAATCAGCACCAATTTATATCAGAGACTAACAGAGTATAAAGTTTTATTAAATTTAGTGCATTAGTTCTTGAGATAGAGCGCCCACAAAATTTTTGTCACATACTGACAGGGTCACAGACTCACAGACACACATTTTCTAAAAACAGTCAAATAGTGTTCAGGACCTTCTAAAACGTATAAATCCGTTGAAAACCGGAAGTCGGAAATTTCCATGAATTCAATACTTTCTTCTTGTAACGGTAGAAGAAAGTAACAAGGGATGACCGCCCCGGGAACCCAGCTTTCAATTTAGAATATACGTGGAATCTCCGGGGAGAAGACACAAACCCACTGTTTACGTTTTAGAAAACGCATAACACATTTACAAACCCAATTTTAGAAGTTACCATCAGTAGTCGAAAAAATATCTGAATTATTTTGTGCAACCCTGTATATGATATATATCTATAGATACATACTACATAGTACACTAAAATTTATTTCAGTTAGGAAACGCATAGAACAGTTAACAATTCCCCTGCAGCTAATTCCGATAATGAATGGAAATGTACTCGAAATGTTTTGTTCTTCACTGTATATGACCTATAATATATACACAAAGTGTAATAGGCAAAAAAATTGTTTAATTTAAAAACGCGTACCACAACTTAAAACGCACTTCCAGCATTTACTTTTAATAGACAGTACTGTAACCGAAATATTTTTTGTGCACCTGTAAATAAACTAGGAATGTTACGCACGCTCTATTTCATAGTAAGGCCTCTTCTACTGAACTTGGGTAATACATATCAATTTCAATATGTTTTAAATAGTATAACATCATTCAAATATACATCAAACAATTTTTTTTAATTCACGGATGTAAAGGAATGCAACGGAATTCTTCAATGTAACGGAATTCTTTTGAGTGTCTCTGTGAATGAACTATAACTGCTAAACACTTCACTTTTTAATACCGGACATGCTACAGTAAACCTCATTAACTTATATCAATTGCTTGGCAATCCGAATATATTTCTGAAGTTAGAGCACGGACGGCGACAAACTGTATTTATAAACACTTTTCAACTATGTTGGAAAGTGTTAAAAATGGATCAAAGTCAATTCAGCTTTTAATCTTCAACTTGTTTAGCTGCTGAAACGCCAAAAAGATGGTTTCCTGTTTCAAATTTCAAGGTTATTTTGAACAACATTGTTGTTTGAGGCAGTGTAGCGCCATCTAACGATAATATTTGGAACTAAAACAAGGAAATGTAGCAAAGAAATTCTTGACTTCATACATTACTCTCCTGCAAGAATAATTTCAATCGATACCATCGTTTCCTTGTTATCAAATTTCAAAAACGTTCAGTCCAGTTTAGGAAAAAATCTGGTAATACCCTGTATTGTTAACGGTACCACCCAACCTACATAAAATAGCACCCTGTATTTAAGGCGTCAGGTACTCTTTGAACTCATAAAATACATGAAAAAGTGACCTCTATAAAAATTGCAGTCACTCCATAACTAATTGTCTTTTAATTACAAAATTTAAAACACATATTAAGAAAGGTTTATTTTATTAATTAAAATTGTCAAAAAGTATACACACATATAAAGTTTTTTTAAACTATTGCGAAAGACGTATTTTAAAATACTACATAACTTTTTACGAAAAAATTATTCTTGCATACCAAAAATAGTCGATTTTTTTTTTCTTTTTTAATGAGTACAGGTTCTCAAAATGACCTACAATAACAAAAATAAAATGTGTAGATCCTAAGGAAACTTTTAAGAAACTCTATATATATATAAGTATCCTTATATATATATATATATATATATATATATATTAAATTTTACTTAAAGTTTTATATATATATATATATATATATATATAAACTTATTGCAAAAATTAACCATTGAAACAGAAGCAACTGACCAAATGCAATGAGATTATTACACCATATAGCACTGTCAAATTTCAAATTATAAAACATAGTCCTAACAAATGAAGTATTATTTATTCTAAAAGTGAAACAAAAGTAAAAACACAAATGTAGGCTTATAATGTAATTTACTTTTTCAAGGGCTGGGAAACCACATTATAAGCAAAGAATGATTGTTTTCTGTAATTGACACCAGCTTAATACCAAAAATTGTGTCAACTCCAAGCCCTAACAATCATTGGAACAAAATTGAAAAACAAGGATACCTATGAAAATCGAACACTACAAATCAAACCAGCAATGTGATATAGAGGGGAGAAAATAAATAAATGTATAAACAAATAAATATTAAGGAAGACAAAGAAAATCTATACGTTACAACATCCTTTATCCATAATCCGAAGCCAAATTTTGCAAAGCACATGGTAAAAGTTAGTTCAATAGTACAGGTGAAATATACAGTTAAGTAGCTACATCCATATTAGAACTTATTATTAACAGTTGCAGTTATAAGTTTAACCACTGAGATTTTAACTATTTCTAAGTTAAAGTTTAAAAAATACAAATAAATAATACAAAATCTATAAATTCAGTTACTAAAATTTTAACTTAAATAAATTTAATATAAATATTATATTATTCGAAAATTTAAAAATTTCACTTGTATTCTAATTTTCACTTAGTTATATGGATAATTTATTTGGTGCTGCCATCTATTTTAAGAATATTAAACTATAACTAAAAAATAGTAATAAATTTTAGATCATTTAAAAACCTTATTTGGTGCTTCCAACTAGTTTAAGATACTAAACTATATCTAAATAATTGTTAATTATTTAGATTAATAAGAGTTTCCAGTATAAAAACCTTTTGTCTTTATTTTTTACATATGTCAACACTTAAACAATTTTCTTTAAATTTATATTTATTGTGAAGTGTGTAATATCATTTTATCAAGACCATTGAGAATCCCATATAACTTAAACATTAATGTAGAAGTCAAATTAAATTTTCATTTTATAAATAATTATATGCAAGCTTAAAAGATTTTCCAATATGGCTACACGCACTTATTGGAACTAACAACTTGCTAAATATTATCTACCCTGAAAAATAAAATTTAGAATTCACAAACTGATAGCTTAAAAATAACCAAGCATTTCCAAAATGGTAAACGCACTGATTGGAACTAATATCTTGCAAAAAAAAAAAAAGTCTCTAACTTGAAAAGAAAAAAAAAATATTTAGAATTTTCCAATATGGCAAACGCATATATTGGAACTACATTTTGTTAAAAGTTCTCTACCTTTAAAAGGAAGGAAAAAAAAAACAGAAATTTTCCAATAGGGCAAACGCACATATTGGAACTATATATATATATGTTATATAAAAATTTTATTTTCCTTCGCATATCCTTCGCATTTATTTCGCATTATTCCTTTAAATTAATCTAACTTCTGACATAGTCATTATTTCCTTAATTCTTAATAATATTTATTCCTATTTAATGTCCTTTTAAAAGTAATAACATGTATATTAATAATTATCTTATTCCAAATCTTAATCTAAAACTTTAAGTTCATTCGTAACTTTTATCAACTCCCCAATCTATAAAATTCTGAGAGACGCTTGTTGTCATTTCGAATGTTTTTAAAAGCCATTTAAAAAAAAAAATTATTCCATGCTTTGCTTCGCGCGATGGGTATTTTTCACGTCAAAATCAATGCGCAGCTACGATGAGGATTCTTTCGTGTTAAATCTTCTCCCTCGCACCTCATTCGCTTAGCTTAAATTCGCCTCTCACTCATTGGATCGTGCGCTCGTTACGTCGTTTTCAGTAACTCTACGCACCGTGAACAAAACTCGCTTGCAAGATTTTTGAGAGCAGATTTTTGTCGTCTTTGGAAGTGCTGACCAAAGTGTTATCTGGTGTTCAACTGACTTAGAATTTCATAACAGATCTTTAAGATCTATTAAATGATGTAGTGAGCCATCGTCAAGCCTGAGGGCTATAAGTTTATACCGGATACTGTGGGAACTGTTCCTGGCATCGCTCCTGTTCATTAATAAACGATTTATCTGGAAATTGGCTGCTCCTTATTGAAGAAACTCTTGTGGTGTCTCATCATTGCCTAACCTCTTCGCCATGATTCTTGATACCGACTGCAATCATTCTACATCTTTAACAAACTGCCATTTTCTCGTGGAATATTAAATCATCTTCGTAAAAAGTTCACATATATATACCGAAATAGTCGTAAATTCTAAACTTCTTACTTGAGAAACATAATAATAGTTTATTTCGTGCATCTATATGACATTCACTCAAACTTTCATGAAATTCTAGCCAATCATTTTTCAGAAATCGTGCGCGCAATGACCAAAATCATCGTTTTGAGAAAATTGACTTTAAGTCTGCTCTTAAATCCAAAAAAGGTACTTTCTGACACAATTTTTAATTCATTTTTGTTCGGAAACAGATAAAATTGGCAGGTGTTCTTATTCAGATACTATGTCATCGAAATGAGTTTTGACTTTTTTGGTAAAGGGAGACGATCTTTCAGAAAATGCCATCAAAGTGGGCGTTTTGAACTGAATTCCCGAGGCAAACGATCGGGAAAAGGGAAAAATCGTGTCGTCACATGACACGAATCGCTTATAAATCGAAACCTCATTTCGATTCCAAATCGCTTCAACAGTCAGGTCTGACAATTGTACATCTTTGCGTTTAAAAATGAGCAAATAAATGTGTCAGAAGGTTTTGCGTGTTTGAACAAGTCAATTGAGATCGAATTACTGCTTGATCATATTCAACTCCAACTGTTTTACACATAACTTCTCTTCTAAAATGAATTTTTGCATGTTTTGTTTTTCTTTTACGTTACTAAAGAATTTTAATTTAATTAAAAGCTATTTAAAAAAAGGTCGATGTTTTGACATTTTAAAGTACCTGAACACTTAATTTAATAATCGCCTGAATTAATATCTTCGGGATTTTAATCAGTTTAATCAGTTTTTGACTAAAATTCCACCAAGGCTCCGAATACTTTAAATGTTCTTTTCTTTCGTAAATGTCTTATTTAGATGGAAAAGAAAAGAGATAAAGTAAAATTTATATTTATTACCCTATTTTTTTCCCATGTTGTTCACAAACAAATTGAAAAAAAAAAAGTTTTGCTGCCTAATTGGAACGAATTTGTATACTAAAACACGTTTGCTTCGCACTCTTCAGCTACTTATCCTTTTAAATTGTTGCTTCCAACATCATAAGGTCGTTCTTCTTGAAGGCGAAAAAATTTCGCTGTTATCAAGAAAATATTTTTAAAAGTGTCTTGGAAAATTAAATATTTTCTTTAATGGTGAAAGAGAATTTAAATTGCTTCCTGAATTACATTTTTTTCCCGAATGTACTTAGATAAGTTTTTCTTTTCTTTTTTAATCACAGATTTACGCATATTGTAATTTTTATACGTTTGTTTTATAAAATAATTCGGAGAAATAAGATGGTGTTTCTTTTTTCCTCTCGGCATAAAAAATTCGCTTTTGACAGACAGTATTAAAAAAAAAAAAAAATCAGAAACTGTATTTTTAAAGAAGAATATAAATTACAATTGTGGCAGATAAAACAACGTTTTAAGCATCAGAACATTTTAACTAATTGCATGCAAGCTTTGGTGGCATTCAGCGTATTGCCATCGAGGAAAATAATTATGAAATGTTTACCATATGTTTGAGCTTCTCCTCTATATGTATGAAAAAATTACGATTTACTAATAATCTTAATAAAGAAAATGTGACTTTAATGTCAGGCTATCATTTCTTACACTAGTTTCTAGAAAATACCTAAGAATATTTTAGACATTAGTTACTTTCTTAAACGTCTAATTAAATGGAACAAAGTAAAAAAAAAAAAAAATTAGTCAGTCAGAAATAGCAAACAAGATCAAATATGTGTGATTAAATTCAACAATCAACAAAAGCTCCCATCTGCTAATTTGAAAAATTGCAATAAAAAAGCAGGACTATTTAAGTAATTAAAATAAAATACGTATTTCCTATACGCGGGATTTAAAAAATAATCTCAAGGAAAAAAAACTTAGTGTGTTTAATTTTAAACTAAAAATTTATTGCCATCTTTTCTAGCAAATGGTTATGAATACTATTTTAAATATTATTCACTTTCTTAAATGCGTAAGGGGATGCGATGCCCTTTGATTTTCTTTTTTTTATTTGAATATTTAATAATAACTTTTTCACGATAAATGTAGTTTTTTTTAATTGTTAGTTTTATTTTTTTTTAACAATCCTCCATTTTTGAAAATATATATATATGTTTAAATTTAAAATTAAAAATTAAAAAAATCATATTAATTTAGCAAGTATGCTCTATAACTGTAAAGACCAGATTTCCGAAAAGATTGTAGGTTTAAGAACAAAAATAAATAAAATGTCATAACAATGTAAAAATAGAGCACAAAATTACTATTTCCTTAACATTTTTATTTTCAAACAACTAACTATTCATATTACTGAAAATCTTAAACTTAATTTTATGAAATACTCCATGAGGATCATCCATTAAGAAATCCAGTGACTTGAAATATGTATTTTTCGAAGTTTTAGCATTTTGACCAAACTAAAATATTGAAAAAAACAAAAACACAAACTGCGAAAAATTAATTTAAAAATTGCACCTCTGAATCATTTAAAAGAAAATATGATGCTGTAAAAAGTCTTTTTCGCATATTTTAAATTACTGAATCTTTACGAAACTTCGTCAATATCGACTACGGATGTGTACATTCAATCTATAAGAAAAAAAAATTGGAATGTTGATATTTTCATCATTTTTCGCAAAATCATCCTTTTTAATTAAAAAGAAAAGAAAAAGTTAAGAAATAAATTGTACTAAAAACGCGTGATTAAAAATATATGATTAAAACTTCAACAGCTGTCAGCCAATTTTATTAAAATGAAATAGAAAAGCAAGATTTTTTAACTAATCAAAAAGGAACGCCAAAATCAAGGCGTCCATTTTACTAATAACAATAAAAGATACTTCAATGTTAGACTACCATTCCTTAAACTTTTTCTAGCAAATGGCTACGAATATTTTAAATGCTATTTACTTTATTAAATGTATAAGGTGCAAAAAATTAAATAACTCAAATAAAATTTATATTTATTACCTCATTTTATTTTTTATTACGCAATTTTTGTGAACATTAACTTTTTTTTAGGGGGGGGGGGGAGGGAAAACCTTTGATTAGAAAAAAATGATTTTTTCCCTAATTGGAATAAATTTTTATGAAGCTTATTTACTTCGCATATCGTCAACCACACTACTTATCCCTTTAAAATATTGATCATAACATCATAATGTTTTTCTCGCAGAAAAAACGTTTATGCTGTTATTAACAAACTTATTTTTTTAATGTATTTTTATTATATAAAGCGAAATTAAAATTTTTCTTTAGTGTTAATAGAAAATTTGAATTGCTTCACGAACTTTTATTTTTACTAAATAAGATGCGATAGCATATTTTATTTTCATTTTTGATTACAGATTTGAGGATATGGTAATTTTTACGCCTTTACATACAATATAATTTAGAGTTAAGGGAAATTGGTTCTTTTTTTTTCTTAGCAAGAATGTCGAATTTAAAGAGTTTGTTCCACACTTTTCTTTATTGTAAGACATCCTTTTTATAATGAAGATTGCATTTTTAAAAGTGAAATAATGTACACTGTAAAATCAACAATTATTTTTTGCAGTGTATTAATATTGATTTAAAAAAACGGAGATTTTTTTTTCTTTGCTTAATATTTCTATTAGCATTAGTACACACATTCGAACACACAGTGTAAGAAAAGTATTGTAATTACTTTGTAAAATAAATAAATAAATAAATAAATAAAAATAAATAGAGTTTCTTAATCTACAAAAATATCACGTAACCCCAAACGAAACTTTATAATAACTTCTTCCGAGTTACCAACGTTTCCAAAAATCGTTCTTTATCTTGAGAAACTTCAGATACCCATATATTTTCAAGATTTAATGGAGCATTTATAAAAACAAAATTTCTTTTGCTGCCACTCATTTTCGAAAACGTTTCCGAGTAGTTTTTACAGTGTATTTTAACTGTAATTCCATCTAGGATAAGTATTTAGTAAATAATGAAATGTAGATGTTGAGAGAATGAAATAATGTAAGTAATAACTAATAAGTAAGTAATAAGTAAAGTTAATTCTTTTGTTTGATTGAGAATTATTTTCTTTAATTTAAAAGCTCTATAAAATATGACTGACATGAAACAAAGCATTTGCCACGCATGCAAAGCATGTTTTGAAATAAAATATATAACTTTTTGCGTGAAAAATGTTTTTATAAAATAAAATAATGCGTAAGAAATTCCTATTTAAAAATTATCTGGATTTTTTTCTAAATGACGAAAAACAAATTACTATTTTAATATAGGCTCAGCATCTAAAAGTGTGAAAAATCTGTGGATTTCGTTTTGATATTACACTGTAAAAAAAGAAAAATATGAAAATCTGTGGATTCGTTTTGATATACACTGTAAAAAAAGAAAAATATGAAAATCTGTGGATTCGTTTTGATATACACAGTAAAAAAAGAAAAATATGAAAATCTGTGGATTCGTTTTGATATACACAGTAAAAAAAGAAAAATATGAAAATCTGTGGATTCGTTTTGATATACACTGTAAAAAAATGAAAAACATGAAAATCTGTGAATTCGTTTTGATATACACTGTAAAAAAAAGAAAAATGTTACTTAATCTAAGAAAATATAATATAACCACGAATGAAAATATATAATAACGCCCCCCCCCCTCTGCCCCCACCCACCCCACTCACGAGTTATCCGCGATTCTGAAAAGCGTTCTTTGTCTTTAGAAACTTCAAAAACCAATATATTTTTGAAATTTAAAGAAGCATTTATAAAAACAAAGCTTCTTTTACTGCCACTGATAAAAAAAAAATGCTTGTAATAAAAACGCTTGAAAGAGATAAGAAGTATATTATTGAAACTTCAACAACTATCAGCTTATTTGATAAAATTAAAAATCAAGATTATAAAATATTTACGAAACTTCGTCAGTGCATACTACGGAACAGCTAAATTCATTTTAAGATAAAAATTGAAAATTTTATATTTTCGCTATTTAAAAAGAAAATGAAGGGCACCAAATAATTTTAATTAAAATTTAAACGAAAATGTTAAGAAAAATCTTCTATTTAAAACTCGTGATCAAGATAAAAAATTATATGAATAAAACATCAACAGTTCTCAGCTAATTGAATAAAAATGAAACACAAAAGCAAGATTACGAAACTTCGTCAGTGCATACCACGGATATCTAAATTCATTCTGAGTAAAAAATTGGAAAGTTTATATTTTCGTCATTTTTCGCAAAATGTAGAGTAGCGAATCATTTTAATTAAAAGGGTAAAAAAAAGTTAATAAAAATATCTATTAAAAACTCATGACGAAGATAAAAATATATATATATCATTAAAATTTCAACAACTATCAGTTAATTTGATAAAATGGAAATACATAAGCAAGATTAAAATTTTACGAAACTTCGTCAGTGCAAAATTTGAACGTTGATATTTTCGTCCTTTTTCGCAAAATGAAAGGAGTTCTTTTAATTAAAGTTACTTAAAAAAAAGAATGTTAGGAAAAATGTTGTAGTAAAACTCGTGATCACGATTTAATATATATGATTAAAACTTCAACAACTGTCAGCTAATTTAATAAAATTGAAATACAAAAGCAAGATTAGAAACTTTTAGAAACTTCGTCAGTGCGTACCAAAGATGTATAAATTCATTCTAAGAAAACATTGGAAAGTTGTTGTTTTCATCATTTTAAGCAAAATGTAGAGTAGCGAATCATTTTATTTTTTAAAAAAGTTAAGAAAAAACTTCTTTTAAAAACTCATGGTCAATATAAAAAATATATCATTAAAACTTCAACAAATATCAATTAATTTGATAAAATTGAAATACAAATGCAAGATTAAAATCTTTACAAAACTTCGTCAGTGCAAAATTTGAAAGTTGATATTTTCCTCCTTTTTCGCAGTTTTTTTTATTAAAGTTATTTTAAAAAAAAAGAAAAAGAAGAGAAAGTTAAGAAAAATGTTGTAGTAAAACTAGTGATCAGTATTTAAAATATATGATTAAAACTTCAACAACTGTCAGCTAATTTCACAAAATTGAAATACAAAAGCAATATTAGAATCTCTACGCAACTTCGTCAGTGCATACCACGGATGTCTAAATTTATTCTAAGAAAATAAATGGAAAGGTTGATATTTTCGTCATTTTAAGCAAAATGTAGAGTAGCGAATCATTTTAATTAAAATTTTTAAAAAAGTTAAGAAAAAACTTCTATTAAAAACTCGTTAAGGAAAAAAAATGAATAAAACATCAATAACTATCAGCCCATTTGATAAAATTGAAATAAAAAAGCAAGATTAGAATCATTACGAAACTTCTTTCAGTACCACGGATGTCTAAATTCATTCTAAGGAAAAAAACTGGAAATTTGATAGTTTCATCATTTTAAGCAAAATGTAGAGTAGCGAATCATTTTAATTAAAATGTAAAAAACAAAAAGTTAAAAAAAACTTCTACTGAAAACTCATGATCAATATAAAAAATATACGATTAAAATTTTAACAACTTTCAGCTAATTTAATAAAATTGATATACAAAAGCAAGATTAAAATCTTTTAGAAACTTCGTCAGTGCGACGGGTATCTAAATTTATTCTAAGAAAGAAATTGGAAAGTTGATATTTTTGCCATTTTTCGTAAAACGAAGGATTCGGAGTTCTTTTAATTAAAATGAAACAAAAAAGTTAAGAAAAAAGTTGTAGTAAAATCGCATGATCAAAATTAAAATTTTATGATTAAAACTTCAACAACTGTTAGTTAATTTGATAAAATTGAAATACAAAAGCATGATTAAAATCTTTAAGAAACTTCGTCAGTGCTACGGGTATCTAAATTTATTCTACGAAAGAAATTAAAAAGTTGATATTTTCGCCATTTTTCGTAAAACGAAGGATTCGGAGTGAAAATGTTAAAATGAAAAAAAAAAAAGTTGTAGTAAAAACGCGTAATCAAGATTAAAATTATATGATTAAAACTTCAACAATTGTCAGCTAATTTGATAAAATTGAAATACAAAAGAAAGATTATTTAAATAATCCGAAAGTAACGCCTATAATCAAGGCGCCCATTTTATTAATAATAACAATCAAAGAGACTTTTATGTTAGACATTCATGTCTTGCATTTTTTTCTAGCAAATGGTTACGAGTATTTTGTGTGCTATTTACTTTCTTAAATATATAAAATGCAAAAGATTAAATAGCTCATATAAAATGTATATTTATTACCACTTTTTCTTTCTTACGCATTGTTTGTGAACAATCACCTTTGGGGGAAAAACCTTTGACAGAAAAAAATGCTTTTTCCCTAATTGGAATAGATTTTTATGATGCTTATTTACTTCGCACATCCTCAGCCACTTATTCCATAAAATTATTTCCCAGAACATCATTTTTTCTCGCAGAAAAATATTTATGTTGTTATTTAGAAAATATTTTTAAAAAGTGTATCTTTATATATAAAGCGAAATTAAAAATTTTCCTTCATGTTGATAGAAAATTTAAATTGCTATTTTTCCTAAATAAGCAAAGATTTTTTTTTTTAATACAGACTTGTACATACGGTATTTTTTGCATATTTACATATAAGATAATTTGGAGTTAAAGGAAAGATTTATTCTTTTTTTTAGTTTGTTCGACAATATTCTTTACGACAGACATCGTTTTTATCATGTATAGTATGTATTTTTAAAGGGGAATCATGTATTAATATTGATTAAAAAGGGAAGATTATTTTATTCGCTGCTTAATATTTCGATCAGAATTAGACATATTTCATGCAGGAACAAGACATCTTTTATTTTATTTATTTATTTATTTTTAATTTTTTTTTAACACATTGTGTAAGGAAAGTGTTGTAATTATGATTTGTTTGTGTGTATGAACACAATAAAACCCAAACGGTACTTCCGATTGAATTCCCATTTAGTGAATATGTTATAGACCACTGTCGCAAGAACTACAGGGTGACACATAAATACTGTGACGTGATGAAAATGTCAATTTATTTTAATGTTTTTTGCGTCTCAACGGCATCCTCAAATGAAACTGCTGAAAAGCCAAAACTAATTTTAAACGATAACCCATATACGAGGGAAAGTCATTAAGTAAGTCACAAAAGATAATGAAATAATAACTTGCAATGATATTCACTTCAAAAATATTTTTATTTTTCAACATATTCTCCACGAATATTTATGCACTTATAGCACCGTTTTATCAGTGCCCCAACACTAGCTGCATACAATTCTTTGGGTTGCTGTCTCAGCCACATTAGGACTTCAAGTTGAATCTTTTCATCATCTGTGAACATCTACTTGCTTCCAAGAGGGTTTTTTAGTGGACTAAACAGATGAAAATCGCTTGGGGCTAAGTCGAAGCTGTATGGGGGATATTTAAGAAGTTGCAAGATGATGTTCACAGATGATGAAAAAGATCAACTTGAAGTCCTAATGTGGCTGAGACAGCAACCCAAAGAATGTTATGCAGCTGATGTTGGGGCACTGATAAAACAGTGATATAAGTGCATAAATATTGGTGGAGAATATCTTGAGAAATAAAAATAGTTTTGAAGTGATATCATTGTAAGTTATTACAAGTTAATTATCTTTTGTGACTTACTTAATGACCTTCCCTCGTATTACATATGAATCTATTCAACAGACTCTGAATATTGGATCGGCAGCAAGTTTTAAGTTTCTACATGAAGATTTAAAAGTGGGTAAGTTTTGTAACAGATGGAGTCCTCATGAGCAGACCGAAAATCAAAAACAGACAAGAGAGTCATTGTGCCAAGAAATAGTGGTCAAATTTCAGTTTTAAAGAGACGGAATCACGCCGGAAATAGTCGCGGCCATCTTGAAGAATTTCCAGAAGCGCCTATAGACGCCTGCATCACCGCGGGAGGAAGCCATTTTAAATGATCTTGATTGTTTCTTGTACAGAATTTTCTTCTCTTTCGAATGGTGAATAAAACGGGTTGTTTTGTTCATTCAGTGAAAAGTTATGTTTTTTTTTATTTGCGTCACAGTATTTATGTGTCACCCAGTATATAGATTTTCCTAAAAATTGACCGACGGATTAGGTATTTAGATATTTAGGAATTAGGTATTTAGATATTTAGGTATTAGGTATTTAGATATTTAGGTATTAGGTATTTAGGTTCGATAGGGGAAATCACACACACACACCAAGGAAATGTGACAGAGTATAAGTGATGAATATTGCGGCCAGGGGTCGAAAGTAGCGCGCTACAAGTAGCACAACTACAGTAGTAGCTACTTTTTACAGTAGCTTATAGTGTAGAGCGCTACATTTTGAACAATGTAGTGTCTCGAATAGCGCGGTACAAAAAAATCTGTAGTTTGTAGCGAGAACCAACGCTATTTTTAACGCTACTTCAGAGAGGGGGGGGGGGAATGTGTTACACTGCAAAAAAAAAAAATGTGTTGATTTTACAGTATAATACTGGTACCCCAGCTGCCAGCATTATACCGTAAAAATAACAATAATAAACAGCAAAATAAGCAGTAATACGCGACCACACTCGCGGAATGGATTGATGTGGCAACAGGTGAGAAATTTTTTTATATTGCTTGCTACAAATATTTTTACATTATTCCAACAAACAAATATTACTTGTTGAGTCGCGTGGTAATAAATATAAAAATATGCATAAAAACGATTTAAACTATCTAGGATTTCTAATTAAATGTTTTCTCAACATATAGTCAAATATTAATTAAAACTAATCTGTTAATTGCTAATCAATTTCGGAAATGTGAAAATGTTGTATTGTCTTCACGGGAAGACACAACATTTTAAAATTCTACCACATCAAGAAGTTATTGGAAAATCGATTACAGAATTGCATCTTTACGTACATGAACCAAGTTAAGTTAATCCTTTATCTACTACATTACGAATTAATAAAAAGAATTGCGTATAAATTTTATTTCATGTTAATATAGTATTATAGTATATTAATATAGTATAAATGCTAAACAAATACTCCCTATCCAAAAATTACATAAAATACGCTTAATTTAATGAAATGATACTTTTAAGTACCGTCCAGTATTAAACATTTACAAAAATATTCAGGCTTTCAAAGGAAAATCATTTAGAAAAAGAAATTATGTATGATTTTTATTTATAAGGTAAGTACTATTAATGTAGCAGATCCGTCCTTGATGATATTCAAAAGACAATTTTTTTCTCATTTACGCACATATATATCACTTTTGCACACATATCTGCTGCATTTTGAATGAGGCTTTGATTGTATTTTGCTAAGCTCGCAAAGTACACAGCGGCCTTGATTCGATACAAATGTTGGCCAATCACATCCTCTAATTTCCATGCCAGTGTCTTTGGAAGAACAGAAAAGGCTCTTTCTTTTCTTTTTGGGAGCACTGCACTTGAAAAAGTTTTATGTTTTTCAACCGATCTTGGTCTTCATCTTCGTTTAGGTTCTGAAACGGACTTGACAAGCAAACTTTGTGTAACACAACGTTTCTACTCTAGAAGAGATATATATTTACGTGTTTCTATATATGCTTTGTGTAAATTCGCAAGGACCATTTCAGGGTAATCAGAACTGACGGTACTTATAAGTACCAACCAAAAACTGATTTGGTAAATAAATTATAATTAGTACCTAATTAAAAAAATATGCTAAATCGTATTTTAAGGTCGTAACAAATATGGAAAAAATTAACAGTCACCTACCTAAAGTATTTTTGTGTGAAGGTGAATTAATTTTAAACAAACAAGAGATCACAATATAGCTGAGTGAAATGCATGAACAGACTCTGCAATAAATATTTAAAAAGAAATATTTCGATAATTATAGCTTCTGCTGCTATCTACGGTGATTAAAGGTAATTAAAAGCATTGATCCTTGAATATCTTGTCATTATTGTACAAATAAACCCTGTTCTATAGGAATGCAAAACAATTGGTGCTTAGAAGTACCATCGGCAAATCTTGTAAAAATACAAGTTCTTTAAATAATCAGCATCTAAAACCAGTTTTCTATGCACTTTTGTGTTTCCATTATAGCAGGTGCGCTATCGCAAATTTTACTGCAAACATGACTTTTTTTTCAGATTTTTTTGTCTCACAAATCAGACCAAAATTAAAATTCCATTTTTACCACTGATGTGTATATTGCTCTCCTAACATGTCTGTTATTATTGTTATGAAATATTTTCATTTTTATAGATTAACTACAGTTCCCCCAAAATAGACCACGCGCCCTGTTAGGCAAACTTTTTAACACCTGAGCCGTTACGAACGCACTCAGCGCGTCCAAATGAGTCTATCCCCCAATGTTATGAACGCGCTGCACGCGTCTATCTGAATTTCAGAACCAGAACCTGATTGAGACATAACCATAACCACGTTGGTAGCGCCTGATTACCAACGTGGCAAACTTTCTCCAATAAATTTTAATATAAATTATTGCCTTAGTTAAGCGTCCTATACACGCAAGATTACTGTCATGAATAAGAAAAAAATTATATTCATTTTTACTGGTGGAAGTTTGCTCTGTTGGTGTTCTTGCAAAAGGCACTTCCAAAAAGAAACCAAATGCTGGGAGAAGAACTTAAAATGGAAAACTCAACGGCCTAAGGGTTAAGGAAGTTCTATGAAAGTTTAAGAGCCTACACTAATCCGTTCAATATTTTTTAATAACCTTTTTTTTCTTCTTTATTGGCTAGCTGAGGTCCTCCCACTTAGAAATCTTTTTCTGTTTGCCACCAACCACACGGCCTCTTTTCATCCTATCTTTGTAAATTTAATAGGGTTTCTTCTCCATTATAAGTATGTGGTCATCGAGCAACAGCATTGCATTATATTTTGAACTGCACCCTTGCATCATATTATCATATAATCTTCAACAATATCTTTGTCTCAGTAATTCTCTGTGGTTTTATCAAAACCATTTTTTTTTAAGATAATTGAATGTGTGAAAAATTTTTAGACATCAACCATCATTTGTTTCAAAATTTTTTGCCTTTTACAGATGATGAGGAAGATTTATCTTAACAAAAACACGGTTACCATTAATTCAAAATAAAATCTTAGCCACCAACAACACGACTGTACCATAAATGAACTATTGCATGAACAATAGAACTTTTGTATATAATTATATCATAATCATCATAATTATTCACTATTTTACCTATTTTAAATATTTTGCATTATTTTTAAACTTATAAATATCTTTCTAATTTAGTAAATAAATATGTAGTATTTTAATGTATTTTTGCAGAACGCTCATCTTTGCAGCGAAATTGAACTTCTGCCGCTCCAACAAGTTAAAAATCCTATTATCTATAATTTCATTATTTTATTAATTACAAAAATCTAAATTTTTCTCGGAAAACCCAGAAAAATTGAGCTTCCCATTGTAATATATTGTATTCATATTGTATTTAATCTTTATTTTCTCAATCGGCTTTCCCTACGAGTCCTTTAGATGCTATCCGCTGGATGGGGCTTGTGAGTGCTTAAGTCATTTGGTAGGCCTCCCCATCCAGCTGACTCTCTTGACTCTCTCTTGGCTAGCTGAGGCCAGTCTCTAACTGGGTCTTTTTTAACACTTTCCAAAATAGTTGAAAAGTGTTTATGACTTCGGTTTGTATTGTCTGATGCATGTCTGCTGTCTGTCTGTGTTCTAACTCGCGTAAATATGCTCGGATTGTCATGCAATTGATATACATTATTGAGGTTTGCGGTTTACTATGGAATATTTGGTATTGAAAATGAAGTGTGTAGCATTTATACTTTATTTACAGGGACACTCAAAAGAATTACGTTACATTACGGTCTATGGGAGAAAATCGTTTTCGGGGTATTTTAATGATGTTACACTATTTCAAGCATATTGAAATCGATATATATCACTGATGTTCACTACAAGAGGTTTACTATAAAATAGGGTGGGCATTGCATTCATCGTTCATTTACAGGGACGCGCAACAGAAGTCGGTTACAATACAGCCTATGAACAATAATTGCCCGAAGGGCGTTTTTAAATGTAACTATTTTTTATATATTACTTGGTGTGTATAAATGCTATAGATCATATACAGGATAGCACAAAAGATATGGAATACCGGTTTATTGCCGGAAATTGCTGAATGGGAATTTTTAACTGTGCTATGCTTTTTCTAACTGAACGAAATTTTAACATACTATGTAGTATATAGAAAAATCTATAGATCATATACAGTGCTGCACAAAATAATTCGTATATTTTTCAGACTATTAATTGTAATTGCTCAAGTCGGGTTTCTAGATGTGTTATGCGTTTTCCAATTTGTTTACTTAGAATCAACTTTCACCTTATTAAACGGTGCAGTTTTTTTTTTTTTTTTACAGTAATCTGGAAGTGTTGGAAAGTGTTTAATAATCTATGCTTGACGCAGAATTTTTCGTTCTTGTTGTACTTATTCGATTTGGTTGCAGATTTTTGTGACGCCACGTTTAATTTCGCAACCGGCTCCTCATTAATTAAAAACAATAATAATAAAATCTACAACAAAAGTTAAAAAAGAAAAAGTACCCGGTTAAAGATCGACTTTAGCTATTCTATGCCAAAAAAAGAAAAAAAAAAACATTAAAATATTGAAATGAAACAAGAAATTTGAAAATAACGCTACCATTGATTTAACATTAGCGTGCGAATGTTTTCGTAAGATTAGCGTAGGTTCTTAACTTATTTAAGAAATAAAATTCAAAGGAATTTTATTACACTACTTTTTTTGGTAATTGTCTACAGATATTTTGAAAGGTTGTTTACTTTCGTAAATGTGTAGTTGAAACGAAAAAAAGTGCAGATAAAAAATGTTGCAGACGAAAACTGTGATCGATAGTATAAAGTCAAGCGTAGAAACGTAATTAAAATTTAAGGCTATAATCAGCTAACTTGGTATAACTGGAAAAACCTTTATTTTTCAATGTTGAAAATTTAATAAAATGCAAAATCAAGCTTATTTAAATAAGCAACAATCCTATATATTGTTTTTGTTGTCAGCATCCCTTTTTCTAAGCAAATACAAAACGCAGAACGATAAATGAGATATCATATGAAAGGATTCTGAACAGGCTTCTGGCTAACGTCACAACAGGGGGAACAGGCTATATTTACATTTCGTTAACCCTTTAGCGGGCGGTGTCCCCAAAAAAGGACACCTAATTTTAATTCCAAAACTGACAAACGACACCAAGAATATTTAATTAATTTTTTCCTTTTATAAACTACGGGGAAATAAGCAAGTTTTTATTTTCTAATAAATTCTTTTGTAACTTCTGGTGTCAGTCGATAATTTCATTAGTTTAAAAACAGACTTACTCTGCACCGGAAAGGGCTAAAACATGTTTTTTTATTAAAAAATTGCAGTTAGTTAGAAATTAAATCAGTATTGTTTTCATAAATGAAATTAAAGGTTTTTCTCAAATTAGTGTTGCCACAAAAATAAAATACCGTATTATACCGTGCTCAACAATGATTATAAAAAATAAATAAATAGTACAATAAAGTGGGACATTGTTGCTGCACGGTTTATTTTATATTTGTGATTGAAAAGCAAAATTGAAATTCAAATGCTAAACTTATTTTTCTTAATTCCGTGTTTTTATTAATTTATTAATTTATTTTTTCGAAACAGATGATGTCATCGTCTAAGGCAGTTAAAATACGGTTGATAATTTCTTTTTCCCTCTTCTATCATCGATCGTTAGGGAAACTTTGATGGAATAAAGGATCCGGTTCCATAAACCGTGTTTTTAGCCCATGAAATAAGCCTAAACTCGATTTTGTTATACTGACTTAATAATTTCCCTTTTTAGTATTAGAAGGTTTATCCTGTACGATTTCAACAATAGTTTTTGCATTTTGTTCGGATTTATATGACTTACACAAGCTCGAAGTTCGTATTATTCGTAGTTTTTGATGAAAAATACACAATTTATCCTAATTTTGCCTCAATTATTTATATAAGCGCAATCGTGCAACACTTTCTTCTTTACATATATTATAAGATACATCAAAATGTACAATATATGTAAAAATAAAAGTGTTGCAAAGCTGCGCTCATAGTAAAATATTAAAAAATATATTAAAAATTGAGGTAAAATTAGACGAAATTGCGTGCTTTTCATCAAAAACTACGAATAATACGAACTTTGAGCTTGTGTAAGTTATATAAATCCGAACAAAATGCAAAAAATTCTGTTGAAATCGTGCAGGATAAACCTTCTAATATTAAAAAGTGACATAATTAAATCAGTATAACAAAATCGAGTTTAGGTTTATTTCATGGGCCAAAAACACGGTTTATAGACCCTGATCCTTTGATGATATTCTGACTTGACTAATGTTGTTTTCAGATATTTTCAGTCATTAATTTTTCTTTAGAAAATTAAACCTGCGTCTATAAAATATTAGATACTGCTGAAAAAATATTAGACTGTAGTGCGAAATCTTCGCACGGGTCCACTGGTATTCACATGTTTTTACACTCGTTATTTACCTTAGCTTGGTTCATGTATGTAAAGGTGGAATTTTGCAATCGATTTTTCACTTGCTTAGATTTATAAATATAATGTACACAGGTGTGTTTCCGATGGCACTACAACATTTAAAATTTTTTAACACGTAGTTATAGATTAATCAATTAATTTTAAAGCGTTTTTCTGTTATCCAAGCGCAGGAGATAAATCGGCAAATATTCTTTGTGGTTACAACCGTGTATGAATTACGATGGAGTATGTGCCAAACCATGCTCGCTAAAATATGCCAACTGTCTGTGAAACTTCAATAATGAAATAGTTTAAATACTACAAAGTAGAATGTAAAATATAAATAAAATACGCTTTTATTAATTAATAATTTAGTAATAATTAAATTATGACTAAACGTTGTGAAAACAATTCGGAATAGATAGTTTAAATATTTTTTTTCTTTACTGCTGTCATATCTTAAAAAAGAAACAGAGCAAATTATATTTTTCTTAATAATTTCACTAGTTGGCGCTTTCTACCAAGCTTAAATCTAAGCGGATAATTTTTCATAATTCGGGGTCCACGCCAAATTAACGTACATGTTTTGGAGTCGCAGTCATGAAATTAGGCTTTATTTTTAAGTTAAACATTGAATGTTTATAAAAGAGTGTTTTAAAAAAAAAACTATTTTTACTTTCATGCATGAGATTTAATAATTATCTTAAAAAAGAAATTCTGCAAGTTTAGATTGCTATTCTTTGCATTTGCTATTCTTAGCTAGATTGCTATTCTTTGCACTTTTTTTTCTAGCAAATGGCTCCTAAAAATTAATTCTGTTTACCTTTTCAAATCATTAACTAAAATTTAAAAAATACTTACATTTTTGTAATAAAAAACATGATCAGAATATAAAATATGATTAAACTTTTTTTAAAAATCTGCTAATTTTATAAAATTGCAATGCAGAAGTAACATTATTTAAACACTGAACAAGAAAAGGCGATTACAGGTGTCGGATTGAATAAAAATCGAAAAAAAGTACTCTGTGACTTTAATGTAAAATTATCATTCCTTACATTCTTTTCTAGGAAATGGCTACGATTATTTCCAATGCTAGTTACTTTCTTAAATGTCTAATTAAGATGTAAAAAAGTAAATAACTTAAATAAAATTTATATTTATTACCATACTTTTTCCCTTGCACATTGTTTCTGAACGTTTTTAGAAAAACAAAATTATTTCAGAAAAAAATGCATTTTTCCTTAATTGGACAGAATTTTTATAAAACACGTTTACTTTACATATCCTCAGCCACTTCTCCCTTTAAAATATTGCTCACATCATCATAAGGTTATTATTCCAGAAAAAAAAAAACGTATGTTGTTATTAAAAAACTATTTTTTTAATGATTTTTAATACATAAAACGAAATTTAAAAATTTCTTTTGTGTTGATAGAAAATTTAAATTGCTCCCTGAACTATTATTTTTACTAAATAATCTGCGAAAACTTTTTTTTCTTTTTCGTTTTTGATTACAGATTTGCGCATATGGAATTTTTTTTATATTTTTATGTATAAGATAATATGAAGTGAAGGGAAATATTTTTTTTTCTTTGTACAAAATCGGAATAAAGTACTTTTTAGATTTTTTTTTCTTTCAGACAGCGAAGTCATGAAATTAGGTGCAATTTTTAAGATAAGCATTGAATGCTTATAAAGGAGTGTTTTAAAAAAACTATTTTTTACTTTCATTTAATAATAATCTTAAGAATGAAAACTTTGTAAATTTAATGATATACTACTATACTTTCCACTCTTTTCTAGCAAATGGCTCATAAAATTTTAATGTTGTTTACTTTTTGAAATCTAACAAAAATTTAAAAAAATACATAAAATATTGCAATAAAAAACATGATCAGACTGTAAAATATTATTAAACCTTAAAAAATCCCTCTGATTTCATAAATTTGAAATACAAGAGCAAGATTATTTATATAATCAACAAGAAACGTCTATTTTCTAGATGTCAGATTTAATAATAATTGAAAAAAAAAATACTGCGTTAAAAAAAGATTCCTTAAATCTTTTCTTGCAAATGACTACGAATATTTCAAATGTTATTTACTTTCATAAATCTCTAATTGTGATATGAAAATGCAAACAGCTCAAATGAAATTTATATTTATAATCACATTTTTTCTCTTGCACATTGTTTCAGAACGATTTTAGAAAAAAGAAATCTTTCAGAGAAAAATGCATTTTTTTCTTAATTGGAAAGAATTTTTATAAAACATTGTTACTTCACATATCCTCAGCCACTTATCCCTTTAAAACATTGCACGCAACATCATAATGTTTTTTTTATTCCAGAAAAAAAGTATGTTGATAACTAATTATTTCTAAAAACATATTTTAATATATAAAACGAAAATTTACTTCAGTGTTGATAGAAAATTCGAATTGCTTGCTGTACTACTGTTTTACTAAATAATCTGCGAAAACTTTTCGTTTTCGGTTTTGATTACAGACTTACGCATATGGAATTTTTTATATATTTATGTATAAGATAATTTGCAGTTAAGGGAAATATTTTTTTTTCCTTAGTACAAAAATCGGAATTAAAAGCGCTTGTTGGATTTCTTTTTCTTTCAGATAGCGAAGTCATAAAATTAGGTGTTATTTTTAAGATAAACATTGAATTCATATAAAAGAGTGTTTTTAGAAAAACTATTTTTACTTTCATGCATCCGATTTAATAATAATCTTAAGAAAGAAAACTGTGCAAGTTTAATGATAGATTGATTTTCTTTCTATTCTTTTCTAGCAAATGGCTCATAAAATTTTAATGTTCTTTACTTTTTGAAATCTAACAAAAATAAAAAATAAAATACATAAAATATTGCAGTTAAAAAAACATTATCAGACTTTAAAATATCATTAAACCTTAAAAAAAAATCCGCTGATTTCATAAAGTTGAAATACAAGAGCAAGATTATTTAAATAATCAACAAGAAACGTCTATTTTCTAGGTATCGGATTTAGTAATAATAAAAAAAAAAATACTGCCTTAGAAAAAAAAAATTCCTTACATTTTTCTTGAAAATGACTACGAATATTTCAAATGTTATTTACTTTCTTAAATCTCTAATTGTGCTATGAAAAAGCAAACAGCTCAAATGTAATTTATATTTATAATCACATTTTTTCCCTTGCACATTGTTTCGGAACGATTTTAGAAAAAAAAATCTTTCAGAGAAAAATGCATTTTTTTTCTTAATTGGAAAGAATTTTTATAAAACATTGTTACTTCACATATCCTCAGCCACTTATCCCTTTAAAACATTGCACGCAACATTATAATGTTTTTTCTTCCAGGAAAAAGTATGTTGGTAACAAATTAGTTCTAAAAACATTTTTTAATATATGAAACGCAAATTTACTACAGTGTTAATAGAAAATTCTAATTGCTTCCTGTAATACTGTTTTACTAAATAATCTGCGAAAACTTTTCGTTTTCGTTTTTGATTACAGACTTACCATATGGAATTTTTTATATTTTTATGTATAAGATAATTTGCAGTTAAGGAAAATAATTTTTTTCCTTAGTATAAAAATCGGAATTAAAAGTGCTTGTTGGATTTCTTTTTCTTTCAGACAGCGGTGTCATGAAATTAGGTGTTATTTTTAAGATAAACATTGAATTCATATAAAAGAGTGTTTTTAGAAAAACTTTTTTTACTCTCATTCATCCGATTTAATAATAATCTTAAGAAAGAAAACTGTGCAAGTTTAATGATAGATTGATTTTCTTTCCATTCTTTTCTAGCAAATGGCTCATAAAATTTTAATGTTCTTTACTTTTTGAAATCTAACAAAAGAAGAAAAAAAATACATAAAATATTGTAGTCAAAAAACATTATCAGACTGTAAAATATTATTAAACCTTAAAAAAAAACCCGCTAATTTCATAAAGTTGAAATACAAGAGCAAGATTATTTAAATAATCAACAAGAAACGTCTATTTTCTAGGTATCGGATTTAATAATAATCGAAAATAAAATACTGCTTGACTTTAATGTTAGATAACCATTCCTTAAATCTTTTCTAGCAAATGATAAAAATATTTCAAATGTTATTTACTTTCTTAAATCTCTAATTAAGATGTGAACAAGCAAATAGCTCAAATAAAATTTACATTTATTACCATGTTTTTCCCTTGCATATTGTTCAGAAAAAAAATATATTTTTTTCAGAGAAAAATACATTTTTTTTTATTGGAAAGAATTTTTATAAAACATAGTTACTTCACATATGCTCAGCCCCTTATCCCTTTTAAAATAGCACACAGCATCATAATGTTTTTCTTCGAGAAAAAAGTATGTTGGTAACAAATTATTTCTAAAAACATTTTTTAATATATAAAATGAAAAGTTTCTTTAGTGTTAATAGTAAATTCGAATTACTTCCTAAACTACTGCTTTTACTAAATAATCTAAGAAAACTTTTTTTTTTAATGTTTGATTACAGTTTGGCGCACATGGTATTTTTTATTATATTTATGAATAAAATAATTTGGAGAGAAAGAATATTTTTTCCTTAGGAAAAAAATTGCAATTAAAGTGCTTGTTGCCTCCTGAACTACTGTTTTTACTAAATAATCTGCAAAAACTTTTCTTTTTTTGATTTTTGATTACACTTTTGCGCATATGGTAATTTTAATTATAGTTATGTATAAAATAATTTGGAGTTAAAAGAAAGAATATTGTTTCCTTAGGATAAAAATTGCAATTAAAGTGCTTGTTGCCTCCTGAACTACTGTTTTTACTAAATAATCTGCAAAAACTTTTCTTTTTTTGATTTTTGATTACACTTTTGCGCATATGGTAATTTTAATTATAGTTATGTATAAAATAATTTGGAGTTAAAAGAAAGAATATTGTTTCCTTAGGATAAAAATTGCAATTAAAGTGCTTGTTGCCTCCTGAACTACTGTTTTTACTAAATAATCTGCAAAAACTTTTCTTTTTTTGATTTTTGATTACACTTTTGCGCATTTGGTAATTTTTATTATATTTATGTATAAAATAATTTGGAGTTAAAAGAAAGGATATTTTTTACTTTGGATAAAAACTGCAATTAAAGTGCTTGTTGCCTCCTGAACTACTGTTTTTACTAAATAATCTGCAAAAGAACTTGTTTTCATTTTTTATTACACTTTTGCGCATATGGTAATTTTTATTATATTTATGTATAAAATAATTTGAAGTTGAAAAAAAGAATATTTTTTTCTTAGTAAAAAATGGGAATTAAAGTACTTGTTCCTTCCTGAAATATTGTTTTTTTGAAAGACAGTGCAGTCATGAAATTTGGTTTTTTTTTTAATATAAACGCTAAAAGTTTATAAAAGAAGTTTAAAAAAAAAAAAAAAAAAAAAAAAAAAAAAACATGCAGCGAAACAGAAGATCGTTTCAAGGGGATTCCTAGTGGCTTGCAACTTTACTCCCTGTATATGAGTATTTGTGTATCACATAATAATGTTAAGAAAGAAAGTAGTGTAATTTTAACGGTACACAACTATTTTTTCATTCTTTTCTAGCAAATGGCTATTTCACAAAGTTGAAATACAAGAGAGTGCTTTTTCAAATAATCAACAAGAAACGTCTATTTTCTAGGTGTCTGATTTATTAATAACTCTAAAAATTCTGTATGATTTTAATGTCAAATTATCATTCCTTACAGTCTTCTCCATCAAATGACTACGAATATTTTAAATGCTATTTACTTTCTTAAATGTCTACTTAACATGTAAAAAAGTAAATAGCTCAAATAAAATTTATATTTATTATCACTTTTTTTTTCTTTCCGCATTGTTTCCGAACGCTTTTAGAAGAAAAAAAAATCTTTCAGGGAAAATGCATTTTTTCTTCATTGGACAGAATTTTCATAAAACATATTTACTTCACATATTCTCAGCCACTTATCAATTTAAATATTGCTCACACCATCATAATGTTTTCTTCCGGAAAAAAGTATGTTTTTATTAAAAAACTATTTCTTAAAATGTTTTTTAATACATAAAATGAAATTAAAAATTCTCTTTAGTACTGATAGAAAATTCTAATTGTCTCCTGAACCATTATTCTTACTAAAAAAATCTACAAAAACTTTTCTTTTTTATTTATGATTACAGATTTGCGCATATGGTAATTTTTATATACTAGTTATGTATAAGATAATTTGGAGTTAAGAAAAATAATATTTTTTCTTAGTACAAAAATTGGAATTAAACTTGCTGTTTTTTTATTATTATTATTCAGATAGTACAGTCATGAAATTAGACGTTATTTTTAAGATAAACATTAAACGCCTATAAAAGAGTGTTTTTTAAAATAAACTATTTTTATTTTCATGCATCCGGGGTTTAATAATAATCTTAATAAAGAAAATTCTGAAAGTTTAATGCGAGACTACTATTATTTGCATTATTTTCTAGCAAATGCCTCATAAAATTTTAATGCTGTTTACTTACTTAAATCTCTAACTCAAATTTTAAAGATACTTAAATTGTTGTAGTAAAAAAAAAGTTATGAGAATGTAAAATATGAATAAACCATTAAAAAAAACCCGCTATCTTCATAAAATTGAAATACAAGAGTAAGATTATTTAAATAATCAACAAGAAACGTCTATTTTCTAGGTGTCTGATTTTATGATACTCTAAAAAAACCGTATGACTTTAATGTTAGAATACAATACCTTAACCCTTTCTGGCTCAGTGGTCCCACTCCTGGCACACCTAATTTTAATTCCAAACTTGCATACGGCACGAAGAATATTTTAATAAAAGTTTGTTTCTATAATAAAAGCTTAAAATAAGGAGTTCATATTTTCTAAAAAAGTCGTTTGTAAATTCCGGTGTCAGTCAGCAAAAATTACCATATGCACAAGCCTGTAATCAAAAATAAAAAAGAAAAGTTTTCGCAGATTATTTAATAAAAACAATACACGAAGAAGCAATTCCAAATTTCCATCAATACTAAAGAAATTTTTTAACTTCGTTTAATCTATTAAAAAACAATTTTAAAAATAATTTCTTAATAACAACATTTTTTTTTTTTTTTCTGGAAGAAAAAAATTATGATGTTGGGAGGAATATTTTAAAGGGATAAGTGGCTCAGGATGTGCGAAGTGAATAAGTTCTTTAAAATATCGTCCCAATTAACAAAAAAAGCATTTTTCTCTGAATGAATATTTTATTTTTTCTAAAAGCGGGGTTCGGAAAAAATGCGCAAAGGGAAAACATATGGCAATAAATTTTATTTGAGCTATTTACTTTTTTACATCTTAACCAGACATTTAAGAAAGTAAATAGCATTTGAAATATTCGTGGCCATTTGATAGAAAAGAATAACGAATAGTATATTAACACTAAAGTCATACAGTTTTTGTTTATAGTATTATTAAAGCAGACATCTAGAAAAGAGACGTTTCTTGTTGATTATTTAAATAAACACATGCTCTTGTATTTCAATTATATGCAGATAGCGGCTTTAATTTAATGGTGAAATCATATTTTACATTCTCATCACTTTACAATTTCTCATTTTACGAACAGACTTTGTCTGCGCCGGAAAGGATTATTCGTTTCTATCAAATGGCAACGAATATTTCAAATGCTATTTACTTTCTTAAATGTCTAATTAAAATGTAAAAAAAAATAAATTGCTCAAATTAAAAAAAAACTAAAAATAAATTACCACATTTTTCCCCCTTGTGCATTGTTTCCGAATGCTTTTAGAAAAAAAATTGTTTCAGAGAAAAATTCATTTTTCCATAATTGGAAAGAATTTTTATAAAACATGTTTACTTCACATATCCTCATCCACTTATCAATTTAAAATGTTGCTTACACCATCATAATGTTTTCTTTCGGAAAAAAGTATGTTGTCATTAAAAAACTATTTCTTAAAATATTTTTTAATACATAAAACGAAATAAAAAAAATTCTTTAATACTGATAGAAAATTCTAATTGCCTCCTGAATTATTATTCTTACTAAAAAAATTTGTGAAAACTTTTCAATTCATTTTTTATTACAGTTTTGTGCATATGGTAATTTTTATTACAGTTATGTATAAGATAATTTGAAGTTAAGGGAAAGAATATATATTTTTTTATTATTTTTTTTATATAAAATTGAAATTAAAGTGTTTTTTTTTTCTTTTTTTTGTCAGACAACGCAGTCATGAAATTAGGCGTTATTTTTAAGATAATCATTGAATGCTTATAAAATAGTTTTTAAAAAACTATTTCTTCTTTCATTCAATTTAAGAATAATCTTAAGAAAGAAAATTTGGAGAGTTTAATGCTAGAAAATAGTATTCTTTGCATTCTTTTTTAGCAAATGGCTCATAAAGTTTTAATGCTGTTTACTTTCTTACATCTCTAAATAAAATTTTAAAGATACTTAAAATGTTGTAGTAGAAAAAAGTGATGATAATGTAAAGTATGATTTAACCATTAAATTAAAACCGCTATCTTAATCAAATTGAAATACAAGAGCATGTGTTTATTTAAATAATCAACAAGAAACGTCTGTTTTCTAGGTGTCTGCTTTAATAATACTATAAACAAAAACTGTATGACTTTAGTGTTAATATACTATTCGTTATTCTTTTCTATCAAATGGCCACGAATATTTCAAATGCTATTTACATTCTTAAAGATGTCTGGTTAAGATGTAAAAAAGTAAATAGCTCAAATAAAATTTATTACCACATGTTTTCCCTTTACGCATTGTTTCCAAACCCCGCTTTTAGAAAAAATAAAATATTCATTCAGAGAAAAATGCATTTTTCTTTAATTGGGAAGGTATTTTAAATAACTTATTTACTTCGCACATCCTGAGCCACTTATCCCTTTAAAATATTCCTCACAACATCATAATGTTTTTCTTCCAGAAAAAAAATATGCTGCTATTAACAAACTATTTTTAAATGTGTTTTTCAATAGATTAAATAAAGTTAAAACATTTCTTTAGTATTGATGGAAATTTGGAATTGCTTCTTCGTGTATTGTTTTAACTAAATAATCTGCGAAAACCCTTCTTTTTTATTTTCGATTACAGGCTTGTGCATATGGTAATTTTTACACATTTGCATATAAGGTAATTTGGAGTTAAGGGAAATATTTTTCTTTATTTTATTTTATTTATTTATTTATTTCCGTAGCATAAAAGTTGGAGTTAAAGAGTTTGTTGGACAATTTTATTTTATGGCAAACATCGTTTATTTTCATGAACATTGTATTTTTAAAAGGCAAAATGTGTTATTATCTATATATAGAGATATATTTCTCTTATGTGGCGCAACATTAAGACTGAATTTCTTGCTTGCCGTTAGGCAACAACCTTAGTTTCCAAAGCGACGATTCTTGAGTGGTTCATTTTATGGTCACATGATCCATTCAACAAATCAAAATTCAGAACTGGATCATTTTTTAAATACAGCATCATTTATCGGCCGATGTTGATTTAACTGTTTTCAGCGATGTACCTTTGTGATTGGTTCGTTTTACGGTCACGTGATGAATTCAGTAAATCAGCTACACAGTGTTGTACTGTGCTTTTATTAGAAAACGTGCTTACGTCTTGAGAGATACTGTATTTTTCATGTCGAGCGAACGTTAGACGATGATTGTTGATTTATGTATAAACTATCCTCCTGTCACGTAATGTTTTTTCAAATGAATTCAAGTCGTGCTGCACAATATTATAGGCACAATGAGTTTTAAATTAATTGTGTTTCCAAGGTAATTTTTTCATAGTGTTTAAATGATTTATATCCATTGGTAACACGAACTAAAGTTTTCAATTGCTTTTTTCACATTAAAAAATATTGTAAATTTCACGTGTTAAAATGATTTATGATAGTACTGATTCTGGCTAGAGTTGCTGCAAAAACAAAAAGTGGCGAGCGAGCTTGGACTGCGTAGCGGTCTTAATGAGAATTGCTTCGGGATTCACGGGGTTTGGCGAACGTTAGCGAGCAGGGTGCTGGCCTCCCTACACTCTAAAATTGGGAGGAGTGAGAAGTTGACTCTTTGGAAGAGTGAGAGGCATTTTCACTCTCTTTGGAGTGAATTTTATAAAAATGCACTCTTTAAAGAGTGGAATTTTCCACTCCCTAGAAAAGAGTGAAATATGTCACTCCGTTGCCGAGAGTGACTGTCTCACTCCTTTGACAAGAGTGAAATGCTTCACTCTGTTGAAGAGTGAAAGCCTGGCATTATGTAATTTTGTCCCTATATATTTATTGAGAGAAACGAAATTATCATTTTTTTTTTAGGTAGATTTCGTAAGAAATGCTACCTATTACATTCTCCCCTATGTTGGAATTTCTGAAAAATTTTGCAGATATACGCCGATCGTGATCCCTAGAACCCCAACCCCCCTCCCCCCCAGTTCAAAACTTTATCTATCTATCTATCAAGTTTGATTTTTTATTGAATTTAACACGGCAGCGCAAGCTTGGCAATTCAAGAGCGATTGAAACTTACTTCAAACTTGCGAAATGTCACATGATAAACCACGCAAGATGTTCCTTGAATCGGAAAAGATAAAAGCTGCGCGCGCAGATGTAGATGTTGCCGGTTGCCGCCTTGCTGTATTTTGTTTTGACGAAGATGTATGTCGTGAATCGTGATCCTTGTCGTGATCTCAGATGATTTTCAAGGTAAGTTAAAAAAAATATTTTAATAATATTTTGTACTATTGCTTGCAGTAATAATCTATACCTCAATAAAAGTCGTACTCATATTTATTTTATGCATACTAGTTTAGTTTTCATTCGTGGCGAGTAAAATGAAAGTTCTAACGTTCTAAGCCTAAGTTGAACTCGTAAAAGTCGTATCATCGTAGGCTACGTAAAAGCTTATAAATGTACCACTTTTATATATTTATATTTCGATAACGTTTGGCGAAATCTGATAATGGATAATTCATTTCTTTCGAGTTGCTACTCCTAAATTAACGCATGTATTTATAACATATTTTAGTAAGCAAATGAAAAATAATCTTAAAGATAGAAAAAAAAAATATATTATATGGTTACATACTTAAAAGGTAAACAAACATTTTGCCTTTTAAGTTTCAGTGTAGGCTGAGATCTTTCATTTTAATCTCAACGAATGAAAAATGAATGTGCTTAAGCTTAAACCAAAATGTATATACAATTTTTAGCGCCGATTGAATCAGAGTTTCCAAGTTTGTTTGTTTTTGTATTTTACTACTTTTAAAATTTGTATTATGCTTGATGATAGGGATTATTATTATTGTACTGATTTTAAATGTGTTAGAGAAACAATCTGTGTATGTTAACGTCTGTTTATATATTGTTTTATTACTTTTTGTATTCAGAGAGGGGGGGGGGGGGGTTGAGCAAAGAGCAACCAGAACCAGACTTGATAGTAGGTTATATGTAATAATTCGAAACAATGCCCTATAAGTAGCAAAACTGCAGGGAATAGTTCTTACTTAATAAAATAAAAAATCTCTTTAGACAATAACTAAACTGTTGATTAGTTGGAGGAAGCTTATTTAAATTATTAAAAGAAATTTTATGTTAAAACTGATGACTGGGTGTAAAATTGTATTTGTCAAAATGAAATTTATTAATATGTTGTTAATTTATTATGTTGTTAAATTTATTAATATGGTTGTTATCAACTTTTCCTCACCTTTTTTATAATTACTCTTAATTTTGTGCATTCTTGAATCGGTGATTCTTGGGTGGGATTACAAAAAAAGTTGTCTAAAATTTAAAAATGCTATGCCAGCAGCTTTTATTTTTTATGTTTATTGGTTTTTGTATAATGAAGTATTTTTAGTTTAAAAAAAAAAAAAAATTAAGTAATAAATTGTGTAATTTAACTAACTTTTAAAAAATTTAATTTTATAATTTTAATAAACAGGGGTGGGGAAATACATGTTTTTACTCATTACTGGTGAGTGGATTTTCTGACAGGGCGAGTGAATTTTTAGGAAGTCTTTGAAAAATTGCAGACTATAGAAGATATGCCAAAAACTTTATTTTTTTTACTAGTTCACTATATTTTGTAACTTTCCAATTGACTGTTTAATTTTATAGAAAAAAAATATGAAAATGCATTGTAGCAGTAGCAATTGACTATTCTTGAAGACATGCATTTTGTCATAACAATTTTCAATTCTATGCTGACTGGTAAGATTACTGAAAATTCCCCAGCCCTGTTAATAAAGTAACATACATATCAAAACAGTGATTTGTAGTCAGAGTTGAAAAATAGTCATTAGATTTAAACAACATACAAGTCTTATTTAAATTGACTTTTGACATTTATTTTTTAACTTAAATAGTGAAATATTTTTAATTTGAAAAGCACTCACTTAATGAATTAATATATTTATTATAACTGATTTAAAGAACTTTATTGGATGTGTAACAGTCTTGTTTACTTCCTTAAAAATTAGTCATTTAATAAAAACACCATTTTTTACTATTGAAAACAGCTTTAGGAATAATAGATGAAGAATATTATTTATTTTTACTCTTATTTTTTTAATGATATTTTTATGTAGGGGAGACTAGTACACAGTGGAATACTTTTTCAGTTAATTTTTTTTTTCTCTTAACAGACAAACCGATCTGCATGAAAATATTTTTGAATATTCCTTAAACCTTTATACATTCATCATAATTTTCTCAGAACACAGTTTTTAATACATTTTTCAAGAAAATATTTTTTATATGCACCCGTAAAGTGGACCAGTGTGCCCCAGAAGTGGGGCACACTGGTCCACCCACCGGGACACAGTGGACCGCTATTAGGTATTATCTGAAATACAATATAAATCTATTTTTTATTAATCTAATTCTTTTTTATTTCCCCTTTATCCACAAAATAATATAGTAATATAAATTTACAAGTAACATTTTGAAACAAAAACAAAACAAAAAAATTAATTATATTTTGGAAAATAATAACAGATTAATACAGGAACAATTACAATTTAATTGAAGTTATTACTTAAGTACAAAAAATCAGCGCACATTAAAATTTGCAAATGAAATTCCAAAATACTTATGAGTAAGATTGAGCCTGGAATTTTCCTGAAATACTTTTGGGTCTGGGAGCAACATTATGAAATCATTGACATCAACAACAGATTCATCTACAGTTTCAGGAAATATAAACTGATTTCCATTCAATTTGCATCTCATGAATCTTACTTGAATAGAATCATCGCCAATTAGACTACAGTTATATTTATCAAAGGCAGTAAATACAAAACAAAATATTTCTTACTATGTTAAATAAATTGTTATTTTTCTTTGTTTACTTTATTTTACAGTTAAATAATTACTTTAAAACAATATTTCTTTATAGAAAATAAGCAATTAAATATTTTGAACATTCTGCATTACAGGATCAGAGTGGATTGTGGACCACTGTGCCCCATGTTGAAGTTCAATAAATAATCATATTAATATTGTTTATTATAGCTTTCTTTTAAACATATTAACTTTAAAGTTAAATAAAAACAAGTTATCTCAGCTTTGCAAAAAAGCTGTTTTATCTTATTTATCTACAACCTTTAATTACTAAAAAAATAAAAATATGATGATGAAAAATTTTACTTTTTGAAGCTCAAAACAACCAATCAGGATAAAATAGTTCAATCTGAGCTAAACATATTTTCTGAAGGCTATAAATAATCTGTGCCCTGCTGTTGACTATTAGGATAGAAGAGAAGCTTTAAAAAAAAGTAAATAAATAAAATATTAGGGGGTGGTCCACTGTGCCCATAGGTCCAGTGTATACCGGTTTCCCCTAGATGTAATATTGTGTAAATATATTTTTTGAGAATTTTTTATAGATATTTTCCTTTTTACGTTTATTTTTAAATATAATTCCAGTTGTGAATGCTTAAAAAAGGAAATTCTAAAACTACTTGGTATTGACTGAGTACTCGGCTAAAATTTGAATAAGTACCAAGTACTCGGCAAATTGGCTGAGTACTCTGTACGGCTATAGTATTTTCATTATCTGTTAAAACATTGAAAATGCTGATAAATATTTTTGTTTTAACATTGTACTAACTTTTTACGATTGTGCAAAAACACGGTTTAATGAACGTATGTTTATAAATATTTAGTTTTTCCGCCATCTTAACAAATTTGATACAATACTAAAATGCCAATCCAAAGATAGTTTATTTTAAGAAAGAGTTGATTCAAAAAGAAAAAAAAAGGGGGGGCTATTAAAAATTATACTACAAGATATGCATTCATATGGTGTTCCTGTGTACTAGCTATAAAATAGCAGTTTGTATGAGATGACCTTGCTGCTAATTTAAATATTTATGGATTACATATCATCAGTGCAGTAGTACTTAAAATTAAGATTTTTATGTGCATTAAGAGGTTTTTTTTATCATATTTCAGTATTGAAATATAACAATGAGAAATAATTCTTTGTTCAAAATTGAAATGTACTAAAACCTCTCCAATTCAAACAAATTGGGACCAAAGTCTATTTGAATTTGCTGATTTTTTGGATTATCTGAATGATAAATTATTACAGTAACATATATTAAAAATTATTATTATTATTAAACTACATAATGCATAATAATTTAATTAAAATTACATATCAGGATTCAGGACTCTAATTTCAGGATGGATTCACATCGAAATTTTTGAAATCCCTTTTGGGCAAGAGACTCCTGACCAAAATATTTTATCACTTTCAGGAGAATTTTTCTTTTTTAAACGACGATCAACTTCTGTGACCGACTGAGGAATTTTGCTATATTTTCCCGCTACCAAACAACGCATTTAATTTTTTTTTTTTTTTTTTTTTTTTTTTAACCACAACAAAACGACAAATTTTATGATTATTAAATTTTTTCTACCACAACAGAACGACAAATTTCGTAATTTTTTTTCAAGCAACTGATTGCAGAATTTCACAGCTTCTTGTGACAGATTGACAAGATTCATGATTTTTTTTTTTCCTTCATCAGACTAAAAAAATTTTTTTTTTTTTCTACAACTGACAGACAAATTTTGAAATATTTTCCATGACTGATTGATGAATTTCTTGATATTTTTCACCGACTTATTAACAAATTTTGCAATATTTTCCTGTGACCAATGGATGATTTTCTTCCTTGAAACTGACACATTTCTCTATTTTTTTCTGCAGCTGATTGACGAATTTCTTCTTACGATAGTTTGACAAAATTCACGATTTTTTTCCTCTGGTCCAACTGAAAAAATTTTCCCAATTTCTCTTTAGCCTTGACTGACTGACAAAATTCACAATATTTTTTCTATCACCGATGGACGTACATCATGATTTTTTTCCCATTGACTGCAGAAAAGATAAAAAAGGGCAGTAAGGGCCACCGGTCGCTGCATCCTCCCAAATTGTTTTAAAGTCTGCAGTAAACAAAAATAAGATTAGAAGAACTGGAAAGATCTTGTAGTGCACTTGAAAAGAATAAAATAAAATCCGAATTACAAGGAAACACATATAGAAACACAAAATTAGTTGATCTGTTCAATTCACAGAAATTAGGACTTGACAATTACTATTTATAGTTAAACTACAATTCCCATGTGATATAGGTGAAAATTGGCAGTCGCCACTTGCCATGTGGTAATTAAAGTTGTAAAAGTGGCAATTAAAAAATTGTCATTGATCGCCACGCCTGCACAGTCACTTTCCAGTTACACATTCCATTGTAATCCTTGAACGACTGGCGAATTTTGTGATTTTTTTCCTAAGAACGTGTTAAGAATTTTGCGATCCCCCCCCCCCCTGATTGATTGACAAATAGTGCAGTTTTTTTTCGGCCCTGACTAGCAAATTTCGTGATAATTTCATGTGACCGACTGGCGAATTTCACAGGTTTGTTCCATGATCGATTGACGAATTGCACGATTTTTTTCCATGATGAACTCACAAGTTTCAGCTCGTGAACGACTGAAGAATTTTGTGATTTTTTTTCTTACGATCGACTGACAAATTTCTCAAATTTTCCCTGCTAGCCAATTCAAGAATATCGCAATTTTTTTCCTGCTACCAATTGGCTAATTGTGCAGTTTTTTCTTGCGACCAATCGGCAAATTTACATATTTTTTCCCTGCAGCTTACTAGCGAAATTCGCGGGGTTTTTTTTCATGCGACCGACTAAAGAATTTCCCGATTTTTTTCACGCGATTAACAAATTTAGTCATGAAAATAAATTTAGGAACTTCAGTGTGGAATATCACACTCTCATTATGTTTTGTAGTTTTGTATATATATTATATAACATTTATTTATTACATAAATTAGTTGAAAGTTTTTAAAGAGTATACAAACTGAAAATATTCTTTCATTTTACATTACTAGGAACGTGGATTAAAAAAAGACTTGCTAGAACAACATTCTCCAGTATGAAGCCCAACTGAAAGAAAAAAAATAAAGAAAAAGTTTCATTCCTTACTTGTAAGTTGCAATTTTCCCCCTTCTTCCCTTATCTCATTTTCATTATACTGATAGAAAGAGTTATATATATATATCAATTTTATAGAAATTCTAAAAATTACACATACACATATATACAGTGACCTCTCACTTATACGCGATGTTCATTAATTACTTTCTTGTAGCACTATTTTAAAATAGTAAAATTCGATTTATAATTTCTGCAATTTAATAAGGCTAAAATTCTATTTAAAAAAAATAAAAATAAAAATACTGAAAAGTAATTTTTGTGTACCACATATAAGTGAGAGATCACTATATATATATATATATATATATAGGGATGCAACGGATAGAATTTTTGCCGGATACCAGGTATCAAGTATCCGGCACAAAATTTTACCCAATATTTGGTATCCGGCCGAATACTTTCTTGTTTTTAATTTCAATAGTAATATTTCTATTTTATGCTTGCTTAAAGAAGAAAAACTTTAATTTATTATAATTTTATTTATGTCATTCAAATGTTAAATAATAGATTTAAATTCATTTTTTAAGTTAAGTTACTTAAAAACAAATGCATTGTAGTAATTAAATATTGATATTTAATCATGTTTTGCCTTTGCCTATTCTAATACACATATTAGTAGTTTTTTCATTTATTCAGTGTCATTGAACATAAAAAGATAAACAATTAAGTAATTTCTCTGTTTTTCATACTTATAAATCTTTGTTATTTATAAATATTAAACATCCTATTGAAGTGGCTTTTTCTTTTCCAACATACTCGTACATATTAGTACTTACCTTACTCATGACAAATGTTTTCTAACAGAATTTAAATAGAGAAACTCCTCATTGTAAGTATCTTGTTTTGTAGTACAAAAGGGACAGTTAACTATTGAAGAAAATGACACAATTCTTTTCATGTCAGTATTACTTTACCACAGCTAGTTTTTCATCCATAGACAAAAAAAAAAGAATAAAATCATTTTTATTTTAGGATTGTTGAAAACACAAGAAAAGGAGACCATCTGAGATTGAACACTTATTCTCAGATACAGGAAATATTTGTGATAAAAAAATATAACAGATTACAGGCTGAAAATGCTAAGCACCTAATGTTCCTACATAATATATATATATTTTTTTGTCATTGTTTATTTATAAATATTATATTTTCATGTTCAAAATATTATAGTTTCATATATAAATCCTATAATTTCATTTTTGTGACAATGAGAATATCTTTCTATTAACATTGTTTTAATAGAATAGCACATTAATTTCGCACTAGCTTTTTCTGACAATGTTAAAAATATAATTAAAAAATTTTTGCTATTCGGCAACCAGATATTGAAGTATTCGTCCGGACAGAATATCTGTTTTGAGTGCTGAGTAAGCAGGATATCTGACAGGAGCTTGATATCCGGTGCATTCCTAATATATATATATATATATAAATATATATTCCTAAATGCCACAATAGCACCAAAATTTTGGTTTAAAATTTTACATTCATTATATATGTGCTTTTTCTTATTTCAAAATTAATTTGCTTGTAATTCCAGTTTCATTCACTCATTTCACATTTTAGCAGTAGAAGTGGTTTGCTCCTGAAAGGGTTAAACATTCAACATTAACAATACTTTTATTTATATAACATCATTAATTGTATAGTGGAACCTTGCTAACTGGGACCCTTTTAACTCTGATCTCTGGATAACCCGGACTAAGTCTGCTTGAGTTTTGAATTTCCAAAACAGTATTTTTTTGCTCATTCACATTACATTTTGAAAATATATTTTCTATCCTAAAACTTTCTAATGGCTATGATTGCGAGTAAAAAGAAGGCGTTTCAGGTAGTGGGGCTTTGCCTAAAGGCTGGAACAGTGCATAGATCAGGGGTCGATGCAGGTTTTTTTCCTTGGGGCCCATTTTGTAAATAGTAAGTTATTTTGTGAAATTTATTTTTTATGAAAAATAACATTTTGCAACGAAAGATGAAATCCAACTACTGAAACTTAAACAGAGCATTTAATAATAACTTCTTTAAGTCCTGCTAAAGTTTTTCTTTCTGGTGAACTTGTTTTATTTACAAATTACACATTTTAAAACTTAACAAAATTAAAATAATTAATGAATGCAGGGTTCGCACAGACTCCTTAGACTCCTTGGAAACTCCTTAGAAATGAAAACATTCCCAAGTAGTACTTAGAACTACTTAGATAAGCAAACGACTCCTTAGAAACTCCTTAAATAGTATTGCGGCTTCGGACGCAAGCGATGTTGCTGCCGAGGGAAAAAAATCGTACTTGTAAAATGCACGGTAAATCCTTTATGCACGTCATTTATCTGAAGCACAGCATCATGCAAAAATGCGAATTTCCCCCCAGAAGATCACGAAAAAACACGAATTTCCCCCAGAAGATCACGAAAAAAACACGGTTTCCATCAAAAGAAGGCAAAAAAACGTCAGTTTCGTCAAACGATCGAAATAAAACGCGATTTCCATTAAAAGATCACGAAAAAATGCGAATGTCTCCCAGAAGATTGCGAAAAAACGTGAATTTACCCACAGAAGATCGTGAAAAAAAAAAACGCGAACTTATCCCCAGAAGATCGTTTAAAAAAAAAAAAAAAAAAAAAACGCGAATTTCTCCCAGAATATAGCGAATTTCCTCAAAATATCACGAAAAATGCAAACTTCCTCAAAAGATCGCGAAATACACGCAAAAAACACGCGCATTTTCTAGAAAGATCGCAAAAAACATGTGAATTTCCTCAAATGATCGCAAAAAACACGGCAATTTCGTCAAAGGATCGCGAAAAACACGCAATTTCCATCAAAAGATTGTGAAAAAACGTCAGTTTCGTTAAACGATCGAAATAAAGCGTGAATTTCATTAAAAGATCACGAAAAAACGCGAATTTCCCCCCAGAAGATTGTGAAAAAAGACTCAAATTTCCCCCAGAAGATCGCGAATTTCCTGAAAATATGCGAATTTTCTCAAAAGATCGCGAAAAATATGCGAATTTTCTCGAAAGATCACAAAAAACGTGCGAATTTCGTCAAAAGATCACTAAAAACACGCAGTTTCCATCAAAAGATCGCGAAAAAAACATCAGTTTCGTCAAACGATTGAAATAAAACGTGAATTTTATTAAAAGATTGCAAAAAAACATGAATTTCTCCCAGAAGATTGCGAATTTCCCCCAGAAGGTCACAAAAAACACGTGAATTTCGTCAAAGTTTCACCATCAAAGAAATCTATTACAGCTGTTCTAAAAGTATAAATTCAAAACTTGTTATATTTTTTCTTGTATGTTGCGTTTAGCATTTTTTTAAAAATTTTCTTTAAAATGTATCATGTATGTGATATACATAATAAGTGTTTAGGGTTTGACTAATCTCTGTTTATATGACCATTGGTCGCTGCATAAAAAAGTTGATTGTCTATTTTGTATTTAAACTTACGAAATCAGTAAACAATATTTTGTGAATACTTTGCAATTCCAGCACTAACAATTAGATTCTAATAGAGTAAAATTTGTTTTTGTCTCCAAATTGGGCATTAAAAATTGGAGTGTGCATACCACATAACGATGCAGCACATAAAAGCAACAACAACAAAAAATAGCAAATCCTTAACCATTTTTTGGACTCCTTGGATTTTTTCTTCCCAACTCTGTATGAACCCTGAATGTTTTTATGGCATGGGATTTTGTGAAGGGGCTTGTTTCATTAAATGGATTTTTGTGAAGGGGTCCCAAATTTTTCCTGGATCAACCCCTGTAAACTTAACTAGCATGTTTTCGTTTGCAATTTTCAGAATCTTTGATGTTTTATGACTTTCACAGAATGTCTAAAATTCAGAGGTCAAAGCAATAGCAGTTAATAGGAGGGGACAGCTGTTTACACCACCCCTTTCTTTTGTACATGACCACAAATTGATTCGAGAAGAATGGGAAGGGAAAGGATTTATGCCAACTGAGGACAGCTTGCAAGTTTGCACACTAAACACAACCTTAGGGCTTTCCAAGTTTTATTCCTCGAAACAGCCACAGACTATTGTTACGTTTCTTATCACCAGTGACAATTGGTATTCAAAGCTTCTTAACAGGAAATGCTGCTTAACGAAGCTGCCCTGATCAGCAGAAATACCCACAGTGTTCAGAGAATAAATATAGATGATATGATTATGTTTGGTGTGACGTTGAAAATGCAACCCTACAGTCGGCCCAAACAGCTGGTGGCTTTCTTTGAAAACCTCTCCCCATCCAATGAATCCAGTCCTTGTTTCACGTGCAGCCTCTCTCCGACCAATGAAGTCAGCCCTTGGGCCACATAGAACATAGAGCTCGAAAGCCGCAAGGATCTTTTGATAGCTTCAGAGCCCCGAGCCCAACCCTTACCGGAACAGTCCGGAACAGTTGGGACCGGTTCAGGGGCTTCCTAGTTGCATCAACTTTACGCCCGGTCGATGGAGAGTAGCATGTCTTTTAAATGTGAGCCGTTGGGAATGGATAAGCTTGCAAAATGCAATTAAAAGAAAAAAGTGGTTAATAGAAGAGAGAGTCAAAGATAAGAGTATAATAGGTATAACTGTAGTAAAGTACTACTGATGAAAAAGATAAAATAAAGATGGGGTTCAGGACATGTTCGAGAAAACAAAAAACAAACAGCACATAAATGCACGCGGCAAATCAATCCTTTAAAAGAAAAAAGACACTTAACAGTGGCCATACAGTATTTTTTTTTTTTTTTTTTTTTTTTTTTTTTTAAATGGTATAGCAAGGAATGAGTTTAAATATGAGATTAAGGCTATACAAATTATTTTTTTTTTTTTTTTTTTTTTTTTAAATATAATGAGAAAGATACACAGAGAGGGGTGAGCACTAATGATCACCGTCAGTCAAACATGAGTACTTAGGTCTCTTGCGATGCTGTGGCTCGGATGCGTCGTAGTCCGGCAGCTCAGCGATGATTTCATTGGGGAGATCATAAAGTTTGTCATAGAATTTATTGGAAAGGTGGTTTATACGGGCTATGAGAGTGGTTGTTTTGAGGTCACGGCGAACAGTGCTGTTACGCAGGTAGCGTGAGGCGCCCCTGACGGTGCGCAGATGTCTATTGTGTAGTTTACTGAGGTTTTTAATAGATGATTTACAGATGAAGGCCCAGACCGGACATGCATAGGTGATGATAGGTAGAATGCATGAGTTGTACAGGAGAAGTTTATTGTAAATGGACAGAGTATTACTGTTGAGGAGAGGTTTGAGTGCAGCGGAGACGCCAGCGACTCTGCCCCTGATGTTTAGGATGTGTTTGCTGAAAGTTAGTCTGCGGTCAAGAGTTACACCTAGGTACTTAGCATCGTTAGACCATGGGATGGTGGTGTTATTGATAGTGATTCTGTTAGGATACGTGAATTTGCAAGAGAAATAAACTGCAGCAGTCTTATTTTCGTTAATTTTGACGCGCCAAAGGTCGCACCAGTGTAAAAAGGCGTCGATGTGAGTCTGTAGGTACCTGTACAGTGTGTACGGGTGGTGAGCGTAGGCATAAATGGTGGTGTCGTCCGCATAGAGAGCAAGATGAGTGAAAGGTGTTCTGGGAATGTCATTAAAGTATATGTTAAAGAGAAGTGGGCCGATAACGCTCCCTTGAAGGATACCTGATAAAATGTGGAAAATTGCGGAAAGAATGTTGTTAATGCGGACGCGAAAAATGCGATCGCTAAGATATGAGAAGATAAGGTGTATGAGTCTGGCAGGGAAATTATGAATGATTAATTTGTAGATGAGGCCCAGATGCCAGACTTTGTCGAATGCCTTAGCGACATCGAGAAAAATGGCAGCAGCAGGGATCTTCGAGTTGAGCTTATCGCTGAGAAATTCGACAACTCGAAGTAGCTGGTGTGTAGTGGAGTGCTTTGGGCGAAAGCCAAATTGCTCAGGCATGAGAGTGTTGTTGAGTTGGATGTGGTGATGGAGATGCGACCAAATGACGCGTTCGATGACTTTGCTGAGAGATGGAAGGAGAGAGATAGGTCTGTAATTAACAGGATCAGTGAGGTTAGTGCCAGGTTTAGGAATAGGAGATATGATTGAAATTTTCCAAGGCTTCGGAAAATAGTTAAATAAGAAGATAGAATTAGTGAGTTTAGTAATATAATTTATGTAGTTAGGGGGTAAGTTTTTAAGTGCAGTATTAGAAATTTTGTCGTACCCAGGTGCTTTGCGTTTTTTAAGTTTAGAAATGATGTTGTGAATGAAAATAGGCTGAATGACAGTGGGGGGTTCAACAGGGGGCTGAGCAAGAAACCTGTTGACCGTGTCGCTGACATGTGTATTGTGATTGTGGCTAGCAAGAGTGGGATTCGGTGAGAATTGATCAGAGTATGATTTTGCGAGGAAATTAGCTTTTTCCTCGTCGGTGTAAGCAGTGTTGTTGTTGACTGTGAGGGGGGGTATGGGGGTGTAGTTGTTGTTTATTTTGCGTTTTATAATCCAAAGTGAATTATCTTCACTATTAATGTTTTTGATAAAGTTAGACCAATTTTTCTGTTTTTCTTTGAAGATGCAGTTCTTAATATTATTGTTAAATCTATTAATGAGTGGTTTTAAAGATGGATCTCTGGTATTTTGAAAGAGTCGTCGAAGGCGGTTGCGTTGTTTGCAGAGGTTGTAAATGTAAGCTGGAGGTGTAAATGTATTGTTATTTTTAAAGTATTTAATGGTGGAGTGATTAAGTGCATTTGTAATATGAGAGTTAAAATTAATGACAGCAGTGTCAATGTCGGCAGTGTTGTTAATATCAGGAAAGTTTAAAGTATTATTATTGAGAAAGTCAGTATATTTATTCCAGTCAATGGCCACAGAAGGAGGTGGGGAGAGAGGGTTAATAAGGTCAATTTTGAAAGAGACAGGAAGGTGGTCTGAGCTTAAGTCGTTAATAACTGTAGTGGTAATTGGGTAAGGAAGGTTTTTAGTAATAGCAAGGTCAATAATGGAGTTGCGGGCTCTTGGAGTTGTACTGATGTGTGTTGGAGTGGTAGGTGCATGTAGACTAAGGTTTAGATTTTGAATGAGATTGTGAAGAGATGTACCTCTTTGGGAGTTGTCATGGCAGTTCCACCGCCTGCTTCTGGCGTTAAAGTCCCCAGCGAAGAAGCAGTGAGTGTGATGTGAGAATAGGGTAGAGAGTTCCTGAACCGGAAAATTACCAGACGGGTGAATATAGACGGAAGCTAAATGAATTTTGATATGTGGGAGTTGTAGGACAATGCTAGTGAAGTCAATGTTAGGGAGTGTGTAATTATGAGTGATATAGTGCGGTAAATGATTTTTAATATAGATGGCCGTACCGCCCCATCTGGGGTCGGCTGCGCGTGGAGTGTAATGAAGTCTGTAGCCTGGGATGTTAATTTTGAAATTAGGATTACGGGTTTCCTGAATAAAGATGATGTCTATATGAGGGTGATCCAAAATAAAAATTTTGAATTCATTAAATTTATTACAGATGGAATTACAATTCCAGGTGAGGATAATTAAAGAGGAGAAGTTAGTTGTATTATTCATGGTTGGGTGTATTAAACTCCGAAGCAAGGCTGTCGAATTCATTCATGATTATGAACATTTTTTCTAGTGGGTTTGTGCAATTTTTAGTCTTTTTGGAGATGTTTTTAAAGCATTGTATAAATTTGTTAAACTTCAAGATTTCTTTCATTTCTTGGAATGTATTAAAGATTTCTGATATTTCAGAGGTATATTGAGTGTTTGGGTTATTGTTAGAAGTGGTGGGATGTGGGGTCTGGGACAGATTTTGGGAATCTGAAGGTTTGGTGTTTGAGTCTTGTGTTGTTTGGTCCGGGTTGGTGGCCTTGTTGGCAGTAGAGTCAGGAGTGGTGTCATTTATGGTGGGAGTGTTGTTAGTCTTCTTCGTGTAGTTATAATTAGCAAGAATATCAGTCAAAATTTGGACGTCTTTTTTAGGATTGGGTACCTTACGGTTGGGCTTAGTGGGTTGGTTTTTTTTATGAATTTGTGGTGTTTTAGGGCAGCCCCTATAAGTAGCTGGGTGCGGACCAGAGCAGTTTGCACATTTAGGTTGGATTTTGCCAGTTTGGGGGCAGTCAGGGGTGAGATGAGGGCCTGCACATTTACAACATTTAGGGGGGAATTTGCAGATCTCAGACGCGTGTCCAAAACCCTGGCATCTATGGCATTGTTTAACGATGTTTGAGCCTTTAAAGCGCTCCACAGTTACACTTAGGTTACAGATTTCTGAGATTTTATAAATTTCGTCAAAGTTATCTCTGGGAAGAATGTTTACAAGGTAAATTGGCATTGGGTTTCCAGTCTGTCTGTTTTTGAGCATAGCAGCTCGATTTGCAGTGAAGTTGTATTCTTTTAGGGCCTCAATAATAATATTGGGGTCTGTGTAGGGAGGGATGCCTCTAATACAGACTTTCCTTGGGCGTTTTTCGGAAGGACTAAGTGTGGTGTATGCGATGGCATTAGTGTCAAGGTAATTTTGTGTATTGCGAAAGTCATTGTCATTTTTACAATGTACTTTTAATAGCTCACCGTCTAATTTGATCAGTGGCTTAGTTTCGTTTACTTTGTTAATTTCGGAAGCTAATTTGTTCCAGTGACCCTTTATTTCAATAAAGAATGGGTGTATTCTGTTCTTATTTGAATTTTGGTTAGATCCTGAGTTTGGAGTTACGGTTTGGGCTGTTGAGCTACCGGGTTGGGCGCCATCCGGAGAGGTATCATGGTCCATCGAAATGATATCAGGATTGTCCTCACTGAGGACTTGGTATTTGTTTTGGATAGGAATTTTGGTAGAAATTTCTTGGGTTTTCCTTTTACGGCTGTTGGTAGTAACAAAGCCATCATCAGGGCTCACCATAGTTACAATATTTGGGTTTAACTCATACATTATGTTAGTTAAGTCTAACTGGCTATCATTAATAACATAAAGTTGAAAGAATTTAAGTTTCATAAGTTTAGCAGGGTCAAACGGCTCACAGAAAAGAAAAGAAATAGAGTTGAGAATGCTACTCACATGGTGCTGCTTTTCTTGATTGGTGCTGAAATCATCAGAAGCTTGGATACTTTTCAGATAAGCATCGGTGTATGTCAGAAAGTCAGTAACAATCTTGCGTTGTTTGTCAACAATTATTGCTGGAAAGTCACTCCATGCTTTAGTAAAGTCAATATATGAGCTACCACTCAATAGTCGATTGCAATTTTCGTTAAAATCAAACGCCATCATCAGCGAAAGAACGAAGCTATTCTTAAAAGAACTCGCTTTTTACTTCCTCCGAGCGCTGCTCCGGAAAACAATCGGCACTGTAAAACAATCAGCAAACGGCGCGCGCAGCTGCTACCAGCCGCATAGAAGAAACATCCCGTTTATCAGCGAGACGAGGGAACCCTTACCGCAATTCGGTGTCTTTAATTTAATAAATTTCCCTTTTAAATTTGTCCGGTTTCAATTTTCACATTTTTTTCCCTTTCTACCTGGCTTCTGCAAGAGTCCCGGTATAAAAGGGACGTAGCAAAGGACCAACATGCTAAACATCGTGCTCCGTGAATTCTGCGGCGGATTTGAGCGATAACAGACTTCATATTGCAAGTCAATTTTACGATTCACTGCCTCTCTATTCTTTCTCTGAATTTTGTGAAAGATACCACATACAATCACTTTTCTCTCTAGACAAGGTCAAGCAACATCATAATTCTTTTTCTCTCCTTATCCATCTCAATTTGTGAAAGAGCCGAATTCTGTATGTGCATGCAAGTGCCAAGATTTCGGTAGAGTTCTGCATGCGCATTAGAGATGTGTCATTTGTCAAGGAATGATTCCAAAGGAACGACTCCGGCAGTGAAATTGAAGGAACGATTCCAGTCTTTAAAAAGGAATCTGTCCTTTTTGGAACGATTCCTCAGATTTGGTCCAAAACATATCGAATCCAGAAAGGACTGATTCCTCGGAATTGGTCCAGAATGTACCGACTCCAAAAAGGACCAAGTCCTCGGAATCGACTCCGAAAATGACCGATTCCTCGGAATTAGTCCAAAATGTAGCGATTCCGAAAAGGAACGATTCTTAGGAATTGGTCCAAAATATACCGACTCTGAAAAGGACAGAGTCCTCGGAATCGACTCTGAAAAGAACCGATTCCTCGGAATTAGTCCAAAATGTAGCGATTCCGAAAAGGAACGATTCCTAGGAATCAATCGAAATTTTCTGATTCCAAAAAGGATAGATTCCTCGGAATCGGTCCTGAATGTAGACTCCGAAAAGATCGAGTCCTCGGAATCTGTCCTTGTTCTTGTAGACTGGCCAGTTTTAATAAATTAAAATACGCTATTTTATTTTAAAATAGCAGATTTTGATTCTATTAAAGCTGAGTTTCTGGCCAAAAAATCCTTCTAATGTGTATGTGATAAAAAAATAATAAAAGAGAGAGAGAAGTGCGGGGGGGGGGGATTGATTAATAAACTACAACTGTGTATTACTTTCTCTTAAACTTATCTTAAGATAAATAGAAGTATATTATTGTACTTCAGTTAAAATATTGTCTATTATTTAGCTATGTACTTATCACCTGCGTTTGCTGGGAATTGCGGAAGAAATGACCTTTTTGCCATGATGCGGCTGTTGGAAGTGCCCACTTCGAAACCTAACTTGTTTGCTGGCGGAGCCGGCAGGGATTTTTTTTTGTTATTATTATTTGTTTTTTGCTATAAGTGTTGGTCCTATAAAAAACTTGTCAATATAAAAGTTTTAGTTAATATTAAGAGGATTTATAATAAATTTAAGCAGATTTGATATCTTGTGAATTGACGAAGTTAATTTTTTTTCTTCTGAAACCTCCCTTTTTTCCCCCTTTGGGGCCTTTTTTAATGATATCAAAAATCTGTCATACATAAATTTTTGGCCTTTACCTAGAATTAATAATAACTTTAAATGGATTCGATACGTATCATAATTAAGAAGTTATGGGTTTTTTTCTGTTTTCACAAAAAGCCTTCCCATTTCACCCCCCCCCCCCCCACGATGTCTCAGCGAAGTCATTTGACAGATTCAGAAACTTGGAGAATTGTTGGTAGGTTAGAAGGAGGCCAAACTCAAGACGAAGTAGCGCAAGCCATTGGAGTGTCACAAAGTGTCATTTCCAGGATCTGGAACCGTTTTTTGGAGAGTGGATGTGCAGGCCAAAGACCAGGGAAAGGTCGTAGACGGGCAACAACGCCCAATGAAGATCGGTATTTAGCGTTAACAGCTCGGAGACACCGAAACATGAACGCTACTCTTCTCCAACAACACCTTCGCTCGGCTACAGGCACCACGATTTCAACTCAGACTGTCCGAAACCGGCTCTATGCTGTATGTCTGTATGCTCGCCGACCGATGGTATGTGTTAGATTAACATCAAGGCATTGTCGCGACCGCAAGGAGTGGGCAACCGAGCATGTCAACTGGAGGAGAAATGAATGGAGCAATATTCTGTTTTCTGACAAGTCCCGTTTTTCTGTGCATCCGGATAATATGCGTATTTTCATCTGGAGGGACCGTGGCAGTAGGAATAATCCTGCGTTCGTGCACGAAAGTGTCAGATTTGGCGGTGGAGGAGTGTTGGTGTATGGTGGCATCTCCATTGACGGGCGCACTGACCTCTACATCATTCGAGATGGAGCTCTGACCGGTCGCCGATATAGGGATGAGATCCTCAGACCTATTGTAGTCCCTTACGCTGCAGCAATCGGAGATAACTTCATTTTAATGGACGATAACTGCAGGCCACATCGTGCAAACCTGGTGGAGGATTTCCTTTTCGAGGAAGGAACCGTTCGAATGGAATGGCCAGCGTGTTCTCCAGACATGAATCCAATCAAGCACGTTTGGGACGCTCTAGGAAGACGAGTTTCTGGCCGCCAACAACCCCCACAAACTCTCGAAGAACTGGAAAGAGCTCTTCTGGAAGAGTGGGGCAGAATACCCCAACTCGTCATTAATAGCCTCATTGAGTCCATGCCTCAAAGGTGTTCAACGTTGCTGGCCGCCCGTGGAAACCATACCCCCTACTGAAAATGATTTTCTTTGAAGAAAACACCTTTTCTGATTCTTTTTTTCTCATATGCACAAATTGTGTTTTTTTCCTTTTGTACACAAATGCGCAATAAAATGCATTTTTTTCTGCCAAACATGTGTAATTTATTCTCATATAACCTACTATGTCTGTCGACCATGTATCAATCAGCTAAAAAGTTTCCCAGATACAAAATCCACCTAAAACTGCAATATCCTTTAATTGTTTTGAGCAGTGTATTATAAATTTCATGTTCGTTCTAATACTTCCGGATTTGTTCCTTTTTTCTCAAAATTATCCCTTTTATCTTGAAATTGTTATTTTTATCTAAAAAATGTTTCTTTTTCTCAAAAACCTTTTTTTTTTCTTTTTTTTTTTTTTATTTTGGAATTGTTCCTTTTTCTCGGAATCGTTCCTTTTATTTCGGAATCGTTCTTTTTTTTTTCGAAACGATTCCAAAAGGAATCACTCCAAAGAACTCGTTCCTTTCGGTGAACGATTCCCTAAAAGGAAAGACGTTGCCAATCTCTAATGCGCATGCATGTATTGAGACTTTGGTAGAAAGAGCTCTCTTATTGCAAAATATCAGTGAACTGAGTTAGTAATGGTGACTAAATGAAAAAATATTGTTGTGACTATGCAAAAGAAATTGGAAGCGTTTGATAGAATTGATAAAGGTGAATCATTAAAAAAAATTGCCTTTCATCTTGTAATAGGAACATGAACAGTGTCTGACTGAGAAAAAATAGTGAGGATTTTTGCTTTAAGTTGAATTTGAGTGACAGTTTGGATGATCAAAAAAAGCTAAAACGGGTAAACTTGAAATGCTGGACAAAGCTTTATTTCTTTGGTTTTGCGTTGAAAGAGAATATGGCCTACCATTTTCAGGACCAGTCATTCAATGAAAAGCCCTAAATTTAAACAAACAGTTACCTAAAGGCGATCCCAATTTTACTGCAAGCGAAGGATGGTTAAACAGATGAAAAAAAAAGGACATGGTGTGCATCAACTAACGGTAGCTGGAGAAAGCTTGTTTAATAAGCTTGGCAACAGACTAGGTAGCTAAGATGGGCAACATCATGAAAGTCTAAAATTTATCAGAATAATGGGTTCTGATACAGGTTCAGTATCTTAAATTTCAGTTTTTAAATATTTATTACATATCTTAATTCAAAGAGGATGATTATTCCAAAACACAGCTATTGTACAATCTATGAAAAATAGCATTATTGCAAAAGATTTTCTGCATTTATGGCTATTCTCAAAGAAAATATTTTTAACCGCTCAACAATTCGAAGCATTCTGACATATTTGCAGACTTTTTTAGACGTAAAAGTATTTGGTAAGGCATAACTACTGAAGTAATTTGGAAATGAACAGTATTTTTCCTTTTTTGATAAATTTATCTCACCTTGAGTTATAAGTGATTTTTGAATCATAAAAACCTTTCCAGGTCTGTAGCATTCCAAAATTAAGTTAAAAATGTCATCTCTGGTAATATTTTCTAAAATATCCTTTGTTTTTATGGAAAAATGGAAAACTCTATTTGATAAGTTTGTCCTGCTACAAAACTGTTAAACTGAGCTACAGAACTGCAATTTATCCTGCTACAAAAACAGATTTCTGGGGTTTCTTTGTTGTAATAGTATGTAAATATCTTTACAATTTCGACCCCCTTCCATGAGCCCACAAAGTTTGACATCTGTAACACTCAAAATTTAATCTTCACTTTCTATTTTTGTAGTAAAGAAAAATTCTGCCTCATTTTTTGCTTTGTAGTAACAATAAATAATTGTATAAATTTCATTCATGAAATTTCTGCATCTCCTTTCCCAGCAGCAAAAGGATATTCATTAGGGAAGGGAAGGATAGGAAAAGCAAAAGAAATATTTTCTTCTTTTAAGCATTTTACCTATTCTCATGCCTGTTTTAAAAGACAGAGATGAGGCAGGCCTCAACCCCGTGTTGCATCAATTTGTCGTGGATAAATATTTCTAGGCCCCAAAAACTGCATATAAAAAAAAAATCCTCTCTATTTTAATGATTGGTATTTTAGTATAAAGCTGCTAAAGGACAAATATATCTAAAATGTTATTTAAAATTCTATATTTGAGAAAAAAAAAATCCTTAAATAATTTAACTAAATTAACTTTACTTTTATCATTATCGCCTTCAAAAACATTTTACCTATGATGAATTGACGCCAAGAAAAATTGTCCCAGAGCTGCTCAACCCGAGTTCAGGACTCATGTTCTCTTTCAAGGGGGAGGGGGGGGGATATGTTTGAAAACAAAAGTTTTGTTTAATTGCATTTCAGTTTTGTTTAATTGCAATTTAATTTTGTTTAATTATTTAATTTTATTTTTTCTAGGGGCTGCAACAAAGAAAAGTATAGTATTGACTTGCAAGAAAAAGACTTCTGTAATTTTTGTTATATAATATTAAAAATTGATTGTAAAATAAACTTTATTTACATGTTATTTGTGTCATTTCACTTGTGTTTGAATTTTATTTTCAGGTGATCCTTAAAAGAAATTTAAATCTTTAAATACAAGAGAAAAAAAAATTCTATTTTTAAATTTGATTTAATATGCAATATGTTAATTTTTTTTTTTTTCACTTAGCTGAAATAATTCTCATAGTATTTAATTTATATCTTAATTTAGAATCCATTATAAATTTACCTTTAAAAAATCCATTTTCTGATAATCAGTGGTTAATAATTTTTCTGATTTTTTTTTCCCTTCTTAAAAGGAGTTTCTATTTTAAATTAAGATTGTAAATCCTGTTTTGATTTATAAGTTCACAGAGGAAAAGAAAAGAAAAACTTTAAAATATGCTACTTCTTATTTTATTTTTTGGAAAAAGGATTGAAATCCTCAAAAAAAAAAAAAAAAAACTATTTTCTAAATGGAAAAAAAAAAAAAAAAAAAATTAGAATGTCCAAAACAAATAGTATAAATTACATGAAAAAAAGATCGGTAAAGAACATGAAAAAAAAAAAAAATATATATATATATTGGCTTCCATGTACAAGTAAAATCGGCAAGTTTTCAACATTGTTGATTACAATTTGTAGTAAACCTATTTCATAGTGAAAATTTTCTCTTTAGAAAACCTAGTGTTTGTTAAATCATTTTAAGTTACCTCCCATATTTATTCATAATGGTTATATCACCTTGCAACTGTTATTTTTCCTATATGCAAAATATTTTAGACAAAACTTGTTTGTCACTTGTTGTTTTTAACTTGTTTGTCAAATATTGAGATCAATATTATTAACTAATATTTTTTTTTCTTTTTTTTTTTTTTAATCCTTGTCTTCGCCAAGAAAAATGAAAGAAAGAAACATGTCCTTGAAATATGAATAGGGTGTACTGTACATATGCTTGTTTGTAAAGTTGTCTTTGAAAATGTATTTATAAAGTCTATAATTGGATATTTTTAATTCTATATTTTTATATTCTTAGAAAATTGGAGAAATTCATTTTTATTTTAGAAATTGTAGCTGAACTTTCAAGTGAAAACCAAGCATTGTTGAATACACGTATCTCCCTCTATCTCACTTTATGCATTTTTGTTATAACATGATTTAGGTTTTAAAAAAATGCCAAGAATAACTTTCAGTACAAAACGTTGCAAAATTAATAATATTAAAAAATAATTATAAATTCGCCTTATATTTAGAGAGCAATTGCCCTCTTTTTTGGCAAATATCTTTCATGTGTGCTCATTTAATACATTAAAAATTGTGTGGTAAGTATCACAAATGTGTACAAATATGAGTAAGAATTTTTATAATGCAAGAAGATTTATGGTTGGGCTACATCACTGTTCTAAATTCCACCTTAATACTTTCTTTTTCTTTAATGTACTATAATATTTGCACACAGAAATATTTTATTAAAAGAAAATGCCTGCTAAATATATTTTTTATTTAAAAAATATATAATTCAATTTTTTTGTAATGAGATATTTAGAAATATTTCTTATTTTTATTACATTTTAATACAAGTTTGTTGACTTGATACCTCATTTGTTGTTGTGTGTTTTGTAAATTCATAGAAAAAGGGATGTTGACAACAGAAATAATATGTATGATTTTAGAATAATAGGACTTTGCAAAATAGTGCTAATTTACTGAAAAGTATGGTCAAAAGATAAGAGTTTATATTTAAAACAAAAATTAAAGTGAAATCACACATTGTTAGTCATAGAATATCCATCTATTAAATAGTTATAAATAAAACTTTTTTAAAAAACTAAAATGCAGTAAACAATAATGTTTGATTAGATTTAAATTCATTAGCAATTAATACAGAGATCTAAAGATTTAAAATTTGAATTACATATGAAAAAAAAAAAAAACATAACGTACATCACAGGAATTATTACAATACTAAATACAACTTAATGGGTATTTGAAAAGCAAAAAAATAGTATTAACTGATTAAGATTTTGGTTAATTACTTGCCCTTATGGGCATTTTAAAACTATCATATCTTTATAAGGCATGCAATGAAAGCAAACACAATAGTGATAAGCTTGGAATAAAATATTTTAGTTTATTTCTGTCAGTAATCTAATTTAATTCATTATGTAACTCTAATTGAATTTTTCCTTAAGAGTTCAATTACTGTTACAAACTATGAATTAAATAAATATTGCCAATAAAGTATTTTATTCCAATCTTTACCACGTCTATTTTCATTGCATGCTCTAAAATATATGATTCTTTTAAAAGAAACATAAAAAATAATTCACTCCATAAAAAGTGAACATTCACTCCTATGAAAGAGTGGCTATTCACTACTGTCAGGAGTGAGAAATCCACTCCTTTTGCAAGAGTGAATAGTCACTCCTATGAAAGAGTGGATAGCCACTCCTGTGAAAGAGTGACTATTCACTCCTATCAGGGTGAAAAAACCCACTCTTTTTGCAAGAGTGGATAGTCACTCCTCTGAAAGAGTGAGTATCCACCCCTGTTTAGAGTGAATATTCACTTCTCCGGAGTGAGTATTCACTCTTTCAGAGAGTGAACAATTTCACTTTTGCCTAGAGTGAATAGTCACTCTAAAGAGGTTGGGCAAATTTTGACTCTGCGATAGAGTGAATATCCACTCCTCCGGAGTGAATAGTCACTCTTTCTTATTTAGAATGTAGTTGATTTAAAAATGGCGATTATTTTCGTCGCTGCTTAAAATTTCATTTCGTTCCTATTTCATATAGGAAAAAATGTATTTTTTAACATTTTCCAACATAGTTGAAAAGTGTTTATGAATTCGGTTTGTCTGTCTGTCTGCCTGACATCTATCTGTCCGTGCTCTAACACTCGTAAATATATTCGGATTGTCATATAATTTTTATATGTTATTGATGTTTACTATAGAATGTTCGAAATTGAAAACGAAAAATGTATTACTTACAGTTCATTTTACCCCTTAACTGTGGGAGGTATTTTGACACCATAAACTAAAAATAGGCACAATACACCACTTTTTCCGTACTAAAATATTTGGTTTGTGTAATCGAAAATGGTCTGCCGATTAATAAAGTGAAGGTTGCGTTAAATAATTACTGGTGTGCAAAAGCTTTTAGTAACAAAACAAGCAAACTGTTCTTGCCCGAACTGAGTTAGGGCTACACAGTTAAGGGGTTAAAGGGACACAGAAAATAATTCCGTTACATTATGGTATATGGGGAAAAATAGTTTCCGATGCATTTTAATTATGTTACAATACTTCAAATATAACAAAATTTATATGCATCACTGAGGTAGACTACACCAGGATTTCTCAGGAGTATTGAAAAATGAGCATTTATAGTTCGTTTACAGGGACGCATAAAAGAATTACATTACATTATGATCTATGGGAAAAATCGTTTGCGAAGCACTTTAATGATGTTATGATACTTCAAACATAATGAAATTAAACAGGATCATTGAGGTGCACTATAACATGTTTTCTACAGAATAAGGAGTGCATGTAGCATTTACCTTCATTTTACAGCGATGCAAAAAAGAATTCGGTTACAGGCCGGACTATGATCGATTTCACTGTCTGGAAAAATGAAATTTATTAATAATATATTGTTAGTTTAATTGTTAACATATTGTTGCTGCTGCATGAATTTTTGTTCTTATTTATTTTCCAAACACATAGTGTAAGGAAAGTATTGTAATTATCATTTGTGTACGTGTTATGATTCGTGTGTATTTTTTTTTAAATAAAATAATGTATTTTTATTGTTTAGGAAATAGAGGTTATTTTTTTTTTTTTTTTTTTTTTGCTGATTAACAATTCAGCATAAGCAATATTTGATATGGGATGGAGTGATAATTTTTTTAACGCTGAAATTTATACGATAATTACAACGATATTTCTAATTACAACGATATTTCTATAAATTTATACGATATTTCTTAAAATGTTTTTAAATACATAAAACGAAATTAAAAATTTTATTTAATTTTGATAGAAAATTCTAATTGCCTCTAGAACTATTATTTTTACTAAAAAAATCTGCGAAAACTTTTCAGTTCGCATTTGGATTGAAATAGAAAATTCTTCATCACACATAAGACGCCAACACACAAACTTAAAATGTGTCTTTGTTCTCAACTTAAGCAATGGTTAAATGAAAAATTTAAAGTGATTTAATTCAAAATGTTACAAATGCTCTTTTTGGGGTTCCGTACCTGATAAGGGAAAAACGGAACTCTTATAGTCTCGCTTTAGAAATCCTGATTATGAAACATCACGTTATAAATCAACATAGAATTATAAATTAATGATTTTCGGATTTTATCTTTCACATGTGCTATAAGAACTTCCTTCGGACAAAAATTCAAGATTCTAAGTCAAACGGAAGCACCCTATAGATCTTGAGAGTAAAACCTAGAGGATACTTCTGGTTGACCTAAGAACCTTGAAATTTCACACGAAAGAAGGTCTTATAGAACATGTAAAGGACAAAATCCGAAAATCATTAATTTATAAATATATTTTGATTTATTACGTGATAAACTCATGAAATCTCATAATCGGAGACACTGATCATATATATAACAAAAATTATAAATTAACTAGTATATAACCCTGTCAAAAATGACAGATTGTTGATCTGCGTTTCTTTTTCATAAGACTTCATACAAACAAACAGCATGAAGACTTTATTATTGAAAGGTTTGTACTGTAAAAAAGTACATTTTAAGAATGACAAATGATTTCTACAAATAAAAATGATGAGGATATATATATATATATATATATATATATATATATATATATATATATATATTACTCAGTATTAAATTTAGGAAGTAGTTCAACGATTAGACAAAACATTCAAATTAAATATTGACAAATAATCCATGTGCGAAAGTTTTTGTAAAAAAGTGTTATCAATGAGTTTCTAAGCCGATTGACTCACCACATAACTCATTGTTTGATTACATAAGCAAAATTAAATGCAAATTACGTTGTACTATGTATTCCTTATATTTTAATTACGTTTGATAAGAAAGAATCATTTTACAGTATATGACCCCTTATCCGCAATTCCAAAATCTGCAAAAACCCGAAGTCAGCAAAAAAAATTTCGAAAATTTTCTAAATTTGTATATTTTCACAAAAATTTTAGAATTTTTGAAATTTTTCGAAAATTTTGCCGATTTTTAATTTTTTTAGTCCATTGTGTTTCAGTGTGTAATCACTAAAATATTGTTACTTCGGTAGCGGGTGAACACCCCCCCCCCCTTCTGAGAGAAATTAGAAACAAATCATTTTTCTCTCAAATTTTATTTTAAAATTAATTTATATTACGATTTGTTTGAAACAAAAAATAGTTATATATTTATTTCATCAAGGGTGATTCTGTTCCGAATTTTCCTAAAAATTTAAAGCATTTGGTTTCGAAAATTTTAGTCTTCAATCCAAAGATTCGAACATAACAAAATCTCGAATTTTGAGCGATCGTCGCCGAAAAAAACAATTATGTCTATCGTTCGAAGAAAAAGTAGACAATTTCTTCAAAGGATTGCAGAAACAACTTGAATTTGTCAAAGGATTGAAAAAAAAAAGCAAATTTGGTCGCAGAATTGCAAAAAAACGCTAATTTTGTTAACAAATTGCAGAAAATACGCGATTTCCGACAAAGGCTTGCGAAGAAAACGCAAATTTCTTCCAAGGACTCCGAAAAAAATGTAAAATTTCTTCAAGGGATCACAAAAAAACACAAATTTGGTTAAAAGATCGGAAAAAAACGCGGATTTCGTCAAATAATCGTGGAAAAACGTGAATTTTTCCTTTCGATCGCGAAAAAAATCGCAAATTTCTTCAAAGCACTGCAAAAAAAATTCTAATTTCGTTAAGGAATCGCGACAAAAGTGGAATTTCGTCAAAGGATCGAAGGAAAAAAAAAACACAAATTTTGTCAAAAGATCACAGAAAAAATGCGAATTCCGTCATAGGATCGCGAAAAAAAAACCCGCTAATTTCGTCAAAGAATTTCAGAAAAAAACTCGAATTTTGTCAAAGGATCGTAAATAAAACGCAAATTTCCTAAAAGAATCGCAGAAAAATGAAAATTTTGTCAAAGAATCACGAAAAAAAAGCATGAATTTTGTCAAATAATCGTGAACTTCGGGAGGACCCAAAATCCGGAAAATTCCAAAACTCGGAAAGCCTTTGGTCCAGAAGATTTCGCATAATAGGTCCTGTACTGTATTTAAGATGGAAGCGAAATTTCAAAATAAGCCAGTAGATGGCGCCAATGTACTGGATTGATCTGTACTGATCAATGTACTGGGACGAAAGAATTCACCGCTATTTCTGAACAGAAAAGTGCTGACAGAAAAAAATATATACAGAAATGTTGATATACGTGTTTTATATGAAATAGTTTTTAAAGGTTTTAAACAAAATTAAAATATTTAAAAGCTCTAATATGCTTTTACAAATATTTTAACAGCAGAATCGGATGAAGCATAGCTTTTTCATTAAGCCTAACATGGCGTTTAACTATGGTCGATTCGCAGATCAGAGTGGTCGAGCCCGGAGCCGTTACAGACACTTTCTTGCCTTCGGATTTTATTATAAGTAAGATGATTTTCGGAATTTGTCCTTTACATGTACTATAAGACCTTCCTTCGTGCCAAATTTCATGATTGTATGTCAACAGGCAGTACCCTATAGCTTTTGAGAGTAAAACCTATTCTTCATCACGCGCAAACTTAATTAGATTAAAATTAATTTATAAAATAATTTATTTTTCAATTCCTTACGTATACATTCCATCAGGAAAAGTACTTTATTAGGTTTCATCCAGTTTTTTATGCTACCCTGTAAATGACAGATCAAAAATACAAGAGTAAAATCAAATAATTCAGCAGACATACATTATATTGTTTTAGTTCTAATTTAATAATTATTGATGTTTAATAATAATTGTTATATTTTTAAAAATTGCGATTTTGACTTCAAAAAATATAAACCAATTCGTTAAAATGGAAATACAAAATACAAGATATTTAAATAACCAACACCGAGGACCAGTTTCTACCTATTTATGTTTTAATATACTCAAGAAATAAAATCCATATGATTTTAATGTTAGACTAGATTAGCTTACATTATTTTCTGCGGTACATGGCTGCGAATATGTCCATTTCTGTTTACATTCTAAAATGTTTAATTTAGATGAAAAAGATGTAAAAATGTTGTAATCAAAATCATGATCAATATTAAAATTATAAGATTAAAACATAAGGCAATAAGAGTTAATTTGAATTAATTGATAAAAAAAATTATTTACCATTGTTTAAATTTTAATGACATGCAAAGGCAAGATTAGTTAAATAAGCGATAATAATCACCTGATTTTAATGCTCTCAATTTAATAATATTCTTAAAAACAATACTTTTACTAGAACTTTGACTTTAATGCTAGATTATTATTCTTTGCATATACACTCAGAAAAAGGAATTGATTAAAACTACAAAACGCATTTTTGTTGAGTACATTTTGGTTGTTTTAGAAAAATTGGAGTAAAATTGAACCATTTTACTTCAATTAACAAAACATTTTTGCTGACGATACAATTTTTTTTTTTGGAATTGCAAAAAAAAGTGGTTTTCAACAAAAAAAAATTTTTTTGTTGATTCAAACAAAATTTCCACTGACCTATATTTAAACAAAATTTTTGTTAGACAATGAATCAACAAAAAATTTTTGAATCAACATAAAAATTTTTTTTTTGCAATTCCAAAAAAAAAAAAAAAAAAAAAAAAATGTATCGTCAGCAAAAATGTTTTGTTAATTGAAGTAAAATGCTCCAATTTAACTCCAATTTTGCTAAAACAACAAAATGTACTAAAAAAATATGTTTTGTAGTTTTAATCAATTTCTTTTTCTGAGTGTATTTTCTAGCAAATTGCTCCTAAAAATTTAAATGTTATTTGCTTTCTTCAATGCCTAGCTAAAATTTAAAAAGTAAACAAAAATCAAAAATCATGACCAAGATAAAAATTATATAAATAAAAATCTTCAACAAGTATAAGCTAGTTTGATAAAATTTAAATACAAGAGTAAGATTAATTAAATAACCAACGAAAACCGCCTATTTTTCAGACACATGATTTAACACTAATCGCAGAAAGAGAAAACTACATGACTTTTATATTTGACTACCGTTCCTTGCATTTTTTTTTTTTTTTTTTTTTTTTTTTTTTTTTTTTTTTGAGAAATGGCTACGAATGTTCGAAATGCTATTTACTTTGTTAAATGCCTAACTAAAATTTAAAAAGTAAAGAAAAATAAAAAATCCTGACCAAGATAAAAATTATATAAATAAAAATTTTCAACAAGTATAAGCTAGTTTGATAAAACTTAAATACAAGAGTAAGATTAATTAAATAACCAACAAAAACCGCCTATTTTTTAGACCCATGATTTAACAATAATCACAAAAAGAGAAAAACTACAAGACTTTTATAATACATTACCGTTCCTTGCATTCTTTTTTTGGAAAATGGCTACGAATGTTCAAAATGCTATTTACTTTATTAAATGCCTAGCTAAAATTTAAAAAGTAAAGAAAAATCAAAAATCTTGACCAAGATGAAAATTATATAAATAAAAATCTTCAACAAGTATCAGCTAGTTTAGTAAAATTTAAATACAAGAGTAAGATTAATTAAATAACCAACAAAAACCGTCTATTTTTCAGGCGCATGATTTAACAATAATCACAAAAATAGAAAAACTACATGACTTTTATATTAGACTACTGTTCCTTGCATTCTTTTTTTGGAAAATGGCTACGAATGTTCAAAATGGAATTTACTTTGTTAAATGCCTAGCTAAAATTTAAAAAGTAAACAAAAATCAAAAATCATGACCAAGATAAAAATTATATAAATAAAAATCTTCAACAAGTATAAACTAGTTTGATAAAATTTAAATACAAGAGTAACATTAATTAAATAACCAACAAATACCGCCTATTTTTCAGACGCATGATTTAACAATAATCACAAAAAGAAAAAAAACTACATGACTTTTATATTAAACTACCGTTCCTTGAATTCTTTTTTCTGGAAAATGGCTACGAATGTTCAAAATGCTATTTACTTTGTTAAATGCCTAATTAAGATGCAAAAAGAAAACAGCTCAAAAAATGTTTATATTTATTGCCATATTTTTTCTTTAAGCATTGATTGCAAAAGTTTTCGAGTAAAAAATCCTTAGGGAGAAAGAATAATAATATTTTTCCCTAATTGGAATGAATTTTCATAAATAATATTTACTTCGCAAATCTCCAGCCTCTTATCCCTTTAAATTATTTTTCACAATATTATAATGTTTTTTCTTGCATAAAAAAAAATTATGTTGTTATTAACAAACTGTTTTAAAAAGTATTTTCTATTAGATATAGTGAAATAAAAATTTTATTTTGAGTTGAAAGAAAATTTGAATTGCTTTCTAAACTATTATTTTTCCTAAGTAAACTGCGAGCAATTTTTTTTTCAATTTTGATTACAGTTTTGCTCATATGGAAACTTTTACACACACACACACATATATATAAGATTATTTGGTGTTAAGCGGATTAATATACATTTTTTTAATTTTGTTTACAGTTTTGCTCTGCTCATATGGAAACTTTTACACATACACATATATATCAGATTTTTGGAGTTAAAGGGCAGTTTTTTTTTTTTCAATTGTGATTACTGTTTTGCTAATATGAAAATCTTTACAGCCATGTATATATAAACTTAATGTAAAATTTAACCATTGAAACATAAGAAACTGACCATACACAATGAAATCACAATACCATATAGCAGTGTCAAATTACAAATTAAATTAGGTAGTCCTAATAAATGAAATATTATTAATGCAAATGAAAAAAAAAAGAAAAGAAAAGAAACAAAAGTATAAACACAAATGAAAGCTTATAATGCAATTCACTTTTTCAAGGACAGGGAAACTACATTTATAAGCAAAGAACGATTGTTTTCTGTATATGACACCAGCTTAATGCCAAAAATCATGTCATATCGCTGCCCGAACAATCGTTGAAACAAGATTGAAAAACATGAAGACCTTTGAAAATGGAATATTATAAATCATACTAACAATTTGAATAAGAGGGGAATATATATATATATATATATATATATATATGTAGACAGCATTTTCATCACTAAAAATGCATTTTTAAAAAGGAAAGTATAAACAAGATAGCTTAGCATTTTAGCATTAGCTGCACTTCATATGGGAATTAGATATTATTTTTCTTTAATGCTTCCTTTTACATAACATTTATAAGCTTGCATTAAAATTGAAAATTTTTCATCGCACAATACACACACACAAACTTTTCATATTACCATAAGTTTAAAAACTAAAATTTATTTTTCAATTTCTTACACACAAATTTCAAAAGATAAAAAGTATTTTATTAGGTTTCAGACTATTTGCTTTGCAGACATGTAAATGATAGGTTAAAAATACAGGAATAATATCGGATAATTTAGCAAACATATACTATATTAATTAAATGCTAATCTCATAATGACATCTTAAAAATATGAATCTACAAATTTAGCAAAAATTAATCCATTCGGTAAAATTGAAATACAAAAGCAAGCTTAATAAAAGATCAACGACGAAAAGACCGTTCGCTAGATGATTAAACCTTCAGTAATTGTTAGATAATTTGGTAGAATTAAAAAATACATATATAATTTGCAAATGTTGGAATTTTAACAAAATACAAAAGCAAGATTATTTAAATAAGCAACATTAACCGCATGTTCTTCATCATACAACCGATTTAATAAAGATCTTTAAAAAAGCGTAAGTTTTTTAATTATGAAACCCTTTATTTTATTTTCTACTTATACTGTTTAAGATATTTCATTGATGCAACTTCACAGCTAGTTGGCATATTTTAACGAGCGTGATTTGGCGCATAATTAACTCCATTATTGTTGTTGTAACTCTTATACAGTTGTAAAGATAAAAATTTTTCATCTGTGCTCAGCTAACGAAAAAGATGTCTAAGAATTAATTTATTAATTTATAGTTAAGTTCTAAAAATATTAAAATGTTATATTGTCTCCGGAAACACACCTGTGTACCTACTCTTTTAGGTGCGTTCGTAATTATATAAATACGTAGCACCTATTATCGTCGTCTGGTCCGTCCGTCCGTCTGTTTGTCTGTCCTTTGTTCGCATATAACAACGCAAATACTACCCAATCGAATGGTTTGAAATTTAAGAAATATATTATCTTTGCAGAATTTTGTCGAAACATTTCAAATGTTATGAAAATCGAATCAAAACTTTAGAAGGTATTAATAAAAATATTTATAAATATTTATAAAATTTTTGAATTTTTAAAACAAATCGGTGCTTTCTTGTTATAGGAGCCTTCCGAAGTTTAATCGTCAAGCGACCAAGGTACTTATTTTATGACAGAAATTGATCTGCAGACGATATAATTCATTTCACAGAATTAAAAATCATCACGATCTGGATATTTATATAACTAGCAATAGTACGAACGCACCTCGTTTGTCACGTTTGACGTACAATTTCCAACTAGTTATAATTTTCTCATATGAGGAAGTGGGTAAAAAATATATTTAAAAGTTCTGTCTTTAGTGACATGGACCAAGTTAAGTTAAATAAAAAAGTGTAAAAAGAAAGCACTTGACTTTAATGCTATCATCCTTTCCATTCGTTTCTGGTATTTGGTTCATAAAAAATTATATGTTAATTACTTTGTTAAGGGGACAGTGGTTATTATTAATGGATCCATTTGAAAAATGGCACACTTTGCTAATGGCAGGCGCAAATAGTTATAATCAAAACTTGATGTTAAAATAATAAAAAAATTTAAATTATTCAATTGTTAAATTTTTAAAATAATGAATAATTGTAATATTTTAAAATGTCCCATTCGCATTTCTTTTGCATAAAATATGACAATATTTATGATACTTTTTACATATTACAATGGAAGTTGGCATGAATTGTAAAAGTTCGCTGAATGTATAAGCAGAATCTTTTTTTCTATAATTATGCTTTGTTTTTTCTAAAAAAGTATATGTATATTTCCATAAGAACATTTATTTCTATTCGCATTCGGTAGATGGCGCTACCAAATACCAAATATACTCAGTAGATATCTAGGCCTTGAATGCTCAAAGTTTCGTCACAAATTAATATAATCTTGAATTTACAGAGGTTAAATATACAAAAATGAGTTAAGAATTAAAAGTAGCAAATTCGTTCATATCAATTTCTTTTAAAATTAACATTTCGTTTGCTTATTACATCTACAAAATAAACTAAATCAAAACGACCGCCATCTTTACTTCAACTGGACTCGCGCAGTTGAATAACTCGAGCTGAAAAGGAACGTTTAGTTATTGTTCATAGACAGTACTATTAGATATTTTTTTGTGTTTCCCTCCAAATGAACGATGAATACAATGCCCACACTATTATATATATATATATATATATAATATATAATATATATATATATATATATATATATCAATTTTAACATGTTTAAAATAGAGTAACATTATTAAAATGCACCGCAAACGATTTTTCCCCATAGGCCGTAATGTAACTGAACTCGTTTGAGTGCCCCTGTAAATGAACTTTAAATGATACACACTTCATTTTCAATACCAAACATGGCATAGCAAACCTCAAAATTATATATCAGTTGCATGAAAATCCGAGTATATTTACGATAGTTAAAGCCCGGACAGACATACAGACAAAACGATTTCATAAACACTTTTCAACGATGTTGGAAAGTGTTAATAAGTAAATAGCTTAAATAAAATTAATACTCATTACCTACCATATATATATATATATATATATATATTCGTTAGGCATTGTTTGTGAAAGATTTTGGGGGAAAATCCTTTGACAGAAAATATAAATACATTTTTCTATAATTGGAATGAATTTTTATAAAGCTTTATATATTTAGCATTCTTCAGCCAATCATCCTTTGAAAATATTGCTCACAACATTATAATGTTTTTCTTTTAGGGGAAAAAAATCTCTCGCTGTTAACAAACTATTTTTAAAAGTGCCTTCAAACAGATAAAATAAAAGTAAAAACTTTCTTTAGCGTTGATAGAAAATTTGAATTGCTTCCTGAACTATTATTTTTCTTAATTAAGTTGATTTTTCTTTTTTTTCACTTTTGATTACAGATTTCAGGATATGGAAATTTTTACACATTTATGTATAAGATAATTTGGCGTTAAGTGATAGCATTTTTTCTCCTTTTTGTTCATTACCAGCATGAAAGCTGAAGCTAAAGAGCGGGCTGTACATTTTTCTTTTTGGCAGACGGAATTTTTATCAAGTAGATTACATTCTTAAGCGGAATAATGTATTAAGATTTTTTAGAAAACGGAGATTTTTTTTTTCGCTGCTTAAAATTTCAAAATTAATGGTACTTTATATAAGAATTGGGTATTTTTTTTATATACTACAATTTACATAACAATTAACAATCTTGGATTAAAATTGGAAACTCTTCATTATAGAACACATACGCACAAACTTTTTCAAGTTACCATAAGTTTATAAACTAATAATTTATTTTTAAATTTATTGCATGCAGATTTCAACGTAAAAGAATTCTTTTATTAGGTTCAGCTAGTTTTGTTTCCCCCCCCCCCCCCCGGACGCTTTTTTTGGAGGATCGAAATAAATGACAGTTTGAACATGAAGTTCGTACTATAAAGGTAATTTCGGAGCCTTCCTAAGCAAGTCGTCCTGAGATAGCCATAAAGCCTTTCCCTTTCCATTCTTCTCGAATCATTTTGTGGTCATCGATAAAAGAAAGGGTAGTTTCAGCAAAATAAATAGGTGTTTTTCCAGCTGTCAAAGACTCCCACTCCTGACCTCGGACCTTTAGACATGCTAAGATAAGTCATAAAAGATGAAAGGGAGCACTTTACCTCATAAGAGACACCGCCCACTTAGAACGTAGTCTGATCGGTCCTTTACAGACTTACCCATGGCATCTTTTTATGTGGTGAAGCGCTGCCTTTCATCTTTTATGACTTTCTTAACATGTCTAAAAGTTACAGGTTAAGAGCGGGAGCCGTTGTCAGCTGGAAAAACACCCATTTCTTTTGTTCAAACTCCCTTTTCTTTTGTCGATGACCACAAAATGATTCAAGAAGAATGGGAACACACGTTATTCATGTACATCTTAGACTAACTTGCTCAGGAAGGCACTGACCGGAGATTAGGAGGAGAATCGAATGTTTTCCTGTGAAGTTTCTTTATTTTTTTGTTTTGTTATACCAACTTTGTGAAGTTTTGCAATGTACTGAAGAAGAAGAACATTGGAATCGGAATGAAAAGCTTTTCGAAATGATGTGCTGCTTAAAGGTTCGAACAGACTGGATTTCAGATCATTGGAATGTCTTATTTGGTCATTCGCTCTCTTTAAGGTTTATGACTTCTCTAGCATGTCTAAAGCTCAGAAATCAGCAGGGGACATCGTTGACTTGTTTATTACCGATCTTTCTTTTGTTGATGACCACAGAACCTTAGGAAAAGAATAGGCAGCCAAAATATTTACGACTTTCTTAGTAAGGGCAAATTCAGAGCTTTCCTGAGCAATTTGTACTGAGCTACCCAAGATCCTTTCACTTCCCATTCTTCTTGAATCATTTTGTGGTCTTCGACAAAATAAAGGGGAGATTTAACAAAATAAATGGGAGTTTTTCGACCTGACAACGATTTCTGCACTTGATCGCTGACCTTTAGATATGCTAAGAAAGTCATATAAAATGAAAGGGCCACATAAGAGACAGCGCCCACTTAGACCACTATCTGTTTGGATGTTAAGAAACATATACTAAATGCACCTTTAAGGTCCGTTTATATGTTTGCTAAGAAAGTGTTCCTAAGAGAGTCGTAAATGTTTCAACTGCCCAGTCTTCTCCAAAGGTTCTGTGGTCATCAACAAAACAAAGCGGTGTTTCAACAAAAGAGAGAGGCGGTGAGCGACTTGTCAGTGACGTCTCCTCCTGACCTCTGACCTTTGGACATGCTAAAGAAATCATAAAACCTGACACAGGCCACCTTACCGCAATAAAGAGACCACGTTCGGAAAATGTAGTCTTGGATAACCGTATATCTTCTTCAAATATTCCCAAAGCTATACCGCATTATATGTGCAACATTCATGAAGAAAATAGACAGACACTGTATCTCGTAAATCCAAAAAAATATTAGTGATAATATTGTCTGTTTTTTTCTTCAGTGGAATAGTTTCACAATTTCTTCACATTTTCAATAAGCAATTATGGATTTCCCATTTCGTATGCGGCTGATTCCGCAATATTCCATAATAATGCATATGATTCCATAATATACTAGTCGGATGTGCCAATCCCAAAACTTTAATCTATCTTATACATGTTAATACTTCAAATTTCGCTATCACATTGCCAATAAAATCACTATTTTCATTATTCTGTTCTACGTCAGTTGCTTGTGAAACGCCGGGTTACCTTCAGAGCGCACGAGCAGCCTATTTACAACAGAACTATTTAAAATCGAGAAAATCGCACAAAAATCGTTAGCACAGGTGGCTCTTTTCCGTCAGAATAGCCCCAAATTCAATTGGGACTTGCAGGCAACAATCAAAAACATACACATAATATTTGGTTCAATTCTATGCATAACTTTAAACACTTTTCGATGATACTATAATAGAAATGACAGAAAAATTGCTTTTACAGCGCCCGCTTCCGGCGGAATATTTCCAATTTCAAGAAGGATTTGCTGGCCATAGTCACAAACCTATTAAAGAAATTGGTTCAATTCTATGCATAACTTCATTCACTTTTCGATGAAACAATAATAAAAATGGTAACAATAATGAAAATGACACAAAATTCACTATTACAGCGCCCCCTTCTGGCAGAATATCTTCTAATGCAAGAAGGACCGACTGGCCATAGTCTCAAACCTATAAATAAATTTGGTTCAATTCTATGCATAACTTGATACTCTTTTCGATGATAAAATGAGGACTGCTCACACGCACAGACGGACAGACACACAAACGGACATACAGACATTTTGTATAAACATGTTTATCGGGATCTCTGATCCCTAAAACGTGTAAATCCGTGGAAAACCGGAAGTCGAAAAAATTTCAATTACAATATCTTGTATTGTGGAAAGACGATAGTAATAGAAAAGGAAAATGTTAGAAAATGCTGGCTTTAATGTTAGAGAACCATTCTTTAAATTCTTTTACAAAATATACATCCAACTATTTTGTAATAAGTGTTATTTGCTTTCTTAAAAATTAAGTCAAAACAAAAAATTTGGATTCAAAACCAGTGATCGATATTAAAAATATTTGTTTAAATCTTCAACAAATATTATCTAAATTGATAAAACTGAAATACAGGAGTAAAATTATTTTAAAAATAAGAAACGCGTATTTTCTATGCATCCAATTTAATAATAATTTCAAAAGGAATAAATTACTTGACTTTAATGTCAGACAGCTAATCCCTAAATTCTTCTCTCCGAAATAAGTGCGAATTTTTAAAATGCTATTTACTTTCTTAAACGTCTAATTAAGATTTTTAAAAAAAGTAAATAGCAAATAAAATATATTTGTATTATGTTTTTTTTCGCCTTAAACATTGTTTTCAAACGCTGTTGGAGAACAAAAATCTTTTCAGCGAAAAAAAAATTTTTTTTTTTCCTACTTGGATATATTTTTTTTTTTTTTTTTCAAAAATTTATTTAACTTCGCACATTTTCAGCCACTTATATTCCTTTCAAATATTGCTCGCAACATCATAATGCTTTTCTTCCAAAAAAAAAATAATAATAATAATAATAATAATTAATATATATATATATATATATATATATATATATATATATATATATATATATGTTGGTAGCAAACTATTTCTAAAAACAATTTTTAATAGATAAAACGAATTTTAAAATTTTTTTAAAAAATTTTGTTCTTAAAAATTATTTTGTTAAAAAAATCGAATTCCTTCCTGAACTATTGTTTTTACTATATAATATGCGAAAACTTCTCTTTTTCATTTTTTATTACAGATTTGTGCAAATGGTACTTTTTATTGTCTGAGTGCAACGAAGACTCATACACAGCGCAGTATTACTTTGCCCCATATATAGCTAAGATGGATATTAAAACCTTTCGTCAAGCATAACTCAAAAAATATTTAACGGATTTCGTTCAAATTTTTACAGCAGGTACCTATAAAGGTGACAACGTCGTCTATTTATTACCAAGAATAAGTGTCAAACCGTTTGGAAGTTATATTAAAAAAATAGATAAAAAAGCACAATTAAAGTACATACGTCACTAAATTTTGTGCGTACGTCATTTTCACCGGCGGGAGATTTTCCTAGACAATCGGAATTGAAAAGTTCATGGAATACATGGAGCAAAAAAATATGCAAGCACTAATATTCAGCACAATAAAATATATTTCAATTTAATAAAAATGGAAAGTTAATCTGGAATTTTTTCTGTTTGAAAAGTATTAGAGATTAATAAGAGTAGTATTAGTATTAGAGATTTGGCGTAAATCACACCATTAGCAGCTTTTTTATTTCGCGTGTGTATGTTAGGAACAATTCTTTGATGTTTAAATAAAAGGTTTCGATTTGTGGCATTATTTCTTATTTTCTTTTCCTTTTTAGTATTTTAAATGGAATTAGTGAAAGGCGTGTATTTTAAATTAAATGAGTGAAAGACGTGTATTTTTAATGTATGTATTTCAAATGAAATCAGTGAAAGATTTATATTTAAATGAAATGAATGCAATATGAAGATGTTATGAGAAAAATATTTGGCGATTTATCAACTGCGCCAAGTTAACATAAAAGTACTAATACATATGTGGGTACTTCTCTATTATCCCGTCGACCAATTTCATAACAAAAAACTATCGCCAAATAAACAGGAGAACGTTGTCATTGAAATATCAAAATACATAAATAAATAAAATATAAGAATTTAAGGACACAATTGTTATTTTAATGAATGAAATAACTAATAAATCAGTAAAACATAATGAAAAATACACGCAAATGTCGCGTTAAAAACCACTTGATGACGTAACAAACACGTATAATGCTTCTGATATCAAGTAAATGGGACTGCATTTTTGGCGTTTAATCTAACAGTTTGGCGATAGTTTTTGTTATGAAAAGTGGTCGACGGGATAATAGAGCAGTACCTCTATGTGAAATGAAACAAGGCACAGATGTCATATACACACCACGTTGGCGCGATTTTTCCCTCCACCAGCTTGGGGAAAACTTTGTTTTTGAATATTAGTTACAAATAGTGTGACAAATAGTACACGTGATTTTTTATTTCAATATAAAAATAAAATAACGTAATAAATGAAACAGCTTCTATTATTTTAAAAAAAGAAATAAAAAGAAATAAATAATAGTTTGATATAAATAAAGGCGCGGATGTCATATACGCACCACATTGGCGCGATTGCAACAAAATGGCAATTTTATGCCTAACATGGTAACCTGGTTATTTTGTTTCAATTGTTGTTTATTAACTTTTATTTTTTATTTTAATACTATAAATTGTTTTTATTATATATATCAATATTTATTTATATCAAACTATCATTTATTTATTTTTATTTCCCATTTTTGAATAATAGGAGCTATTTCATTTATTACGTAACCCTATTTGGTACTTTTCGGTTAGCCGGGCGCCAGTGAAATGTATATATCTATATATACATACATATGTATACATACACACATATATGTATGTGTATATATATGTATATATATATACATGCATATATAAATGTGTGTATGTATATATATATGTATATATATGTATACATAGATATATAAATTTCACTGGCGCCCGGCTAACCGAAAAGTACCTTTTATTTTTATATTGAAATAAAAAATTACATGCTATTATTGTATGGTATTTGTAACTAATATTCAAAAACAAAGTTTTCGCCAAATTGGCGGGGAAAAAATCGTGCCAATCTGGTGCGTAGATGACATCTGTGCCTAAATTAATATTGATATACATATAAAAATAATCTATAGAATTAAAATAAAAAATAAAAGTAAACAAACACAACAAACAGTTTTCGCCAAAGGGGCGGGGGGGAAATCGCGCCAACGTGGTGAGTATATGGCATCTGTGCCGGGATTTTTACCCTTTTATCTGTGCTGTCGGAAATATAAAAAAATTAAAAAAATCTTATATCAGGTGTATAATGTTTTGCTTTTTTATACGGACCACTTCTCCATTTTAAGATTTTAAATGCTATTTATATCAGATATTTCTTTCTTGAGATTCCCACAAGTTTTTTCCGGTAATTTTTTTAGTTCGCTTATTAATTGTTTACAATTTGCCCCCCTGGCAATAACAATTATTTATCACAAAAAATGGGTACTTCTCTATTATCCCGTCGACCACTTTTCATAACAAAAAACTATCGCCAAACTGTAACGCTAAATAAACAGGAGAACGTTGCCATTGAAATATCAAAATAAATAAAATATAAGAATTTAAGGACACAATTGTTACTTTAATGAATGAAATAACTAATAAATCAGTAAAACATAATGAAAAATACACGCAAATGTCGAATTAAAAACCACTTGATGGCATAAAAAATACGTATAATGCTTCTGGCATCAAGTAAATGGGACTGTATTTTTGGCGTTTAATCTTAGTTTGGCGATAGTTTTTTGTTATGAAAAGTGGTCGACGGGATAATAGAGAAGTACCCAAAAATGGCTTAGTTTTGTTAAATTTGTTTGTTATGTATTTTCATTTCTTATTAAAATATCGAAAATGGCAATAAAATTTTATTTTAGCACCGTACTTAATTTTTTAAAATGGCTCAAAAACATGGTTTAATAAACGTATATTTGTAAATATTTTAAAAAACATGTTTTCCGCTCTCTAGAAAAATTTGTAAGATTCTACAACTGCCTTTGGCACCAACCAGTACATGATACGGAACTTTTCCCTATTCAGATACACAGAAGAGGTTAGTCACAAACAAGAGTAATGCTAGCAACAATATTGTTTTAACTCTATAAGAGTTAGAAACAATAATGATATTAAATTCCCCGATTAGCTTAGGGCCCGATTACGGAACTTTCTCCTAGAAAAAAAAAACTGTAGAAGTCTTTTACATTTGTTTCGAATGAAGCTCGATCAACAAAGTATTAATTGATAATACAAACAACACTAATATTAACATGGGGGCAAAAGTTTGAATTTAAGTGTATATATTTGGAACCCCCCCCCCCCCCCAACCACCCACCAAAAAAAGAAAAAGAAAGTTACAGAAATGAATTTAAAATAGCGTGAAGCCACCCTTTCTGACATAAGAAATTGGCTGCGAATCCGATTACGAAACTTTCACTTAACTTAATAACATGTATCTAATAGCCCTGAGGACAATTCCCCTTCCCAGTTATACGGACCTTGGGGCTTTTTTAAAAAGCTTGACGCAGTTCGGGTTGAAGAAGTTGAGATTTACTGTCAAATGACATAAACTACTATGAAAATAAAACTGGTGAATTATTATGCTGGTTTATGTATGTATTTAAAAAAATGCATCTGATTACACTCTTTAGATAAATTACTCCTGTTTGCATTTAATAACAGATAAACGGCTTCCGTTTACTAAATTGTTTAAATATTGGGAAGAGTTGGTGAGAGATAGATAGACGTGTAAACAAACGGGTAGAGAGACGGATAGCGACAGAGATAAGCTAACGGGTAGCGAAACGAATAGACAGACGGGTAGCGAGGCAGGTGCAAAAAAGGGTTGACAGAGGGGTAGTGAGATGGGTAGGGAGACGGGTAGCGTGGTGGATAGATAGACGAGTACAGAGACGACTTGACAGACGGGTAGAGAGAGGGGTATATAGACAGACAGACGTGTTGATAGACGAGTAGTGTAACGGGAAGTGAGACAGGTAGAGACACGATTAAAGAGTCGGGTAGAAAGACAGACGGATACTGAGACGGGTATACAGAAGAGTACAGAGACAGTAGACAGATGAGTTCGGAGAGAGACACAGCTAAGACATACGAGTAGCTAGACTGGTAGACACGTTTGTAGCAAAGCATGTTATCAATGTGGTTTGAAGTATACGAGTTTCTATAAATAGTTATACAAATAAACAAAGGAAATTTTTTTAATTCAAATATTAAATATTTGATTTAATATTTCAATATTTAATATTTTATTTTTTAATATTTTATTTAGATATTTGTCACAAAGAAAATGTTGCAAAAATTAAATTAAATTTGCGTTAAACAACGCTTGCTAAAATACGCTATTGGCTGCAAATCTGATTATGTGACTTTAAAAATATCGTTTTATAGATCCGGCGTTTTTTTTTTTTTTTTTAAAGTTTTGAGCAATTCCCGCTTAAGAAAATGAGATTATTTGCCAAATGTTATAAAAAAATGCATATGAAAACATAACAGTATATGAATTTATATATGATATTTTGTAATTATATCATTTAATTTGCTATTTTTCATATGTTGTATCTTTATCTATCTCTTGTCTATCGTTTTTTTTTTTTTTTTTTAAGTTTTGAGCAATTCCCGCTTAAGAAAATGAGATTATTTGCCAAATGTTATAAAAAAAAATGCATATGAAAACATAACAGTATATGAATTTATATATGATATTTTGTAATTATATCATTTAATTTGCTATTTTTCCTATGTTGTATCTTTATCTATCTCTTGTCTATCATATGCTGTATATTCACTTAGATTCTTGTTGATATCTTCTTTATATCGTAATTGTTAACTTTATGTTCTCAGCAATATCACTCAGACTAATCCCTTTGAGGGAAGTCCTAGTATAGTATTTGTGTATAACGATAATTTGGTGTTAAGGGATTGATTTTTTTTTTCTTATTTTAAAAAGAATTAAAATTCTTGTTGAGTTTTTTTTTTTTTTAGTTAACAGCGCAGTTATGAAATTAGGCGTTATTTTTAAGATAAACGTCGAATGCTTTTAAAAGAGTGTTTTTTTTTTTTCAACCTATTTTTACTTTCATGCATCCGATTTAATAATAATCTTAAGAAAGAAAACTATGTAAGTTTAAAGGTGGATTACTATTCTTCGCATTTTTTTCTAGCAAATGGCTCATGAAATTTTAATGCTGTTTACTTACTTAAATATCTAACTAAAGTTTAAACAGTGCGGTCAAAAAACGTGATTAGAATTTAAAATATAATTAAACCTTTTAAAAAAATCAGCTAATTTCACAAAATTGAAATACAAGAGCATGTTTATTTAATCAACAACAAACGTCTATTTTCTAGGTCTCTGATTTAAAAATATGCCAAAATATACTGTAAAGATTTCATTAAATTATGTGGGAATATTGAATGAAACTTTCCATCCAAGACTTTATTTTCACACGCCTAGGAAAGGTTTTTTTCTCACGAGCAAGTCTCGCCGACGCGGTGTCTAGATTGCTCAAAAGAAAGGTGACATTGAGAATTCGTTATGGCGGGAAGTTGATTGATATGGTTCTACTCCAGAAACAAAAGAGCTAGGGATTCCCCTGTTTTATGAGAAGACAGAAATTGACAACAAGGCGCCAGGTACGAACTCCTAGTTTCCAATCCGCGAGAGCGAACGGATTTTATTGGGCTTTGAGAAAGCGGTAAACGCCCAAAAAACCCCACCCCCTCTCCTGCAGCGAGCAGCCAAAAAGAGGAGTTTGGGGCAGGGAGTTGAAAGTTGGAGATCAACGGAGGAGGTCGGGGATTTTCTGACCTGCGAGGAAGAGAGAATCATCTCTCGGAGGAGAGAAATTGGATCATCGGCCGGACATCACGTCCCGGGGGTGAAATTTGCTGAACAACAGAGACACGTCTCTATTCTGAAATTGTTGCAGCTCACCATCAGTGTGATTGTAACTGGTGGGACACCCTGTCACCACACAAAAATTGAACATTTTTTCTGATCGCTAGCTGAGCGAGAAAAAACTGTGTTAACAGAGACTGTCTTCACCTCGAACTTTTTTCTTCCGAATCAGAGTCGCATTCTAGAAATAATGCCGGAACTTAGTTAATCGTAATAGACATCGAACCAAATAATTACATTATGTAAAACAATTGATTTCAGTGTTAATTTACAAAAGAAATGAAAAATATTTCTAAGGACCAAAGATTCGAAGTTTGTGTTTATCGCTACCTTTCAAATTTTATAACGCAAAGTATGAAATTATCACAATACTGTATGACTTTAATAATAAAATACCATTCCTTATTCTTTTCTATCAAATGACTACGAATATTTCAAATGCTATTTACTTTCTAAAATGTCTACTTAGGGTGTAAAAAAGTAAATAGCTCAAATAAAATGTATATTTATTACCATATTTTTCCTCTTGCGCTTTTTTTTCGAACGTTTTTAGAAAAAAAAACATTCTTTCGGAGAAAATGCATTTTTCCTTAATTGGAAAGAATTTTTATAAAACATATTTATTTCGCACAACCACAACTATTCATTCCTTTCAAACATTGCTCGCAATATCATAATGTTTTTTTTTTTCTTTCGCAAAATATTCAATTGTTATTAAAAACTTTTTTTTAATGTGTTTTCTAATAGATAACGTGAAAATAAACATTCTTTTAACGCTAATAGATTTTTTTTTTCGTTCCAAACTAATATTTTTTCTATATAAGCTTTGATATATTTTTTTTTAATATTTCATTACAGATTTGCGCATATTTTAATTTTTACATATTTATATATGAGATAATTTAGAATTAAGTTAACGAATCTTACATGTCTTTACACGTCTCTCACGTATTTTATTACTTTCTTAAACGTCTAATTAAAATGAAAAAAGTAAATAGCTCAAATAAAATTTATTTGTATTATCATATTTTTCCCCATTTAAACATTGTTTTCGAATGCTTTTGGAAAAAAAATCTTTGACCAAAAAAACATTCATTTTTTTCCTACTTGGAGATATAGTTTTTGCAAAATTTATTTAACTTCACACATTTTCAGCTACTTATTCCTTTCAAATACTGCTCGCAACATTATCCTTAATTGGAAAGAATTTTTATAAAACATATTTATTTCGCACATCCTCAACCACTTATTCCTTTCAAATATTGCTCGCAACATCATAATGTTTTTCCTTTCGCAAAAAAATTCACTTGTTATTAATAAATATTTTTTAATGTGTCTTCTGATAGATAAAGCGAAAATAAAAATTCTTTTAACGCTGATAGTTTTTTTTTAAATTTCTTTCAAAACTAATATTTTTCCTATATAAGCTGCGATATATTTTTTAATATTTCATTACAGATCTGCGCATATTTTAATTTTTACATATTTATATATATAATATAATTTAGAATTAAGTTAAGGAATCTTTCATGTCTTTACACGTATTTTATTACTTTCTTAAACGTCTAATTAAGATGAAAAAAGTAAATAGCTCAAATAAAATTTATTTGTATTATCATATTTCTTCCCGCCTTAAACATTGTTTTCGAATGCTTTGGTAAAAAAAAATCATTTTTTCCCTACTTGGACTTACAGTTTTTGCAAAATTTATTTAACTTCACACATTTTCAGCTACTCATTCCTTTCAAACATTGCTTGCAACTTCACAATGTTTTTTTTCTTTTGAAAAAATTCCGTTGTTATTATTAAAAAACTATTTTTTAAAGCGTCTTCTAACAGATAAAGCAAAATTAAAAATTATTTTAATGTTGATAGAAATAATTTAATTTCTTTCCGTTCTAATATTTTTCCTATACAAGCTGTGATGTCCTTTTTTAATATACCATTACAGATTTGCTTATATTTTAATTTTACATATTTATATATGAGATAATTTAGAATTAAGTTAAGGAATCTTTCACGTCTTTACACGTCTCTCACGTATTTTATTACTTTCTTAAACGTCTAATTAAGAAGAAAAAGAAAATAGCTCAAATAAAATTTGTATTATCATATTTTGTTTCTCATTAAACATTTGTTTTCGAATGCTTTTGGAGAAAGAAAATCTTTTGAGTGAAAAAAAAAAATTCATTTTTTCTTACTTCGATATATTTTTTGCAAACTGTATTTATTCGCACACCCTCAGCCACTTATACCTTTCAAATATTGCTCGCAACATAATTTTTTTTCTTTAAAAAATTCTTTTTTTATTAAAAAACTAGTTTTTTCTGTGTCTTCTAATAAATAAAGCGAAATTAAAAATTCTTTTAACGTTGATAGAAAAATTTAATTTCTATCCGAACTAAAGTTTTTCTTATATAAGCTGCGATAACTTTATATATATATATATATATATATATATATAACTTAGAATATATATATATTTAACTTAGAATTAAGTTAAATAATCTTTCCTTGTAGCATAAATGTTTGTTGGAGCTAAAGATTACCATTTACTTTTTTTTTTTTCAGTTTTTATCATGGAGATTGTATTTTTAAAGAGAAATGGTATATTATTATTGTTAGGAAATGGAGATTATATTCTTTATGGATTAATACTTTAACTGTAGAAATATTTAATGTATGAATTAGATAAAACTTTTTTTCTTTAACATTTTTATATAAATATCATTCATATTTCTTATATAAACTCACTAGAGGTACAGTCGGAAAAAAAAAAAGAAAGAGAACACCCTATACAGTTTAATTTCCAAATTGTCACAGAAAAAAAATTGCCATGCGACTGAAAATGTCTTTTTTCTATTTATGGTTAAAAAATAAATGTAGAGAATCGTCTTTACACTAAAATTGTACCAAACTCTGGAATTTTAAATATGAACACCCATTTTTAACACCATACTTGGATTTTTAATACTAATCCCTAAATTCTTCTCTCAGAAATAACTATGTTTTTTTTAGATGCTATTTATTTTCTTAAACGTCTAATTAATATTAAAAAGTAAATAGCCCAAATAAAATTTACTTGTATTATCATATTTCTCCCTTCCCCCTTAGATATTGTTTTCGAATGCTTTTGGAGAAAGAAAATCTTTTGAGCGAAATAAAATTCATTGTTTTTTTCAACTTGGAGATATATTTTTTGAAACATTTATTTAACTTCGCACATTTTCAGCCACTTATTCCTTTCAAATATTCCTAGCAACATCATAATGTTTTTTTCTTTCAGAAAAAAAATCTTTTGTTATTAAAAAAACTATTTTTTAAAGCATCTTCTTACAGATAAAGCGAAATTAAAAATTCGTTCAACGTTGACAGAAAAATTTAATTTCTTTCCGAACTATTATTTTTCCGATATAAGCTGCGACATCTTTTTTAATATTTCATTTTAGATTTGCGCATATTTTTATTTAAGATAATTTAGAATTAAGTTACAGAATCTTTAGTTGTAGCATAATTGTTGGAGCTAAAGACCACCATTTGCATTTTTTTTTCTTAAAATTTTTATCATGGAGATTCTATTTTTAAACAGGAATAGTATATTATTATTGTTAGGAAATAGAGAAAATATTATTTATGGATTAATACTTTGGCTTTAGAAATATTTAATATGTGAATTACATAAAACTTTTTTTTTTCTTTAACATTTTACTTACCCATCATACGTAGTATAGGGTAAGTCTTGTAATCGTTTTGAAAATCGAAAAAAAAAAAAATGACGGATTTACACGTTTTAAACAGTGGAGATTCCAAAAAACATATGTTTAGAAAAAAAAATTTGCCTTCCGTCTGTCTGTGTGTCTGTAACCGCTTTATCTTCCGAACAAATTGAGACAGAGACTTGAAATTTGGTATGTACTTAGTATGTAATAATGGAAAGAAGCTTATTGAATTTCAGTAACCTCGATTATCCGGAACAAATTTTTTCGGACTGTCGAAATATTCGTTCTGATAAAAGGTACATAAAAATTTTCGAAATTGTTTATCTTAAGGAGTTAATATAAAAGACAATAAAAAAAACATAAATTTTGCATAAAAAATGAAGTCGATCGGATAATGAGTTACCGAGATATTTGTAATCCTATTTACCACACTCTTCGATTTTTCATGACCCTGTATTTCATTCAAATTTCAATTCTAAGATAAATTTTAGATGTAAATTAGACGCTTAATCCGACGCAGTAAACTGTTAGTTAATATGATTTATAATTTTGGAGTTATAAGGATGTTTCTTTTATACAATTCAGTAATAGAGCATTTAAAGTTTATGACGTCTTCAAGCCAGGATTTTATTCGAATTGAAAGGCATTTTATAGATAGTTTACACACGTTTTATTTTCAAATTTTATAGTATGCACATCCATGATGGGCAAGTATTACGGTGGCCCTCAACGACTAGTTTATTTAAATAACATTCACAATTTTTGTATAAACTCACTAGACGTACAGTCGAGAAAAAAGAAAGAAAGAAAGAAAAGAGCTTGCCCCATACATTTTAATCTCCAAATTGTCACAGGAAAAAAAGTGGCCATGCGACTGAAAATTAGGTATTTTTTTCAATTTATATTTACAAAATAAGCTTCGGGGGTTGTTTTCACACAGGAATTAAATCAAACGCTGAAATTATAAACACGAACACCTAATTTTAGTGTCATTTTTTACTTTTTCTGTAAATTATAGGAGAGATGGGAGATGAATGGGACATTTTCACAAAAATATTTATTTTAAATATTTTATTTAAGTTATTATCAATATTATGTATCACATTTCATACATTAAGTGTTTGACTACATCTTATACGCAATATTTATTCAAGATTATTATTATACAGAAATATATTATGAAATTAAAAAAAATTCCCCTCTGTCCCAATCATCCCCACAGCAGGGATGGATGGCATACAAGTATTTTCCTCCCTGTATTCAATTTTACCAAATTAAAATTTATAATTATAAACTTATATGTAATTATATTTGTAATATATAATCTTATATGGCTGTTATATATCAGTGTTGGTAATCTAAAAAGTGAAAACATAGTTAATTATGCACGAAAAAACTGTGGTTTATATTATATATTTTAAATGTGAACATATTTTAATGAATTATATGTTTAGAACTTTGAGTTGTTGGTTCTTCTAAATGTGGTCTGTCAGTTTCATAAGCTGACAAAAAATCACTTTCAATGAATGTATTGCTGTTAAAAGGGAAAATGGCTGTTTTCCTATAACCACTGGTTATGTTTATGTTGCTAGTACTAAAAGCTGACAAAAATGGCTCCTTGACAATAGCTGAGAGGCTATAAATTGTGATATGCTCTCCAGAATTATTTGTCAGCCAATCATCTTGGACTGATCTCAGCTCTGCATTAAAAGGCCCATAAACAGAGACATTCAATGGCTGAAGACGGTGGCTACAACGAGGAGGAGATGTTAAAAGAATAATTACCATAAATTATTATACGGGGGCTGTAAATTAAGTAATGGCAACATAGGTATAAATCGATTTTTAATGAACTTACAAGTACAATTGCATTACATTCCTTCTATGTAATCACCAGCAAAGCTTATAACCTTTTGCTAAATGTCGGGAAGCCGTTGTAGACCAGTGGCAAGGTGTTGATTGTTGATGTGAGCGACCGAGCGCCCTATTGCGTGGAGTACAGATGAAACGTCATGAAATCGGTGACCTCGGAGGCGAAATGCTTGAACCCATCGTGCTACTGTCCTATGCGGTAAAACATTTGTGCCACAGGCTTCCACTAATCCTCGATAGCATTCTGTTGCATTTTTGCCACGGGCAACCTCGATTTTAAGCCACGACCGCTGATCACCTTTTGAAAACATGTTTTAGAGCGATGGAAACGAAACTCCAACAACTACCCTTCTAAGCAGATTGACTGTTTTTTGCACTCTACACATCGACAACAGCGCCACCTCACCGCTCCCATATCCTATTTGCGCATGCCCGCCCGTCTGCGAGTTTCAAGATTAAGTTGCCACTATTTAATTTACAACCCTCGTATTATCAACCTATATAATATTATTTAGTTAATAAATATGTTTTTCAGCATTCTCTAGGGATGAATGAGACAGTCCCATTCATCTCCATTTGAAATGTCTCAGTCATCCCCATGATGTATATATTCAATTGTCAGCTATTTTGACTCAGAAATTATTTTGTCACAATAGTTAATATTCATTCATTTTAATTACCAATATTGTGCCTTGAAATAAACAACTACAACATATCTTAATTGTTTATAAGATATTTAAGCAACATCAATTGTTAAAACATTTACTTTTAACCTTTTGCTTACGGGGGGATTACCGTAATCCCAAGAAAAAGAATGCTGAAAAATACGGGGTTGGGATAACCGTTATCCCGAAAATTTCCACCCCTCAAGCATAGCGTGCGGGAAGTAATCAAGAGCGTTTAGCTCTACAGGGGGGTTGACTGCGTATTGGAGAAGGGGAATTACATAGGGAAGATGTTACCTATCTTAAGGAAACGCGGGGAAATTTATGCAATAAAGAAAGTAAACATTCTGTACTCATTGACGTCTTGAAGCTATTTTTACCCCCACTTTTTCCACATTGGTTGAAGATGGTTCATGTTTGTAACATAATAATAAATACATTACTTTCAATAATTTTTTTTGGTATTGATGATTTTGATTAAGTTTTGCTCTTAGAATGTTAAGTGTCCCGTTTTAATTTTTTTATAGACAATAACATACTAGATATCTTAAAATTATTTAGGAAACTTTATTTATTGAACTGAAAAAAAAATCAAAGATTATATATATTAATATTTAAATAAATAAACAATTAATTTTGAAACATTTCTTAGTTTAAAATTAATCATATAAAATATCATAATCATATAATTTTTGCGCAGTACAAAAATATTATCGTCCTTTTGACATTTGTAAGCGTTTTTCCGTCCTAGGCAGTAACTAAAAAATGCCACGACATTTTTTTTTTTTTTTTTTTTTTTTTTTTTTTTGTTTATTACAATGTCTTTTTTCACATCCAGATTCGGCCACAGAAACTGCGCGGTCGGGTGGTTGCCCGAGACACGAAGTACTAAAGGGTGGGAAATTCACTAAATAATACGTAAAGTTTTCACATTCCCTGCTGAACAACGTGAAACTTTCTGACTCATTTTTAAACGTAAAGGCAAAAAATCGGAAGGCCTCAGTTGAAATCGAATAGCATTTTCCATTTTTTTAAAATAAATTACTTATCGATTTATAAACAATTGTTGTCTCGTGACGACCACATTTTCTCCTTTCCTGCGATGTCTCGTCTGGAAATTCGGTTCAAAATACCAACTTTGACAGTATTTTCTAAAAAATGTATCTATCTTCACCAAAAAATGGAAAATGGCATTCGATTACAAAGTTTTTGAATAAGAACACCTGACAATTTGATGCGTTTCCGAACGAAAATGAATTCAGAAATGTGTCAGAAAGTAGCTCATTTGGATTTGAGAATAGCCTTCATAGTCTTTTTTTATTTTTATTTTTATTTATTTATTTTTTTTTTATTTTGTGAGTCACACATAATTTAGAAAATTAGAGTTAAGTTCAGGAAAGTATCTAGACATCTCAATCTATAAATAGGAAGAATGGTATAAGTCATAGTTCTAAGAAATAGTTGTTAGCACAAGGACATATTTTAAGGAATTGAAATTCATTATATTTCTATAACATATCCTGGTTTTTGAGTTCTTAAGACAATGTGAGTCATATCACTATGACTTTAAATGCCTGAATTGTATTAATTTGTAATACTACAACTAAAGTAAAACCTGGGAAAATGAAATATTTATTTAATGTAATCTTGTGTTAAATGAAAAAAGTATGTGGTCCCAACAGAGAATAATTATACCGGTTAAGACGGAAACCCGTATAAACCACTTTTTTTTTTTTCATTTCGATTCCATTTTCGTCTTAGCAGATATGCTTCACTTTTACTTAAATGTAATGTATTAGTAAAACCTGTGAAAAAAAAAAGAAAGTTAAAAGAAAGTAATAAGTTATAAACATAACTATACATAATCAATAGCTATGAACAAAATTTGCTGAATTTTATTATACATATTTCTTTCAGTCATGCCAATTGGACGCGTTTTTATATTCAACTGATTAATTTACAGATTAAATTATAATCCTATTCATAAATACTACGTGTAAGTATATTTAAAAAAAAGCAGGCCCAACTGATAACACTGATTCCATTAGGTATCAGTTTATCATTCGCTACTATAATGTTTATCGATTCCTATATATTTATTTCTACAATTTTCTTCTATTGAAATTTCTGTTTTTGCTGTTATTAATATCTAAATCGCGATAATAATAATAATAATAATAATAATAATAATAAATGCTTATTTAAAGAAATCAATTTTTTATTACTTATTTAATTATCTGAAAATTCAACGTTCTCCTATAAAAGTTTATACTGGCATACGATTTTAGTTATTTTGATAGATAATTTTTCTGGTTATTTTTTAAAGATATTTTAAAATTCTGAAATAAAGGTTTATATTAGCATGAAATTTTACGTATTAAAAAAGATCGATATTTTATTATACGATTTACACTCAATTACTACAAAACTCGAATTTAATTACTTTTACTTCACTAAAAAGTATCATTTACATCACCGTATTTTTAAATAAGATTTATATTAGCATACTAAAAAAGATCGATTTACGCTCAAATACTGCGAAGTGTAATCAGTTGAATTTAATGACATTTACTTCACAGAAAAAGATAATTTTGATCGCAGTATACTCCTTAAAACTTATTTACAAACAAAGGAATACTTCTGTCCGGTAAACAGCTTCTTTTTAGGGAAACGAAAATTTCCCCAGCTCTCCCACGACCTCTAATGATTAGCAGATGTGCAACTGTACGCCCATCACCTGCCGTGCAGAATCATTAAAGAAGGGGGTGAAATGTTCAGATTTCTCCCGTAGTGAAAGGCTATATAAGGATTTATTTTCCCGTAAGCTAAACGTTAAGCAGAGTTTTCAGGAAATGCAACTTTGAAAGAAACAGAAAACAGACATGTGGTCTTGCTTTTGATTCTGAAGCACACTATGGTAATGAAATCTATAAGAATAGGAAGCAACTAAAAAAAAAATTTTTGCCTGAAATATTGAGAACGTCCCATCCATTCCCTGTCCCATTCATCCCCCAGCTCCCTACTTAACCGGTCAATTCACCACCAACCTTCAACTTCCCGTTCAACTCTCAGTTGAGTAACCCGAGGTTCGCGAATCTAACTGCCGGTTGATATTTCCGAATTCTTCGTTAACTTCAGGGACATGGTTATTCGACTCTGGGTTACTCGACGGCAGGTTGAAATGTGTATATCTCATTGGCCAAAGGGATCACATGACGTAGCAATAGTCTTTATGGGTTCTGTCCTCCCTTGATTCAGTTTTCAATAACGAAACAAAACAGAGTATTGAAAGAGCATAATTGGAGTGTTTACTTTTTGATAAATAAATTTTGAATTAACATTTTGATTTGGTGGTTTAGAAATATTGTCACAGTCATAAAATGCTCATTTTTACAAAATTTTATAGTTTTTTTTTTTTAAGTTTTTTGATTAAAGAAAAAATATATATATATTATCTACACTATATATTATCTAAAACTAATAAGTGGAATAAAAGCAAATAGGGAGCTAGATTTATTTATTTTGCAAAAATATTATATAAAAAGATATTTTCATATATTTCTAATGTATGTTTTTTATTTAACTAAAATAGTTGATTACAGATTCAATTAAATTATCTTGGATGAAATTGCATGCTTGGTAGCATTTATCCCTTATACGAGACCCAAAAAAGTGTTTTTTTATGTGTAAATTATTATAATTAATATATATATATATATATTTCATTTCATATATAATAGTTTTAGAAGCTGTTTGAAAAAATTCTTGTGAACTGCGAATTTTTTCAAATAATCCTTTTAAAAATGTTTCTTTCAAACAAAAATAATTATTTTTAACTAACAAGTCTTTTTTTTTTTTTTTTTTAGTTATTTGATTAAAAGGAAATTGGAGTGTTTACTTTTTGATAAATAAATTTACAAATAAATTTTGAATTAACATTTTGGTTTGGTGGTTTTAAAATATTGTCACAGTCATAAAATGCTCATTTTTACAAAATTTTATAGGATTTTTTTTTTAAGTTTTTTGATTAAAGAAAAAATATATATATATATATATTATCTACGTTTAATAACCAATTTTATGACCATGCTAACACTAATAAGTGGAATAAAAGCAAATAGCGAGCTAAATTTATTTATTTTGCAAGAATATTATATAAAAAGATATTTTCATATATTTATTTCTAATGTATGTGTTTTATTTAACTAAAATAATTGATTACAGATTCAATCAAATTATCTTGGATGAATTGCATGCTTGGTAGCATTTATCCCTTATACGGGACCCAAAAAGGTGGGGTTTTTTTTTATGTGTAAATTATTATAATTAATATATATATATATTTTTTAATTTCATATATAATAATTTAAAAAGCTGTTTGAAAAAATTCTCGTGAACTGCGAAAATTTTCAAATAATCCTCTTAAAAATGTTTCTTTCAAACAAAAATAATTATTTTTAACTAACAAGTACATATTAGTTCAAATTATTTATCTATTACAAACGGATAAACATTTTTATATATTATAACGATATTTTAACGCAAAATTCCATCTTCTATAATTTTATTCTTTAAACAAACATGAAGTGTAGGAATAAATCTGAAATTTAAGAAAAACTGCTGTTTTTTATCCTAAAAAAAAAAAAAAAAAAAAAAAAAAAAAAAAAGATTTGAATCTTATATACAATATTTGAGTGTAAGAACATTTGATTTTACATTCGTTAGATGGCGCTACCAAATATTCTCAGTAGATATTTTACGTCTTGAAAACTTTCTTAATAATCACTATAATCTTGACTTTACAGAGTTAAAATATCCTAAAAGGGCTAATAATTAAAAGTAACACATTCTTTCACATTATTATTTTTTTTTTAAATTAACATTTCGTTTGCTTTCTGCATCACAAATAGCATTGAAAACGAAATAAACGTCAAAACACTTGTCAACGCAACCGCCACCTTTGCTTCAATTGCACATGCGCGTGTCGAATAACTGTAGACGAATAGGTTAGTTCAGTTACTGAACTTATGTTTCGTTTTCTCCTCCATTTTCGGCTAGTTGAGTTAGCGGAGAATTTGATTTCAGGGTCAACCGAGAGTTACAGCGTAACTCGCCAGTTGAGGTTGACGGTGAGTTAGGGGGTTAGAATACAGAATGGGAAGTCATTCGGTCAAGCAGTTTAGGAATGTTGAAGGTTTAAATTTTGGAATTCCTAATGGTAGATTCATTTGTAACCGTTGCATAAGAAATTGCGATGCAGATATTTTTTAAGCATATAATTCAAAAATTACTTATCGAAATGAACTGTAATTTTGGATTCGCATATTTGAAGTTTCTACACTGAAAAAAAAAAGTGTTGATTTTACAGTATAATACTAGCACCCCAGCTGCTCGTATTATACCGTAAAATTAATAGTAATAAACAGTAAAATAAGCAGTAATACGCTGCCGCGTTGGCAGCTAGGGTGCCAGTATTATACTGTAAAAACAACACTTTTTTTTTTCCAGTGTAGAAATAGATTCCTGTTAAACAAATTACAGATCCATACATCCTTTTTTTTTAAATTAATTACAAAAAATTATATTTTCGAAAAAAAATTTCTAATTTTTTTTTTTTAATTTTAATAAAACATTTTAAAACAAAATTTAAATTAATAAAGCAAATATAAATATTAAAAAAGCGTGATTACATATCCTAAGATACAATTTATCGAAAAAGCCAAATATGATGTCAAAATTAGATCTACGCTTTGAAAATTTCAGAGGTTGGTATAATTTCACCATGAAAATGAACCTTTGAGTTTATTTCCGGTTATTTCTGGGACAATTTGGAGATTTAAAATTCATAAAAGTGATTTTTCATTTTTTTTTGCCGACTGCACATTATATTATTTTAATTATACTTTTATAAAATATATTAAAAATATTTTATTAAAATTTTAAAATATAACAATCAATTCAATAAAATTTAATTAGAAAAGCGAAGCTATTTGAATAAACAGCAAATAAAGCCTCTTAATAAGTTCGTCCGATTTAGTTATCTCCAAAAAGAAATTCTATATTACTTCATTGTTCGACTGTCTTAGCGTACATTCTTTATTAATAAGTAGCTCCGAACATTTCAATTGCAATTTACTCTCTTAAATGTTTAACTGAGATGAGAAATGCGAAGCTAAAGTATAAACTATAGTCGAAAACAGTGATCAATATTGAATGAATATGATTAAACTATCTTTAAATAACAACTAATTTGATAAAATTGAAATATATGAGCAATATTATTTGAATAATCGTCTATTTTTTATGTTCACGGTCTAACAAAAATTTCAAGAAACAAAAATTACGTTCATTTAATATTAGACTATCATTCCTCAAATTCTTTTTCAAGAAATGACTGTGATTATTTTAAATGCTATTTACTTTCTTAAATACCCAATTAGATAGAAAAAGAAAACATCTGAAAAAAACAATTACTATCATATATTTTTTCCGTTGCGCATTGTTTACGAACGCTTTGGAAAAAAAAAATTCGCAATAAAAATAAAATAAAATGAATGTATTTTTTTTTCTAATTGGAAAAGATTTTTATAAAGTATAGTTACTTCGCACATCTTCATCCACTTATTCCTTTAAAGTATTGCTCACAACATAATAATGTTTTTTCTCGCAAGGAAAAAAATATTGTTATTAACAAACACCATTTTTACAAGTGCCTTCTAATAGATAAATCACAGAATAAAAAACTCTTTAGCGTTGTAGAAAATTTGAATTGCTTCCCAAATTATTATTTTTTCTCAATAAGCGGAGATTTTTTTTTTTCGCATATGATAATTTTTACAGATTTATATGTAAGATAATTTGTACTTAACAGACAGTATTATTATTTTTTTTCTTTTTCGTGGGATAAAAGTAGGAGCTAAAGAGCGTGACATGCAATTTCTTGGTTTTGGCAGGCAGCATTTCTATCATGGAGATTGAAATTTTTAAAGGGAAATATTATATTATTATTGTTTAGAAAAGAAAATCATTTTTCTTCAGAGCGTTATATTATATAGAAGTAGTTTTTTCCCCCTTTAACCCTTCAATTTACTCAACATTTTTTATTTTAACATACAGTTTGTGGAAAATGAATTTTTTTGTTAGATTTTGTCCAGTTTAGACGGTATTATCATAAGATTAGGAAGAACAGGTCGATAATATAAGAAATAATTTAGATAACTCACTACACATATATAATATTATTCTAATTTTACAAAGGTGAAATATTTCTGCTTTTGAAAATGACCTCATATTAAAAAGAAAACGTCACTTCATAAAACTCGAACTTTTTTCTAAAATTATGACGTAATTTTCAATGAATTTTCATTTCGCCCGTGCTGAAATTAACACCTGTTATTTAAAATAAATATTGAAATTGAATTTACATAGTCATGCTAATGGTCCATTTTGAGATCATCCCTATAATAATATCTCATGGGTGTTTTCCATACATGCGTTCGAGGCATATCTGGAAAAGAACAACTGGATTACTTCATAGGTTTGGTTCTACAATTGAACAATATACCAAAATTACCCCACATTTAAAAAAATTACATTTATACATTATGAACAGGTCTTACTTATAAGTCCAATTATTGTAAACAAATGCCATGTAAACATACCCCAATTAAAAAGCTGTAGATCAGATATTTTTGTAACAATGTACATTTGAAATTGATGTTTCTGTTAGGAATTTTAAAAAAAGAAAAAAAAGTTACATATATATTGTTTCTGCAGAGAACCTTGGTTATCTAAAACCTTCACACTGAAACAATGAGAAACATGACGTAAGTATATGAAAGAACTAAATAATTCTAGAAAGATAATGCTGATTTTTATAACATAAAAATCCGATTTATACCCTAATTACTCCGACAGGGAATATTTAAAAACCGTGAACAATATTTAAAATATATAACTAAAACTAACTAAGATAATTTTTGCAAAATTGAAATTGTGTGTAACATTAATTCGGTCAAAATTACTAAAAGGTGTTTAATACGTTGTTAAATACATAAAATAAAATACAAAATAAAATATAGTCTAATGTATAAAATTGTATACCTAAAACTTAGTACTTTCAAATACAATCGTACTCGTCATCAGGTGTGAAAACAGAAAAATAAGAAATTACAAAACAAAAACAAAGAATTTTTCTGTTTTAAACCCTGATGACGAGTACGATTGTATATGAGAATTTTAGACAGGTATTAGATATACAATTTTATATATTATATTATATTATATTTTGTGATATTTTTATGTATTTAACAACATATTAAACACTTTTTAGTTATTTTTACCGAATTAATTCTGAATTTATTCATGTAACATTTTCTAGCTAAGGTGAATAATGGATTTATTAATATGTTTGATATATATCAGAAATTAGTTTATATTGAAATAGTATTTAAATATACTATATAAGTAATGGCTATTTTGTATATGCACAATTTAATAATTATGTGGAAAATCAAAACCTGCGTCACTTTAATGTTAGACTACTATCCCTTGCATTATTTTCTATGAAGTGGCTAAGAATATTTTAATAAGAATATTTTCTTAAATCTATAATTAAAATACAAAAAAAAAATTAAATAGCTCAAACAAAATTTATATACATTAACTTTTGTTATGCATTGTTTGCGAACGCTGTTTCAAGAAAAATCTTCAAAAGGAGAAAAGAAAAAGCTTTTTTCCGTAATTGGAAAGCATTTTTATAAGGCCTAACATTTATTTCACACTCTTCAGCCACTTACCCCTGTAAATTATTGCTCACACCATTATATTGTTTTCCCTGCAGAAAAAAAAAAAAATGTATTAAGAAACATTTTTAAAAATTGTTTTCTAATGGATAAAGCGAAATTAAAATTTTTCTTTAGCGTTGATAGAAAATTTGAATTGCTTCCCGAACTATTACTTTTCCTAAATAAGCTGTAATAACTTTTATTTTTTATTTTTTGATTACAGATTGACGTAAATGGTAATTTTTACATATTTATGTATAAGATAATTTGGTGTTAAGAAAAATCATCCTTTCTTTCTTTTTTTTTTCCTCTCGTAACATAAGTCAGATCCAAAGAGCATAATGTGCAATTTTCTTTTTGGCAGACAGCTTTTATTAAAGAGATTGCGGTTTTAAAGGAGAATAATGTATTATTATTATCTTACTTATAATAAAATCCGAAGGCAAGAAAGTGTCTGTAACGGCTCCGGGCTCGACCACTCTGATCTGTGAATCGATCACAGTTAAACGCCATGTTAGGCTTAATGAAAAAGCTATGCTTCATCTGATTCTGCTGTTAAAATATTTGTAAAAGCATATTAGAGCTTTTAAATATTTTAATTTTGTTTAAAACCTTCAAAAACTATTTCATATAAAACACGTATATCAATATTTCTGTATATATTTTTTCCTGTCAGCACTTTTCTTTTCAGAAATAGCGGTGAATTCTTTCGTCCCAGTACATTGATCAGTACAGATCAATCCAGTACATTGGCGCCATCTACTGGCTTATTTTGAAATTTCGCTTCCATCTTAAATACAGTACAGGACCTATTATGCGAAATCTTCTGGACCAAAGGCTTTCCGAGTTTTGGAATTATCCGGATTTTGGGTCCTCCCGAAGTTCACGATTATTTGACAAAATTCATGTTTTTTTTTTTCGTGATTCTTTGACAAAATTTGCATTTTTCTGCGATTCTTTGAGGAAATTTGCGTTTATTTACGATCCTTTGACAAAATTCGAGTTTTTTTCTGAGATTCTTTGACGAAATTAGCGGGGTTTTTTTTCGCGATCCTATGACGGAATTCGCATTTTTTCTGTGATCTTTTGACAAAATTTGTGTTTTTTTTTTCCTTCGATCCTTTGACAAAATTCCACTTTTTTCGCGATCCCTTAACGAAATTAGAATTTTTTTTTGCAGTGCTTTGAAGAAATTTGCGATTTTTTTCGCGATCGAAAGGAGAAATTCAAGTTTTTCTACGATTATTTGACGAAATTCGCGTTTTTTTTTTTTTTCGATCTTTTAACCAAATTTGTGTTTTTTTGTGATCCCTTGAAGAAATTTTACATTTTTTCGGAGTCCTTGGAAGAAATTTGCGTTTTCTTCGCAAGCCTTTGTCGGAAATCGCGTATTTTCTGCGATTTGTTAACAAAATTAGCGTTTTTTCGCAATTCTGCGACCAAATTTGCGTTTTTTTTTTTCAATCCTTTGACAAATTCAAGTTGTTTCTGCAATCCTTTGAAGAAATTGTCTACTTTTTCTTCGAACGATAGACATAATTGCTTTTTTCGGCGACGATCGCTCAAAATTCGAGATTTTGTTATGTTCGAATCTTTGGACTGAAGACTAAAATTTTCGAAACCAAATGCTTTAAATTTTTAGGAAAATTCGGAACAGAATCATCCTTGATGAAATAAATATATAACTATTTTTTGTTTCAAACAAATCGTAATATAAATTAATTTTAAAATAAAATTTGAGAGAAAAATGATTTGTTTCTAATTTCTTTAAGAAGGGGGGGTGGGGTGTTCACCCGCTACCGAAGTAACAATATTTTAGTGATTACACACTGAAACACAATGGACTGAAAAAAAATTAAAAATCGGTAAAATTTTCGAAAAATTTCAAAAATTCTAAAATTTTTGTAAAAATATACAAATTTAGAAAATTTTCGAAATTTTTTTTTTGCTGACTTCGGGTTTTTGCGGATTTTGGAATTGCGGATAAGGGTTCATATACTGTAAAATGATTCTTTCTTATCAAACGTAATTAAAATATAAGGAATACATAGTACAACGTAATTTGCATTTAATTTTGCTTATGTAATCAAACAATGAGTTATGTGGTGAGTCAATCGGCTTAGAAACTCATTGATAACACTTTTTTACAAAAACTTTCGCACATGGATTATTTATCAATATTTAATTTGAATGTTTTGTCCAATCGTTGAACTACTTCCTAAATTTAATACTGAGTAATATATATATATATATATATATATATATATCCTCATCATTTTTATTTGTAGAAATCATTTGTCATTTTTAAAATGTACTTTTTTACAGTACAAATCTTTCAATAATAAAGTCTTCATGCTGTTTGTTTGTATGAAGTCTTATGAAAAAGAAACGCAGATCAACAATCTGTCATTTTTGACGTGGTTATATACTAGTTTAGATAATAAATAATACTTTCGTTATGGCTTAATATTTCAGCACTAGTAATATATATAGGAATAAGATATTGTTTTTTCTCCCTTTAATGTTTCAATTTACAATTACAATCTTAGGTAGAAAAACTGAAAATTCTTCCCACGCGCGCGCCCAGATTGGTTGGTTGGTTGAATGGGGTTTTACGGCACAAAGTCCCTTTAGAAACATGCTCGCGCGCCCAGAAACTTATTTATATTAGGATAGTCTATTGTGAACTTTATAAGCTAATAAATTACTGGTACATTTCCGTTATGTCAATTGCCGCTAAGCGTAAATGTTGGCGTCAAATTACATATTTGAAAAAAATTAACATTGTTGGTGCGAAATTTATCATTTCAAAAATATAACATTTCAAAATTACAGACTTTCAAGAACTATTTTATTATAGCAGTACAAATATATACTTAAAATAAAAGAACAAACAAATATTATAAAGTAAAATAATAAAATAAAACTCAATTTAAACTGAAGTCATATAATTTTAAATGTTTTTTAGCCTTGCAATAAACATTTCATTTTTTGAATGCTCCATAGTATTTGGGCTACTCCATAATCTCCCAACTGTCTGGGTTTTTCCCTCATCAGTTTCGCAAGCATTTCATTGGCTGTTCCGGGCAAGGAATTTCCCTCGGCAGTTTTTCAAAGATTTCATTGGCTGTTCCATGTGATATTGATCCTGATTAGTTTCCAGGAAAACTACAGGCGACAAATTTACTCCGACAGTAAAAAGCTGCTTATGTTTCGAGTAACTCTTTTCGAAGACATAGGTTAACATGGTGTCCTCCGAAAGTAGTGGCAGTTTTAGCGCCTCGTGTAATAGTGCTATTACATTATGTGTTCATAAAGTAAAAACTGTGATCAAGATAATAATATATGATTGAAATTTCAAAAAGCATCATCTAACAAACAAATAGATTTTTCATTGCTAAACTGAGCGTTAAATGACAGAGTGAAAAATGTCCCAAGCCGGGAATCGAACCCGGGACCCCATAATAGCGCTCTAAGGCTCTGGCAGATTTTAGACAACAATGTTCACAACAAGTTCAGCATAGAAAAAAAAATTGCCACAGGGTTTGTGTGCTCTGGATGACAGTTTCCATCTTTTCGACGTATATATATATATATATATATATATATATATATATATATATGTGTGTGTGTGTGTGTGTGTGTATATATAAGAGTGAGAGATGGCGAGTTTGGATATTGTTCCTTGTTGCTCAGCGGTAGAACCTTGGAACGCTATTCTGGGGTCCCGGGTTCGATTCCCGGCTTGGGATATTTTCACTCTGTCGGTTTGACGCTCAGTTTAGCTATGAAAAATCCATTTGTTTGTTACTCATTAGTTTCGGGCGAATTTCACTCCTGGAAAATTAACTGAAAGATTAATTGGAATTTACTTGTAAGCATCATCTATTTTGACAGAATTTAATATAAGAGCAAGATTATTTGTTTGTGTATGTGGGGGGAGGGGGTAGTGAAGGGTGCCAATTTAATAACAAAAACAAAAAGAAAAACTGAGTACCTTTATTGTTAGACTTACCATTCTTTACATTCTATGAATATTTAAAATATTATTTACTTTCTTAAATATCTAATTAATACATTAAAAGTTAAAATATGAAATAAAATGTATATTTATTACCATATTTTATCCTTAAGCATTCCCTTTGGACTCTTTTTTTTGGGGGGGGGGATTTATTTGAGGGATAAAAAAGCCACTTTTTCCTAATTGGAATGAATTTTTATGAAGAATATTTGCTGCGCACATCTTCAATCACTTATCTAAAATATTGTTCACACTATCATAATGTTTTTCTTTCAGTAAAAGTTATGTTATTATTAACAAGCTATTTTTAAGATTTTTCTATAGATAAAGTAAAATTAAAAATTTTCTTTGATAGAAAATTTGAATTGCTTCCCAAACTATTATTATTATTTTTTTTTTCTAAATAAGTTGCGGTATTTTGTTTCATTTTTGATTACAGGTTTTGTAATTTTTAAACATTTACGTGTAAGATAATTTCCAGTTAAGCATCTCTTTTTTCGTAACATAAAAGTCTGAGCTAAAAAGATGTACAATTTTTTTTTCCGTTTTGGCAGATAACATTTTTATCATGGAGATCGCATTTTTAAAGATGATTAATGCATTATCACTTTTTAGAAATAAAAATTATTTTCGTCAGAGTGTTATATTTTAGCATTAACAATACTTTAAGAATTGGATATGACTTTTCTTAACGTTTCAATTTACATAATAGTTACAATGTTGTATTACAATTGAAAATTCCTGATCAGAAGGAAAAATTGCTTAGATTAGTATAATTTTGTGAAATTTTTTTTCCCACATTATAACTTGATTTTTCTCCCACAATAAATTTTCAGTGTCTGAGACACAGTTTTAGGCAGAGAAAAATGTTTTATTATGTTACGGTTTCTTAGAAGTTATGTTTGTCTCTCTGTCTGTTTTGCTCTTCTTCCGGCTCTAACGTTCGTAAAAATAGACCGATCGCTATAGGAAATCTAGATGTAAAATTAATATACACAGTGAAATATTAAATCATAATATTGATATCGTATGTATGTTTAGTATGTAAGTATGTAAAGTATGTAAGTAAAAAGTATGTATAATTAGTATGTGTGTTTAGTATGTAAGTTATGTATTATTTTCTACGGCCTCCATAAAATAGGTCGAAAATAGAAAAACGAGAATTCACTAGGCAATGAAGTATCTCGCAGTACTCCTAGTGGTGAATTCTGGCGATAGAGATCGTATCTCGAAAACTATAGGAAGCACGTCCAAAAGTTCAATGACAAAATCGTAGATAATTATCGATTTAGTACAAAAAACATATTGTACAAGCATATACGATACGATAAACAGTCGCCAGTATGGATGAAAATATCCGAAATCGATGCGAAATATTTTGTTTGAGAAAAATAAATACTGGAAATCAATTAATTCATTTTACAATTTGAAATGCTCGCATTTGCAGATAAAAATGCCTAAGCACTAAAAAGTAACTTTTATTTTAGAAACAAAAATAACAGACGATGCCGATTTTTTTCTTCTTCTTCATCTTCTTCTTTACTTGCTTGTACTACACCACAGTGTATTTGCTTCATAATTATTTGACGTCGAATTCTGTTTCGATAAAATTGCTTTCACATACATTTTAAAAAAATCTCAGTTCGCTTTCGAAGAAAATACGTCTTTTTCATAAACAAAACATCTCACACCGGTATCAGCTATTTTGGTATGTACAGGCAACTACTTATTATATCCGTGTGCACAATGTCTTTTTTTACTAAATCGCAGATGTTCTAGAACTTCGTCATTGAACTTTTGGTTGTATCTACTATAGTTTTAAGATGAGATCTCTAACTCCGGAATTTACCGCTAGAGGGTGCGGAGAAGTAACTTATCGTGTAGAGCATACCCCTTTTACTATATCTAGACACGTCATTCATGGTTGTAGCTAACTCGTTTCACCAGTTATTTAAGGTGAAACGGGCGTAAGGAATCCTCCTGTGTATCAGTTCCATCAGTTTGAAGATTAAAACTCAATTCAATCAATTACAGTCAATAAACTGTAATGTATCCAATCTCTTTTTAATCTCTTTTGTGTGCTCCTGTAAGCGAACAATAAATGTCACACTCACCATTTCCAATAAAGAACAAACTACAGTGAACTTCAGTTACATTAATTTCGTAAAAATCCGAAAATAGTTACAAAAGTTAGAGCACGGATAGACAGGCAGAAAAAAACGAAAGTCATAAACACATTTCAACCATGTTGGAAATCATTAAGAAATCCTAACGATTTGATCCTATATGAAAAATTTCTTTACAGGTAGTGTTTAGCATGCTAAAAATATATGTATATATATTATATAAACCGCATAATGTAAAATTTATATTCTCTTTGCAGATGCTTTTTGAACACAGTGTACATTAGGCTTTTATGTACGCTATCTAAACTTTTACAATCCATTTCGGTTATATTCATACATCATTAGACGTAAATAACTGAATTTTCAACTATATTTCCGTTTATTTTCAGTTGACTGACATCAAGTCTTGTCAGAATATCTTAAACGCAAATTTTCTACGGTATTTAGCAGTTCTGTGAACTATAACTTAATAGATTTGTACTCCATTAATTTCATTAATGCGGAATTTTACTACACAGAATAGTCGAATACGAAATTGAATGTGCAGTTGTTAGTCTCTTAAGTCATATTAATCGGAAGTAATAGGCGAACAACTGCGCATTCAAATTCATTTCCGATTATTTTAAGCGAAAACAAAAAACAGCCTTTTGATCTGAAATGAATTTGATTCAATATTTGCTACACATAAACATTATAAATGTTGTGTGTACTGTTATATAACAGATTTTATGGGACATTGGTTAAATCATTTAAGACCATTTATTATGTCACTGCTATTATAAAATTAATTGAGGACGAGAAAGAAATGTAACTCATTATTACCTGTAGATCATAGCGTCTTTACAAATTCGAATAAATTATATTATGCATAAGAGTTTATCATTTTTTTTACGATCTCAAGAACACGGCACTTTTTGATAATACTTTCATGAACTGAATTTTTCACGTAAAGGTATGAAAAATTGAGTGCATGGAATTGGAAGATATTATTATTTAAGTGTCTAGAATAGAATAGTGTTTTTGTTTTCCGGTAAATAGCATATGTCTTGAATTATAATCAATTACTTTTTGGTTAGAACAATTTCCTGATTGTCATGTTCCATAAATAGAAGCAAACGCAAATTTTGACAACATACACTGGTGTGCAAAACTTAAGCAACAAACACAAAATGCTAATTTCTGAACACGTGAGTACTCAAAAGGAAATTCTATAAAGAGCAAGTGTAGAAAAGAGGTACTACCCTAACAGCACGGCCAGTCGATGTGAAGTCCCCTTGACGTCATACATGGTTAGAAGTGTCACAATCGCTACGATGAATCAAAATATGGGATATTTCACTGTCTCATTATTACTCTCAAATGATTGTTAACACTGAAAAGTAACTGTGACTGTCGCTTTGTGATGGGTCACCAGGTGACATTACAATGAAGTCACCTTGTGATTCTCAAGTCACTGTCAGTTGAAGACTGAACTTTGAAGTCATTGTGAGCATTGCATTGTGATGAGTCGCCAAATAATGTCACAATGAAGTGGCATGGTGACTTTCCGGTGATCGACACTCTATTGTGAAGTCATCATTGCACTCCTTTGTGAAAAGTCACCAGATGATTTCATTTTCTGTCACTTGGGAACTCGTCACAGAACAGCTATCATGATGACTTTACAATGGAGTGTCAAAATGACAGTCACATGAGAGTCACAAGATGACTTCATTGTAAAGTCACCTGGTGACTCGGCAAAAAGCAGCAGTCATGGTGACTGTTCAGTGGAGTGACCAAATGAGAGTAAAAATGAGGCGAACGAAATATATCACATTTCTGTTCATTGTAGTGACTGTGACAATTGTGACCATTTGAGATGTCAAGAAGACTTCACATCGACTGTCTGTGCTGTTAGGGTAGTACCTATTTTCTACACTTTCTGTTTATAGAATTTTCTTTTGAGTACTCACGTGTTCAGAAATTAGCATTTTGTATTTGTTGCTTAAGTTTTGCACACTAGTGTATTTTTGAAAAATTGTTGGCCTTTATAGAAAATTTAAAACGCTATTCGGTTCCTTGGTTTTCTGAATAAGAGTACATGCAAATTTTATGCATTTAAGAATAAAAATTCATCCGTGAATAAATTAGAAAACAATCAGTTTTTCTTTCAAAACAGCTTTAAAAATTTTGAATCTCATGTAAGTTTTACCTACGGCATCTAAAACTTTACTATATTTGTACAATGTTAAGCGTAAATAACTGAATATTCAAATAGATTTCTTCTTTTGTTGTTCTTGTTTTTTGTTTGTTTTTGTATTTTCTTTTCCCAGCAGACTGAAAACAATTCTTGCAGTAATATATTTAAACGCAAATATCTTCTTTGGCATTTGGAAGTACTGTGAACTATATTTAAAAGATTTGTACTCCATTAATTTCATTAATGTGGAATTTTACTGCTCAGAATAATCGTATACAAAATTGAATGTGCAATTGTTAGTCTCTTAAGTCATATTAATCGGAATTAATAGGCGCGAACAATTGCACATACAAACGCTTTTCCGATTGTTTTAAACGGAATGAAAAGAAGCTCTTGAATTGAAATGATCTCGATTCAATGTTTGCTACAAATAAACATTATAAATGCTGTTTGAACTTTAAATAACAAATTTTACGTGACATTAGTTGCATATTTGAAAGCGGCTTATTCTTTCGCCGATATTTTAATAAGACAATTAACGACAAGAAAGAAATAGGATTCATTATGAATGTATAACAGTATCTTTCCAAATTCATATAGATAATTTTCTTTAGAGGTACACCATTGCTTTGCTAATAGCTGCATTTTGTTATACAAAACCATAATTAATGGGAATCGAGCATTAGAGCCAAGATTTCCTTACTATTCTTATTTATAAACTATCAAAAATTATAAACTTAAAAAGAAGTTTATATACTTAACATGTGGTCTTTATTAATTCGAGTAGAGTTTGTGCTATAAACGTATGTAAACAGATAAACAGTTTATTGTGCTCATTATGTCAAGAACGATAACATTCAAAATGTTGACTTAAATTTTGAAGTAATATTTAAAAGAAACAAGTTGGAAATTGTACGTCAAACATGACAAATGAGGTTCGTTCGTACTATAACTAGCTTTATAATTATTTAGATCTTGGAGCAATAGCTGTTGCGCTTTTATGCAAAAATGCATGAATACAAAATTTATTTTATGTGCAGATTTTCATATTATAAATATTAATTTTACTTTATGAAATTAAGTTTCAATAGACTTTTACAAACAATTAACTACAATTCTGTTAAACTAAAATTATACTATGCGCAAATATCCAATGCAAGACAATGTAAAAAAAATTATCGTTATTGTATCAGTGAAATGAATTATATCGTCTGTTATTATGATATTATTAATTTACGTCATAAAATAAATACATTTTAAGTTGGGAACATTTTATCTTTTTTTGACATTTACTGAAAATTTTAATAGAAAACTTAAGCCTAGCTTTGAAAATTTGAGAACTTGAAATCCATATTTAGACAATTTTTTCATTTAATATGTATTTCTCCGGAAACATCTATCCAAAAAACTGTCGGTAGATTATAGGATTGCTATAATTAAACAATTTTAGTATACCAATTCTGGTTTTAAATTCAGCAATACGGAAATAATAGGACTCCATCTTAAATATGACTTAATCACCTTGGCAACCTAGAATCATTACCTATCATGGGATATCATTGAATTAATTGCGTATGATATGATTTAATAAAATATAGAAAACTTCTATTAATATCTTTTTAAGTTTTGATTCGATTTTCATAAAATTTGAAGTAACTCGAGAAAATTCTGCAACGATTATATATATTAAATTTTAAACCATACGGTTGTGTAGTTTTTACACTTTTACACGTGGACAGACGGACAGACTGATGGACTGATGGACCAGCCAACAGCTATAGGTGCTACGTATTTATATAATTACAAACGCACCTAAAAATTCACACATCTCAAGGAGTATAAGGTAAAGGTAAGTTATTTCGCAACAGTAAAAAAAAGAAAAAGAAAGACGTACACTAAAGGGTTAATTAAAGGTAACTATTTTAACTACTTGGGTATTTTCTTTACCTTATCAAACGGAAAAGTTTTCTTAAAGTATTCTGGAAGTATTGGAAAGTGTTGGAAAGTGTTTCATAATTTATGCTCGATGCATGATTTTTCTTTCTTGTTTTTACTAAACATTTGTTTTTCACAAGCCTTTAATCTGGAAATGTCGAGAGAAGTCGACGCACTGCAGTGTTATCAAAAAACGGCTATCCCCACCTTCTGTGATGTATGATTTCGAAGTAGTTTTGGGATATTTTATTAGAACGATATTTAGCATTCGAAATCCTGCACAGTCCAAATATGAACCGTATTTGGAATGCTTATTTCAAATAAAAAAAGAAAAAAAAAGAAAGAAAAAGAAAGAAAGAAAGAAAAGAAAAAGAGAAAAAAGGTGCGAAGTGCTGGAGCAAGAGTCATTTACTGATACGTTTAACTTATCCTCTTTAAAAAAAAATGTTTTTGAAGATATCTGACTCTAAAAAAAAGAGGTGGACTTTACACTATAACACAACGTAGCCGCTTGAAACAATACTTTTTACCAAGGCAATGTCCATTTTTCTCGAAAATTTTGAGATTGAAATTTATATATTTATTATAACGAAATGTACTACTTTTTATACGGTTATTTTTTTTTAATTAAACACTCTGACGTAAATATATTATAATTTACAGCATAAGTTACATATAATACATTTTTATCCCATATTTAGTTTTAGCTTTCAAATCTAGATGACGCTATATGGATTAAATGCGATTAATTTTTCTCTGCATCAAAAAGACATGAGTACTGAAAAGTGTTTTACAGGCGTAAAAATAGAAATACTGAGGCATGTGTGCACTTCACCATTAAAGATATTTTAAACTAAATTCGAGGCTATATATTTTTTTTCATACCTCGTATATTGTCAATAAATAAATTATTATATAGATATATGAGAAGATATAAACCAACTTCTTGAAAGCTCTATTTAAAGAAAAGAAAAATTATTATTTTAAGTATTTCATAATGTAGTAAATTATTGTACTAAAAACCTTACGTCAATAATTTTATAAATCATATTTTATAAATCATATCGACGATGTTTACATAGTGTTAGACGGAAATAACCCAATATTTCCTTTTATTTGTTTTTGACAGAAAACAATTCTAGACTCTTGACACACTATTTCTAATGCAAATTTTCTCCGGTAATTAGCAATTCTGTGAACTAACTGTATGTAATTGATTTGTACGCCATTAACTTCGTTAATGTTGAATTTTACTACTCAAAACATTCGAATATGGAATTTGAATGTGTAACTGTTAGCCATATTAATAGAGATTAATAGGCGAACAACTGCGCATTCAAATTCATTTCCGACTATTTCAAGCGAATGAAAAGATGCTCTTGAGTTGAGTGATTTTGACTGAATGTTTGTTACAAATACACGTTATAAACGTTGCGTCAACTTTAAATAACAGATTTTACGAGAGATTAGTTAAATATTTAAGAATCGCTCCTTTTATTACCGTTAAATTAAGACTCATCAATTAAGGACGGAATGTAATTCATTATGCATAAATTACAACATCTTTTCAAATTCATAATAGCTGTGTTGCTTCAAAGATAGATCATTAATTTCTTTTATGAAGTAATAAAATAAAATTATTGGACATTTAAAATAAACTATAAAATTACAGAATAGGTATCCAAACAAAATGAAATGTATGAAAGCGGATAATATGACACAAAATAATCATATACATAAATTTTACTTATGATTTTGGATAGCGTGGCACAAAAGATAAATCAATTTATTGAAATAAATACATTTCAATGCATAATATAGGCTCAGTGAAAGGGGCCATCCATAAATGATGTCAAGCTTGGATGGGGGGGGGGGGGGGGTTTCACAATTTCATGAAATTGTGACAAGGGGGTGGGAGGGGGTAAGAAGAAGTGTGACATCATACATTTTGATTTAAATAAAATCATTTAAAATCAGCAGAATAAATTTTGAAGTTATTTTGAAATTACCAGAATTTCAGGGTATTTTTTAATCGGGGTTAAAACAACTTTCATGTGATTTGTTTTTACTTATATTCCTTTCTTTAAAAAAAAAAAAAAAAAAAAAAAAAAAAATCAGTTGCTCCTTCATATAATATTTTATTACTATTGTATATTAATTATATTTTTTGTTGTAAACCTTAATCTTATATCATACAAAATAAATGCACGAATCATTTTTATTGTTATGCTCACAAATGTCATTAAAACGCATAGTTAAAGTTTAAAAGTAAAATTTGAAATATGATCTATAACGTAGTGCTTTGTTTCTGAATTGCAAGTATATGTTTATGTAATATAGTGTAACATGTGACAAGAGGGGGGGAGGGAGTATGGTGAAGTGTGACACTTTGTGACAAAGGGGGGGAGGGGTGTCAAAAATATTGAAAAAAAAGTGTGACATCATTTATGGACAGCCCCAAAGTAGTATATTTAACAATGTATTGGAAAATTAAAAGTATTGTTTGTATGCGTAAATATACTTTAGAAAACAAACCAAAAATAATTTTAATTGAATTTTAAAAGAATCCTATTAAATTCCTGTGAAGGTGTCACTCGAATTTTGATATCATTTCTTTTAAAACTCATATTTTGAATTCATGAAAGATGTGAATGAAAAAGCATCAGCGAATAAATTTTATATATCTTTTCATGTTAAAAATAATAATTGCACCTGTGAATATAAATAAAACGAAAAAGAAAAAAACATAGCGTCATTCAAATTTGATATCATTACTTTTAAAACCCATATTTAAAATTCTTAGAGCCATAAGAAAGTGCTGCGTCACAACTTTTAACCTGTTAAGGGTTTTTGTACTGATAGTTATACAGAGGGATTTTTCAATTTTGCCAGAAGTTGACACGCCAGAATCGATGTGTAGGTAGTTGCCATTACCATTAAAAGTAATATTTTAATGCACGATTAATGTAATATAATTATGTTACTTAATATAAAGAAAATGACAGAGATAAAAAAAACCTCAATTAAGCACTGAGCTATGCTCTTTAACACTATTCAACAAGCACTGCAAAAATAAATTGCTGATTTTACGGTATAATACTGGCACCCCAACTGCTAGTATTATAGCGTAAAATTAACAGTAATAAACAGTAAAATAAGCAGTAATACGCTATACCGCGCATGCGCACAAGAATCGTCTTTTCTATCATCTTTTCAAATGTGTTATGCGTTTTCTAAAATGTTTACTTGGGTATCTTCTTTACTTTATCAAACGGAGAAGTTTTCTTAAAGTATTGTGATAGTGCTGGAAAGTGTTTCATAATCTATGCTCGACACACGATTTTTCTTTCTTGTTTTTACTAAACACTCGTTTTTCACAATCCTTAAATCTGGAAATGTCGAGACAAGTCGACGCACTGCAGTGTTATCAAAAAACTGCGATCCCCACCTTCAGTGATGGATAATTTCGAAGTAGTTTTGGGATATTTTATTAGAACGATATTTAGCATTCGAAATTCTGCACATTCCAAATCTGACTCGTATTTGGAATTCTTATTTCAAATAAAAAAAGAAAAAAAAAAGAATAAGAAAAAGAAAGCGCAAAGTGTCAAATACTGGCGCAAGTGTCATCTACTGATACGTTTATCTTCTTTAAAAATAAAAAAATATATATGTTTTTGAAGGTTAACTGACTCTAAAACAGAGGTGGACTTTACACTATAACACAACGTAGCTTCCTGAAACAATACTTTTTACCAAGGTGCAGTCTATTTTTCTCGAAATTTTTGAGATTGAAATTTATATATTTGTCATAACAAGATGTACTACTTTTTTATAGTTATTTATTTTATAAATTAAACACTCTGACATAAATATATTATAATTTACAGCATAAGATACGTATATAGATCATTTTTATCCCATTTTTAGTTTTAGCTTTCAAATCTAGATGACGCTATATGGATTAAATGCGATTAATTTTTCTCTGCATCAAAAAGACATGAGTACTGAAAAGTGTTTTACAGGCGTAAAACTAGAAATAGTGAGGCATGTGTGCTGTGCACTTCACCATTAAAGATATATTTGAAACTAAATTCGGAGTATATATATATATATATATATATTTCATACCTCATGCAAAAGTTAATATATATTGTCAATAAATAAATTATTATATAGATATACGAGTAGTACATTAATCAACTTCTTGAAAGCCATATTAAAAAAAAAAAAAAAATTTTAATAAAAAAAAAAAAAAAAGATAAATTATTCTTTTAAGTATTTCATAATGTAGTAAATTATTGTACTAAAAACTTACGTCATTTCTTATGAATTATTAACATCGTGAATAATATTATGTGAACATTTTGTGTACTAATTACGCTTTTATGAAATATCATGCATATTTTTAAAGCACACTATTTTCTTTTCTTTTTTTTTTAAACAATTATTTTATGTAACAAATGAGCAACATGTGACAATTATACAATAGTTGCAAAAGCAACAAAGAATTAACAAATGATACAAACACCAGATATCAAAAAATCTTCTTGTACGAATTTATTCGCTTTGCGCATTCTTTCTTTCACTATTTTAAGATGCTCAAACTGCTAAGCAAAAATTAGACCTCTGCTATAAAAGTTTTCGTTACAACCTTGCTCTTATGTAGGTGAGGCATGCAAAAATTTCTCTTTTAAGAAAATTATTTTATAAAAAATATATTTAACGTTAGATAAGAAATGAACATTATTTGTTACTTTTTTTAACGTTTTTTTATAACAAATAAACTAACTGTACCAGAGATCAAAGATTCTTTTTGTTTTGTGAAACGTTAAATTTCTTTCCGGGACTTTTTATTTTTTATCTTTCTCAAACTGTTTTGGTCTCAAAAAATAAACAGAACAAAGGCATGTCTTCCGAAACAATCTGTCATCTCTCCTTTATTTCGAAAAGGTGCGAAATAAAAAATTGTTTCAGCAGTTCGCATGCTTTCAAATGGAACTTCGGAAACGATGCATTTGCCATTGTATGTCGATGATAAGAATTAATGTTGATTTTTCCTATCTTTTGTTTCAAAATTGTACGAAAAGAGATTTTTAAGTCTTAGGCAAAAAGTCAAAGCGCTAAAAATTAAGTTTTTTTTTCTTTTTTTTTTTCATGCGCTTTTTTCTAATGTATTCAAAAGTAATAATACGTTTGATAAATATGTAATAATTCCATGCTTTTTAACACTACATATAACAACAACCGGTCATTTAACAGGTACCAAAGGAAAATATTTCGAAACTAGTCAGATATGCCAACCCTAAAACTTTCTTCTATCTCATACAGGTTTCACATACACCAGAAACGAATCATCACCAATTTATATCAAGGTCTAACTGAATCTGAAGTTTGATGAAATTCTGTGCATTAGTTCTTGCGATATGACTATCGCTAAAATCGTGTAAATCTTGAAAAATGTAGCATAGCAGCGCCACCTGTTGGGATATTTACACCAAAACGCAATCAGCATCTATTTATGTCAACGTCTAACTGAAGCTGAAGTTTGATGAAATTCTGTGCATTAGTTCTTGAGATATAGCTATCGTTAAAATCATGAAAAAGGTAGCATAGCAACGTTATCTGTTTGGGTTATTTACACCAAAACGTAATCAGCATCTATTTATGTCAAGGTCTAACAGCATCTGAAGTTTGATGAAATTCTGTGCATTAGTTGTTGAGATATAGCTATCTTGAAAATCGTGAAAAATGTAGCAAAGCAGCGCCACCTTTTGGGCGATTTACACCAAAAACTAATCAGTACCAATTTATATCAGGCACTAACTGAATATAAAGTTTTATTAAATTCCGTGCATTAGTTCTCAAGCCCACAAATTTTTTGTCACATACAGACAGACAGACAGACAGACTCACAGACAGAGAAACAGACAAACCATGTTCTAGACTGTACTAGAAACAGACAAACCATGTTCAAGACCTTCTGAAACGAATAAATCCGTCGAAAACCAGAAGTCGAAAATTTTCAGGAATCCAATACTTTTTTTCTTGTAAAGGTAGAAGAAAGTAAAAATATAAATCTAATCAGAAATTTTTTCATAAAATAGGTAAAATATAAATCACACAAAAATAAGTTAATTTTAAATAATATAAAATAGATAAAATGAAATTTTATCTAGCTATATGTTTTAACTCAATATTACATATTTCTTCGTTATAGAGTACTATATTTGTTAGTTCTTTATATTTCAACACAATGTAAGTGCTGAAGTTTACACTATAAGATCACATAAAACAACTTCTTTCGAAAGAGTGTAGATTTTTGGAAACTTTTAAAACTTTAAAATCACTTAAAACTTATTCTTTTTTTTTACACCTGTATATCTTTATCATGTCATAGCTATACGTATAAACACTTCAAAGTAAATTACTTTGAAATGTTTAAATTCATTCTTATGTGTTGAAATTACATTAATTTAAAGATGCAGTAAGATATCTATATATTCTTGTATTGAGTAAGAATCTTGTATTGATTAAGCATTTGAAAAGTTATCGATGTTTCGTAATTTTATTGAAATTTTTAATAACGCAGGTTTGCCCAGCTAGAAAATGTTTGCACTTTTTTTGCAAAAAAGTTTCAATTGTGTACAATTTGTGCAAAAAAAGTGAATATTCTTGAATATTTCAAAAAGTGTACACTTTGTGTGCACATTATATGCATTTTGTATGCATACAAAAAAGTGCATATTTTTTGTTTTCAAAAACTGTGCACATTTTTTGCATAAAATAACTGCCTGTTCCGTGTTCGCAAAAAGTGTGCATTTTTTATGCACAAAAGTCTTTACTTTTTATAGATGTAAAAATTTCTATATTCCAAGTTTTGATTATTTCTATGCATAATGGTGCCAATTCAAATCTGTAAATTTTTTCAAAAGTGCATGTATTTCCTATGAGAATACAATATTACCTAAAAAGAAACATTTCAACGTCACAGATTCGTGCCCCCCTTCCAGCAATATTTTCCTCCCTCACCCCCTCGAGGGATGTGAAGGTGGGGCTGGGGGGGGGGGGATAAAAAAATATTTCACACTTTCTGTTCTTCTATGACCTGCAATTTGACTAATAACGCAGGTTTGCGTGATGAAATAATTTTTTTTTTTCAAAAAAGTAAAATATTAACAGCATTCGATATTTTTTTTAATAAAAGTTCGCGGAGCAGCAAAATATAACAAAATAGGAAACAGATAAATAGTGCAAAAGATTGAAGAGTCTTCTTGTCTTTCGAAACGTTAAATTTCTTTCTACGGTTTTTTTTCTTTTTCTTTTTCTTTTTTTTTGGACTCAAAAAGTAAACAGAGCAAAGGCGTGTCTTCTAAAACAATCTGCCATATTTCCTTTATTTCGAAAAGGGGTGAAATAAAAAAAAATCTTTCAGCAATTCGCATTCTTTCAAATGAAACTTCGGAAACGATGCATTTGTTACTGTGCGTCCATGAGAAGAATTAATGTTTATTTTATCCTATTTCTTGTTTCAAAATTCTACAAAAAGAGATTTAAGATACTTCTCCCATGAGTGTGATTTTTGACTGCACAGATATGTGATTTTTAAAAGTTCCATATTATGCTCAATTTCAATTTTTAATAACCACTGATATATTGCAGAATACAAATTAGTAGATGGGCACAAACTGCATTGAAAAATAAATATGATATCGCAGTTATTATCATACAAAACACAAGAGAGGGACTGTAGTGACATTTTTGGGTATGAAAAAGCTTTCCGCTCGATACGTGCTGCCGCGTTTGTTGAACGTCGACGGTCCCGCAGTGGCGCAGTCGAATAAGCTCGGTTCCCGTAAGATCACCGAAAGTGAAGCAGTATCGACGGTGGTCAGTGCTTGGGAGAGTGACAACCTCTCTCGGCTGCAGCTGCTGTGGGACCGTGTACGTTAATGGGAGCTGGTGCACGTCAAATCTGTTCGTGGCTCCAATGTCCTCCAAGTTTAGAATAAGCGTTACCTCTGGGGGTGCCAATCCAGGTGCAGTTCTCTCATCTGGAATTGGTTCAAAATTAAGAGACCAGCTCTTCTGGACTTGTGACTGCTTAAACCATTTGGTAGGCTTCCCCATCCAGCTGATTCTTGACTCTTGACTCTTGTTGAACGTCGATCATAAAAGCCAAAGAATGAACATTTCTCAGGAGTCTTCTGAAATGTATTGTGTTGCAAGTTGAAAAATAAAATAAAATATTGTCAAAAATTTTGTATTTTCTTTGTCAGGCGGAGAACTTTTCGAACCACCTTGGTACAGGGCTGCACTAAGGAATTCGCACACAAGAGTGTGTCTTAAATGTATTAAGTTACAAGGGTGACTACATTGAAAAATAATACCAAGTTATGTCAAAAATCTTGAGCTTTCACTGTCAGGCCGAGAACTTATCAAACCACCCCTGTAAAGAGATTTTTAAGCGTTTTAGGAGAAAAGTGACAACGCTAAAAATTAAGAATTTTTTTAATGCTTATTTTATGTATTCAAGAGCAATAACGCGTTCGTAAGATGTGTAATAATTCCATACTCTTTAAATAAGTATTTAATCTACACTGTAAAAAAGAAAAAAAAATCCTAATTTAGGAAATATAATGTAAACACGAACGGAAATATACAATAACCTCTTCACAGTTACTAATGATTCCGTAAAGCGTTCTTTACCTTTAGAAACCTCAGAAACCAATATATTTTATAAAAACAATATTTCTTTTGTTGCCACTGATTTTCGGAAACTTTTCCGAGTAGCTATTATAGTGTACTAGCTAACCCGCCCGGCGTTTCCCGGGCCCGTGATAATAATTTTTTTTTTAATCAAGTTTTTATTATTTAATAACTTTAACTCGATTTTGTATGAAATTATATTTTAAAAGGAAAAATTCGCGAAAAAATATTGATGTTTAGTGATAAAAGCGCCCATTTTCTTGTTCTTTCTGTCCGAACTCTTTGAAATTTTTATTGGTGTTATAAATAAAACGGTTTTACAGCCAGTGTAAAAAATTCATAAAAATATTGTTATTTAGTTGTAAAAGAATTGTTTTCTTCTCGCTTTTTTGTTTGTTTGTTTGTTTTTGCGTCGGCTCCTTTAACATAGCATTAAAAAAAATAGTTCTCATCTTCCGAACGCTTTAAAATTTCAATCGGAGATAAATATAACTGTATCCAAGCTCTCTTTAAAATTTCATAAAGCAATATGCACCTTTAGTAGTGAAAACATTAGTTCTTAAAAAAAAATAAAAATAAAATAAAAGCTTTCAATGCAATGCCATATTACGCCATTAGTTTTCAATCAACCCTTTTCAACCCCCCTAAGGCTAAACAGCTTTAGGCTAAACAGATGAGGGCTAAACACGTTTCCCATTTCTGAGGGTAGAAACGTTCAAAAAAACGTTGAAGTATGCGCAAAGAGACGGTTTTCGTGTGGAAAAGACAGTGCGAATTAGACTGAATGCGCTTTTTGCTTTAATTAGTTTTCTCAATTTAGAATATGGACTTTTCGATGCTATCATTTCTCAAGTAAACATTTTCATGTTCAACAAACATGTTTTACAGACAAACATAATAAATTAATAGTTTAATATTAACATTAAAATTGATAGTATTTTTCTACTATTGATTGTATAAGTTCAATTACGCAGCTGAAAATGTTTCATTCAAAGCATCTGAAAAAGAGATATTCCGGTTGGAGAAAACTGATTAATACACTATAAAAACCACTCGGAAACGTTTCCGAAAATCAGTGCTAGCAAAGAAACTTTGTTTTTGTAAATGCTTCTTTAAATCTCGAAAATGTTTTTTGGTTTCTGAGATTTCTAAAACTAAAGAACAATTTACGGAATCATAAGTAACTCGGAAGAGGGTATTGTATAATACCCATCATACGTAGTATAGGGTAAGTCTTGTAATCGTTTTGAAATTCGAAAAAAAATTTTGACGAATTTACACATTTCAGACACTGGAGATTCCGAAAAACATATTTTTAGGGGGTGGGGGGGGGGGGATTGCCGTCCATCTGTCTGTGTGTGTGTGTGTGTCTGTAAACGCTCTCTCTCCCGAACAAATTGAGATAGAGAATTGAAATTTGATATTTACTTAGTATGTAATAATTAGACGAAGCTCACTAAATTTCAGTAACCTCGTTTATCCGGAACTATTTTTTTCGGACTCTCGAAATATTCGTTCTGATAAAAGGTATATAAAAATTTTCGAAATTGTTTATTTTAAGGAGTGAATATAAAAGACAATAAGAAAACATAAATTTTGCATAAATAGTGAATTCGATCGGATAATTAGTTGCCGAGATATTTGTAATCCTATTTTCCACACTCTTCGATTTTTCATGACCCTGTATTTCATCCAAATTTCAATTCAAAGATATATTTTAATTGGAAATGAGACGCTTAATCCGACGCAATAAACCGTTAGTTAATAGGATTATCATTTTCGGAGTTATGAAGATGTTTCTTTTACACAATTCAGTAATAGAGCATTTAAAATTTATGACGTCATCAAGCCACGATTTTATTCGAATTGCAATGCATTTTATAAGTAGTTTACACATGTTTTATTTTCATATTTTATATTATGTATATCCATGATGTGTATTACGGTGGCCCCCAATGACTAGTTTTCGTATGTTATGATTATATGTTCGTAGATTAAGAAACATTTGAGGTTTTTTACAATGCAGTTACATACTTTAACTCAGCATTAATTAGTTCTTTGTCATAAGTACTTGAAGTTTTAATTATTTATATTTAAACACGCTGTAATTGCAGAAGTAAAGTTTACACCATAACTCACAAAATAACTTTTTTCGAAAGGTTGTAGGATTTTAGAAACTTTATAAAACTTTAAAGTCATTCAAAATTTTCCCTTTTATTTTGTTTCTTTTTATGCTTGTATATTTGTAGCATTAAACAGTTATACTCATAAACATTTCAAAGTAAATTATTTTGAAACGTTTAAGTTCATTCTTATGTGTTGAAATTACGTTAATTTAAAGATGCAGTAAGTGATCAATGTATTGCATCTTTTATAAAGCATTCGAAAATGTATCGATATTTCTTAATTTAATTTAAATCTTTATTAATACAGCTTTGTGACAAAAAAAAAATTTCAACAATGTAAAAATGAACAGCATTCGTTATTTTTTACAACAGTTCGTAGGGTAACAAAATATAACAAAAAAATGAAACAAATAAATAGTAACAAAGATCAAAAAGTCTTTTCGTACGAGTTCATTCGCTTTGAGAATCGTTGCTTTTCGTTTTTTTTTTTTTTTTTCTAATACAATGCCCAAACTGGGTTGGCCTCGACAATAAACTGAAGGAAGGCATGATTTCTAAAACAATCTACCATCTTTCCTTTTTTTCGAAAAGGTGCGAGATAAAACAATTGTTCCAACAATTCTTCTATTTTCAAATAAAACTTTGATGCTTCGAAAGAATGCATTTGCTGTTGTACATCGATGAGAAACATTTAATGTTGATTTTTCCGATCTCTTGCTTCAAAGTTCAGCGAAAGAAAACTATCTAGTTTTCGTACTTTATACAGAATTAAGAGACTATAAGAGTCTTGAGTCGGTTACATGTTTTTTCTATGACATTCCTCATAAATAGCAGCGTACCTGTATGTCTATAGTATAGTTAATGCGCTCGCTACTGCACATAGATGGCCCTGTTCGAAGCCCAACTCACACTGTAAAAAATGACAACTGTTTCTTAATCTACGAAAATATAATATAATCACGAATAAATTTATAATATAAACTCATCCTTGTTAACCATGATTCTGAAAAGTGTTTCTTTATCTTTAGAAACCTCAGACATCAATGGCATTTCAAGATTTAAAAAATCATTTATAAAAACAAAATTGCTGTTGCTGCCCGTAATTTTCGAAACGTTTACGAGTAGCTTTTAAAGTGTATTAATCAGTTTTCTAAGCCCAGAATATAGTTTTTTCCGATGCTATCATTTCTCAAGTAAACATTTTCATGTTCAACAAATATCTTTAACAGACACGCATGCAAAATTAACAGCGTTAACATTAACATTAAAATTAAGATTATTTATTTACTCTTTCATGTATAAATTAACTTATGCAGCTGAAAACGTTTACTTGAGAGTTGATGACATTCGAAAAACAGGTATTCCAGGCTGAGGTAACTGATTAATACACTATAAAAATTATTCGGAAACGTTTCTGAAAAATACGTGCAGCAAAAAATACTTTGCTTTTATAAATAATTCTTTAAATTTTGGACATGTATTGGTAAGTGGGTCGGATTGCACTTCCTTTTGAAATTAAGGTCCAGGACTGGCGACTACTTTTATATTCAATAGTACCACAATTTACAACAAAAAATTTCTTTTTGGTAAATATATCTTCTTTCAATTGCTAAAAGGCGTAAAATAAAAAGATTATAAACAATAAAATAAGTTTTATTAGACTGTTGACATGTTTCAGCTCAATCTGAGCCAGTATCAAAACAAATGCTCGAGTAACTCCATGGTTACAAATATAGAAATAAACATTCAAGTAAAAAATTAAAAATAATGGTGCGTAATTTTAAAAAAAGTACGTGAACAATTAAATGATAGCGTTTCAAATGACTTCATAGACCGTGTAATTATAGAATATTCTTATTTGTTTTGATAATGGATCAGATTGAGCTGAAACATGTCAACAGTCTAATAAAACTTATTTTACTGTTTATAAACTTTTTATTTTACGGTTTTTAGCAATTAAAAGAGGTATATAATTACAAGGTGTTATAATTTGTTATATTTTTTATGTAAATATCTCTTGAAAATATCTTATTATGAAGGTATGACAGAGATTAATTTTCAAAACGGGATACGAATAGAATAATAAAATAGTCACTGGGACGTATGATGTCCCAATCCCGCAATTAAAAGGTTAAATGGAGCTCCCAGTTTGTTTAGCCCTCGTATGCTGAAGATGACCGCAGTGTCTCCAACAAACCAAACCAAACCTCATAAATTTATTCTGAACTTCTCATTATCCCGTCGACCACTTTTCAGAACAAAAAACTATCGCCAAACTGTAACGCCAAATAAACGGGAGAACGTTGCCATTGGAATATCAAAATAAATAAATAAATACAATATAAGAATTTAAGGACACAATTGTTATTTTAATGAATGAAATAACTAATAAATCAGTAAAACATAATGAAAAATACACGCAAATGTCGAATTAAAAACCACTTGATGACATAACAAACACGTATAATGCTTCTGACATCAAGTAAATGGGACTGCATTTTTGGCGTTTAATCTTACAGGTTGGCGATAGTTCTTTGTTATGAAAAATGGTCGACGGGATAATAGAGAAGTATCATTTATTCATAACATAAAAACGTTCAACACTATAAATAAAGATGATGAAGCTATTAAAGTCTTCCTCGCCAAATTGTCTAATTTAGAGTGCAAGTGCCTCTGATATATATTTTTTCAGTTGAAATTAAATTTATAAGTCATGTTCCTTTCTAACTACAATAGATGTAAAAACTTCAAAAAATAGAATTAATGACATTTCAAGAAAGCAATGGAGACTAATTATGAATCTTTGATAATTATCATTCGAAATACTAAATCGCTACTACAGGGAGTTTATTTTCAAAATCGGGGTGCTTTTATCATAAATGACACGGTGCTTTCTGCTTATGGCGATTGAAATTCACGCCCAAGAAGAAATTTAACGGTCAAACAAGACTTGCATGAACTAAAAAGTTACACTTACAAAGTATTTGTATGCACTCTTCATTTTCGACCGAATATTGGCACACGACATCGTCGTCTGAGGATATAAATGTTTTCGGTTCAACCTTGCACTTCAGTTGGTGAGCAACAATGATTTCTTTCAGACAATTATTATTTACTGCTAGGTTAAAAAAAAAAAAAAAAAAAAAAAAAAAAAGGTAGCATTGACATTTTTTACGACAGTTCATGAACTAAAAGAATATGACAGAGATAAAACAAATAAATAGTACCAAAGATCAAAGAGACTTCTTCTGTGAATCGTTTTGCGAAACATTAAATTTCTTTCTGGATTTTTGTTTGTTTGTTTGTTTCATGCTGAAACTGTACTGGCCTCGAAAATAAACAGAACAAAGGCATGATTTCTCAAACAATCTGCCATCTCTCTCCTTTTTTCTCGAAAAGGTGCGAAATAAAAATTGTTTCAACATTTCGTATTTTTTTCAAATGGAACTTCGATGCTCGGAAACGATGCATTTGCTATTGTACGACGGTGAGAAAGAATTAATGTTGATTTTTTGTATTTTTTGTTTCAAAGGTCTAAAAGACAATAATAATAATAATAATAATAATAATAATAATAATAATAATTTCCAAAGGAAAAAATAGATTTTAAGAGTTTTGGGGAGGTGGGGAGGAGAGAGAGGAGTCAAAATAATGCGAGAAAAAGTGTTTGTCTTCTTATTTTCACTTTTTTTTTTTTCAAAATGTTTTGAAAAATATTAAACTTTATGTTTCTTTTGTTTATGGTTCAGTGTTAAAATATTATATATTACATGTCATTAATGCATTGAATAGTGGATTTTAATACCTAAAATGTATAAATTGTTATTTGTTTTATTTAAACTGCGTTTAGTAATACAGATCTATTTTTATTTCTGCAAGCTTTATTGTCTAAAGATTGTGTATAACATTTATCTTTTGTTAAAATATTAATTATGGAATTGGAGTTGTTATCATGCACTTCAAATAAAATTGTTATTGTACATTTTAGATAAAACATTTTAATGAGAGAAATTAGTTCTTTTATTTATGTATGGTTAAGATACGAAAAATTAACATTCGTTTTTTCTCACTGAATATTCCAAAGCACTAAAGTTGGTGAGCAAGACTGATTTCTTTAGATTATTATGGAATGCTACACTGCAAAAAAAAATTGTTGATTTTACAGTATAATACTGGCACATCAGGTTCCAGTATTATACCGTAAAATTAACAGTAATAAACAGTAAAATAAGCAGTAATACACTGCCGTGCATACACGGTAGTGTATTACTGCTTATTTTACTGTTTATCACTGTTAATTTTAAGTTTATAATACTGACGGCTGAAGTGCCAGTATTATACTGTAAAATAATTTGTTTTTTTTTTTTTTTTTTTTTTTTTTTGCAGTGTAGGTAAATAAAAAGTAGCAATGACATTTTTTACGACAGTTCGTGAAATAAAAAAATGTAACAAATATATATATATATATATATATATATATATATATATATATATATATATATATATATATATATATATATATAGCACTAAAGATCAAAGGGTCTTCTTCTTCTACGAATTCATTCGTTGTGAAACGTTAAATATTTCTTTCTAGTTTTTGTTTTTTTGTTTTTTTTTCTTTAATGCTCAAATTGTGCTGGCTTCGGAAATCAGCAGAACAAAGACAAGATTTCTAAAACAATTTACCATCTCTTTCCCTTTTTTCTCAGACAGATGCAAGATAAAAATTGTTTCAACAGTTCTCATTTTTTTCAAATGGAACTTCCATGCTCGGAAACGATGCATTTGCTATTGCACGTCAGTGAGAAAGAATTAATGTTGATTTTTCGTATGTATTGTTTCAAAAGTCTGAGGGAAAGAAAAAAAAAATTACTTTTTATTTTCAAAGGAATAAAGAGATTTTAAGAGACTTCGGGGGGGGGGGGGGAAGTCATAATATAACGGGGGAAAGTGTCTTGATATTTCGTTTCTTTATGGTTCATGGTTACAATATTATATATTATATGTCGTTAATGCATTGAATATTGAATTTCAACACATAAAATGTATAGATTGTTTTTCATTTTAATTAAATCAAGAGTTTAGTAATACAGATCTATTTTTATTTCTGCAAGCTTTATTATCTAAAAATTGTATAATATTTATACAGTGTTAAAATATTAATTATGGAATTTTTAATTCACGAAAAAATGGAGTTGTTATTATACATTTTAGGTAAAGCATTTTAATGAGAAAAATTAGCTCTTTTATATCTGTGCGGCTAAAGTACTGAAAATCAACATTATTTCTTTCTCACCAAATACTAGCACACGGCATCGTTGTCCAATATAAAAGTTTTCATTTCAACCTTGCACTTAAGTTGGTGAGTAACACTGATTTCTTTCAGACAATTATTTTGTAATGCTAGGTAAGTAAAAAGTAGCATTGACATTTTTTACGACAGTTCATAAAGTAAAACAGTACAACAAAAATAAAAACAAATAAATAGTACCAAAGATCAAAGAGAGAATTCATTCGCTTTGCGAAACGTTAAATTTCTTTCTAGATTTTTTTTTTCTCTTTTTATCATGCTCAAACTGTGCTGGCCTCGAAAATAAACAGAACAAAGGCATGATTTCTAAAACAATTTACCATCTCTCTCCTTTTTTCTCAGAAAGGTGCAAGATAAAAATTGTTTCAACAGTTCGCATTCTTTCAAATGGAACTTCGATGCTCGGAAATGATGCATTTGCGATTGTACGTCGGTGGGAAAGAATTAATGTTGATTTTTTGTATCTTTTGTTTCAAAGATCTGAGAAACAAAAAAAAATTATTTTTATTTTCAAAGGAATAAAGAGATTTTAAGAGTCTTGGGGGAGGAAAGTCAAAACGCTACGGGAAAAAGTGTGTGCCTTCTTATTTTCAGTTTTTTTTTTTTTTATGCTTTGAAAAATACTGATATTTCACTTTTTTATGGTTCATGGGCAAAATATTACATTTTATATGCCATTAATGCATTGAATAGTAAATTTTAATACATAAAATGTGTAGATTGTTGCTGTTTTCTAAATTAAGCGTTTAGTCATACATAACATTTTTTATTTTTGAAAGCTTTATAGTATAAAAATTGAATAGTATTTATCTCCCATGAAAATATTAATTACTGAATTTTAATCCGGAAAAAAATAGAGTACTTATTGTACATTTTAGGTACAACATTTTAGTGAGAAAAATTAGTTATTTTGTATCTGTGTGATTTAGGGTTAAATTATAATTAAAATTATAAGAATAAATTATAAGAATTATCTACTATATATAAAAAACACAAACGGAAATTTCGTTCCGTTCCTTTATAACTCGAGTTCTGCTGAATGGAATTTGATGGAACTTACACTGTTGGATAGAAAATTTTTCAGGGAAGGTTTTAGTATATAACACATAGTTCTACGTATATTAGTTATAGAATTATGATGTAAAGTTCTGTTTTTTTGGGGGGCGATAAGGTTACCACAGGTAATTTTTTTTGGCCACCATTATCGTTGGCGAAAGAATTGAAACGGCTGTATCAGAAAATAATGCAAACACATAGAAAAATAAAATAAAAATTCCGTTATTAATTTTATTTAAAATCCCCCCTCCCTCCCCGCAAAAAAAAAAGAAAAAGAAAGAAAAAAACTGTTTTAATGAGGCATAATATTTAATTTAAACCCCAAAGGAATGTTTGTAATGCTTAAAAATATTTGCAATGCATGAGATTGCAATTCAGATTAAGTCAACATTTGGCAATTTATTGTTTGCGTCAGGTTAACAAAGATACATCTGATAATTTGATTTAATAAAATATGAGTATTTTTTTTCCCTTTTTTTCTTTCTGTTAATTTTTTTTATATAACTCCCCTATCATATGTCTTACAGGAGGAACTAGCATTTGTAATTGTAAAAATTATTGCATTTATGAGTTACATGTTATTTGGTTATTCACGGTTTTGATTTTACTTTTGTCGCCAAGCAATGTGATTTTGAACCAAAAATGCATAAGCGTCACATCAGCTTGAGCGATATTAGCAATAATAGTGTTTTTTCGTCTATACGAGATTCTTTTTGGAGTAAATTTTTATATTCAAATGCAAATTATATAAATAGCAGTTATTGTTATGAATATGGGATCAAATATTTAAATTTTAGTGAATTTCTGCCACTCAAACACTTATTGTAAAATAATTAAATTTTAGACATTTAAAAATTTACTACGGAAACATGCCGTTTTATTTTCACCAAACATATTAGTTTTATGGCTTCGAACTCAGATCAGCGAATATTGTCTATTCTTTTATTTTTATTTTATTATTATTTTTTAATATATCGCCAATTTCACTTATAGAAATAATCACTGTTTCAAAAGTTAGGAACCAAAGAATATTCTTAAGCAGATGTGTGCATTTATGCGTTATTACTATCACAAAAGGCGACATTTTGCAATAAAAATTGTTTGCTGAAATAAATTTTCAATGCTCTTTTTGATTCGTCATTTCTTTTTAGTTTTTTCTACATATCTTTCCTTCTTTCAGGAAGGTTTTTAAAAGACATTGGACTAATTGTCCGTATTCCGGTCACCTGCCAGTTGGCATTTTTACCAGGGTTGCGGAGTCGGTGGGAGAAATGACCAACTCCGACTCTGACTCCTGAAATTTTAAAGGAACCGACTCCGACTCCGACTCTGACTCCGACTCCGCGATGGCTAAAGTACTAGTCTGTCATAAACAAAAGTAATACAGAATTTCAATTCACAGATAAAAATGGATGATTATATGTTTATTGTTTATTTCAAATGAAGCTTAACAGTGCAACTGAATTTGGTATTTCTTATGCTAAAGCATTATATGGTCTGTATGCCGTAAATATATAAAATTTAGAATTTTTATTTATAAAACATAAAGATGACTGTTGTGGATTTTAAATGAAATGATGATTATTGTTTCTTTCAAATGAAACTTTTTAACTATAAATAGGGTATTCCGACCAGTACGTGAGCAGCCCTCAGTGAATGAACAATTAGTAAATATTTAAATAGGTTTAAATTGGCTTGAAAAACTCGCCACTAGTCAAATATCATGCTGAGTTTAAAAAACCCGTAATTCCATAAAAACGTGTTATAAGTTATTTGTACAAGTTGTAAAATAAATAACATAGTATGAAACTCAAGTGATCTTAAATTACTGCTTGTTCATTCACTGGAAAATTTTGTGTTCATTCACTGGTAAGAACTGTTCATTTACTTGGTATTTTTTATAGCTTTTTATTAAAACACCCCCTACATCCAAAACAAGTGAAATTGTTTATTTTAAATAAAAGCGTTTAATAATAATAATATAATAATAATAATAATAATAAAACATTTTTTTTTAATTTCTGTATCATATATTGTTAAAACAATTTGTACATGCGCGGTAGCGTATTACTGCTTATTTTACTGTTTAATACTGTTAATTTTACGGTATAATACTGGCAGCTGGGATGCCAGTATTATGCGGTAAAATCAACAATAATTTTTTGCAGTGTATTCCACACTGCTTTCTCTTGCTTTAACGAATTAAATATTGATTTTTTATTTTCAAAAGATACGCATATGACTATTGTTATTTTAAATAAAATATTTTAAAGGGAAATATTTCTTTTATATCTGTACGCTTTCCGTTTAAAGCATTAAAAGGTTTTGTATGCCTTGAACGCAATTAATATTAAATATAGATCAACAAAAAATAGAAGGTTATAGTTGATTTCAAATAAAACATTTTAGTAGTAAAAATTGATTTTTACTCGCTATCAGTAAAGCATTATGTAATGTTTGTATGCCATTAACATAATTAATGGTGAATTTCAATCAACAAAGTATAGAGATGTTTACTGTAGATTTTAAATGAAATATCTTTGATTAATATCAATTTATATTTTTACATGTTTTATGGTCAAAAGATTGTGTGAAGATTATCTTCCATTAACGTATTAAATATTTTAAGTTGGCAAATAAAGTTATTACAAATGTTGATATAAACTATTGTATATTTTAAAATAAAAATATTCCGATGCAAATAAAATTTTATGTATATATATTATGTGGTTAAAGCATTATATATGATTTGTATGCCATACCCATATTAAATATTGATTTTTTTTCCCAAGATATAGAGATTACTAGTTGGTTTCAAATATAAATTTTTAATTTCATAAATTAATATTTATAGCTGTAAGTTTTAAGATTAATGAATTGCATACATATGCATGTCATAAACATATTAAATATTGTAACTCAATTTACAAAATGTATTGCTGACTGTTGTTGATTTTAAATAAAATATTTCAACAAGAAAAAAATATTTTAAATTCTCTATTTATTATGATTAAAGAATTATGTAAGATTTGCAAAAACATAATTAATAATCAATCTCTATACATAATATATTGAGATATTTATTGTCGAATTTAAACAAGATCTTTTAATGTTGAAAATTAATTTTAAACTCTGTGTGTTTAATGCCCAAAATGGTGGTTAATGTAATACCAAGGCTACACTAGATACCGGGCTTGCTCATTCATTATCATGACGTCACAAAAGGTGGCTGGACGCGACCAGCGATTGGTGCAAAGCGACGAGCCCGTCGTTTTGTGCCAATCGCTGTATGTCTTTCATTTTGTCGTTTCGCTTTGTACCAATCGCTGGTAGCGGCCAGCCACCATTTGTGACGTCATGATAATGAATGAGCAAGCCCGGTATCTAGTGTAGCCCTGGTAATACTATATTAAATAGGGGATTTTTAGTCGAAAAATGTAATTATGACTATTGTTGGTATACAGGATACCCACTAATGTCTTGTACAATTGACTTCATAACGGTGACAGCTATGTTGATAAACGAGGTGTCTAAGCATAGTAAAGTATGGCTATGTACCACCCATGAAGATCTTCCAGCGCCCTTAGCCCCAAAGTGGGAGTTAGCATTCCTATCTCGAAAAAAGTACCAAATACAGGGAAAAAAATCATTACAAAGTTGTACAGCTTTCTCGATTTAGTAAGAAATTATGTTTTACAAGTAAAAATAAGTTTATAAGAAAGCCTGAAATGTATTTTTTTTACGTCCAAACACTAGTTTAAATACGCCACTACACTGCAAAAAAAAAAAAGTGTTGATTTTACAGTATAATACTGGCACCCCAGCTGCCAGTATTATACCGTAAAATTAACAGTAATAAACAGTAAAATAAGTAGTAATACGCATGCGCGGCAGCGTAAGTGATGAGGCTAACGAAAAAGAAAGGCTACCGCGGTGCTTTACGCGTATCTTTTTTTTACAGACCGCGGGAGTCACGTGATGCTCGAATCCACCAATGCAGGTGTACGAAAAGAGCATCACGTAACTCTAGCGGTCTGTAAAAAAAAGATAAGTGGAATGCACTGCGGTAGCCTGTCTTTTTCGTTAGCCTCGGTAAGTGAAGCGTCAAATGAAGATTCAGAAAAAAAAATCAGGAGAGAAGAAAAATCCGTTATAGACGGGTTCCATTTTTAGCAGGTACATCGTCTTTTGTATATGTATTACATTCATTTACCATGGATCAAGAATGTTTTTTTCGTTTAAGACAGTTTTCCATCATAGACAGGTTCTATTTTACAGGTTTTACTATACTTTTTTGCCCAGAAATGTATGTACTATTCTTTAAAAAGAATTTTAATTGTAGAATAATGGCCATTTAAAAATCTAATATACCTTTTACGCAAAAATTGTTGTACCGGGCCTCATTTTATTGATTTTTGCACAGGACAAGCCAATGATTTTCATACGGGCTGAGTAGGGGCCGGGCCTGAAAATTTCGGCCCGTGCAGACCTCTAGGTAGAATGAAGTCCAGGCCCAGTTTGGCCCGGAAGAAAGAAGTCTGGGCCAGCCCGTGTCTACAGAAGAAGTTAGGCCGGGCCCGGAACAAAAAGAGTGATGTATAGACCCAGTTCAAGCATGTAGAAAAATGTTAGTCCCGGGCCCGTGCAGACCTCTACTGTCGGTCTCCAGCTTATTAGACACAAAAGGAGCAAATTCATTTCGTCATCATTTGACTTGATGTGGAGAAAAATTATGTGTACCGAATGCATTTTTCCCTGTTTCTAGATCATGTTTTTTTATATAGAAAAAAAGAATTGTTATAGCTACAAATTTTACGAATTTTTTAAGGTTAAATAAACATTTTGTACCAGAAAATTTGTTTAATAAATGAAATCAAATATGTGCCACATAGAAACAACAGGCATTTTATAAAATGAATTTTCTGGTTCAAAATAAGCTTATTTGATGCGAAAAAAGCGTAAAACTTACCAGCTTTGGATTTACCTTAATAAGTTTCTCGGAAAATCTTTCAATGTCGCGGAAAACTTTTCATTTGTAAGGATGTTCTCATATTCATACTGGCTACTTTCTGACACATTTTTTAATTCATTTTTGTTCGCAAACGTATCAAATTAGCAGGTGCTCTTATTAAGAAACTGTGTATTCAAAATGTTTTTTTTTTTTTTTCGTTTTTTCATTTTACTTACTTTACTTTTTTTTTACTTTGAAGGGAGGTGGGCTTTGAGACCTATAGCTACAAGGCTGTCGTCTCGAATGATCCATATACATTTATTTTTATTCACAGGAACACATACATGACTTCAACAATTACATAAATCTTGACGAGAAAGTACAAGGAAATTTACAACACCAAGAATTACATCCGGAAGATCCACAAAGTGCGTGCAATGGAGCTGGCGGGAGTCGAACACCGCCGGCCTTGCTTCCTACGCTATGAAGCGATTAGCGGAGTGGTGCCTTAACCACTCGGCCACGGAGGCCCCGTTTTTTTCATTTTTTGTAAAAATAAATAAATAAATAAACAAACAAAAAAATCTCTGAAAAAATCTGTCAAAGGTGAAATTTTGAACCGAATCGTAAGAAAGTTAAAAAATGCCGTAATGAGACACAACAATCGCTTATAAATCAATACGTAATTTATCCGAAAATGAAGGAAAAAAACTATTTGATTACAATTCACTTCAATAATCATACCTACAAGTAACATGCATTTATGTTTAAAAAGGAATCAGAAAATATGTCCGAAAGTTTCGCGTTGTTGAACGAGGAAAAATATTTTTTTGAGAACATCCTTAATATTCGAAATAACGAATATCAAAGTAAAATAACAAGTTTAAATTCGTCCTTATGTATTGAAAGTACATTAATTGAAAGAAGTAATAGGCGTTGATGAATGTTTACATGTTTAGTTAAGCTTTTACAAATGTTCGATATTTTTTTTTTACTTAATAAAGGAATTTCGACTTTAATTTTTTAAACAAAAATTGTTTTCCTTGATATGTATTACCACCCCATAGAATTGCGACCATCTTTTCAGTTACGCCCTGTATCACTAAGTCGCTGTGACGGTAAAAAAGGATCCTCGAAATACACCTAGTACAATGTGGTTCCCAAACTATTTTATTACACGACACACAAACACACACCTTAACGTTTTAAATTGTTTCGTAATCCACTCAATATGTAGGCATAACCTTTTGTATGATGAATCGGAGATTATCTAGTCTAAAGGAAAATAACTTTGGCTAAAAGCATACACACGAGAATAGTAACACGTAAAACTTTCAAAACGTTTTACTATGTAAAGAGAGAAAAAAAAAACACGTTTATTAATGATAGTGATATAAATAATACAGTTTAGTAAATCCAACTTACGGTTTTATACCCATGACGGAGTCTGTGTTGGGATTGAAACCTTTTTAATTTTAGCCTCAAGAGGTTTAATAAAACAACTTTTTCACGAAGTTATTTACCTATATATTTTCATATTCTTTCATTTTAAAATTTTAACACATTCCTTTAATTGTATTTTTTGCAGTAGATTAAACTAATTATACAATTTTGAAGACTTGGCCGGTTGTTCTGCGATCCATAGTTTAAGAACCGCTGACCTAATAAATATATCGCAGATAAATCAGTTTTACTTCCAAAAAGGAGAATTTCATGTGTTCAAGCGAGAATGAATGAATATTCTGGTACAGCTAAGAGGGACATCTAACTATTTTTTGACTAAATACATGTGCGGTAGCGTATTACTGCTTCTTTTACTGTTTATTACTGTTAATTTTACGGTATAATACTGGCAGTTGGGATGCCAGTATTATACTGTAAAATCAACACTTTTTTTTTTTTTTTGCAGTGTAGCTAAATGGCGATCCTATTTTTCTAGCTTAATTTTGTTTGTTTTGACATCCTTTCATTTTTGCTAATTTTTAAATCGCCTGTAATTGCGAAAAGCATTTTACAGAAACAATTAAATACGTTAAAACGTTTAGTTTATAATACAATAGTTCAAAGTAAGCATCTAAAAATATTTGCTGTTCTGTTACGCAATTTCCTAATAAACGCGCCTGCTATTTACTCACCCTTGTATGAGAAAACGAATATTTTCTCCAAAACTTATCGTAAGTTGAACATTGATTCGGAGTAAATTAAGTTCATGTTGTTATATTATTGTTGCCCCCGTGCTTGATTGTAAATTTCATAACTAACGTCCTACGAAAAGTAAAGCGTCTGAAATAAATCAAAGCATTGCATGTAGTTAGATATATTTCTAATTCAAGCTTTTGTATTAAATGAGTTTCTCAAATACACGAATATGTTGTCTGTATTTAGTATAAAAAACGATTTCTTTTTTTTTTTCCACATTAGAACTTAAAGATTTAAAAACACAGTAAATTTTAAATAAAAATAAAGTATATATAAAATATTTAAGTTTTCTAATCTCAGTATTTGAAATATCACATTTAGTTTAAATAGAACAATTAAAAGAAAAATAATGCAAATATATTAACTCCTCTATTGCGCAATTTCTTACCTGCTATTTATTTACTCTTGTGAGGGGAAACCATGATTTTGTTCTAAACTTATCCTAAGTTGAACATTGATTCGGAGTAAATTAAGTTCGTATTGTTATAAATAGGCTCACCCCTGATTTATTATTTATAAATTTCATAACTAACGTCCTACGAAAGTTAATGAGTCTGAAATAAATCAAAGCATTGCGTGTAGTTAGATCTATTTCTAATTAAAGCTTTTGTATTAAACGAGTCTCTCAAATACACGAATATGTTGTCTGTATTTAGAATAGAAAATGATTTCTTTATTTCTACATTATAAGTTAAAAAGATTTAAAAACACGCTAAAATCTAAATAAAAACATAGTAGATATAAAATATATAAGTTTTTCAAACCTCAGCATTTGAAACATCACATTTAGTTTAAATAGAACAATTAAAAGAAAAATGCAAAAATATTATCTTTTCTGTTGCCCAATTTTCTAATAAATGTACACCTACTATTTATTTATTTTTGTAAAAGAAAACGGAGATTTGCTTCTAAACTTATCGTAAGTTGAGCATTGATTCGGAGTAAATGAAATTAGTATTGCGCTATAGAATGACTCAACTCTACTTGATTATCTATTCGTAACTAACATCCAATGAAAACTAACGAATCTGAAAAGAAAGATTCAAACTTTCTGGTTTATAAGCAAATTAAAGCACTAAATCTAATTAAATATCTGTTCTTTCTAATTCAAGCTTTTGTATTTAAACGAGTTTCTCAAAATACACGAATATTTTGTTGTATTTAGTATTGAAAACTACAGGATGTCCATAAATTCTTGCCGGGTTTTCCTTACTTCATATTTTTGTATTTAAGAACATGGCGAAAAATACTATCACATATTTGTACAGTACAACATAACACAAATAAAGTTACATATGCATAAAGTTGCAACCCGAAACGTTATTAATGCGATAACGATTATAATCAAATAATTAATATTAAATTTTTTATCAAATTTATCAAAAAATCTTTTCTGTACTTACTCCTGAATAGTGGTGAAGGATTTTATTTCTAAGAACCACAATACGTGCATTGCTTTCTCTTGTGCACTCGCCATTTTGAATTCTCGCATCTCAGCCTCTCACAATGCGTACGTACGGCAATCGGATTAGCCCATAAGTTGGAGGAGAACACTTAACTTTGTTTGTGTTATTAAAAATACTTTTTGAGTTGTACTTTACGAATGTGTAATAACATTTTTCGCCATTTTCTTAAATCAACTGTTATGACGTAAGGAAAGCCCGACAATCCGACAATAATTTATAGATACCCTGTATTTCTTTTGTGAAAAGTTAGAATTGAAAGATTTATAAAGTAAATTAAGATAAAATACATTAATAAAATATTCAAAAGTCATTTCACAAAAGTAATTAAATTAAGTTAAAATACACGAATAAAATATTCAAAAGTCATTTCACAAAAGTAATTAAATTAAGATAAAATACATGAATAAAATATTCAAAAGTCATTCATTTCACAAAAGTGATTAAATTAAAACATTTCATTTATAATACAACAGTTGAAAGAAAACATCTAAAAACATCTGTTCTGCTACGCAATTTCCTAATAAACATGCCTGCTATTTACTTACTCGTACGCGGAAAACGGATATATTGTATTAAACTTATCGTAAGTTGAACATTGATTCGGAGTAAATTAAGTTCGTATTGTTATAGTTTGTTTCAACTCTGCTAAATTATCCATTACGTAACTAACTTCCAACGAAATCTAATGAATCCGAAAAGAAAGATTCAAACTTTCTGATTTATAAGCATTGCGCCTAATTAAATCCCAATTCTTTCTAATTCAAGCTTTTGTATTAAATGAGTTTCTCAAATACACTAATATATTATTTTATTTAGAGTGGAAAATTATTTTTGTGCTATATTATTTAGAAATTTGGAAAATCAATAAGATCTAAAGGCAAATAAAATAAAATAAAATAATTAATGAAACATTTTAAATCCCAGTATTTTAAAACATCACGGTTAATTAGAATACAATAGTTAAAAGAACTAGTCGTTGGGGGCCACCGTAATACTTACTCATCATGGATATGCTTAATATAAAATATAAAAATAAAACATGTGTAAACTATTTATAAAATACATTGCAATTCGAATAAAATAGTGGCTTGAGGACGTCATAAACTTTAAAGGCTCTATTACTGAATTGCGTAAAAGAAACATCCTTATAACTCCAAAATTGATAATCATATTAAATAACGGCGTCGAATTAAGCGTCTCATTTCCAATTAAAATATATCTTTGAATTGAAATTTGAATGAAATACAGGGTCATGAAAAATCGAAAAGTGTGGAAAATATAATTACAAATATCTCGGCAACTCATTATCCGATCAACTTCATTCTTTATGCAAAATTTATGTTTTTTTATTGTCTTTTACATTCACTCCTTAAATTAAAAAATTTCGAAAATTTTTATATACCTTTTATCAGAACGAATATTTTGAGAGTCCGAAAAAATCCGGGTAATCGAAGTTACTGAAATTCAATAAGCTTCTTCCCATTATTACATACTAAATACATACCGAATTTCAAGTCTCTATCTCAATTTGTTCGGGAGATAGAGCATTTACAGACACACACAGACAGACGGACGGCGAAATTTTTCTTCTAAAAATATGTTTTTCGGAACCTCCAGTTTCTAAAACGTGTAAATCCGTCAATTTTTTTTTTTTTTCAATTTTCAAAACGATTACTAAAAATGTAAAAATATTAGCTATTCTGTTACGCAATTTCCTAATAAACACGCCTGGTATTTATTCACTCTTATAACAGAAAATGGAGATTTTCTCCTTATACTTTTCGTAAATAGAACACCGATTCTATGTAAATTAAATTTATATTTGATAGATTGGCACAATTCTGCTCTATTATCCATTTTGTAACTAACCTTGCTGAAAACTAACAAATGCGAAAAGAAAGATTCTAACTTTCTCGTTTATAAGTGAATCAAAGCACTGCTTCTAATTAGATCGCTATTCTTCTTAATGCAAACTTTTGTATTAAACAAGTATTTTAAACATACGAATGGATTGTTTTATTTAATGTTGTAAACTATTTCTTTTGTGCCAAATTGCGATTTAAAATTTTATAAAGCAAGTAAGATCTAAAAAAACGTTTTGCAAATTTGGGTACAGTACTTTCATTGTACTATACATAATTTTTTTTTTCAACAGTAGCCTTATTTGATATGGGGAAAAAATACTGCCAAACAAATACCATTATTTGATAGTTAATGCAGAACTCTAAAATCTGTCGTTTTCTTCCCGGCAAACATTTCCCATATCAACAAAGGTTTTACAACGAAACATATTTAAAGGTGATTTATTAGCCAATGCAACAAAACACGTTTCTCAAGCGTAAGTATGTTAGTCAAATAAATACCCTTATTTAATAATTCACTAATAACGCTCACTAATAACTCCATACTACTTCACTAAATACTCCATAATGCAACCTTTTTCTAACTTTTCCTGTAACAAGAAATCTTGTGCAACGAAACATGTTTTTACAGCCATGTGTTAATCAATGCTGCAAAACACGTTTCTCAAGCGTGCATTATTAAAAGAAATACCGTTATTTGATAATTCACTAATAATGCAAAATTCCATAATTCGGCCTTTTTCTCTCGACGAACCTTTCCTGTATCAAGAGAGCTTTTGCAACAAAACAGGTTTCACAGGCGTGTGTTAGTCAATGCAACAAAGTATGTTTCTCAAAATTCAAAGAAACACTTTTATTTGATAATTCTCTTATAATGCAGAACTCCATAATCTGACCTTTACGTTCGATTAACCTTTCCTGTATCAGGAAAGATTTTACTCGTTTTACAGCCGTGTTTTAGTCAAAGAAATACCGTACACTAAAACCACTTTGTAGGATTCTTGACGATTCTTACCGTTGACGTTAAATGAAATTTAGAGATTTGATTACAGGTTTGTAAACAAATTTGTCTTAATTTTAACATAATTTCCGAACATTTATTTATAAATAATACGAGTCAGTTTTCTTCCACTTATTATATTTCGAACAAAATGATTCATACATAATCGAATAATAAAAATGTTTACTACAAAAACTGATAACTAAATTTCACTTCCAATTCGTTTCATAATATATTTTTATTAACATTTAAATGCTTACGCTTCTTAAATATGCGTACAGGAGACGAATAAAAAGATGTATTCATATATATTAATACATAGATACAAATCAATTTGAATGATGTTTACTCAGTATTTCGAATAATTAAGTGGTTTTTTGTCAAATAATTTCAAATTAAAGTGCATGATTAATTAAATTAATGAAAGGAATTTAACTGATTCTTAGAGAGCGATTATTTTAGCAGTTTTCCATTATCATTCTAATATCTTTTAAAATATTTAAGCAAACATTATGGATCAGTTGTTATCGAGCTTTTTTTGTGTAACATCTAAAATAAATTTAATTGCATTATGATAAAATTAATTTGAAGTTTTTTATTTCTGTAATTATAATTATTTTCTTTCCAATAAATAAGAATTTTAAATAAATTAATATTATTTAATTAATATTTTCGAAAGAAATAAAAGTGTTTCAGCATTCGAAATTGAAATTGAAATGTGAAAGTTATTGGTCCTATTACAAAAACTATGAGAGTTAGAAAAAAATCAAGTTTTAGAGCGTTTCTGATTTATTATGAAATGATCCTTACATGTGAAAATAACTTTATTAGAAATATTGCAATGTAAGGGTTTTGATATAAAATCAGCGAATTAAATTGCAAAACGTGCAGAATTGTGACATCATAAGATAGATACATATTTACTAAAAAAATAACACGACATCATAAGGTAGATGTACATTTACTAATAAATGTACGTGTAAGCAAGGTACATTTTTTTAAATAAGAAAATCAAGTTAAAGCATGCTTAATGTGTCTATTTATCTACAACAATCCATACACACTCGAATGCATACTCAAGCATTACTGCAGATAACGGATAAAATAAGCATACTTAAGGTAGTTCTCTAATAACCTGCTCAACAACGCGAAACTTTCTGACGCATTGGTTTACTCATTTTTAAACGTACAGGCATAAAATTGCAGGCCTGTCTATGGAAGCGATTTGGAATCGAAACAAGTTTGCCATTTTTTGATAAATAGATTGTTTATCGAGTTATAATAGCGTTTGTGGTCACGTGACGACCTTTTTTTTTTACCTTTATCATGCTGCGAAATCGGAAATTCGGCTCAAAACGCCGATTTTCATAGTATTTTCTTAAAGATCTTCTGCCTTTATCAAAAAATGGAAATCATCTTTCGATTACAAAGTTTCTTAATAAGAACACCTGCCAATTTCATGCGTTTCTGAATAAAAAGGAATTTTAAAAAAAATGTCATAACGTAGCCAGTTTGGATTTGAGAACAGCCTTAAACTAATTTTCTTATTAAAATTAATTGTCCCTTGTTTACATGCGTTAGTTTCGTTAGTACATGTGCAATTTTCCTCATAATCCCACATTTTTGTACGCGATTAGTGACGCATTCAAGAGCCGATGATTGAATATCTAAAGCCTTGCATTTCAGGGAATATATAAAAAAAATATTTTTACTAATAAAATATTATTTTATACCAAATCGAGTTCGCTCTACACTTTTATAATTGACAATTTTTCTCAATCTGTTATAATTTTCGAAATAGGTTCGAAAATACCTAAATTCCGCCACTAACAATAAAGGTCTCCTTAAAGCGCATTCTCCGAATATGTTGAAAAAAATGCTAACGAAGCTACTAAGTTACGTAATAAAGTATCAATCAAATTTAGCTGCGAAATCCCAGTAGAAAATCTGTAAAAAATAAACTACTTTCGAGTATTTGGCGCAAAAAGACGCGATTTGACAAACAACACTTTTTCCTCGCCAAACGCAAGCGATTTTAATGCATTTGAAAATTCCTGGTTAAATGAGTGTTTAAATGCGTACCTACTACTTTATGAATTTAAACTTAAACGATTAAACAGATTTTTTTTCTATAAGCTTATATAATATATATACATGTTCCGTATTGGTGAAGTTATTTAATTTTACACGGTTTCGCCGACTGGATAAGTTTTAAGTGTATTTTAACAGTAACTGCTCGATTGAGAACACTCTCATTATACATTTCGATTTAGAATAAGTCGTTGTTTCCATGACAATAATACTTTTCTCTTGTTGTCTCCGACACTAAGAATATTGACGAAGTCAAATTGACAGTGCTCAGAATCGGGCATTAATTTTTAGTTTGAAGCATTTTAATTAATTTAAATTTTGTTCTAAACCCTAGACCCTAGAATACGATCGTTAATTTTCTTTATATATATATATATGTATATAAATGTTTATAACAAAACCGTAGTTATAAAAGTGTATTTATTTAAGTTAAATATAGTTAAACTAGTTCAGTATAAAAAGTAGAAAAAGTTTTTCCTAAAAGAGTATTTATCATAAAAGCGTTTATTATTATTATTATTATTATTATTATTATTGTTGTTGTTGTTGTTGTTGTTGTTGTTGTTGTTGTTGTTGTTGTTGTTGCCAACCAGCGATAAATCGCCAAAAACACGAAAGTTTCATATTTTTTTTACGAACATTATATCGAAGTTCCACAGAATTTTTTTTATATAAACGTATATACCCTCATGAGAAGAATTTTCTGTAATTTTTTCAAAATTTTCTGAGTATGCGCTTATGGAGACCTTCCTTGTAAGTGATCTGCAGTACACTCTCATACGACAGCATATATTCGTATATTACTATCGGTGAACACTTTTTCCACAATTATAGCTTTATCCGTTCAAATATTATTTAAGTATATTCATTCTTTAGTTTGCACTTTTTAGACTTATAGCTATATTTGTGCATCATATAACGGACCCACCAGTAACTGAAATTGAAGCTTCAACCACTGGCCCGAAAATCATGAAACTCCGAGAATAGGTGAACCTTTTGTTATACATGTACCTATAAAATAATTCTGAGGAATATTAAAAATAAAATTAATTTGAAAATTAAAAGTGTTTCTTTTTTACAATCCACTCTGGCGCATAAACAAAATCTGCAAGTTTAATCTTTTTTTTTTTTAATTCTTGCTTCAATTTAATTCTTATTCAATTCTTAATACAATAGTTAAAACTAGTATTCACTAAATTCAACTGAAAAGCTAATTTCCATCACTAAACTCTGCACTTACGACAAAACTACCTATTAACTGTTGTACAAACACCGCTTTGTGCCTTTAAATTAATACATTGACTATTGATTAGTTAGTTGCTATAGAAGGGAGTAAATTTACACTATAAAACTGGAGCGAAGTTCAGCTGTGATTCGGAATAAATTAAGTCCATACAGCAGTAAATCTGTTCGATTCTGCTCGATCATTCGTTAACAGAATTAAGGCCCAATGAAAACTAACGAATCGTTATTAGAAGGTTTAAACTTCGCTTTTCTTAAACGCTTGAAAGCATTGTCTCTAGTTTCCCTATTTCCTTCACAATAAAACTCTTGAGTTAATTAAAAAGGGTGGCATTTTCCATTCTCAATAATTAACTGATATAATAACAGTACAATTTCTCTGAAACGATATATAGAAACAATTTTATCCTCAAAAACATTGCATGTGTTATGGCGAGGAAATACTGCTAGTATTTGTTCATTTTCGAATATGTATATCAATAATAGTTTTATTAATTTACATCAATATAATTTATCTAAATTTATATTTAGAAAAAAAATATAATCTCTCAAAACTGTTACACGTGGTAGGAAATAGTGCTAGTATTTGTTCATTATTGAATCTGCATATTAATAAAAGTTTTAGTAATTAAATTAATGCCACTTTCCATTAATAACATTTAACTCATATAACAATAACATAAGACATTACATAACAATAGCATTATAATTTCTTCAAGTTAATAAAAAACTGATTTCTCCTAAAATTATTGCATGTGCCACAGCGGAAGAAATACTGTTAGTATCTGTTAATGTTTTAATGTGTATATTAATAAATTATATATTATTTAATTTAATGTATTTATTAATAATTTTTAATGTGTATGTTAAAAGTTTTAGTAATTAAATGAATGGCACTTTCCATTAATAATAAATTACTCATATAATAAATAACTCATATAACAATAACAAAAGAATAATTTATTTGTGTTAATAAAAATATATTTTTCCTCTAAAATCATTGCAGGTGTCACAGCAGAAGAAATACTTATAGGGTTCGTTTATTTTTGAATATGTATATTAATAAAAATTTTAGTAATTAAATGAATGCTAATTTCCATTAATAATGAATAACTCATATAACAATAACATAAAAATAATTGCTTTAAGTTTATAAAAGGCTATTTTTCTTCAAAAATCATTGCATGAGTCATAACAGAAGAAATATTGCTAGTATTCATTCATTTTAAAATTTTTACATTAACAAAAATTTTATTAATTAAGTGAATACCATTTTCTACTGACAACAGTATAATTCCCAATGGTCTGAGCTAATAAAAATTAATCTTCCTCAAAATCATTGCAGGTGTTGTTACGGTAAGAGGAAATATTCTAGAATTTATTCATTTTCGAATATGTGTATTAATAAAAGCTTTCTGAATAAAATTAATGTCATTTTCCAATAGAAATAATTGAATAGGTGTCTGGAAGAAAGGGCGATGTTAAAAATTTTGGAAAGTTGGGTTTTTTGTTGTAAAAGGGTCTATTGGAACGATTGAGGATTACCCAGTGTTAGAAAGTGCAATTTCATAATATACAAGTTTGTTTACTTTAAATACAACAATTAAAACAATAAACTAAAAACATTATCATTACTTTCCTGACTCACCTAACTGTTTTATAACAATTAAGATAATACTTAACGCAATACAAGATAAGCTGTTAAAACAACGTTTTTAACACCAGAACTTTCTATTCTATCGCAATTTAGTTTCGGTATCATTTAGCGTACCTGCATCAGTGCAAAGAATGATGCATTTTTGCTCAGATATGTGGAAAAGAAGCGGATTCAACGGATAGGTTTCATGGCCAATAGAATTACAGGAATTTATAAGGAACAGCAATAGAAAGAGTAGCGGATGACCTACCCGTTGAATCCGCTTCTCTTCCATATATTTGAGCAAAAATCCATCATTCTTTGCCTTGATGAAAATACGCTAAATGCTACCGAAACTAATTTGCGATAGAATAGAAAGTTCTGGAGCTAAAAACATTGTTTTAACTGTTTATAGTGTTTTATTACTCGTCGATGCTCAGTATGAAAACAAAAGGGGAGGGTATTTAAGATCGGAAGAAGACTCTACGTTGCACTACGTGCTCGGGACATCGCTAATCAATGACATTAATAGTTTTTTTCCTCGTTTCTTGAAATTTTAAATTTGTAATATAAGATCTTCTTCCAGACATCCATTCAATTAGCTGATATAACAACAAAATAATATCAATTTTTCTGAATTTGTGAAATCCGTATTTTTTCCTCCTTTCTCGAAATTTTAAATGTGTAATATAAGCCCGTCTTCCAGACATCCATTCAATTAACAGATATAACAACAAAATAATATCAATTTTTCTGAATTCGTGAAATCCGTTTTTTTTTTTTTTATCGTTTCTCGAAATTTTAAATTTGTAATATAAGCCCTTCTTTCAGATATCCATTCAATTAACTGACATAACAACAAAATAATATCATTTTTCTGAATTCGTGAAATCCGTTTTTTTTTCTCGTTTCTCGAAATTTTAAATTTGTTATATAAGCCCTTCTTCCAGACATCCATTCAATTAACTGATATAACAACAAAATAATATAAATTTTTCTGAATTTGTGAAATCCGTTTTTTTCCTTGTTTCTCGAAATTTTAAATTTGTAATATAAGCCCTTCTTCCAGGCATCCATTCAATTAACTCATGTAACAACAAAATAATGTCAGTTTTTCTGAATTTGTGAAATTTATTTTTTCCCCACAATAGCTTCCCCGTTATAGCTTAGATAATACTTATAAAATCTGTGTATTACGAATACCCACATTAATAGATGTTTTATTCAACAAATATTCAATTTATAAGAGCATTTGTAACATATTGCTTGTACGGTCCGCCACGCACACACAAAAAAGAGCACTCATACATTTTAGTCTTCAAATTGTCTCAGAAAAAAAAAAAAGACGAAATAGCCATTTGACTGAAAAATATGTTTTCTTTCAATTTATTTAAAAAAAATAAGCTTAGGGGTCATCTTCTTACTGAATTGTACCAAATACTAAAATTACCAACTAAAATTACTAAAATACCAAATACGAACGCCTCATTTTGACATCATATTTTATTTTTCGATAAATGTTATCTTAGGATAAGGGAAAGTCATTCGATCAAGAACTTTAAAAAATATGTAGGTTTGCACAGTTTGGAACTCCTAATATTAAATTCATTTGTAATCGTTGCAAAACAGATTACAATGTTGGTAGTTTTATAAGCATAATTGAAGAACTACATGAAGAAATGAGCTGTAGTTTTGGATTTGCATACTTAAAGGTTCTAAAAATTGATTTCTGTTAAAAAAATTATAGGTTACAATTCAAAATATTTTCAAAAAATTATAATGTTTGACACTAATTTTCAAAAAAAAAAAATATATGAATTGTAGCGCTTTTAATTAACATAAATCCATTTCCAGAAGCTTCATATATACGAATCCAAAATTATGCTAAAATGCTTAAAAAACTACCGGCATTGTAATGTTTTTTGTAAGGAATACAAATGAATTTTAAAATTAGAAGTTCTAAACCTTAAACCTTCATAATTCCTAAACTACTTGACTGAATGACTTCTCGTCTGGCAACATTTGCTAAGGTAAATTTTGCCAAGCAAAACAATATGTCAAAATTAGATGTTCGTATTGAAAATTTCAGAGTTTGGTACAATTTTAGTATGAAGACGACCTCTAAGGTTATTTTTTAAACACAAATTTAAAAAAGACATAATTTGTAGTTGGTTGGCTATTTCCGTTTCTTTCTGCGATAATTTGGAGATTAAAATGTATAGAATGTTTTCTTTTTTACTCTCTCTCTCTTTTTGCCAACGGTTCCTTCGAATAACATTCATGCTCTCTTCATTACATGTTAAAGCTTTGGGGAAATATTTCGTGCCGATATCGACTTTGTTTACTAATATTGATGTTTATATTGCCAAAAATGTAAATACATCGGTACTGAAACAATATTTCATGCGAATATATGACGAAGCTCATATAGGTTTAGGATATTTTATTTAAAAATTAATATGCCCTAAATTTAATATTAAATTAGTTTAGGCTAAGATATTTCTAAATTAATTCTTCAGTGACCATGTAAATCCTTAATCATATGCTTTAGTCAAAATCTATTTTTTTAACTTAAATCTAATTATATCTTTACTAAAGCTTTTGCTAATATATGTGTTACAGTATTCCTTTTAAGAATCTATATTCTGCTCTTAGTCGATTTTTTTTTTTTTTTTTTTACATCTGGTAATATACAAGTATTTTTTTATGCCTTATTCAAACTATTACAAAAAGGCACATCTATCTAAATTTTACATCTAGTTTTTTCTGACTTAATCAATAATATATACAATAATAGGAGGCAGAAATCACATGTATGCATTATTAGCAGCTGCACCCAAGCTGGCTTGCATATTTCTTTAGGACTACATTTTCATATCACTATTTTCATTAAATTGCCAAATCTGGAACATTTGGCATGTTAGTCTTTTCAAAATTTAATATAGCTCACAGCCTAACTGTTATGTTGACCGCGGCGCGATTGGCTCGAACAGTATTTCTGTTTGGAATTTTAACTCTAATGTAAATGTGATCATCTCTCTCGCTTGTCGTTGCAACATCTAAAAGTTTTTGCTAAAACGGAGGCCACCTCTGCATTATTTCTGTCTTATTACCAATAAACAATATACTTCCATGTAGCGACTTGTTTTCGATGATTCCTGTCTTAACATTTTCAGGACGAGAATACTCGGTTATTGGATTATACAACGCATCCTAGGATATACCTTTCACAGATCAAACATTAATTCCTATTCGAACATTCCAGTAATAATATACTACATCCAGATTCAAGCCCCGATATAACTAATATTGTTTTGCTTACAGAGTTAATAAACTGATATCACAACAATATAATATTAGTTGCTCTGAGTGTAAAAAAAAAAAAAAAAAAAAAAGAAAGAATAATATTTTCCCTTCAAAAACCTTACATGTGTTAAGGCGAAGGAAATTCTGCTATCATCTGTTCAATTTCGAATATGTATATTAATAAAAGTTTTATTTAGCAAATATTCAATTTCGCATGACATTTGTAACAATCTTGTAATGCATGTTTCCAGGAATAACATTCATGTAGTCTCTGGGAATTATGTGTTAAAGGAATGTTTCGCAATTCTATCTTCTATCCGATGACAGTAAACAATTGTAAATGTAAAGGAGTCTAATATTATTTAACTAAGCTGGAATTTTGTTTCACATAGTCATACATTTCATTCTTGTTGTTAATGCTTCGTCACACATGTGTGCTGAATGGCGCCGCAACTTATGGCGGGCCAAGGTGGCAAAATGCCATGGTTTCTAAGATTTAAAAGCGGGAGATGGTGAGAATGAACATTAAAAATTGAAAAGTAATAGAAAAAGGTTCAATATTTATGAATTCAGAGATTAAATTGATCGAAAGTTCATTAAGCGTAATTACTGAAAAATTCAAGTAAAAAAAAAAATAATAATAGTAATAGCAAAACATTATTTCAAGTCTAATATATTATTTGAACATTGTTGCGTTGCACATTTATTTTTATTTTCTATGATTGTATTTTTCCTATGTAATAACCATACAGAACAGTACAAAATTAACCGAGATAATATGTTAATGGTTTCAAACTATTTCAGAGGTAATCCAAAGTTAAAAGCATTTATACGAAATGCCCCGCTCCCCTCCTCCTTGATAAACGATTTTCGTATAATTGGTGCGAAATCTTCTATCATTTGAAGGTACCGAGTGTAAAACAAGGTAACTAATAAAATGTTAATTTCAAGATATTATTCACATTTTTTTTAACTGGCCTTCTAGGAGCTACGCCTCCACCCAGATCACGCAGGCTCTAAAAGCAGGCTAATTTGCTTTGTTATGAAAAAGATTACCCGAATACGGAAGATTGAATGATATTATCACGACCAGTGCCGATCTTCTGTAATCGAGCTGCCAGTCACTCCCCTTTGACTGGGGGATTTTTTCGGTTTTTCAAGGCTGCATCCACCGCTTTCGTGATTGATTATCACACATTTGAAAATCAGCTTGTACAGGATGGTTAAAAAAAAGTCACTGTGACCCGCACTTTTAAAATAACGTCTAGAAGAAACGTTTTCTTGTAGACGCTATAAAGAAATCGTTTTAAATATATTGTTTTAAATATGATGTAATTTTCACCATTTAATGCTTTTTGCACGTAATAATTTATTTATTTATTTATTTATTTATTTTTTTTTACTTTTAATATTCGCATGTAGATAATTTTTCAATTGAAAAGTGTTTTGAAGTATCATTATTTCGGCTTTTTAAATATGACGTAATTTTCACCATTAAATGCTTTTTGCTGGTAATTATTTAATAATTTAAAAGTTTTCGCTCATTTTTAATACTCACGTGTAATATTTTTCAGTCGTAAAATGTCTGAAAAAAAATTATTAATTGTGCTTTTTTAAAATTTGGCAATAGTAGGTCAAAAAACGACATTTCCGAAATAAGAAATAAATCTCTCTTCAGATAGTGACATTTGAAATAAAAAATTGAAAACAAACTTAAAAAATTAGACAAATTTAAAAAAATGATTGGACACTCCATACCGCAATCTTGTTCTGCAAAAGATGGTGAAACTGCTATGCATGATTTTTGATTCTATAAAACTTTTTAAACTGTACTATTTTGACCTATTTCAACAATAAATAGAGCTTTAAATAATTCTTCGATTTAAAAACTGCTTTCTTCAACGTGTTTATCATATATTTATCTATAAAACTACCAGTTTTCATAGTTTTAGATGCAATGGTTTTTTTTTAAAGATAATCAGAGAAAGAGCCGCAGTCGCAATAAATTCAATTGCGACAGCGACAAAAGCGCTATTTATTATTATTATTATTATTATTATTATTATTATTATTATTATTATAGAATACAGAAAATCTACAACGACATTATTATTATTGCTTCCTCGAAAACAGCTCATTTCTTACGACTGAAACTTTAGTTCAGTATGTGCAAGATTGTTTTGTCCAATAGATTTGATTTTATTCGACTAATTGAATATTTATAACAAAAACTCGTTGCACTTACTAAAATTTATCTTTCATCATTAGGAAATCTATAGAATAACAAATAAAAATTGTACTTTTATAAAGACTTGAGGATCCAACTCGGTCTTCCCGGATTATACGATATTTGGGTGAAAGCAATTTTTTTTTATAACTCTAAAAGATTTTTTACATAATTAATAAGGACTTTACGTTGCACATATAAATACAAACATCAAACCCTTGTTTTCAACGTATATTTCGTTTAATTTAAATATGAGTTATTTTAAAAACTACATAGATAAACAATATTTTTCTCAATTATGTAACAAATATTTAATTTTTTGCTGTTTGTATTTATGGAAATTTTCTCCTGATGATGGTTGTGAAGAATAACCGAAACGTCGAGAATTGTTTATCTATGTAGTTTTTAAAATAACTCATATTTAAATTAAACAAAATATATGTTGAAAACAAGGGTTTGATGTTTGCATAGATTTTTTACATTTAGTATTATTTTTTAGATTGCCCACTAATAACGCACACAAAAAGGATTTTTATATAAAAAATACCAATCGTGTATTCAAATAAAGTTTTAAAATTTCTTAAAAGCCATGGTTTCGTATTAGCCACTTGGCAGGAGCTAATAGCCGGAAAAATCGCCAAAGATCAACACTTACACCAGCAGGAGCATTTCAGTGGTTTAAATGCGTAGTTCGATTACACGTCTGTTAAATCTGTATTTTATTTATATTATTTTATTTATTTGTTGATGAAGTTTTAATTTCGTTATGCACTGTAAAAAAAATCCTGTGGTTACTAAAATTGTTTTAGTATATTTGTATTCCCCAGATTTTTTTAGTAACCGGTACTATAAACCGAAATCGTTGCTAGCTGTTTTCTAGTAATTCTTACAGATTTTCTTGTAACTGAGTAAGAATACAAAAACATTTTTAGTAATTTCAAAGATCAATGAGAAAAACTAAAATTTTTTTAGTAGATCGACCGATTTTTTTTTTTTTTTTTTTTTTTTTACAGTGTGGAATATCAGCTGGAAACAAATGTTGAACTATTTCGGGCTGCACGCAATAGAGATAGATTTTTTTTTAAATTAGACTTGAAAATTATTTTAAAAACCATAAAAAAATCAGTAAATTGATATACAATTTTCAAACAAATTATATTTGAAAGAACATTTTTTTTCCTTATTCGACGGTGTAAAAATTGAAATTGTACGACGTTTAGAAGTTTAAAAAAGAAAGAAAAAATGAAGTAAAAGCGAAATTTATACGTCAATGTGACATCAGCGTGACTCTAACACATGCTTTTTCTATAGATGCTATATATTTCAGAATGCAGTTAAATAGTCTTCAAGAAAATTAAAAATTTAAAAATGTCAGCTACCATGTTTTACGCTCAATAAGGAGGTATAGAGGTAGAATTAGAGATGGCGATTTGATTCAATTTAGAGGTGCAGAAATTTAATCTTCTTTCAGTGGGTTCATTATCCCTGTGTTAAAGTTGTCTGTATTTAATTCCGAAAATTCAAATCAAATTCCTCAAATGAGTTTGCAGCGGCAAGGGGCATATTGATTCTTGTATTAAATATTTTGCTTCCAATAAATGTGTACGCAAAAGTTTGTTAGAAGAAATTGTTATCGATATACGTTAATTTATAAACCAATTTCAAAAATTAAAAGAGACATTTTAACATTTTTAATTGCATTTCGCAATCCACAAAGCATGACACTTATGGAGATAAATTTATAATCGATGAAAGATTTTATGCGAATTTACGCTGTTTTCGTGGTTATGTCTTTAAGTTTTACGATACTGGTTAAGAAATATTTAAAATTTTCTCGAAATTTATGAAAAAAAAATATTTTAACCACATTTTTGTCTATGATGAGCTCAACTAGATCAGTTTTAGCAATGTGAATTAAATACTGCCGCCTGGTGGTACCGAAAAGCAAAGGCACGTTTAGGATTCAAGTATCTTACAGTGAAAGTTTAGAATACGAAAAATAAGCATGTGATTTTGAAAAAAACAAAGTAGAACAAGTGGGTAAGTGTGATCGATGATCACACTTGCCACAACTTATAACCAACGAACCAACTTTCCCAAACGAAAAGGACTTCCGAACAACCCAATGCATATGGAGAGTTTTCTGTTTTTGTGTACTACGCATGGATTTTTTTTTCTTTTATTATAAATGCTGGATCTGAGACTCTGCCTAAAAATGATCTGCACGATCGCAATAGGAATAATGTTGATCATCTGTAAAATATTTTATCTGTAGACATTGGAACAGTGGAAGAACAACACTTAGATTTATTCATGAAAGATATTATATTGAAACGGAATTTTTTAAAACAAAGTCAACAGCTTCGAAATTAAAATTGAAATAGGTGAGTTAATTTAATAAAATCTCCATTTCTTTAAATGTAGTGGAAGTTGTACCCCTAAAAGAAACAAAAGAAAAAGAAAACCAAGTGTGCTCGACTGTTAACAGTTGACAAAGAAGTGAACACTCAGATATAAACAAGATTGATTTTCATGGTTCAGCTTATGTCTGTTAGTTCACAAGTTTAATTTTGAATACCGACTGTTATCGAAAACAATTGGATATTTGTGTCCTTTTTTTTAGGGGAAAATCTGGAACTAGACTATTTTGCAATCACTATAGTAACGCTTTTTTCCACAAACCAGATTTCCCGTAAATCCCAAACTCACCAAATTAAAGACTTAAGTCTAAGAAATTTGTCTGACTGGAGAAATTTTTCAATCTGAATTTATTTTAAAACTTTCGAAGAAATTGAATAATATTGACGACATTTTTATAATTCTCAAACGTTTAAGCGATGTATGATAGCTTAAACTATTTCAAAGCAGCATACTCCACTAGGTAATTTGCTGTGGTTCTTAATGCAATATGAAGAGCTTGTACTCCTACGCGTGTATGTGAATATGATTATAAATATTTACATATTAATATATTTAAATACTATACACTATTAAGTTTCATAAGCAAAGACAATAAATAACCTTACACCTTCAAAATACCTCTGTAAAACATGTCAGCATAATGCTTAATTTTTTTTCTAAAATTGATTAAATTTGGCAACTAACTTTATTCTGAAAGTTATTGATTTAAATCGGTTTTCATTAATCAAATTAGATGACGGAACAGAGTCTGGATGATTTACTGCATTTCTGAACTAATTCACTAATTTATTGATATGTAAGCATAAAACTTTCAATTCGGCTTTAACGAATCGTATATTTTTAATCCAGTGCGACCTTGAATTAAAATCAATTTATTTCCTCTCTTTTAATCTCTAAAATTGTTACCATATTGAAAGGATGAGGGGGAAAGAACAAGAAATTATATGAAATTTCTGACATTCAGAACAACCGACTTTATTAAATTATTTTGCAGTCATAGAGCGTTTTCTTTTTTTCCTTTTTTATTTCATTTCATTTATTTTTTAATATTAAAGTGCTAATGCTTTTTATCTACCATTTTTCAATCACTAAATTTCTTTCTCCACGATATATATTTTTTTTACAAATAAGTGGTGCTATTATATATGGTAGAATACAAAATATACTTACCTACTATAAAATTCGTATCATTTTCGGCACAATATGCATTTGCAGATCTTTTTATAAGTCATTCAATGTTATTGTAAAAAATATAACAAGTCAATTGAACAGGATCTACATCACAACACAATACAAAATGTACTGTCAGTTCTTTAAATAAAGAGCTTTATTTTAAAGTTTTATTTAAAAACATTCGTATCATTTTCGGTACAATATGTATTTGTAGGTCTTTTTATAAGTCATTCAATGTTATTGTAAAAAATCTAACAAGTCAATTGAATAGAATCTACATCAATAATCATGTTATATGGAATGATGGAAAGACAGTCCAGAGGAAATCAGAAATGGCCCTTTAATGGCTTAACATGCATGAAAAAATCGTACACTTTTACAGCTGTACGTAAAGAACATTTTCCTTCGTCGTATTTGGATTTTTATGTAGAAAGATGTTAACCCTTTATGTACTGAATTATGAATTCATGAAAATTTTATCTTCTAAAGCATTTTTTGTGAATTGTTGAAAGTACATTAGAAGATTTCCATGATCATTTAATAAATTTTAGAGGAATTTTAGAATGATTAAAATATTTAGGAGGATTAATTAAATTTGAATTTATAGTGATTTTGTGCAATATTTATAGCCACATTCAAATATTTTATTTTAAATATTTTTCTTAATATTTTGTATAATTAGGAAATGTACAAATATACTGTTCTTACATTAGAAATATAGAAATATTTCCGAATTGAAAATCCCCCCCCCCCCTCTCTCCCAACGCCAAGAAAGCTGAAAAGATGCAAAGGCAAAAGAAATCATCCTTTTAAAAATACTTTTGTTTTGTGTATCCAATAACGCTTTTGGAACAAGATAAATTAATGCATCTATAACTCATTCTAAACTGTATTACTACTAATCGATGTATTAAATGAATTTTATAACAAGTTATTTTACTGGTACTTATAAGTACCGTCAGTAGATAAAGGGTTAAAGCAGTTTTAGAAATGCATATATGAAATGATAAAAGTAAATACGTTTTGGGTAAAATTGTTGGCCCAGGACTGATTTATAACCCCTTGCCTGTGACGCCCGAACTCAGGTCGGGTAACGCAAATACGCCAATTTTGGAATGTCCAACCTGAGTTCGGGCAAGAGAAAAATCGGTGATTCAATTCCGAAGCCCGAAATCAGTTCGTCCAATGCTTAAAAACAATGCAAAGAAACTTTTAACTTGTGAAATATTTATATACCTGCCTGTCAAACATAATGGGCTTTGAATGAAATTTGGGAAGAACTGCAAAATTACAAAAATCCGACAAATGGCGCGAAACTGCCGAACTTTTCGCGGGAAAGTATCGCCATCTGTTGGGAAAATGGTAAATTACATATCATGAACTGGACAAACTGAGTTCGGGCTTCACGGAATTGAAACAACCGATTTTTCTCTTGCCCGAACTCAGGTCGGGCATTCAAAACTTGACACAATTGAGTTGCCCGAATGGAGTTCGGGCGTCACAGGCAAGGGGTTAGAGGGGGGGAAAATCCATTTTTGGCACGTTTTTCTCAAATATATTCCACAGGCAAGGGGTTAAAATCATGATTTATCTAAGTTATATTCATAAAAATGAAAAGACATGAAAATGTTAAAAATATAACAGCATAAAAAGCTATACCAAGTATTCATAAATTCACAAAATTTCAGCATGATATAAGGTGATTCCTAAAGAAAAAAATATATTTAACTAGGGCGAGCTAAAACAGATTATTTCATAAAACAATATATGATCAGCATGAATAAAATGTGATTTATAAAACTAAAATAAGTGCACCTTTTCAAGAAATAACTTATAAAAATTTTGTGAAATGGGTCATGTGAATAGCACTTAGAACGTGCAAATTGTAATTTTCCAACTGGACGAAAAATGTCCGGGCCAGGATTCGAACCTGGGATCACTTGGCTGAAGCCACCACGCTCTACCAACTGAGCTATCCCGGTCGAATCTGGAGGGCATAATTCATCCAGTTAACCTTATTGATCATAGCATTTGGTCTGATATTTTAATCAGCTGAACAGAATAGATCGCAGGCTATTCTGTTGAGCTGATTAAAATATCAGACCAGATGCTATGATCAATAAGGTTAACTGGATTAATTATGCCCTCCAGATTCGACCGGGATAGCTCAGTTGGTAGAGCGTGGCGGCTTCAGCCAAGAGATCCCAGGTTCGAATCCTGGCCCGGACATTTTTCGTCCAGTTGGAAAATTACAATTTGTATGATTGCTTTACCAGTTTGAAATAATTATGTTAAAAATAATTTAATTTCGAACGTGGTTTACAAGAATATGATAAATACGTGTAATGCGTGTAGGTTAAAGATTTTGTGTAATTTCGTGTAATTAAATACTCTGAATCTAATAAATAAATAAACATTTATTTCGACCTCTTCCTTCCCCCCCCCCTCTTAAAAAAGGGAGAAAAAACATGCGATTATTTATATAAAAATTCTCCTTGTAATTTTATCGTTTACGCGTGCTGCGTGTTTATCTTATAACTATTCTATATGTAATAAACATACACACACACACATATATATATGTATGTGTGTGTGTGTGTTAAGATAAACTGATACGAGCAACTCCATTGCGGTGAAATATGAATATCAGCAGATTAATTGAAGTTTAATTACAGTCGTCGTGTTGATACCGGTTGATTTTGGTCAAAAAGCATTAGGATTTTCCACAAAAAGAAAAACGAATTTCGAAAATCGAAGAGATTTTATTGTTTTCTTCGACTAAAATACAATGAGTACACTCTAAGAAATCTCACTGCTAAATTACGGTCAGTGACTGGCAAAATGTGTGCCAGTCACTGACCGTAAAAATAATGTTTTGACCGTAAAGCTGTCATGACCATAAAAATACAAGTTTACCCGTAAACTTTTGCCCGTAAAATTTAAAGTCACTGACCGTAAATTAACAAGTTTACCCGTAAACTTTTGCCCGTAAAATTTAAAGTCACTGACCGTAAATTAACAAGTTTACCCGTAAACTTTTGTCCGTAAAATTTAAAGTCACTGACCGTAAATTAACAAGTTTACCCGTAAACTTTTGCCCGTAAAATTTAAAGTCACTGACCGTAAATTAACTTTATGCTCGTAAAAATTAGCTTCATTTTTTAAAGGCCAGTGACCGTAAATTAATATTATGCCCGTAAAAGATAGCTTCATTTTTTTATGTCCAGTGACCGTAAATTAACATTATGCTCGTAAAATATATCTTCATTTTTTAATGTTCAGTGACCGTAAATTAACATTATGCTCGTAAAAGTTGTCTTCATTTTTTTATGCCCACTGACCATAAATTAATATGGTCCTTATTAATTTAAGATTACTGCCCGTAAAATTAGCAAGTCATTGGACTTACATAGCTGGGCTTCATCTGGGCAATTCAGAGACCCCAGGTGGGTAGTTTGGGGACTCTGCTGCTTTTGACAGGGTATAAACTGGGCTCTGCTCAGCTTACTTCAAGCAGTTCTACTCTGATTGGATAAATATATGACAGTTATGAGTAGATTAGCAATGGCGTTAAATTTGTTATTTATCGCTGGGAATCCGATTACAATACATGTAGTTTTTTAAACAACTAAAAAGTTACAGGATGCAGCAATCTGTAGTTTTGAATCTGCATATTAAGTTTCTAGAAATCTATTTCTGCAATCAATATATATATATATATATATATATATATATATATATGTGTGTGTGTGTGTGTGTGTGTGTGTGTGTGTGTGACAATTCATATTTATTTCAAAATTTCCAAAAGCAGATATTTTCAAAAAATATTTGAATATATGTGACAATTCATGTTTATTTCAAAATTTCCAAAAGCAGATAGTTAAAAAAATATTTGAATTGTAACCTATAAAAATGATCGATAAACTTTCTAGAAGCTTTAAATATGCGAATTCAAAATTTCAACTCATATTCATTAATTTTTGTTTTATGTTGGAAAAAAAAAAAAAAAAAAAAAAACACATTGCAATCAATTTTCCTATGATAAATAACAAATTCAATATGAGAGGGTCCGAACATTAAACATGCATAAATAAACAACTTAGATCAAATGACTTGAAATTTGATATACTGGGGTAAAATTTCATGTAGAATCCCAGTATGATGGGTTAGGAATAAAATTTGTGGAGCAATTTTTATTTATAGGCAGCCCTCTTAAGAAAAAAATTTTAAGCATAGCATTAAACCACAAAAATTCCCTTTCTTTACATTCCCACATAATTTGTTTACCGACAAAAATTATTTCAATTTAAGAATCAGAATTTAAAAATGTTTTATTATAGCCATATGCATATTTAAGCAGAAAATATATCGCAACAATTAGAAAGAATCAATTATGGAGTTCTTTTAGCCAAATTAATAAGAAAGAGAATCAGATAAGGCTTAACATGTACTTCACAACTATTTTATAAATTTTGGTTTTAAAACAAATTTTTTAGAAAAAAAATATTGTTAAATTTCTCAATTTTAAAGTGTTAATACTTTTTTTCTGTTATGTTATTTAACTAACTTATATGTAGAACAACTTTTATTAAGATCTCAATCGTATTTACCATTTGGACAAGATGAATGCAATTAAAAAAATTTTTACAACAGGAGACAAATGGTAGTGCCTGTAAATTTTTAATTAACTTCTCTCCCAAATCAGGTGAATGTGGGACAAATACTTTCCATGGTGATAAGACTTTTCAAGTTTAACTTCTTGCTATTAGGATTTTTTGTCTTTGCAGTGAAACAAAGCTCAAATTGTACATCCATTGCAAAGATTAAAGCATGCAGCATCTATTGTGCCCTGCAAGACATAATTGCAAAAACTTCCTTTTTTGGTTATTAACCCCTTCGCAACGAGCACACTTTACAGAATTTTTAATCTTTTGCCATTGATTTTTGCAAACAGAAATTTTCTACAAATTGAATCGCAGAAATACTATGATTGAATAAGCCAAAGTTTACAATAAAAGATAACTGTTGAGAGCAATCAAGAATTACGAGATCTTTTGCAGCATGTATACCAGTTGCTCGTCCCCAAGGGGTTAAGAGTTCAAACACTAATGAAGTTCATGTCTAGGTATTTTAAATTTATTAATGATATAATGAGCATAAACTACTGGAGCACAATCCACTGAGCAGTCTACTTTTTTTCAGTAGATTGTGCTCCTTGATGTTATAAATACCTAGATACGAACCATCCTTTATGTTGCAAAACTAATTTGTTAATTTACCCATTTAAAAAAACTATTGAATTTAAACAATTCACTGTTAATTCATTCAACAATTTCACTTTTGTGTAATAATCTGACAGAAATAGAGATGTTCCAGAATATAATTATTAAAAATGAAAATTAATATTTAGGAATGTGAAAGAAAATACAATAAAATCTTCTGATATGGAACTATCAGAAAAAAGTACTAGATAAACATATTTGTTTAAAACTGACAAATTAAAATCTGGACAAAATTTCTGTAAAATGATGAGTATTTTTCATTTAAAATAAATTCTTTCAGAAAAAAAAAAAAAAAAAGTAATATTTATATATATATATATATGAACAGTAAAAACAAATAATTGAAAAGTGACAAAAAAATTTATTTACAATATTACAAATATGATAAATGATGTACAAATATTTACATAACAATTACATTCAAATACTCCACTTAGATGAAAAATCCTTTACTTCATTAATGAGTTTTAAAACTTTCGGATGAACATCAACCCTCTTTCCAAATCTTCAATTTCTGTTCCTTCTGTTCCTCTGCATGAGGATTTATCCCAAACAATACTCTCTAAAAATACAAAGAAATACAATGAGAATAAACAAAAACAAGTTTAAATAACTTATAACAGAATTAAAGACAAACAAATCAATTGCATAGTATTACACACAAACAGGGCTCTTGAATTACATGACCTGCTTTTGGCATGACTCAAGAGACTGCCTTATAAATGATTGAGCAATTAAAAATATAATATTTGAAAAGTACAGACTTTCACAAACTATTTTATTAAGACAATACAAATATAGACTTAAAAAGAACAAATAAATATTATACGATAAAATAAAACCCAATTTAAAGTACAGGCAAATAATTGTAAATATCTCTTAGCATTGCAGTAAATATTTCATTTTTTTAATGAAGATCCTGAAACAATTTTATTGCAGCTTCCTCATCATCTGGTAATTGCCAAATGGTAAAATCACTATCAGTGTCAGCAATAAATATCAGTTACAACTTAATATTAAATATTTTCTATTTGAAAAATAGCAAATTAAGATTTTTACAAGGTTACAATTAAGTAGTAATAATAATAATTTAAAAGATTCATGTTCAATAAATAGCAAATCATAATGTTTGGCACGATTTACAATAAAATTCCTTTGCATGTTGAGGGTTCAAATAAATGGCACATTAGCATACATTTTGGCATAGTGTTACTATAATGGAAAAGTAATATTTATTTTATTCAGGTAACGCAATGATTGGGAAGCTTTAGACAGGTGTGTGATCTTGGCTTAAATTTTTATCGGTCTAATTAAATTTACTTAAGGTTATCTATTAGAAAAATGAATTTATTTTTAGTGCATCTTACAAAGTAGCAAATTATATGGTGAATTCTTATAGAAAAACAGTTTCTTCCATTTCTTCCGGCCGGTTTTTTCCACTTTGAAAGAAACTTGCCAACCCTGAATTAAAGTTATGTATATCAATCAATGAATTGATCAGCAAGGATTATTTTTCGCAGACCGACGCATGTCGCAGTTTTTTCCACAGACGAATTTCGCATTCTTTTTCGCAGACTGACGAATTTCGCAATCTTTTTCGCAGATTGACAAATTTCGCAGACTGACAAATTTCGCAATCTTTTTCGCAGATTGACGAATTTCGCAGACTGACAAATTTCGCAGACTGACAAATTTCGCAATCTTTTTCGCAATGTTCTCCTTCGATCGATTTGCGAAATTAGTGATATTTTCCTATTACCGATTGGCAAATTTGACTCTTTTTTCCACAAACCGATAAGCGAATTTACGAAACTCACTTTTTTTTAAACGTGTTTGTGGACAAATTTTGCCACAGAGAGCCGAAGAAAATTCCATGGAAAAGAAATCTGCAGTAAGGGGAAAAAACTGCAACACCCGTCGCCTGTCTCGAACTTTCTACTACCAGGCCATACATTAACATGCATTGCTAGATATGAAAATATAATAGAATATAGAGCCGTAGCGAGTACTCAGTATATACTCGGTATTCGGCCTACTCGGCCAATTTGTGGAGTACTCGGTACTCAGCCAAATTTCAGCCGAGTACTCTGCCAATACCGAGTAGTTGCAAATATTTCATTTTTTAAGCATATTTAAAGACAAATTAATTTATAAGTGATCTATAAAAAGTTATTTGAATATAAATGCATAATATATGCCATAATTCATAAAAACTATTTACTCTGTACATAAAAATTTATCTATAAAACATAGAAAAGGGTAAGAAAAAACCCACATGCAAAATTAATGTAAATTTAAGTTTAGTTTTATATTTATATTTTTTAAAAGTTATTTTTAAAACTGTAGGAAAAGACTGATTTTGGATAAAGAAGAAGTGTGTAGAAACAGAAAATATAATAAATGCAATTAAAAAAAATAATTAAATTTGCTGTATGGCAAATTATGGTACAAAAACACTATAATCATTCTACATTTTCAAGATATGGGGTATTTCCTTTATTGCTGTAAATTTGGCCTGCTTCAGAAAAAATGTGTTCACTGCGAGTGCCCTTTCTCCTTTTTGCATTAAAAAATGTACTTTCATAGTAAAAACTGACTCAACGTTGTCTTAAAAAGAGTGCCCCGACTTTTAAATTTCAAAAGTGGCTTTAAAAACCAAAAGAATACCTTTAACAATTAAAAAAAGTGCCAATAGGAATCTGAAAAGTGCCCTCAAGAATCCAAAAAGTGCTCTTAAGAATTAAAAAAATGTCTTTTTCTCATCAGCTGCACCCTGCTTTTTTTTTTTTAACTTGGTGGAAACTCTGCATTAAAAATTATGATAAAAATATGTTTGTCATGTGTATGGCACCGGTTGAGACAAAGCTGACCAGGATAATATAATAGTACTAAATGAACTCGACATTTTCCATATTTTATTTTTCTTGTGCTGCATAACTTAGGATAAGACCCTAAAAATAAACCAGAAGTGGTATTTAGCCTAGACACCACTTCACTTCCCGCAGACATGGATCATTAGATTCCCCTGTTTCTGCTTTTACATAAAATATAGGTTTTTTTGTGTCTGATAACATAGGTTTTTATCAGGGCTGACAAGTTTCTGCCAGTAAGGGGCAAAAACTGGCAAAAACTAAGAAATAATAAAAAGAAGAACTTTAACTCCCAACGATTCATAATTCACACATGTATTTGATATGTAAACAATTAAATTAAAAATTAAAACTAAAAATTATGAATGTTATTCCAAGTAGCAAAAAGCTTCAAAATAATCATATAAATATATACTTTGTTTATATTACTAATTTTATTTTACTTGAAAAACCGAAATTTTCATAATTTGGTAATCTGATGGATTTGTGTACAAGTTGTATTACAAGTATTATTTACAGTTGAATTTCTATCTAAAAAAAAAAAAAAATTACAAAAAATTCTATGATATTTTAACTAATCCCTGTTCAGATAATTTTTAAATAAATAATATAATGCAATAACTTAAAGATTATCTACTATATGGAATATGGTTATATATATATATATGGTTAGAACATTTTCAACTAAAAGTCTTAAATTAAAAAAGTCAGATTTGTTCCTTTGAATACTGTATTTAAATGAAATGTTTTTAAATCCACGGAATTACAAGATCCACATATAACTACAGCTCCAAGTTAAAAAATTAGAATAATAGAAAAAAAAGGAATTGTGAAAAAAGGTTTTTCATGTAGTATCGCTTATACAAAAAGTAATACAGGATAAAACTTAATATTGTAAGAATCTAAATTGTTTGTAGAATCTTTTAGCATTAAAATTAAAATAAAATACAAAAAATAAAATAATTATTCACACTTAGAAAAAATCAAAATATTAGAATAACCATTTACCTGGTTCAAAACATTAGAATATTGCATTGTAAATAATATGTGTTTAAAAAAAAAAGGAAAAATGGTTATTCTTTAATATTTTGTAGCATCACCTTTACATTTTATAACAGCATGAACTCGCTTTGCCAAGCTAGCTACAGGTGGTTCACAATGTTTTCTGTTCAGACATGACCATGCCAACTTTATGCTGGAAAGAAGCTCAACTTTGTTTTCTAGCGCAATATCTATTGTGTCAAAAATGCTTATTTTATGCAACCTTCTGAACCAATCAAGAAAATTCATAAGTATTCTAATTTTTTGAACCACCTATTTTAGTATTATAATATTTTGAATAATGAAAATAATTTTACAAAAATAAAATATTCACTCATAGTTTAATATTTTACAGTTTTAATTTTCTTTAATAACATGCAAATGTATTAAAACATCCATCGCTGTTCTTTTTCAATTGTAGTACAGCGAAATAAAGCTAAATGCAATTCGAAATACGAATGGAATTAATTATTCCAATTTTTTGATTTGGAGCTGTATAATATTTCTATGAGAAAGATTTTTTACAGTTATTAATAAATTATGTTAAATTACAGAAAAGTATTTTGAGCAAGTATTGATTATTTTTCTTTTCTTTTTAATTTAAAATAAGTATTGGATATAGTTTTCTATTTTGAATTTTAAACTGAGATTTTAAATACTCTAATAATTGTTTATATATAAAATTACACAACCATATTATAAGAAAAGTTTTATCTGTTACATGTTACATTACTCATTTTTTCTAATGCAAATTTATTTATTTTAAATTAAAACTATCCACAGTATTTTATTTGTTATTTATCCGTAATAAAATTTACTTAGGAAATTTAATACTACTAAAAAAGTCTGATTATGTCACAAAATATGTTTATGTCAGTTGTTGCCAGTTTCTGCCGGCAAAAACCCAGCCCTGGTTTTTACGCGGTCACCTCCACGATTATTCCTACTAAACTGACGATCCTCTTTTCAAGAATAAATGAAAAATGTGTAAATTTGCATAAAAGGACAAAACAAAATAAAAAGATATAGAATTTTTTTTCTTTGAGAAAATCATGTGAAAATATTTTTACCAAAAAGAAAGTCCTTAACTTCAGAAAAAAGTCAAATGCGCGTGCACAGACACATATATATATGACTTACCTCGGATTTTCACACATAAGAAGCTCTCAAAGTCTTCATTAAACAGCATACACAACATTTGTAGCTGATAGACATGTGGTGGATTCAAATCAAATTTCTTTTTCTTTCTTTTCTTCTCGCATAATTTATCAGTTCTGTTAGCTTTTCCTTTATTGCACTTTCAAAAGCATCTCTCAAAGAAAATCCAATAGATTTTCACCACTATTAACTGTCCATATGAAGCTTGTTCAAAACAATAGTCATTACACATCATTTTGTTCTCATGTATCATGTATCCATAAGAAACAAATTTTGTATTGTAATCAACAGGCACATAGCAGCAATATTATTCCAATTGTAGACGATCAATCAAGTGACTGTCAGCCATGTTTAGATATTGAAATTAACAATGAACTAAATAACAGAATTAAAGATTTGAGTCAATTTTATTTAAGATTGCAGTGTAAACACAATATTCCTGCCAGCACCATTCAAATTATAGTTAGTGAATTAAGCAAGTTTTGTGATAGTCTGAAAGGTAATATTCTTCAGTCTGTTTTAACAGTACTAGATAATATAACAATAGATCAAAGGATAGTACCAATGCCATCGGTTAATGCCATCAATGCAGACACATTAAGTTGTGCGAATGGAACACTGTGATCTGATTTTTTAAGGAAAGTTTTTTTAAACAGAATTTTCATTTTGTTCAACCTGTTAATTTAAAATTGAGTCTTAATGAAAAAAATCAGCAATGCATTTTTCATTACACACCAATACATGACACTCTCAAAGCCCTTTTGAATGACAAATTCATACTAGAACAATTTTTAAATCCCATTTCTGAAGAAACTGGCCTACTTTGTGAATTCACATAGATTGATCTATTTACAAAAGCAGTCAGCTTTTTAAGCAAAATTTGAATACATTACAATTAATTCTATACCAAGATAGCTTTGAAATAGTTAATCCGTTAGGTTCATCTAGAACTAAGCATAAGATATTGGCAATGTATATGACTTTAGGTAATATTTATAAATTCAACAGATCTAAAGCAAATCCAATTCAGTTAATATTACTGTGTAAAGAAAAACATTTGAAATATTTTGGACATGAAGCAGTATTTCACCATTTAATTAAAGACTTGAAGTCAGTGGATTGATTGTTAACAACAATGTACATAAAGGCACAGTTGCATATATTGCTGGAGATAACTTGGGTAGTCACAATATTGGAGGATTCACAGAAAGTTTTGCCCATGGCCGTATATGTAGATTTTTTGAAATAACACATGACTTCCAAAATTCACCTTTATTAAAAGCAACTGCACGATCTGAAATGTCATATGATGCTACTGTCCATTTATTACAGACTTCTGATTTACAATCAGTCTGTGGCATCAAATGTAATTCTATTTTTAATGAACTTGGTTTTTATCATAGTATGTTCACCAGGATTGCCTCCATGTTTAGGACACTATGTATTTGAAGGCATGGCATATGATGTACATTTATTTATTAAGTATTTCATAAAGACAAAAAAATGGTTCACACTTAAATATCTTAACAATGCAATAGATAAATTTCCATATAAAAGGTGAAGATGCTAAAAATAAACCAAATACAATATCTTTGAATTCTGATAAATTATCTGGCCATGCTATTCAAAACTGAACATTGTTAAGATTTCTCAGCATTTATTTAAGATACAAAATAATAAACCAAGAAGACCCAGTCTGACAACTTTCCTGTATCCTACAAGAAATAGTAATTTTAATATGTTCCTCAAAAATTAGTCATACACCAATTGTATATTTAAATACACTTATAGAAGATTACTTGCATCATAGACAAATATTTTTTCCAACACTATTACGACCAAAACACCATTATGTCACATTAGCCTGAGCTTAACAATTTAGGCCTCTCATTTGGGTTTGGAATATGCGTTTTGAAAGCGCATACTTTTTTTTTTAAATGCATACGCAACACTAAAAATTTTATTAATGTCACATCAACCCTGGCTGAACGTCGTGAATTGTATCAAGCTTATTTAAGACCGGGATTATATTTTAGTGATCCTATTTCAACAGAACATTTCTCACCACTTATTTTTAATTGTTGTGATGTACAAACAGTAAATGCTCTAAAGAAATATTTTGCCACCTGATGAGAACCTGTATTTTGCACAAAAAATATTATTTAATAATACTCTAATAAAAGCCGGTCCAGGTATTTTTTTTTTTAGACCGTTGACCAGGCCCCTTACCTGCCAGGCTTTTGCCTAGCTTAACGAGTTGATACCTGGCAACGGGGCAAGAATTCGCCTGTTCTTCACTTGGCGAAGATGTGTTTGCTAAATCTGTAGGCCAACGTATTTTCAGTGCGTCTTGTTGCTCCGGTCAAGGTATTGCAATTCAAGTTGAAGTAATTAAAATTAAAATTATACAGTTTATTTTGCTTCATAATGAAAAACTATTTTTTGTAATCAAGACCTTAAATGTTATAAAATACCAAACTTTTCTTTATATTCTTTTGATAATAAGGATGATGTTTGTAGTTAACAATTCAATCTTCAATCATCAAATTTTCAATCTTCAATGTATGTCAGTAATCTAAACAGAGAGGGAGAAAAAAAAGGCCTGGAATGAATTCTTTAGGATATTGTAAAAATTTACACAATTAACAATGTGTTATTAAACAGGGCTTAATTTCTAAAAAAAAAAGTACCAAAGCCCTAATATTCTGCAGTACTTAACAACCGAAGCCCCCCCCCCCCTCTCCAATCTGCAAATTTATATTTTATACATTTGCAAAATTTATTTTTTTCTCTTCAGCAAAATAAAATTTTTAAATATAATTAGCATATAATTAGCTGTGTCAACTATCCCACTTTTCAGTTTCCACTCCTTCCGAATAGAAATCTTTGCCTAATTTTAATGTTAATTTATTGCAGAATTATGCGATTAAGTGAAGTAAGGATTATGATTCCGAAAAAGAAAAAAGAATATTTTGTAGCTATGCAAATATATATATATTTTTTTTAATGAACAAGTATAACGAAAATTTTCAAAAAATCTTAACGTGCCTAAGATTTTATATATTTTTTTCTTTTGTTAATATTAAGCAACAATTTCTAAGAAAGAACCCGATTTGCCCGGCTAATATTTAAATAAAATATTAACTGAAATAAAGAAATTCCAGAGCTGAGCTCTGGTACAAATTAAGGACTGACTATACGATTTGGCATTCTTCTTCATAATTTAAACTTATATGACATTTAAAGACAAAAAAAACTTTTACTTATTTAATAATTTATATGATGTAAAAAAAGCCCTGGTGAATTCTGAGGAATATTTAAATATTTACTAAAAACAGAGAAGTACCGGAGTCGAGTTCCAGCATAAATTAAGCCCTGTTATTAAGCACCATTCAGACAGAAAGGGTGTGGGGGGTGAAGGCTCCACATTTTTTATTCATTAAAAATCCTTTATATTGAAACAAACCCATTCTTTTCAGACGAAGCTACTGGGCATGCACATTGTGAACATTATCATACAGGGTTTTTTCTGTTGCTAGAAAAACAAATGATTCAGATTGGTTTATGAATGATTCATGCTTTGAAATTGAGGATTCATTTCTCAAAACAGCTGCAATCAAATTCTTATTTATATGTTGTTTTGTTGATTATTCTTTACATTATGATTTTTGCGTCAAGGTCTGTAAGTTAGGTATATGTTGTCTTAATTTTCAACATTTGGCAATGATAGGACATTTATGAAAGCTTCTATGAGTGCACTACACAGAATTTTTGTGGGGGTTGAATGAATCTAATTTGTCAGGCTCTAGCATGAAATACTTAGGGCTCAGAAACTTCAAGAAACCGAGTTTAGCCAAGCAAGGAAAAAAACAGTTAACACTGTCTAGTACAGGGTTTGAAGAAAGTTAGCTAAAATTTTTAAAAATCAAGCCAGTGGCCTTTTTTGTTTTAACCGGCTTTTATTATTGGTCTTTTTTAGACTTTACTCAAATATATGCAATATGAACTTTAAAATTTCACGCTTTGTTACCCTTTTTTTTTTTTCATTCATATAAGAATATTTTGTTATGAAATACTAATTTCAGACTGCAAAATTTGATTTTTACAAAGAATTTTGCCTAAATAATTTGTTTTCATACAAAAAATTGTTTAATTTTGTCTCTTATTACAAAGTTTTTTTTGTTTTTGTTTTTTGGTACAATATCAAACCTTTCAAATCAAATATCAAGTGTTAAATATTTGATAAAAACTGAACTCTTATTTTCATAGGTACATGTTAAAGAACCTAGAATGCTTTTGATATATGTTAATTTCAGTTGCTAAATAAATCGATAATCAAGGCAGGATTTGTGCCCAAAATTTTGAGTTGAGTTGATTTATGACGGCCAATTATCAACACGAGGGATATAGGCCCTTGGGGGGGGGGGGGGTATGCCCTCCGTGGGGGTCTTTTTAAGGGATCCTAGTCCGTATTTACGGCAAGGTTCGAAGAAAACCACAGAAAACTCTGAACGGTTAGGTCGACGAGCGCGACAGGGGACGACCCAGCACCTCCCCGTGTCCCCGTCTACCAGCTTTGAGAGCAGAACCTCTCAGCCACTGGTGGGGCGCAAAATTTTGAAATCTCAACCAATATAAAATTGGGAATGGGAGGTTCCTGCGCAAAAACTTTTTTTAATCACTTTCTGAAGAATTTTGCTTTTGGAAACAATCAAGTGGGAAAATCAATCCATAGAATATGAAACCCTGAAAAAGAATGTATAACATTCTTACATTTGACTTCTTAAACGGGAAATCTTCCATTCACAAAATTTAAGATATTTTCACTGTGACCGAGCGACAATTTTCGCATTATTTTTCAGTGACTGATTAACAAATTTTGTGAAGATTTTTCGAACGGCAGATCCACAAAATTTACAATTTTCTCTGTGACCAATTTATAAATTTCGTGCTATGTTCCAAGATCGATTAGTAAATTTCATGTTTTCTTTTTGCAACAAATTGAGAAAATTCCCAATTTTTCCCATGACCAATTTACAAGATATTTTCCCACGCCCGTTCCATGAATTCTCAGAATTTTTTTTTTCCTACTATAGATAAGCGAAATTTGCAATTTTTTTGCATGTGACTGATTGACGAAATTCAGTTTTTTATCAAAACAGATTAATGAATTTAACGATTTTTTCTATAACCGACTGAGAAATTTCGAGATTTCCTCTGTAAACGATTAGCAAATTTTACGATTTCTTCTTGCAGTACATTGGCGAAATTCCCAAATTTTTCATCATGTTGAAAATTTTTTCAGGCATCTGATTGTCGAATTTTATGATAATTTCTAATGATAAATTAAGAAATTTTGTTATTTTTCCCCCATGATCAATTGGTGAATTTCTGGATTTTTCTTGGAACCAATTGTTGAACTTTGCTTTTTTTTTTTTTTTTGCCCCAATAGATTGACAGACAAATATTCCGATTTTTTTTTGTACTTACGTATTAACGCAACCGCAGCTACAGATTTAGCGGTTTTTAAGTGCTGGCAATCTTTAGTAGCACTAAAAAATGGCATAAAAAATCAGCAAACAAGGAATCCAAAAGATAACTGCATACGAACAACAAGATTGCTCTTTATTGGCGCACCTTCTGCTGCGGTGGCGTTAATACGCAAGTACATTGCTAAAATATTATTTTAAATAAAATACCAATCTATTTTTTTATTTCCTTTTTACCTCCAAAATAACAATAATACAAATTTGCAAGTAACATTTTGAAAAAAAAAAAAAAAAAAAAAAGCAAAACAGAAAAAATACACCAAAATTTATATTTTTAAAATAACAGATTGCAAATCCTAAAATACTTTGAAATTTTCTTGAGAGACTTTTGAGTCTGTGTGTGTATGGGGGGGGGGGGGGGAGGCAACATTGCAACACTGAGTCTAAACAGATTAATAACTACAAATATTTCATAGAGAATATGCAAATGTTAAGTATTTTGAAAAAATTTATAGCAGCAATGCGGATAGTGGACCATTGTACCCCATGTTGAAAGTTCAATTTATTCTGATAAAAATATTATTGAAAGCTTTCTTTTATGCATGTTAAATTTAAATAAAAACAATAATTTTGCCTTTGCAAAAAAGTTAATTATCTTATCTATAACCTTTAAATTACTAAATAAAAATAAAACATTAGGGGGTGGTCCATTGTACCCCGCTCTTCCCTTCATAGTAACTTAATTTATGTAAACAAAAATATACTGAAATAAATATCAGCGGCAAAATATTATTTACCGACATATAAACACCGATTAGATTTGAAATCATTTTAGGAAATCGTTAGCAAAACAATTGAATCAATTTTTTAACTAAAATAACTTATAAAACCGAATTCTGTATTTTTACGAGTAGTTAACTATTTATTTCTCAAGTTTAAACAAATTAGGCATTCCATGTCACGTGTGGAACAACTTTTTTACATATTATTGCTATTTTAACAATGTTATTGTACCCTCAGATTAAAACAACTATGCTAATATGAAAATGCATGTTTTTTCTGCTAGTTGTAATGCATAGTTGATATTCTAACAATTTATAAGTAAATAGATGTCACGTGCAGGACATTTTCTCAATTATTCTCCGTACATGGATGCTGACACACAAATATATATTAAGAAACAAGATGCTATACATTAAATGATAAGCATACTATTGTGCATGATATAACAAAAGAAAAAGAAAATAACTTACTTATATATAATATCCAGCAAAACGTTATAAAAGCCACGCTACCACACACTCAGCGACACACGTTTTCAAAAGGCGTCCATATTTGTTTGACTTTGGCGAAGGGCGACCTTGAATTCCTCGTGACGTATGATCTGTAACAGCCAATAGCAGGTGGTCACTGCGAAAATCTTTTATTGAAGTCGTTATCTTTTACGGTAACTGGCCATTTTTGGAGAATAATGGCAGTGGCCGTTTTTTAATCTGCGGACAGTCTGAATTTTACAGCATTTTGTTATAAAATACGGGTATTGGACTTTTTTTTCAAAGAAGGGAGTTGCCCGTATAATTCTACGGTCAAATCTCCGAATTTTACGGAAATTTCTTAGAGTGTAAAGCACTCTCCACTCATATTTGATATCGTGTACTCTTTCATTGTTAATATTCTAACGGCTAATCATGATATACTTCTAAACTGGATTACATTGCAGAAATGATGTAATAATATACTCTTTCGAATGTTCCAGATTCTCACTTCAGACAGCACATAATTTTGAAGACAACAAATATCACAAAAATCTATTCTCCGCATCTCATGTTTCTCTCCGCATCTTAAATATCTAAGCGCGCAAGATTATTTACGCCAATGCAGGTCCATAGACCAGCGAATCACCGCTTTGGAGTGAATATGAATTGTGTTTTAAGAGAGGCAGAAAAATGAAGTACTTAGGTTCTTGCGAGAAAAGGCGCGAATTTAGCTTTGGAATATATATATAAAAAAAGAAAGAAAGAAAGTAAATGGTACAAATTATAACTTTAAATAGAATAAATTCGGCTTTTTAAAAATTGAGAAATAAAAAAGATTTCTGCAGAAAAATAATTACGGGAGCGTTTTTTAGGATATTTTGAAAGGAAATAATATATTAAGTATGCATTTTATATAGAAAGGAATTTAAATAAATAAAATAAAGGGAATATAGTGTTTAAGATGGGGAATAATTTTTTTTAACTACGGTTGCACAATAAATTTAGAAGGGCAAAATTTTTTTGGAATAAATTTAATGAAGTGCGGAATTTTAATTTTTGTAACATATATATAAATGTTCTGGTTCTCATTACACAATACAAAAATTTGTGGATTTTACAGAAAAAGATTGTCAACCAGAACGCCAGTAAAAAACTGTTTATTTTACGAAAAAAATTTAAATTTATTACGAACTTTCTACCGTAAAATAAACAATTTACAGATTTCCTCCGAAATAAAATCTGATTTTATTACGACAGTTATTTCAACAGATTTTGTAGTAAAATAAACGGTTTTTAGATTTTTTTTTTATTTTTTGTAAAATAAACAACTTTTTAGTGGCATCCTGGCTGAAGAGTTCTTTATTGCAAAATCAACATATTTTTTTTTCTTTCCTTTAGAATTTACGCTCATTTCATGTTCTTCTGTACAAGTGTATATTTATTTCTGTAGACATGTAAAGAGTATGTGAATAATAACAAACTTATAAACTGTGCATTTAAGTTTCGTTTTAAAAAACGTTGTTTTAAACTTACAGAAGGCTCCAGCTTTTCATCAGAATACGGAAAAGAAAAAGAACAAGAAAAAGAAAGAAGGAATGAAAAACTTTTGAAATTTGTTTACATAATGTTAAATTTAAACAAATTGTATAAAAAGTGGTTTTTTTTTTCTTAAATTCGTGTTAAGTCAAATTCTTGTACTAAAAACATAATTGGAAGTTCAAGGGTCAACAATTCTTTGTACCAAAGAGAAGTGAACGAGGCTTTTGTTCTTGAAAATATTTTAACTCTTAACTACTGTTAGCAATCTCAAAAACCGCTGCTTTTTTTTTCCAATTTTCACAGTTTAGCTTTTAATTTTCGGTTTAACTATAGATACTAGTGAAATGTTGCTTTGTTTTGAGTTTGCCTAGTACTATCGCTAGAACTTCTGAATTGGTGGATTTTGATTATAATAGTCCTGTACATAGTACAGTTTAGTACAGGAACAGTATCCTACGAGTTAATCGAGCTTTTTATTCAACTTTCAATCAAGCGGTCTCAGAGACTGATTACAGTAGCTATGAGACAATTTTTGTCACAACAGTTAAGGTTTAAAACTTAATCCATAATTTTATTTGGCATGTTCACTAAAATATTAAATGAAGTTGTAGATATGCTAACCAGCACAGCAGTTTTACTTACCCATCATATGTAGTATAAGGTAAGTAATCGTTTTGAAAATCGAAAAAAAAAATTGACGGATTTACACGTTTCAGACACTGTAGAATCCGAAAAACACATTTTTAGACAAAAAAATTTGCCGTCCGTCTGTCTGTGTGTGTATCTGTAAACGCTCTATCTTCCGAACAAATTGAGATAGGGACTTGAAATTTGGTATGTACTTAGTATGTAATAATGAGAAAAAGATTTTTGAATTTCAATAACCTCGGTTATCCGTAACTATTTTTTCGGACTCTCGAAATATTCGTTCTGATAAAAGGTATATAAAATATAAATGCTGGACGATTACACCATAAAACATTACAACATTAAAGAAGTGAGTATAAAACGTCACAAATTTACTGAATAGTGTATTTAATAAAAAAAAAAAAAAAAAAAAAAAAAAAAAAAAAACGTTTTACTGGACGGATTTTTATGAGACTTGCACTATCAGTTAAATATTTTTTTAGGAATCGTGTCACGGTATAGCATACGGTCTGACGTTATTTACCAAATCCTACTATAAATGATCAATGACACATTAAAACATATAATAGCGCAATGGCCTTCGCATCTTTCCAGCAATGCGGAAAGACATTCCAGATAAAGGTCTATATTGCTTTGCAACAAAAGGTCAAATGCATCTATATATTTCGATTCATTCAAGGTTCGTTTGAAGAAACCGACCGGCGAAGCCTTCTAGTAAAAAAGATACAAATATAATAGCGCATATAATAGCATAATAATAGCATAACATATAATAGCGCAATGGCCTTCGCATCTTTCCAATGGCTTTCGCATCAAGGTTCGTTTGAAGAAACCGACCGGCGAAGCCTTCTAGTAAAAAAGATACAAATATAATAGCGCATATAATAGCATAATAATAGCATAACATATAATAGCGCAATGGCCTTCGCATCTTTCCAGCAATGCGGAAAGACATTCCAGATAAAGGTCTATATTGCTTTGCAACAAAAGGTCAAATGCATCTATATATTTCGATTCATTCAAGGTTCGTTTGAAGAAACCGACCGCCGAAGCCTTCTAATAAAAAAGATACAAATGTTTCTTAATCTAGAAAAATATAATATAAATTACCAACAAATATATACAATAATCCTTTCCGAGTTACCCACAATTTTGAAAAGCGTTCTTAAATTTTAGAAACCCCAGCAAACAATACATTTTCGAAATTTAAAGAAGCATTTATAAAAACAATATTTTGGCTGCGATTGATTTTCGGAAACGTTTCCGAGTAGTTTTTATAGTGTATTAGTTTTATCAATCTGTAATATTAGTTTTTAGGCTATCCATCCTCAAGTAAACATTTTCAGCTTGATAACTGAATTTATACATGCAAGAGTAACAAAATAATATTAATTTTAATTTTATTGTTGTTAATTTATCATGCTTGTCTGTAAAACATAATTGTTGAACATGACAATGTTTACTTGATAATTAATAACATCTGAAAAATCTATATTGCAGGTTTAGAAAACTGGTTAATAAACTGTAAAAATACTCGGAAACGTTTCCAAAAATCAGGGACAGCAACACAAAACAAAAAAAAAACGCTTGTTTTTATAAATGCTTTTTTTAATCTCAAAAATATATTGGTTTCTGAGGTTTCTAAAGATAAAGAATGCTTTTCGAAATCGTGGGTATCTCGGTACAAGGTATTGTATATTTTCGTTTGGTAGTTATATTCTATTTTCTTGGATTAAGAAGCATTTGTCTTTTTTTGCATAGTGTATTCTTTGCAGAAATGATAATGACACTGCAAAATATTGATGATTTTACAGTATAATACTGGCATCCCAGCTGCCAGTATTATACCGTAAATTTAACAGCAATAAACAGTAATACACTGCCGCGCATCTTTTCTTAGATTAAGAAACATTTGTCTTTATTTGCATAGTGTATTCTTTGCAGAAATGAAAATTACACTGCAAAAAAATGGTTGATTTTACAGTATAATACTAGCATCCCAGCTGCCAGTATTATACCGTAAAACTAACAGTAATAAACAGTAAAATAAGCAGTAATACACTGACGCGCTTATTTTCTTAGATTAAGAAACATTTGCTTTTATTTGCATAGTGTATTCTTTGCAAAAATGATAATTACACTACAAAAAAAAAAAAAAGAAAAGAAAAGAAAATTGATTTTACAGTATAATACTGGCATCCCAGCTGCCATACCGTAAAATTAACAGAAATAAGCAGTAATGCACTGCCACTCATGTGCGGCAGTACTGTAAAATCAACAATATTTTTTTGCAGTGTAAAATTAATAGTTTTGAAATATATTTATTAAACTTTTTGATGCGGAACAGGAACAGATGAGAAGAATAGTTGATGGAACCTCAAATAAGTTGTTATATTTTATAATGAAAATATATGCAGAATTATTATTACATATAACCGTATATAATATGTTACAAATGCCACATACACAGTGGCATCTTATTTAATAATATGCTCGACAGAGTATTAAATTTTTATTCAGAATAATGATAAATTTTAATTATAATAGGTACTTACAAAACTAAACTTAATCAAACTTGGAGTTGGAGAACGACATTTTTCATATGCAAATAAGAAACGAAAGACGCCTTCAATTTTTAGACTAATTACTAAGTTAATAAATGCTGAAATTCCTCCATACATCATATTAAAACAACTATCGAAATAATAGGCACGAGGATGTTAACTAATTATACCAATGCTTATAAATTAACTAATTATTTCCAGATAAAAATTAAACAGAATCGCATGCAATATGCATTACTTGAAAACTTTTGTTCTGCGGAAATAATAGGTTTACAAAGAACAGGAATAAAAAAAGAACAAAATAAATTGCTAACTGAAAGATATACTGTCTGATAATTACATATACACCAAATGGAGACGTAATTAATGATCCGTTAAATCTTTTTTTTTTTTTCTTTGGCATTAAATTTCACTTGAGTTATCTTTCGTTCCTAATTAATGTTTTTTGTCCAAAACAACATTCTAAATATATTGAAATAACATTTTAGTTAATAATGCACTTGGTTTAATTGCTTATTGTTAAATATGATGAGCAATTGTTTTTAACAAATAAAAGACATAAAGTGTTAAAATTAATTGAAATCAATCAGATTAGTTTGCTGCTTTACTTCAAATTAAATTGCTTAAACATGTGAAAGCATGATTTGTAAGAGATATCATTAAAATACACTGCAAATGATTTTTTTTCACATTTACCATGATGTGACAGAATTATTTTCAGTACGCCTGTACACGAACTATAAAAGCTACACTGCAAAAAAAAAATTGTTGATTTTACAGTATAATACTGGCATCCCAGCTGCCAGTATTATATCTTAAAATTAACAGTAATAAACAGTAAAATCAACAATACTGTAAAATCAACAATTTTTTTTTTTTTTCAGTGTACACATTTCATTTTTTTATGCCGAATATGTTATGGAAACTTCAGTAACATATATCAATTACATAACAATCCGAGTATATTTACGCGAGTTAGAGCATGGAAAAACAGGCGGACAGACAGACAGACAGACAAATAGACAAAACTGAATTCATAAACGCTTTTCAACTATGTTCGTGTTTAACTTATGTTTCAACTATAAGCATGCCTAGCAGAATGAATTATCTCACACTATTGTAAAAAATAATGTAAATAAAATCACAAATTTCCGGTGTAAATGTAGCATTTAAGTATCTGAAGTCTTCAAAAAGGTGCCCCTTGTTAAATGACAAATGATAAAAATAAGAAAACAACTAAAGCATCAAACATAACTTACTGTAATACCTTAAACATTTAATATTTAACAATCTTTTTTTCATTTTCCGTTAAAGAAGTGTCATTTTCAGAAATCCTTTAAGATTCTGTTTGATGCACATGTGCATGTTGTATAGAGTACATATATTTTTTACTTTGAAGTATCACTGTTTCAGAATAGTAATATTCACCTTACCTAATCGTAGACATTCTGAGATTGAAGAAGGACTTTTGTGCTAAAGGGCTACTAAAGGACTTTTGCGCTTTGTAAAATGTAATTTCGTTTTTCAGCATAAACTTTTGCGACATCACAATTTTGATTTTTTTATTTTTTTTTTTTCAATGAATTGTTTCCGAATTCTAAACATGAATTTGTAATCCAATTGTTTAGATACAGTAAAAAGTTTAAAGGAATTCCGGCGTATACTTTTCATTTTATGAAAACATTTAGCTTGTGCATAAACTTTTGCGCTGCGCTGTATGAAAATGATTAGTGAAATTATGACTGTTATTAATGATTATTGATTATTATGAAAATGATATTCGATGAAAATGACTCACCGATTTTGATCGTCTTCCATTCCGAATTTTAACACAGAAATTTTCATAAGCAAATAAATGACTACAATGCAAAAATTCATCTTTGAAACTTAAAAGATTAAGATTACACTTAATGGTCTTTATTACTTAAATGATCATTTATGGCAATGAGCAAGCTGATCGCTTGGCCAAGGAGGGTTGTTGTCAATCTATACCTTCCTCTTCAGCCCTTACCTACTCAGAGCATCAATCTAGAGCTATATCTGAAATTTCAAAGGAGTGGAAGGTCCCTCCCAGCCACCACTGGTACGCGGGCAAAGAGCCGGGCTCTTCGTTCGCTATCAACTGTGACAGAGCCTCTCGAACGGCGATTTCAAGATTGGCAAGTGGACACACAAAAAGTCTCTCGTTCTTTGAGGGCAGAAAGATCTTCAAAATCTGCACTAAATGTCAAGCTCAACAGGCCTCTGCTGAACACATCCTGGACTGCTTAGGTCTTTCCAGAGAAGACTTATATGCTTCCCCCCTTCTGGTTCTGGACTTTCTTAGGATTAACGGAATATTGGATCTTGTCTGACTTCGTCAGACACTTGGAGGATAAGCCACAACAACAACAACAACAACTTAAATGATGCTAAAATCTTAAAAATATGTTAAACTATATTAACATTATCCAATGTCAATTAACTCTGAGTACTTTCAGCTATTTAAATATATATTATTATATATTATATGTATTATTTATATTATTTTGACCCTAATGAAGGCTATGTGGTATAGCTGAAAGTACTCGTGGTTAATTGAGATTGCATAATGTTAATATAGTTTAAAATATTTTAGCATATTTTAAGTAATAAAGCACATTAAGGGTAATTTTATTATTTTTTGTTTAAATTATCATTTCAAAACAATTGTCTCTTATAAAGTGTACGTCTTTTTGGAAAACTGTGTTCGAAAATTAATAAAAAATAATTTGATAATTAATTTAAAGTAGTTAATTTTAGAACAACTGTACATTCTCATAAAATAAGTTTTGATAACTGCACATGCTCCTTTTATATATATATATATTTATTTATTTATTTATTTTTCTTTTTTACAGGTGAGTGTTGATATATTTATATTTCTTCTTAAAGTATTTTGTCAAAGGTATGTCAAATTTTTATTCTTTTGTATCTACGTTTACCACATATTTTAACCATACAATTGGTGTGTATGTATGTACTGTCCTGGAAATCTAGCTTTAAAAAAAACACGGTTGGTTTTTCAAATCGCATACTCTTGCTTGTGTAATTAAAAATTTCAGTGTGCGATGGCCTGGGACCATCATCATAATTCATTATGATAGGATTATAGTAATCCCAGAATAAGAGAACTGATTAGTCTTGAGTGACACCCATTGTAAGAGGATTTTCCTAGATAGAAGATCTATTTTGTTCATTTCAAGTAAGAATGAAAAAATTTTCATGCTTTGTATAGCCTTTCTAAGTATGTATGGACTTTTTTAAAACAGGATTACCTGAATGGGTTTAAAATGTGCCAGAAAGGTATTCGTATGAATAGTATGATAAAATAAATGGATTTGGAAGAACCCAGAGATAAGAAGCGGGTGTAGAAAGAAAGAGGGTGAGTCAATCAAGTAGGATCTGGGGTGTTATGCAGACGGGAAGGAGATGGGTTTTTTTTTTACATGGAGAATCAGACATGATTTATTGTTCTCAGGGAACTGAGAAAGGGTTGACACAGATCTTGGTTTGTGGTGATAAGAAAGCAAAGGTTCCTTGGATGTACGGGAAATGTCTTTTAATATTATTTCAAATTTGATTATCATATTTTTACAATTGTTATTTATAAAATAAAACTTTTTCGTTTAATACGAATTGATATGATTTAGTTATATGTATGTAACCATGATACCACAAGTGCAAAGTATCTGAATGTGCTTTGTTTGTTTCCAATATTATCAGTTACAGTGTTTAATTGACGCTGCAAAAGTTGCTCTAGTGGTTTTCTTAAATATGCAAATGTCGCTGAAATACCTTATGCATAAATTCCGAGATAATTTTAAACACGTCATAACTGGTATCATAAAATTTAAGGACGTTGTTCAGATTATATGACTTCGGAAACAGCTAAAACTCGCATAAAATCTTGAAAATATTTTACAGATTTCAAACTTCTCTCCCTGAGTTTCATGCTTTATTGATTGTGAAGTCTAGTTGAAAACGTTACTTTGTTCTTTTTTAATTTTCGGAAGTTAGTGTATAATTTATCATATTTCAAGGCTAATTTCGCTGTTCTTGTAGCACATTTTTGTGCCTGTTTTTAATGGAAGCAAAATATTTAATACAAGATATATTGTATCTACGCTACAGAAAAGTAATTTGGCTATCAAAAGACTAGGGTGATAGGACTTTGAAAATGATCCTTTCAATACTTGTGTTATAAAAACTATCGTTACTCCGAATATCATGATTTTATAACAAATGGTTGAGACTAGACTTTAATATGACAGTAATTGTTGATAGGTCAGTTGCATGATATTTTTTCAATGACTGACTCAGAAATATCGGCATAACTCTATAACCAAACAGTGTATAAAGATGTTCATAATACCCTTTCTCATAAATTTACCTAACTAACAGTTAGGGCACTTTTGAAATTCGTACAGTTGAAGTTAAATTACATAAGTATGTCCCTTTTCCATGAACGACCATTAATACATACTGTAGGTTATAAAAAAAAAAGATAGAAAGTTCATAGAAAGACGATCAATATATTAAAACCGTCCTCGGGAATTTTCTTAAGATTAATTTACTTACTTTACTGACAGTTGGGTACTTTTGAAATCCATACATTTGAAGTTAAATTATAAACATACCCTTTTCCATGATTACCAAAAAATTTGCTAGTGTCCTTTTTACAATTTGCCCTATATATAGATCGGTGGTAAAATAAAATGCTATAAATTATGTACATATAAAAAAAATGCTATTGCAGACTAATGAGACAAGAAATATAAATATCAAAATCAAAAATTTACCAAAAAATTTGCTAGTGTCCTTTTTACAAATTGTTTTATATGTAGGACGATGATAAAATAAAATACTATAAATTGTGTACATATTTTTTTAAATGCTATTACGGACTAATGAGAGAACAAATATAAATATTAAATTCAAAAATTTACAAAAAAAATTGCTAATGTCCTTTTTACAAATTGTCCTATATGTAGGACGGTGGTACAATAAACTACTATAAATTGTGTACATATATTTTGCAATTACTCAGCAATAATATAAAAGTTTCCTCGAAATCCTACAAATCGGTCATCCTGACATGATGGCGTCTCGACATCAGCATCTTGATTTGTTATGTTTTTTTTTTTTATACCTATTTCTTCTGGAATGATAAGAATTTGAAAAAGTTTCTCGTCCACTATAATCTTCTTTAAATCCACGATGAGAAAAATTTTTATGTGATGGTTGTGAATATTTTGGTTCATTATAACTAGCCTTGTATGATCGTTGGCCACCATAATTATAATTATTTTGACCATGATAGTAGCCTCTATTCATGTATGTAGGGGGAAAATCTGGATTGTACCTTGCTTTTGAATTAGGTGAAGTATTTTCTGCTATATCTTGAGGTATCAAAGAATTTTCAGTTTGAAAGTTTTCAGAAATCTCAGATTTATTTTGGTAAGAATTCTCGGAACTCTGTTTCCCATATCCAAATTTATTGTAATTTCCATGGTTAAATGACTGTTTAAAATATCTCTGGCCATATCTATTATTGCTTCCGTTATCAAATGGTCTGTTAAATTTTCTGTTCTTTCCCTTATGATCAAAATTCCTATTGCGATCTTTCACATAGTCTTTTCTACCATGTGCAGGACTACTACTTTCATAATTTTCTTCTGGAGATGCATTCCATTCATCGGATAATCCTGTATCTTTTGTCCTATTCGGCTTATATGGTTTTATTAATTTCCTTATTTCCTTTCTGTTCACTAAATTCGTAATTTGAGTCAAATTCACCCCGTCATTTACGCAGTCGATTTTAACCATATCTTCACAACCTCTATTATCGTTGTTTATACTTGCTTCATTAATTTTTGTCGGTACTTCGTTAATTTTAATGTATCCTACTCGAACTTTGTTGCCGCTTGTTATTCTAACACTATCTTCCGTTAATTTTAACGTCATGCCTTCTACTGCTTTCCTACCTATTATTAAATCGCAGTCCGCCTCTTGTACCACGTAAAATTTATCCTGGATTTCTGTTTCATCCACGTAGACTTTATGCCAGAAAAAACCTGTTGGCTTAATTTCTTCTCCACCTATGCCTGATATGTATATATCGTCTCTGGTTAGTTTTGGCACGTTTATTGCAGTATGATATTGGCGTAATCAGCCACTCGCGATCTTCTGTCATCAAAATCGCTACTCGTATCCTTAACTGATTGTTTATTGTAAACCCTTTGTGCTGTTTCGTAATTATCTAATTTATTAACTAAGTCATCAATTTTCTTTATTACTAATAATTCCTCTATGAAATGTGTTTTTGTTTCCGTAGGTAAATTATGCCTGATTTGATTAACAACAATTAATTCCGCCAAATCTTCAAAGTTATTTACGTGAAGGCCTTCAATCCATTGTTGAAAATACACCTTTATCTCATAAGCGAAATCTCGCCAATTGGCTGATGGCTCCTTTTTAGATGAGAAAATTTTCAGCCTAAACTCCTCTGGTGATAGCTTGTAGCGTTTTAGTAGAATATTTTTTATATAATCATAATCGTGAATTTCAGGTTCGTTTTCCCTTGTTATTATATTGATCACATCTAACGGCATTAGATTAATTAAATAATTTACCCATTCTTTTTTATCAATGCCCGTTTGCGCCATTTGCCTTTCGTACATAGCTAAGTATAAACTGATATCATTCGAGCTATCATATTTAGTTAATAATCTAAGCAATTCAAATTGCTTACCTGGATTTGTCTTTGGGTTTTCATTAATATGTTCTCTTGAATTTTCTTGTATCTGTAATTTCTTAATTTCAAAATTTTGCTCCGATTCTATTTTCCATTTTCTCTCTTCCATTTCCATTTTCAATTTCTTTTCTTCCAGTTCTGCTTGTAATTTCTTCTCTTCCAGTTCTGCTTGTAATTTCTTCTGTTTCTCTTCTCTTTCTTCTTCTGTTTTTTCATTTCTAGCTGCTATCACTACTTCTAATCGATCTCTTATAAATTCTTCTTCGTAACTCTCCCAACTCTTGATCAGCTTTATTAGGACGGGTATTGTCGTTTTTTCTGGTGCTACAATTCCGCATTCTTCGCAGAAGTTTATTAGATCAATTCTCTTAGCTTTATTGAGAGTTCCCATGCTTATCTTTCAAAAATTGTACTTGAAGTGATACGATTACGGTTTCACTTTGCTAATTCATAACCGAACTTTTGATATTGGCGTTTTACAACACTTTACGTTTGGTTTCCAATTCACTACTAGTGGCTTTTACTTTTTAATAATCCCGGCCGAGCCCCCAAAAATGTAAGTAAAAGATATATAAATAGGCACTTTACTGAACCAATATGACAAATAATCGATGAACAACAAAATATGCACTTTAATTTCAACTAATAACACTTTTGGTCGAAACTATACAATAAATTTACATTACGATAATCCAACCAGGCCTAACGGCTATATCCATTTTACATATATTGCTGCATAACAAAAAAAAAAAAAAAAAGAAAACTGGCTCTTTGTCAAAACTCGTGATCCAAAGTATTTTCAGCTCACGCATTTAAATCATGGACAATAGCATTAGAGTATCAGTTCATTTGATGAAGTGAAGTGTTCAAACTGAAATCCTACAAATCGGTCATCCTGACATGATGGCGTCTCGTCATCAGCATCTTGATTTGTTATGTTTTTTTTTCATACCTATTTCTTCTGGAATGATAAGAATTTGAATAAGTTTCTCGTCCACTATAATCTTCTTTAAATCCACGATGAGAAAAATTTTTATGTGATGGTTGTGAATATTTTGGTTCATTATAACTAGCCTTGTATGATCGTTGGCCACCATAATTATAATTATTTTGACCATGATAGTAGCCTCTATTCATGTATCTAGGGGGAAAATCTGGATTGTACCTTGCTTTTGAATTAGGTGAAGTATTTTCTGCTATATCTTGAGGTATCAAAGAATTTTCAGTTTGAAAGTTTTCAGAAATCTCAGATTTATTTTGGTAAGAATTCTCGGAACTCTGTTTCCCATATCCAAATTTATTGTAATTTCCATGGTTAAATGACTGTTTAAAATATCTCTGGCCATATCTATTATTGCTTCCGTTATCAAATGGTCTATTAAATTTTCTGTTTTTTCCCTTATGATCAAAATTCCTATTGCGATCTTTCACATAGTCTTTTCTACCATGTGCAGGACTACTACTTTCATAATTTTCTTCTGGAGATGCATTCCATTCATCGGATAATCCTGTATCTTTTGTCCTATTCGGCTTATATGGTTTTATTAATTTCCTTATTTCCTTTCTGTTCACTAAATTCGTAATTTGAGTCAAATTCACCCCGTCATTTACGCAGTCGATTTTAACCATATCTTCACAACCTCGATTATCGTTGTTTATACTTGCTTCATTAATTTTTGTCGGTACTTCGTTAATTTTAATGTATCCTACTCGAACTTTGTTGCCGCTTGTTATTCTAACACTATCTTCCGTTACTTTTAACGTCATGCCTTCTACTGCTTTCCAACCTATTATTAAATCGCAGTCCGCCTCTTGTACCACGTAAAAATTATCCTGGATTTCTGTTTCATCCACGTAGACTTTATGCCAGAAAAAACCTGTTGGCTTAATTTCTTCTCCACCTATGCCTGATATGTATATATCGTCTCTGGTTAGTTTTGGCACGTTTATTGCAGTATGATATCCTGAACTGGCGATTGAAATATCGCTACCTGTATCAATTATTACGCTTGTTTTTATTCCGCTAATATCTAAGATTCTTCCTTTTTTACCATTTAACATGCCCATATTAACTATTTTTCTTTGCGTGTTTTGGGTCTCATTTTGATATTTTGTTTCTCGCCAATTTTGATTACGTTGCGGGTAAAAAATTAAATATTCTTGTTCTGTATTATTCGCCATGGCACATTTTGCACTCACGTGACTAGGGTTGCCACACGCAAAACAGATTATATGCGACTCTTTGCTTCCATAATTCATACTGTGTCTATTGTCAATTTAACGTCTTTTCAAATTGGCGTAATCAGCCATTCGCGATCTTCTGTCATCAAAATCGCTACTCGTATCCTTAACTGATTGTTTATTGTAAACCCTTTGTGCTGTTTCGTAATTATCTAATTTATTAACTAAGTCATCAATTTTCTTTATTACTAATAATTCCTCTATGAAATGTGTTTTTGTTTCCGTAGGTAAATTATGCCTGATTTGATTAACAACAATTAATTCCGCCAAATCTTCAAAGTTATTTACATGAAGGCCTTCAATCCATTGTTGAAAATACACCTTTATCTCATAAGCGAAATCTCGCCCATTGGCTGATTGCTCCTTTTTAGATGAAAAAATTTTCAGCCTAAACTCCTCTGGTGATAGCTTGTAGCGTTTTAGTAGAATATTTTTTATATAATCATAATCGTGAATTTCAGGTTCGTTTTCCCTTGTTATTATATTGATCACATCTAACGGCATTAGATTAATTAAATAATTTACCCATTCTTTTTTATCAATGCCCGTTTGCGCCATTTGCCTTTCGTACATAGCTAAGTATAAACTGATATCATTCGAGCTATCATATTTAGTTAATAATCTAAGCAATTCAAATTGCTTACCTGGATTTGTCTTTGGGTTTTCATTAATATGTTCTCTTGAATTTTCTTGTATCTGTAATTTCTTAATTTCAAAATTTTGCTCCGATTCTATTTTCTATTTTCTCTCTTCCATTTCCATTTTCAATTTCTTTTCTTCCAGTTCTGCTTGTAATTTCTTCTCTTCCAGTTCTGCTTGTAATTGCTTCTGTTTCTCTTCTCTTTCTTCTTCTGTTTTTTCATTTCTAGCTGCTATCACTACTTCTAATCGATCTCTTATAAATTCTTCTTCGTAACTCTCCCAACTCTTGATCAGCTTTATTAGGACGGGTATTGTCGTTTTTTCTGGTGCTACAATTCCGCATTCTTCGCAGAAGTTTATTAGATCAATTCTCTTAGCTTTATTGAGAGTTCCCATACTTATCTTTCAAAAATTGTACTTGAAGTGATACGATTACGGTTTCACTTTGCTAATTCATAACCGAACTTTTGATATTGGCGTTTTACAACACTTTACGTTTGGTTTCCAATTCACTACTAGTGGCTTTTACTTTTTAATAATCCCGGCCGAGCCCCCAAAAATGTAAGTAAAAGATATATAAATAGGCACTTTACTGAACCAATATGACAAATAATCGATGAACAACAAAATATGCACTTTAATTTCAACTAATAACACTTTTGGTCGAAACTATACAACAAATTTACATTACGATAATCCAACCAGGCCTAACGGCTATATCCATTTTACATATATTGCTTCATAACAAAAAAAAAAAGAAAACTGGCTCTTTGCCAAAACTCGTGATCCAAAGTATTTTCAGCTCACGCATTTAAATCATGGACAATAGCATTAGAGTATCAGTTCATTTGATGAAGTGAAGTGTTCAAACTGAAATCCTACATATATATATATATATATATATGCATACTGAAAATAGCAATACTGAAAATAAGAACTGAAAATCGCAATAACCGATACCGCGCTAAGCGAAGGATACCTATATATAACTTGTCAGGATAAAATTTGAATATAATTTTATCATCTTTTATACACAATTATTTAAATTTTTTAAAAAGAAAGAAATTTTCATGTCAAGCAAAATAGTAAAAATTAACCAAATTCATAATATTTAAAATAATATTAAATTATTAAAATTGAGATTAATATGATTGCAAATGTCCCTTATCAATTTCAAAGTGTATTTTAGTACAGGAAAAAAAATTCCATAAATCTAAGCTGTTATATATATAGGACGATGGTATATTATAGGGTAATCCATAGAATGTCATTTTATACACTGGCTGGTACACATGTGCACCATTGTTAACCTAAGGATTAACGTTAACTTTGTATTAATTCTTAATGTCCTCTTTATTTTCAACCTAAAACGATTAACATATCATTGTGTAAAAAATCTTCGTATTTATAAAAAAAAATCCCTGACGGCTCGGCCTACAGGCACAGGTAGATTTCGAAGACGCAGACCGTGGGGCGCCAGCCCCACCAGTGGCTGAGAGGTTATGCTCTCGAAGCTGGTAGACGGGAGGTGCTGGGTTCGATCCCAATCGCGCCCGTCGGCCTAATCGTTCGGAGTTTTCGTGGTTTTCTTCGAGCCGTGGATTTATCCATGCGTAAATACGGATTAGGTTCCCTTAGAAAGACCCCCACGAAGGGCACTCCCCCCGGGCCTATATCCCTAGTGTAGATAATCGGCCGTCAATAATCAACCCAACCCAACCCGTGGGGCGCCTGTTTGTCGGGAATTGCGGAAGAAATGACCTTTTTGCCATGATGCGGCAGTTGGAATCGCCTACTTCGAAACTTAACTTGTTTGTAGACGGAGCCCGCAGGAATTTTTTTTTTGTTTTCAATTTTCTTTTGGCTATAAGAGTTGGTCCTATAAAAAACTTGTCAATATAAAAGTTTTAGATAATATTAAGAGGATTTATAATAAATTTAAGCGGATTTGAAATCTTATGAATTGACGAAGTTATGAATTTTTTTCTTCTAAAACCCCCCTCCCCCCCCCCCCCCACCTTCGGGCCATTTTTAATTATATCAAAAATCTGTCATACATAAATTTTCGGCGCTTCTCCTAGAAGTAATAATAACTTCAAACGGATTCGATAGTATCATGTTTAAGAAATTATGGTTTTTTTTCTGTTTTCACAAAAAGCCCCCCCCCCCCCATCCCCCCCTTATTTCGATTTTGCCTATTAACGAACTTGACCGAGATTTTATGCCCCTTGATTTTATGTATCAGTTTCGAAGAGATGCGGGAGTTGGAACCGCCTACTTCCAAAAAAAACTTGTTTGCAGGCGGAGCCGGCAGGGATTTTTTTTTTGCTATAAGGGTTGGTCCTATAAAAAACTTGCCAATATAAAAGTTTTAGATAATATTAAGAGGATTTATAATAAATTTAAGCGGATTTGATATCTTGGGAATTGACGACGTTATGAATTTTTTTCTTCTAAAACACCCCCTTTTTCCCCCCCCTTGGGGCCATTTTTAATTATATCAAAAATCTGTCATACATACATTTTCGGCCTTTCTCTTAGAAGTAATAATAACTTTAAACGGATTCGATACGTATCATAATTAAGAAATTATGGAGGGTTTTCTGTTTTCACAAAAAGCCCCCCATCTTCCCCCCCCCCCCCCTTGGTTCGATTTTGCCCATTAACGAACTTGGCCGAGATTTTATGTCCCTTGATTTTATGTATCAGTTTCGAAGAGATTTGTGCAGAATTATTGCAGTTATCGTGTCCATAAAAAAGTGACATAGATAGATAGATAGATAGATAGATAGATAGATAGATAAAGTTTTGAACTGGGGGTGGTTTTGGGTTCTGTGAGTCATAATCGGCGTAGAGCTGCAAAAATTTTTCAAAAATTTCAACTTAGGTGAGAATGTAATAGGTAGTATTTCTTACGAAATCTACCTAAAAGCACATCTAGAAGATATACATACTTGACTCTTTAAATAAACACGGGATATAGTTTAAGAGATAATAAAATCACACTGCAGCAAACAATTTTATGTAGAAAATCAAGATGACAATCTATTTATTTGGTAAAAAATACAGAGTGCCTTATTCTAATCCGATGCAGAATTTTTGTTCAAACAGCTTAGCTGTCGTTTAAAATGCGGCGATATCACGAGAAAAGCCAGAAGTACACAGCAACTTATCACATGTCGCTTATTATTTTTATAACGCATTACAAGCAAATTTCAAATTATTAAATTACAAATTAATATATTTGTATAACAATTTTTTCTGTTAATACTTTATTGGACGCAAAATATTTAATCCAACAGTAATATGTCCACAACACTGCGAATTCATTTGACTTTCCAATTTCTGAAATTAAATTTAGACAACACTAACACAAGACTAGAGAATTCATTGAGAGAAGATTGAAATTTTCGTCTTATAAATTGAATCGAGACACCATCTTAAATTAGATCTCCATACGAATAATAAATGCCTTTCTGTAAATTAGATGAAAGGCCTTTGTAGTAAAGCAAGGACATTTTGTAAAAAGGCTTTTAGCTCCTCGAACTTTCTCTTTATTTCAAAATTGAAACCATTAACATAACACTATATCAGTAAATCTCTTAACAGAGGTAAAAAATAAAATTAAGTGTATGTGCCGTACAAACTAAGTATTTTTAAATTATCAGTTAATAACTTATCACAAATCGATTATTATTTTGTATAATAAATAACAAGGAACAAATTTAAAATTACCAAATTAATGTTGATATTATTTGTATAAAAAAAAATAATATATGAAAAGTAACTCGAAAAGTAATATGTCCACAACACTGCAAATTTATTTGACTTTCCAATATCTGAAATTAAATTTAAACAACACTAACACAAGACTAGAGAATTCATTGAGAGAAGATTGAAATTTTTGTCCTCCAAATTGAACGAAGGCACCACTTTTAATTAGATCTCCATACGAGTAATAAATGCCTTTCTGTAAATTAGATGAAAAGCCTTTATAGTAAAGCAAGGACATTTTGTATAAGGGTTTTTAGCTCCTCGAACTTTCTCTTTATTGAAAAATTGAAACCATTAACATAACACTATATCAGCTCCTCGAACTTTCCCTTTATTGCAAAATTGAAACCATTAAGATAACACTATATCAGCTCCTCGAACTTTCTCTTTATTGCAAAATTGAAACCATTAACATAACACTATATCAATAAATCTTTTATTTAAATAAATACAGATAGAAAATAAAATTAAGGATACACTCATAAAAATGACACTTTCAAATCTGAGTAAATCGTTGTTTTCATTTTGTTATGAAACTTCTTGTTTCAAATATGACGACCTAATGCTTTCAATTCTGAAATACCAGAAATACTCAGAATATTGAAACATCGACATACTCAAAACTGAGCACATAGAGGTCAGTTCATACTCATTTTTGACACTTGGACATACTCAAAAATGATTAGAATCAGTTCAAACTTATTTTTGAAACTTGGAAATACTCAAATATGAGCACATAGCAGTCAGTTCATACTCATTTTTGAAACATGAACATACTCAAATATGAGCACATAATGTTTTATTCTTAAGTCTGTGCATATTTTCAGAAATGAGTACATACATGTTTCAAACTGGAGTAATTTTGATTCTGCGACATGCTCAAATTTGAGTATTTTTTGCTCAGTTTTGAAAATGTCGTTTCTAGAGTGCACACAAACTAAGTATTTTTTAATTGTCGATTAATAACTTATCACAAATCAATTATTATTTTGTGTAATAAACAACAAACAACAAATTTAAAATTACCAATTTATTAAATTAAAGTTGATATTATTCTTATAACAAATTTTTATGTCCATACATATTAGACAGAACATTTTCAATTTGAAAAGTAAGTTCACAACATTGCAAATTCATTTGACTTTCCAGTTTCTGAAATTAAATTTAGACAACACTAACACAAGATTGGGAAATTCACTAAGAGAAGATTAAAATTTGCGTTTCCCAAATTGAATCAAGGTACCATCTTTAATTAAATCTCCATACGAATAATAAATGCTTTTCTACAAATTAGATGAAAGCGCTCTGTAAAATATCCTTGCTTAAGGATATTTTGTGTAAAATCCTTTATCGCCATGAAAGTACTCTTTATTTCAGAATTGAAACCATTAACATAACATTGTATCAGTAATATCCTATATAAATAAAGACACATAGAAATTTAAATTAAGTGTATGTTCCGTATAAACTAGGTGTTTTTTTAACAATCGGGTAATAACTTTTCACAAATCGTTCATTATTTTTTATAATAAATAACAAACAACAAATTTAAAATTACCAAATTGAAGTTGCTATTATTCTTATAACAAATTTTTATGTTCCTACTCATTAGACATACAATTTTTTATCCGAAAAGTAATATATCCACAAGGTTGCAAATTCATTTGACTTCCCAATTTTAGAAATTAAGTTTTGAGAACGTTAATACAATACTAGCAAATCCACTGAAATAAGATTAAAATTTCCATTCTCCAAACTGAATCTAAGCACCATCTCTTATTCGACCGCCATAGGAATAATAAATGCTTTTCTGCCAATTAGATGAAAGACATTTGTACTAAAGCAAGAACATTTTGTACAAAAGTTTTTAATTTTGGATTACGACTTAAAATTTCTCTTTTTCAGAATTAAAAGCATTAACGTACCATTGTATCAGCAAATCTCCTATTTAAAAATACACACACATAGAAAATAAAAATAAGTGTTTGTACCCGAAAAACTAAGAATTTTTTAACAGTCGATTAATAACGTACCACATGTTATTCATATTCATAAAAATTACAAGCAAATTTCAAATTACCAAATTAAAAATTAATATATTCTTATAACAGTTTTTTTTTTTCGTTAATACATGTTGGACGCAAAATGTTTAATCGAAAAAGTACTATGTCCAAAACACTGCGAATTCATTTGATATTCCAATTTCTGGAATTAGTTTAGGAAACACTAACACAAGACTACAAAATCCATTGAGAGAAGATTAAAATTTTCGTACTCCAAATTGAATCAAGGCACTGTCCGTAATTAAATCTCTATACGAATAATAAATGCTTTTCTACCAATTAGATGGAGGTCCTTTCGGAGCAAAGCAAGGACGTTTTGTACAAAGGCTTTTAATTTCGGATTACTACTAAAATCTATCTTTGTTTCAAAATCATAAGAACATCCTTTTATGGATAAATGTCCTATTTATACATACAAACATACATAGAAAATAAAACTACACGGTGGCTGAATGTTATAAACACAAACGTTTAGGGATGGTAATATGCATAAAGATAAATGATTTTTGTTTAAAAAACCAGAATAGCAATCCACTTTTTCATTAAAAAATACAGAGTGTCTCACTCCTAACTTAACCCTAATTTTCAATCATAATTTTACCAATATTAAAGATTAACGATATTTTTAACCGACTTTCTTTTATTTCCTAAGAAATGTTATGACAACACTTACAGTCCTAGAAATGGCTAATATTCATGTCCAAACAACACTGACTTAGACGTTCCACAATGTAGCGGACAGCACATACAGTGTCACTACCGTATTACAGTGCAGGTCCCACTCAAACCAGAGCATGCTGGCCACAAATTGAGGAGCTTGGGCCGATATTCACGGGTTCGATACCAGCAGGGTCCGAGCAGGGTTTTCCTAAGGTAACTTTACCTTTAGAAGTGTTCCTGAAATGTATTTCTTCTATAGAAATAGGGTCAAAAGTAGCCAATGTTTAATAACAATCCAATCCCGCAATACAGTGCATTCCCCATGATGCCATCATGTTTCCCACAAAGCGATGTTAGTCTGTTACAAATTTTGATAAAATACAGGGTAAATAAGAATTATATTGACAACTATGACACTTAATAAAGTCGGAAAAAATAAAAACCCAAAATCCCTTGTTGTTGCACGTAAGACCAACACATAAAATTTTATTTGTAAGAAAAGGGTTCAATTTTATTAGCAGGATGTTAAAATTTAACCAAGTGCCACAAATAACATGACACAACACTTATAAAAAAGCTTTAAAAATGTCTCTGAAAATTGGGTATAGTTTAGTTTGGTTTATTGCAGGCCATCTTTTTTTTCACTCGATGGCTAAACAGATCAGAACCTCTGTTTAAAGTCGAATCCGACTCACTGCAAAGATCCATGCCTGAGTCGGATTTTCAACCCGACACCTTTTGTCTTGTAACTAGCCCTAACCAGTTGACAAGCAAGGGTGGCCTCTGAATACTGGAAGACAGTGGTTAATTGTATCCATGTTGAACGTTTATGACTGTAAAGCTGTTATTCATAAATAAAGTTTAATTCTACTATTGTTACCGGGACTTGATTTTTTTAAAATTTCCTTTTACAAATGAATTTGCAAAAAAAATAGTAATAAGACACTTTGCTTGTAAATAAAAATATGCGTTGCTGTTTGGCGAAAAGAAATGAACTTCTCTCATCTTCCTCGCATCCTTTTTTAGTTGACAACGAGATTTTAGCACAATCCAGTTTTCTAAAACTATAATCTCGGAAAGGTATAGGTATGTAATTTAGTTAATCCTCTTTAATAAAAAGCAATGCGTTGCCACAGATTAATCTCGGAAAATGAAACATTTGAAGTTGCTGAAAAAATTAATAGCTCGAAAAGTATTTGTCAGAAAATTGTTAGACAAAATTCGTTAGAAAGGTAAAAATTTGTATTTTTCTTGATATAAATTTCAAATCTAATGATTATGCCATTTTTCAAATATTAAATTTCCAAAATTACCAAATTTCACAATGGAGTACCATAGCGACATCTTCACGCGTAAAAAGATAGTGATAACGCCCATGTGTCCTTCGTATACTGGCTATAGCACGAGTCACAAATTATAGTAGCCTTACTATTATGTTAAAATATAAAAGTGAATTATGATGCCACGAGTGCATGATTTTTATTTAATTTTAATATAATCATCTTAGAAACAAGGCTTTGGAAATTTTTTTCGAATGGGACTAATAAATTGGACAATACTGTATATTATTTTGAGTTTAAAAGAGGAAAGGTGGCGGAGAGCTTTATATTACTTAGGTTTCCTCAGGAACTTTTGGTCAGAATTGAAAGTTTAATACATCAAAACGTCGGGAATTAAATCGACATTAAATCGGCAATAACTGTAACGACTGTCCTTCACTTCGTTTGGATAGATTTTCATATAAAAATATAAAATCATTCAACATTGATTTTAGGTATTTTTAAGGTTATTATCACGGGTCTGGGCAACACCAGGCATGTCAGCTAGTATTAATTATATCTTTTGTATGTTTTATATGTTATCCATAGAGCTCCCATGTAAAGTAAAAATGTATTTTTTGACTATGGTGACAGCCAGACTATAATCTGTTTTTAAAACATAATACATTTGAGAGCTTTATTACGCCCTGATTTATAACATGGGGAATTAAAAAATCAGGGCAGAGAGAATAAGACACAATTAGAATTACAATTACGTCGTTAGAGAGATTAGTTAGAAGTACACAAGTTTCTCTATGTTTGCTCGATGGACGCTGAAGTCCTGAGATGATGTTTTTAAGACATAGTTGTCTTTCTTAATCTCTGCTAACAGAAAGTTTCTAGTCTAGGAGATGAGGATTCTCTTCAGACGTTGCCAGGAGTTGTTTACCTCGTGCATAATTTTATGCTTTAAAGAACATGGTGTGCTCATGCACCTTTAGTAATTTTTATGAAATAATATGATAATTTTATGATAATAATTTTATGAAATAATTAACTTAAGTTTGGCCGTAAGGGGCCCATCATAATCCTTGTAATATTGAGTGTTGCCTTAAAATGCAAGACGACTTGACGAAGGAGCCATCATATGGAATCAAAACAGAGGCACTTACCTTAAATGGTATCCCAGGTATTTTTATACCCTATTTATGTTTAAGTGTATTATTATTTTCATATGTGCAACTAATAGTACCTATGACTGTGGTACGGCTCTCATGGTTAAAGGATTAAGAGTTAATGGTATGATTAATTGTAAAATTAATTGTAAAATTACTCAAATGAGTAAAAGATAATTAAAAGAATCTGAAGTTAATTGTCAGAAATGTAAATGTGAAGTAATTAATTATTACTTAATGGAAATAGAATTGTTTAACAATTAAACATTAAAATGTTTGTAATGATAATAATAAGAATAAATCTTAAATTTATGAATTTCATAAATAATGGGATCAAAGATATCCAAAATAAAGAAGCTAAAGTTTAATTATGTTGATTTGGAATTTTGCTTATATGTGTGTGTGTTTTAACGTACATACAATTGTAAATAATTAATTTAAACACCGTTTTCTCATTTTTTTTTCAGCATCATGTGTAGTACTTTGTTTATTTAATGTATACCCTACAACATTTCTCCAGTTTAAGTTAATGTTAACTTGATTAGAAATTTGTGTCGTTAACTTAATGGTTCATAAGTTGGGATTTCCTTGAAAAAGACACAACGCGATGAATTTATTAAATTTTAATTATTTCTTTTAGGTTAGATTTATGTTAATTAACATGTATAAATACCAGCCAGAACGGTAGATGAAAGATAACCAAATAGATGTCTTCGAGGATTTTTAAAATCTTAACCAAGTTTTTAATTAATGCATGGATCGTTCCATCATTGTTGCAACATAACTTCGCAATCTTATTTCTTTAAAATTTTATTGAGTGCACACGTTGTAAAAATAATCCTTATTCACCATGTATATTCATTATTGTTATGAATAAAAATAAGATGGGTAGATAAGGTCCATTTTTGGCGCTTCGATGTTGTCAAAAATATTTTATAAAATTGTTCTAAAATATAATTTATTGAAATTGTTTTAATAGAATTTACGACCTACATTTACTACCCTTATTGGTAAATTTTTATTTGAAGATTACATGTATTATTCTTATGTTATTTCTACCTCTTTTTTTTACTATCTTCTATCTAATACAAGAAGAAAGTATTGGATTCGTGAAAATTTTTCACTTCCGGTTTTCGACGGATTTATACGTTTTAAAAGGTCCTGAATACGATTTAAGTGTTTTTAAAAAATTGTCTGCCCGTGAGTCCGTGTATCTGTCTGTATGTGGCACAAATTCTGTGGGCGCTCTATCTCAAGAACTAATGCACAAAATTTAAACAAATTTCATATTCTGTTAAACCTACCCATAAATAAACGCGGATTATGTTTTGGTGCATACCACCCAATAGGTGTCGGTGCTATGCTCTGTTTTTAACGATTTCCGTGATTTCTCAAAAATGAATAGATGGTCATTTAATTTTGGTTCAGTTAGACCTTGACATAAATATATGCTGATTAGATTTTGATGTAAATTGCTCAACAGGTGCTTCTTCTATGCTGTGTTTATCCGATTTCTGCAATAGCTATACCTTAAGAACTGATGCATGAATTTCATCAAACTTTATATTCTGTTAGACTTTTACATAAATAGATTCTTATTAGGTTTCGGTGTATACCGCCCATCAGGTGTCGCTGCTATGCTGTGTTTTTCACAATTTCTGTGGTAGCTATATCTCAAAAGTGAATAGATTGTCGTTTAATTTTGGTTGAAGACGATCTGATTTACATAGAAAAAAGTTTTGTGATGGTCACAACAGACTAGTTTTATACCAGTTTGATTTTTTTCAATAAGAAGTGCTCATAACAACAGCCTGATGATTTTATATATTTTACTTTATTATTCAAACATTAACATACTTATAATCTACGATGGTGTTATGAACAAGGATGTGTGGAGTTCATACGATGGTATACGCTGTATACCTTTTGGATGTCTTTAAGAAACTCCGTACACCCTCTTTTTCTCAAGTAAAGCTCCAGCGTATACCCTCTGTTTTTTTGTTTGTTTTTACGACCACAGCACTGATTATAAATACATTTTATGATTTTATATATTTTACTTTATTATTCAAACATTAACATACTTATAATCTACGATGATGTTATGAACAAGGATGTGTGGAGTTTATACGGTGGTATACGCTGTATATCTTTTGGATGTCTTTAAGAAATTCCGTACACCATCTTTTTCTCAAGTAAAGCTACAGTGTATACCCTCTGTTTGTTTGTTTGTTTGTTTGTTTGTTTTTAAGACTACAGCACTGATTATAAATGCATTTTATGATTTTATACATTTTACTTTATTATTCAAACATTAACCCCTTGGGGACGAGCGACACGTATACGTGACGCATAAAGTGCTCAGAATCCTCTATTATTCCCACCAGTAACTTTTTATTGTAAACTTTGCCTTATTTAATGACAGCATTTCTGAGATTCAATTAGGCGAAAATTTCTGTTTTGAAAAACCGGTGGCAAAAGATTAAAAATTCTGTAAAGGGCGCTCGTCGCGAAGGGGTTAACATACTTATAATCTACGATGGTGTTATAAACAAGGATGTGTGGAGTTTATACGGTGGTATACGCTGTATACCTTTTGGATGTCTTTAAGAAACTCCGTACACCCTCTTTTTCTCAAGTAAAGCTACAGCGTATACCCTCTGTTTTTTTGTTTGTTTGTTTGTTTGTTTTTACGACTACAGCACTGATTATAAATGCATTTTACTGGAAAAAAAAGGTGATTTAAAAAAAATGTTAAAGCTCATTAAAATTTGCTAAACAACTTATGTTTCATATCCTGTATAACATATTTAAAGAATCTTCCGTAAAAAAAATCAGAGAGGCAGTAAATATGGATCATTAATTTTATCAAAACAATCAAAACACTTTAGAAAAAAGAAGAGAGAAGAAATTTATTTTACCCTGCCAGGAACACCAGCATTAATGCTTGTTTACTTATTCACCTTCTTTGGATTCGGTTTGGAGTAAAACATAGTGCATTTTTGACTGGTTGGTTGGTTTTGTAAGATTTAATAGCACAGGGTCCCTTTAGGGTCATGCTTCGCCTACGTAAATAGTTTTGACAGGGTAAATGTATTGCGTCTTTGGTTTCCAATACGAAAATTTGTATATCTTGATTTGCATCATTACCCCTGAACGTTTTTATTGGGTTGAGCACTAATCCATGAATGTTGTTTTTTTTATTTGTTTTAAACAAAAGCATTACAACAAATTATTCAATAATATACTCTCCGTTGTTGTTTACGACTCCCACCCATCGTTCAATAAGGTTTTTGATGCCTCGATAATAAAAATCTACCGGTTTTCACTCAAAGAATTCCGCCAACCAAGACCTTAATTCTACGCTATTATTGACACAAAGCGTTTAAAAGCGGGCGAAAAAGATGAAAATTAGACGGAGCTAAGTCTGGAGAGTCTGGAGGATGCAAAAAGAAATTGGTGTCGAAAATTCTCAGTTTTTCTCCACTTGACATTCTTTTTCAATGATTTAAAATTATACAAAAATCAATAATTTTAAAAATCAAAATACACTCACTTGTAGAGCAAAAAATGCGCTTTTAATTTATATGAAACAGTTTGCGATGCGTTTTATTTCTGAGAGCATTTTTAAATTTAAAAAAAAGTTCGTGATTTATTCCTCAACCCAAAATTAATATATTTGAGACACCATGTATATTACACAAGTAAACTTAGCCGGAATTAATAACTTTAAAAGAGTTTTTAATATCTCATCACATGTTCTTCATGAATTCGTCATTCTTCAAACAAATTTTTACATCCATTTTCATTAGATGCAGAATATTTAATCCGAAAAGTAATATGTCCGCAACACTACAAATTCATTTGACTTTCCAATTTCCGAAATTAAATTTAGACAACACTAACACAATACTAGGAAATCCATTGAGAGAAGATTAAAATTTTCCTCCTTCAAATTGAATCAAGACAACCATTTCTAATTCGACCGCAATACGAATAATAAATGCTTTCGGACCAATTAGATAAAAGGCGCTTTGTAGTAAAGCAAGGTCATTTTGTACAAAGGCATTTAGCTTTCTGTTACCTCTTAAATTCCTATTTATTTTAGATATTATAATCATCGGCTCGTCTTGTTCATGAATGTTATTATTAGCAATGTTATTTTAATTAAATGGCATTGTAACTCTTCTCTGCGAAGTAAAAATTAAAAATTTATATATAAGAAGTAAATTACAATACGACGGAACTTATTATATTTATTAGTATTGTTTTATTTATTTATATTTATTAGCTTTACTATGCTTATTGTTTTCAATTACCAATAAAATGTCCTTTCACTTATGATAAAAGAAGCTCGATCATGGGGGAGAAAAGCATTGCTATAGCCGTATCAGGTTATCAGGATTTTCGAAAATATCGCATTAGTCACTATTACTTTAGGTTATTGAAAACAAGTAATATAAAAAAAATTTAAGTCAATTCCTACTTTTTAATTATAAATATATACAATAAACCCGTGCAGCATTAATGTCCCACGTTATCTTTATTGAACATTATTTTATAATCATCGTTGCGGTATTTTATTTCTGTGGCATCACTCATTTGAGATAAATCTTTCATTTCATTTATGAAAACAATGGAGGAATTTTTTTCTCCCATTTAAAACTAAAATTAATTAATTAAATTTAATTAAGGAATTAATATTTGAAAAAACTGTATTAACATAAAGTGTCATCCACTACAAGTTTTAAAAAATTTATTTGAACTTGAGTGGATGAATAGAAAATATTTTATTAACGATTGAAAATTTGAACAAGATATATATAGAGAGAGTGTGAGCTAATAATAGGAATTAAAAAAATAAGATTTATTGAAAAGCCTGAAAGTTGTTGTTATATATGTTATAAGATGTATGTAAGTATTAACACGTATGATGTATGGAAATAATGTATTAAGTATGGTCAGTGGTGTGAATAAATATGGTCCACATCTATTAGTAGATGGCTACATGAAATATTTTAAAATTTCCACATCTATTTTTATATTTAAGCTGAGGAGAAGCAATAATTATCTTTTGCATGGCAAATGTTTTCGCTTTTTACTTTCTTGTATATTCATAAAAGTATTGGAATCGCGAAATTTTCCAATTTCCGTTTCTTTGATAACATGGAACCTATATGAAGTTTCATATATATATATATATATATATATATATATTGAACATTATATACACTTTATGTAGAAAATTACAAATATAACATACATAATTACAATTATAACATATTAGGAAATTTAATATTTGATTGAACATTATTTATACTTTGTATAGTTGTGATTGTGCGTTGCCGATCACCTCTGTTTAAGGTATTATTGATGTGCAGTTTTCATACATTTATAAATTAACTTATACAATAACAAATTAAATTATACAATGATAACATTGGTGATTATAACTCATATATATATATCTATTTGCAATATATATAAAAATAAATATATATAGTTTTTATTTTTGTCTATGAATAATTAAAATTAACAAGTATTTTAATTACTGCATTGCATTAATTTGATTGAAAAACAGTAGTAATACTATTAATTATCAACATTATAAATTTTGAGATATTTTGAATTGTTTATGAATTATTTAATTAGATATTTAAATTAATCTATAAATATAAAATATATTTACAATGTAGTATAAATTAAACATTAATTATTTAAAAACAAGTCTAATATATATTTAAGTAGTAGTAAAAATAAAACATTAATTATTTAATAAATGTCTATAATATCAGTGGATTAACACAGCAGGAAGCAAAAATAATTTGAATTAAAATAATATCTCTTTTACATAATATATTCTTGTTAAGAATATCTGAAATGCTGTGCAAGTTGAATTAATTCTGTGTAGATTTATTCATATAGTAGTATTATATTTTTTTTTAATTTTAAGTAAAATTACAAGTTAGTATTGTTTTTTAAAGTTTATTTATATAAATAAATCTAATGAAGTGAGTATGTAACTAATAAAGTGGATATATAACTAAATATTAATTATGAACTATTATAATACCAATAGATGGCGACACTTTACCTTTCAGGTAGTTGTAGATAATATTGTTAATATTATATTTAATTTAACTATAGAGGGAGCTATTGATTGTATATTAATTTTACTTTCAGGAATTAAAATTGGATGGAGTAATATATATTCACGGATATAAATTTGTTATAAGTGTATTAAAACCAGAATTATTTTGAGTGTTTTTGAATCATTTTGTGATTGGGTGTCATTTATGGGGTTGTGTTTTAAAAAAAGTGTGCTCTCAACTTGTCTTACAAATCATTTCTCTCAACTCGACTTAGTTAACATGTATGATGCATTGCCATGTGGATGTGAATATTATGTAGACGTTGTGACATTTTAAGGATTCTGTATAATTATTGTGAGTAAAATATTTTATCTACACTTTACGAGTTCATATTTCCAATTTTATTATTTCAAAACTGTTATCTCGTGGTAATTTAGTGAGGTGTTAATTGCAGTTTTTTGGATAATCGATGTGAGTGAAATATATTGTATTTTCTTAATGGTTTTTTATTTCCTATTTAAATGTTTCCAAATTTTGGTATTTCCAATTGTTGTCTGGTAATAATTCAGTGTACCTGGATGATTCTACTGATCTTAGCATTATGCCAGTGGAATTATGAAACACTGAATTATTATTTAAAACACATGTGGGTGCATCCAGGCTGATGAGTACATGTGCATGTGTTTTTCCATGTCCAATTCATATTTGATTCTCATGTGGTCCAATTTTCCATTGTGTATGGTTCATATTTAATTTGTTAATCCATTTATGTTTACTTAGTTGCAACTCCAATTTATAATTTTTTTTTTCCCCTTTCTCTCTATTTCTTTTTTCAATATTCTTTTGGTATGAGTAAAATTTGGCTAATTACCATTGAAGCATCAGCTATGGTAATATTATGTTTGCACATGGTATTTATTAGCTATGTGGTATTCTGTATACACAGTATCATTGATTATCTCTTTGGAGATTTAAGTAGAATAGAACTTGATATGTTTTTTGAAATTCATAGATATTATAATTATATATATATATATATATATATTATCAATTCGTTTAGGAGTTATAAGCTTTTAAAAATATGCAAATTGCACGAAGTTTTCTGACTTTCAGATCAAGAGCGTCATTTCAGATTTTGCTTGGAGTGTGCAAAATGGTTTTGTTGGCCATAATTCCATATTTTCTATTAATTTCTTTATCATTAATTTATTTCATTGAAATCCATCGTGTACAACATCTGCTACAAATCATGTAATTCACTCAATGCATGCATTCTTAATCTTCACCTTTTAAGTGTTCAATATCTTTTTAATCTATTATCACTTTATTTCTAACAGAATAATTATAATAAAGAAAATATCGGTCGAATACATAGCATGACAAGAACTAATTCAGAATTTTATTACTTTCCAAATTAATGTCGACTAACTGAAGTACACTTATTAATCGGAATTCACTGTCAACGAAATATTCGAGCTTTTCGCGTGTTCTAAAATATTACCTCAGGTCTTTTAGTTTTCCATGACTATTTTATATAAAATAGCATGCTTTACACCTTAGTAATAAATCAGTTTTAATATGTCGATGTTATATTACATGTATTTTTACAAACCATTTTAAAACGGAAAAGGAAAGTGGGACGCCGAATAAATTTTGACTCACTAGAGTATACTTATTTTATCAAAATTCACTATCCGTTGGATGTTCAGTATTTTTCGTGTTTTGTATGCTTAATTCATTTTTAAGCTATAGTGATTTTTTATGTATATCTACTCAGATTTATTACTTATTTATAAACTGGTTTTAATATATAACAATATTAAATGCAGTAAACTCTGTCGAAAAGGCAACTGTATATTACAGAATTTTGTCTTAAGATGGGCCAAGATAGAAAAATCTTGAAAAATAACATTTTTACCCTTTTTTGACTTAAGATAATACCCTCAAGTTTTGAAAATAAAATGCTGCAAACCGCGTGTAAATAGGATAATTAGATCAAAAGATAAAACGCTTTTCATGTTATACTGTCTGCCGTTGACGCACTTTCTTTCAGTATTTAAACACAATTTTTCGAGGTTTGTTAATTTAAAGTTATATATATGAATTTTTATGAAAGGTATAATTATGGAACTTTGTACAGTGTTTATCATTCGTATATTCTTTAAACTACCTTCAGAACATTTTTGTTTTGAGAGAAACTTTTGAAAATATCATTTTCGTAGCTGAAAGTATTCAGAAAAATATTTTATTTTCTGTAAAAAATTACTAGTTTTTTAAATTAAATATTTTTGTAAATCCCGAAGACAAACTAAAATTTTCTTCTTTTTTGTACTCAAAAGTCAAAAGTATGGAAACTTTGCAAACTTATACCGTCCATCCAAACTTATATTTTGTAACCCTGTATGGATCAGACTTTTGGGAATCGATTAAAATTTTTTCAAAAAATACGAAACAGTTTTTTTCTAAAAAAATTAATTAATGAAGAAAATAAGGTCCTGGATTTTTGTTTCTCTGAAACGCGAAGAAGCACCTAAAAAATTCCAGCTTGAGTTTGTTAAGTAACACTCTTTATCGTCTAAGGCCGTTACCATGACGATGCAGGTGACATCAAGGTTGGGAGTTGTTGTTGTTTTCTTTTCTTTTTTTTTCATTCGTCGTGTACGAGATATATTTAAAGCAATGGTTTTCGACCAGAGTGTCGTGATAGGACCCGAGGTGTGTCGCGTTGTATCAAGATTTTTATAATTAACAGAAATACCGATACTTTAAGGGGGTTCTCAAGAAAATAATTTCCCCGCTCAAGTACTCGAAATTTTCTGACACAATTACGGACTCATTTTTTAACATAAAAGCATAACACTTGCAGGCATGATTATTAAAGTGATTTGGAATCGAACACAGTTTCTTCCGTTTGTTGATAAAATAATTACATTTTGAGTTATAAGCGATTGTAGTCAAATGACAGCATTTTTTTCTTTCCCCGCGCTATCGCGTCCGGAAATTTGATTCAAAACGTCAAATTTGACAACATTTTCTTATATATCCTCTATCTTTATTGATAACTGGAAAAATAGTTCGATTAAATAGTTTCTGAATAAGAGCATCCTTGATGCGTTATTAAACAAAAATTAATAAAAAATATGTCAGAAAGTAGCCCGTCAAGATTTGAGAACAACCTTAATACCCAACATTTCATGTTGTGCGAGTTACTTCGAAATGAGATATGGTGTCATAAAGTTTTAACGTTATTACCCTGGATCCGGAAAACTCTGGGCGGGTCTGCTAGTGTATATAAATATTCATTTAAAAATATATATACATATATTTAAAAAATATTTAATAACAAAAAAGTAAAGTTTCGTTATACGGACTACTTTAAACATACATACAGAAAATAAATTCATGGTTCCATTGAAAATAATGTGATACAATTATGAGGGCTTGTGTACGTTCTAAAACGGAAAGTAGTCTTAAACAGATTTTCCTTCCGATCTGTTGCGATTCCAGTTTGGCCGGTTTTATATAGTATAAATATTTCCACACGAATCATTATAAAAAAAGCAAAAATAAATTGAGACTTTCCTGGTAAGTTCTGACTACGAGAAGTGTACTTTGTTTTATCAAGTTTATTGTCAAAATATCTGGAATAAATCGGATAACTTGCTCAATATATCCATTCTTAATCTTCACCTTCCAAGTGTTTAAAATATAAAATCTATTTTCTTTTAATTTCTAACAGAAGAAAAATATCAGTCGAATACATGGCAAGACAAAGACCTGATCCAGAATTTTTTCTTTCAATTTTATATAGCTTAAACGGTTTTATTTTCCACTGTCATCTATTCTCGGAATAACAGTAGATGAACACGAATTGACATGATTAAAACTTTCTTGCAATTTCAAATTTCGAAAAAAGAAATTAAATTATTTAAAAAAAATTCGAATTAAAACTTTATTGTACTTAAATTTATTACAATTCTTATGTAATTGAATCAAATTCTCATCTTCAAATCGTTCGCCACTCTAATGAAATTTCACCATAAAAAACATCTGCTATATATCGAATAGTTTTCAGTTTCTCAGTGTATGCATTTCTAATCTCCATACCCCAAGTGCTTAAAATCTAATAAATCTACTTTCTATTTATTTCTAAAGGATGAAAAAAAATTCAGACCAATATCTGGCCAAATAAAAACTAATTCAGAATGTTTTTTTTTTTTTTTTAAATCATGATAGAATTAATTCTACACTGTCATCTATTTTCGGAATTAAAGTTAGATTCAATTAAAACTTTCTTGTTATCAAATTTATTTCAATTCTTACGTAACAGAATCAAAACCTCATCTTCAAATAGCTTGCTATTCTAATGAAAGTTCTAGAATGAATTCAACGGAAGCTGTTACAATAGTGATAGCAGAATATGTCTCAATAAATATAATCAACTTTAACATTTAACAATTCATTAACTATATGAAAATAAAATAAGTGATCACTTATTATATATACTTTATAAGCATGTCTATGCTTGTAATAATTTCAAAAATAGTGTAAAGTTTAGTCAATAGATGCCGCTGTAATGTTTCAACCTGCAAGCATGTTCAAACTAACTTCAAAGCTTCAAAAAGCACAACATTTCAACAGCCGAACAGAATGAAGAGTAAATCTAAAGGTGACGTTTGATCCAGCTTTCCACGTTACCTTGTGCATTCTTACAGGTTAATGGAATGCAGTGCCATCCATTACTGGAAATTTGAGCTATTATTAAATTTACTGTACAAAAAATGTGTGATCTACCTTATGAAACTATCTCGTATCTCATCTTTATAATTATTATAGTTAACGAATTACTTAATTTTAAATGTAGTATGTAGGTTTATTCTGAATTGCACTTTGTAACATTTTGCGTTATTGTTTACACTTTATACCGCTTCGGGATATTTTATACTCTTTATAATATTTAATGGTATTGTACTGACTAACGGTTCAGTAAAACACACTTTTTAAAAAATTAATTTTTCGCATTTGTCTAGTGTTTGAAAGTTTGGTTCGTTTCTGTAAGTTTTACAACAATTTTTACAGTAAATTTCTAGTTTTTATTTTTACTAATAAATTACTTTTACTATGCTAGTAATTTTACGATTTCACATTTTATATTACAACAAAGAATTTTTCACGGATACATTCTAACTGATATATGCTTATTTTACCTAAATGTACCTTCTATGTATATTGAATATCAGTTGTTCAGTGTATGTATATTCCTAATCTCCATCTCCCAAGTGTCTAAAAATCTAATAAATCTACTTTCTATTTATTTCTAAAAGACAAAAAATAAAATTTCGAACAATTGCTTGGCGGATAAATACAAATTCAGCGTTCCTGTTTTCTTGAAACGATGATAAAGTTAATCGGCTCTATTCTTTTCTGTAATCTATTCCTGGAATTAAAGTTAGATGAGGAAGAATTATTTTGAGGATTAAAATTTTCTTGTTTTTAAAATCGATTTCATTTCTTAAATAATTGAATCTAAACTTTATCTTCAAATCATTTCCCATTCTAAATAATGTAAGCTCTAGAATCGATTAAAAGAAAACTGCAACAATTGTGATTATGTGTTTACAGGCAGTGATCGGAAAACGACTTTATTTTTTAAACGAACAATAACTACAACTACCTTATCGAAAGTGTAATTAACTACAACTACTTTATCGCAAATGTAATTAACTGAAATTACATCATCGAAAATGTAATTAACTGAAACTACATCATCAAAAATGTAATTAGCTACAACTACAACTACTTGTTTCTAAAAGTAGCGACTAAAAGTACTCGCTACTTCGCTATATTCAGATTTTGTCGAAGAATGCAGTCTAAACTTGAAATTGAGAACACGTATTAAATATATTACAATGGCCCTTCGTTATATTACGTTTGCCGAGATACAATCAAATAAATGTGATAAAATCGAGGGCAATAGAAAATTCAGAAAGGCAATGTACAAAAAAATGTTTTATGCTATTCTGTAAAATTTTCTTGTTTTTAAAATCTACTTCATTTCTTAAATAATTGAATCGAAACTTTATCTTCAAATCATTTCCCATTCTAAATAATGTAAGCTATAGAATCGATTAAAAGAAAACTGCAACAATTGTGATTGTGTGTTTACAGGCAGTGATCGGAAAACGACTTTATTTTTTAAACGAACAATAACTATAACTACTTAATCGAAAATGTAATTAACTGAAACTACATCATCAAAAATGTAATCAGCTACAACTACAACTACTTGTTTCTAAAAGTAGCGACTAAAAGTACTCGCTACTTCACTATTTTCAGATTTTGTCGAAGAATGCAGTCTAAACTTGAAATTGAGGACACGGATTAAATATATTACAATGGCCCTTCGTTATATTGCGTTTGCCGAGATACAATCAAATAAATGTGATAAAATCGAGGGCAATAGAAAATTCAGAAAGGCAATATGCAAAAAAATATTTTATATTATTCTGTAAAATGTTGCTTTAAGTACATATTACGCATTGTATGCCGACCAGAACAATTCAATATTATTTTTTTCTGTCATAATGTCAAAAATAAATAAATCTGTAAATAAAGCAATTCCAAAAGAAGGAACGAGGCATTAAAACATGAAGTTCTAATCACGAGTAAGTAAATAATTGTTTCCTGCAAGAAAGTCAATTTCTTTGATTTAGATTTTGGCACTTGTTTTATCAGAAAGTGTCAATGGAAAAATTCATGACGTCATACGATGCATTGCTAAACGCTGCAGCTGAGTTTCTGACATTCACAAATTGTTGTGTATAGCACTTTGGCACAAAAGAAGAAATATGCTATCACGTAATTAGAAAAAGGCCCCCCTTTTTTTTTTTTTTTTTTTTTTTTTTTTTTTTTTTTTTTTTTTCGCTACAAACTACAGCTTTTTTTGTATCGCACTACTCGCTCCATTACATTTTTCAAAATGTAGCGCTCTACGCTACAAACTGCCGAACAAAGTAGTGACTACTGTAGTTTCGTCTCAGTGCTGCTACTTCCGACTACTGGTTGCAGCTATTACAATATAAATAGTTATGATGACTAAAGGTTATCCCATAAGTGTGTTCGCATTTCAAAAAATCATACAAATTTAATAATTTGTCGTATAAAATATAATATCGAATGGCCTAAGTTGGCAACATTGTTTCAAGCATAAAGGCAGGGAGGGTGTTCGATAAGTCTGTTCACATTTAAAAAATACACGCTAAAAAATAAAGTAGTATCGGAGTGCGGTTCGCCCCAAAAGACTTGTCCAAGAATCAGAATTTGGCAATAAAAAATAGTCATATAATATCGTCCATATAAATATATGACCATATAATAGTCATAAAAAAGTCATATAATATCGTACGGTTCTGTCAAAGTGTCGAATATTTTGTGACAAAAGAAAAAAGTTCCTATTTCGTTTGAACTATTTTTTGCTACAAAAATTCGATCATCTGCCAAGTCTTATGGTGCAATCCACACTCCTATACGACAATTTGTTAGATTTTTATGAGGTTTTGAAATGTGAGTGGGCTTATGAGACGAGACTATTTGTTTCTATTTGAAGTCTTTGGACTATTTGTTTTTCTTTTGTTTCTATTTTTTGTATCTATTGTTTTTCTTTTACTTTTTGACAAATCTTATGATATAAACCACAATTGATCCAATGCGGCAATTTGTTAAAAATTTTATGAATGTTTGTAATCTGAACTTATTCTTGGATTTTTTTCAACTTAACTTTTTTGTTGCCCAAAAAATTCTGATTCTTGGACAAATCTTTTGGTGCGAACCAAACGACATTATTTTTTAGCGTGTATTTTTTAAATGTGAACAGACTTATCGAACACCCTCCCTGCATTTATGCTTGAAACAATGTTGCCAACTTAGCCCTTTCGGAGCTAAATCTAGATCATTTTTTGTCTTGTCTAGCAGTTTGTTTCAGCTCCTATCCTCAATCTAGCCCTTTTAAACATTCTGGTCTTTGCCCATTTCCAAACCAATGCTAAAACTGGGCTGATAATGCTAAAAAGGTGCTAGAAAAGGCTAAAAAGGGGCTAAATTAGTCCGGTTTAAACCTTTACGAGCCACTTTTACCCTTTTCTACCTTGATCAGCTGGGAACAGCAGCTCCAAACAACATTTCTACTTGTAAATGATGAATCAAGTATATTATTGTCTGAATTTAACTTTGTACTTTATAGTATTATACTGACTATTGACTTAAGGTTTTAAAAAACAATCTTTGCTTTAGTTAATTTTCTTTTTAATTTATTTATTTCATGTTTTTAACTTTACTTTTAAATATCTATAGTAAACTTTAGGTTTTATCCGATAATTCCTAAATTAGTTTTGATATATTAGTATTACTTTATAATTTTTTCAAAATTTACGTTATAACAGAGAAAACTTTTCACGCTTTCCAAATAAATTATAATATAAATACGTTTATTTCTTGTAAATTCACTTCAAAAATATACTATATATCAGTTGTTCAGTATATGCATTCCTAATCTTCAGCTCCCAAGTATTTAAAAATCTAATAAATATTCTTTCTATTTTTTTCTAAGAGAAGAAAATAAATGCAAGCCAATACTTGGCTAAATAACAAATAATTCAGCATTTCTTTATCCCCTTTTCAAATCATGATAGACTTAATCTCTACAAACGCTCTATTTTCTAATATCGTCCATTTCCTGAATTAAAATAGGATGAGAACGAATTGGTTTGAGGATTAAATCTGTTTTGTTTTTTAATTTATTCAACTTCTTAAATAATTGAATCAAAATCCTTATCTTACAATCGATTGCCATTCTTAATATTGTAAGTTCTGGAACCAATTAAACAGAACCTGCAACTATAGTGGTGATATGTATATGAAGCAGACAGTTATGATGAGGGTTTATAATCCAAATAATTTTTCCATTTATAAGTATGAATGAATCAGAACTATTGTTCGTAAAAAAAGGACTTTTTACTACATTATTTTCTACTTTTTTTCAGTTTTTGAATATATTTTTTTTTATTTTTTTTTTTTTTACAATAAACAAGTTTTTAATATCTTATTGATTAATTATGATACTAATATTATAAATCTTTTCATAATTTCCTTTCAAACAAAGAAAAAAAATTCTCTACTTTTACCAAAAAATACTAACTGAAGTATACTTATTTTATCGAAAATTGTCATCAAAGAGAGCTGCTACATATCGAATGTGTATTTAGCGTTGCAAATTTCGTAATTTCATGTATATGAATTCTTAATTTTATTCTCCCACGAGTTTATAAATCTATTAAATCTATTTTTTAAATAATAATAATAATAATAATAAGCCAATTACTTGGCCAGATAAGAACTAATTCAACAATCCACCCTTCCCCCTCCTCCTCGTTTTCAAACTACGATAGACTTAGTCGGCTCTATTCTCTTCTATCGTACATTTCCTGATTCAAAATTAGAATAGAAAATAAACGGTTTGAGGATTAAAACTTTCATGTTTTATTCAACTTCCTAAATAATTGTATCAAAATCTTTGTATTCCAGTCGATTGTCATTCTAATGAAAGAATACTATAGAATCTCACTAAAAGTAAACTGCAATAATAATGATGATATTTAGATGTAGATGTGGTGAAATAGATATGGTTGAGTATTTATTTTTCAAGTATTTTTCCACAAAAGGTGATTCACATTTTATGGAAACGATATTCACAGTTAATTTCTACGCATAAATGCCGTATTCTTTGCCATAATTTAACTCTGTTGAAATAGCCTTAATGCTTGGCTGAAAATTTCCATGACAGTAGAATTTTCTCAGTACAATCACTTCAATTTTCCCCCACAACTCTTGGGCAGGTTCTCAAAGTATTTCCAATGTTCGTGGATAGTGTCTTCATAAAGCTCACTCTAACAAATACCTAGATGGTAATATGTAACAACTCCAAACGCACAGAGATAATATACTTCATTAATTGCTAAAATGTCTTAAATAAAACAATAGCTAAAACAGTAACAATGTCTCTCAGATTACTCACATTACTCACAAATGAAAATCAGAGGAAAAAAAATAATAACGTGTGTAATCTGAGACATAATGTGAAAAACGTGAATGATGGCGTTTCAAATCATTGCATTATAGATCGTGCATCTGTAGAATATTCTCATTTCTCTTGAAAATGAATTCGCTGAAGCTTAAACGTGTACGCATATTTGTATATAAAACTTCCTTTTACCGTTTTATTTACTTTTTTATTTAACGCATTATGGAAATTATTGAAGTATAGTGCTTAGATAGTGATAAATAGAAATTTCTGGTACCATTTGATGAAGCAAGACTTTATTCATAGAACAGGTAAAATCGATCAAAAATTGAGTAAAATACAACAACTGATGCCATTCACAAAAATTTGGGAAGAACTTCATTTTGGCACGAGAATTGAAGATCCGATGAATCTCCAAAAAATAAAGTTGTTTTATCCTTTTTTTAGGGAAAAGGGGGGAAATTTTAAGTTAGGGAGGGGGGATCAATTTTTAAGTAGGTCAAGTGAGACATCGTTAGTCGTGCATTTTTTAATTCTGAATCGAACGACATCATCCGCAAGTGGATACGATGATTCGTTACAAAGTTACACCAGGTTTTACAAATACAAAGTCAATGATTTTACCTCAATGCAGTTAATGTAAGTTTTACAGATACAACTGATGGCCATTCACGAAAATTTTAGAACAACTTTGTTTTGACACTAGACAAAAAAATCCGATGAGTCCCCCAAAAATAAAGTTATTTTACGGTGTTTAAGGGGGGGGGGGCAAAGGGAGGCATTTTAACTCGGGGCGGATGATTCAACTTTTTTAAATAAGTAAAGTGGGGTATCGTTAGTTATGCATTTCTTAATTCTGAATCGAACCCCACCATCCGCAAGTCGATACGTTCTTTTGTAGCAAAGTTACGCTAGGTCTTAGGAATACAAAGTCGAAAATTTTATTTCAATGCAGTTAATATAAGTTTTTGCAGAAACAACTGATGGGCATTCACGAAAATTTGGGGAAAACTTCAGTTTGGTAATAAAAAAGGAGATCTGATGAGTCACCAAAAAATAAAGTTGTTTTACGGTGTTTAGGGGGAGCAACGGAGGGCAAAATACAGGGTGGTTACAAATGAATATCCCAACTTTGAAGGGCTATTAGAAGAAAACAAAAAAAAAGTACAACCTTGTTATTAATCAGAAATCAAAACTAACAGTTAAAATTTTAAATTCAACACAGTTATAAGTATACAATATGGGCCTATCTAGAAACACAAACGATATGGAGGCGGTACGATAACACATCACTGACATCACTAAACATTATTTTTTGGTGGGGCCTCATCCACGATCAGGTGTTTGTTCCACCGCTACCAACCGACGCGCGACGTTGACGAACTTAGGACACGCATATCTGCAGCCATTCAAAGAGTCACACCAGACACGCTGAAAAAAAAAATGTGGGATGAGTTATCGTACCGCCTCGATATCGTTCGTGTTCCTGGAGGGGCTCACATTTTACACTTATAACTGAAATGTGTTGAATTTAAACTTTCAACTGTTATATTTAATTTCCAATGAACAACAAAGTTGTGCTTTTTTTGTTTTCTTTTAATAGCCCTGTAAAGTTGGGATATTCATTTGTAATCACTCTGTATATTTCCCCTGTACTGAAGTAAAATTTTCGACTTTGTATTCCTAAAACCTTGCGTAACTTTGCAAGAAATGGTCGTATCGACTTGCGGATTGTGTCGTTCGATTCAGAATTTAAAAATTGATTACAAACGATACACCACTTTACTTATTTTTTTTAAAAAAATGAACGCCCCCTGAGTTAAAATGCCTCCCTCCCCCCCTCCTCAAACACCGTAAAACAACTTTTCCGAGGGGTCGCATCGCGGATCTTCTTTTCTAGTGCCAAAACTAAGTTCTTCCTAAACTTTCGTGAAGGGCCATCAATTGTTTCTGTAAATCGTCGACTTTGTGTTTGTAAAACTTGGTGTAACTTTAGCGACTTGCGGATGGTGTAGTTTGATTACAAACTGAATAACTAACGATAGCCTACTTGACCTACTTAAAAAAAAAGATCCCCCCCCCTCCCTGAGTTAAAGCTTCTCCTATTTCTCCCCAAAAAACAGGGTAAGTGAAGTGAAAACCGTACCAGAATCAGATGATCCTAAATTGGCACTAAAACCTGGCCGAATCCCAGCCAAAGCGACAGCAAATCCCGCTACACGAGAGAAGAGCCAGCTGCCAGACACAAGGCACCACCCCCGAGGCGAGCGGCGTGGGAGCCCGCCACCACCCAAGAAAGTCTAGATGACAAACCACTGCAAGGAAACGTCCGCACAGGCACCAAGAAACGACAATGGCCGCAACCAACACCCATAACGCAAAAAAATAGAGACTGCCTTCAGGGAGAACTATGAGTAGGTGACCCGAATTATCGTAACACACATGCAAAACCCTGAAAACCATGTGCGGTCACCGCGTAAAAAGCTCATCGTGACCGATGGCTTGAGACTACTAGTGTAGTTGTGAAAGAGATGGGGCATAGCCATGTCTCCTAAAACTCTACTCCCGGTTGGCCGAGTCAGGAACACACAGAAGGACGGGCACAACCCCCTTCGACTGCATAATGAGTATCTGCATTCAAAACTGCGTTCAAGGGATTTCAAGATCTGTCTTCGAAAACTTCAAGAAACAGTGTGCAAGAGCCTAGGTCCCCGCACGACCTCCAACCCGATCTAAGGTCCTTGTGAGAAGATTGCTAACGATAGCAGCGATTTTCCTCATGTTATAATGATCAAGGCAAAGATCGGCAAGCGTTCGAGCGTGACAGTCGTGGAGAAAGTGTTTTTCCTCACTGACCTCCACAAGGGACACTCATAGACACAGTCTAATGGTGTTGTTCCCTCGCCCTCAGAAGGAAGCAGGAACGGGTTTGGTGATTGCCGAAGCCACCGTGTCCCGTCAGAATAGCCCCTCGGGATTGCAAAAACTCTAAGGCAAATAGCCGGGTTTCCCGAGGTGGTCATCCCCATCCCTATCCCTGTCCCGTCAGAATCTGGTTGACATAGAAATATGTCTGAATCCGCCGACTGCTAACCCTCGTGAAGATCTCAAACCCCTCGGGAAGATCACCCGACTGATCCCACCTCACTGCCATTCTGTCAGCGCATGACTAAAGAGCTTCCTCTTGACCTGATGGCCAGAGAAAAGAATTTGCTTATCGACAGAGGGACGATTTGCAGCACCCTTAGCCAATGAGTCTGCGCGCTCACTATAGGCGTAACCAAGTGGGCTTTGATTCAGTGCATATGGGTGGTGACACCACTACGTCTAACCATGTCTCTGATCTCAGCAACTGCTCTGTGACGTGGCATTAGAGTGTTAAGTGCCTGAAGAACAGGGTAAAGCAACTTTATTTTTGGGGACTCATCGGATCTTCTATTCTAATGCCAAAACGAAGTTCTTTCCAAATTTTGGGGAATGACCATCAGTTGTTTTTAAAAAAATATTTTACCTGTACTATTAAGAGGCTGTAACAAAATAAAGTGATTTTTTTTATTTTGTCAATCAATGGAATGAATATCCAATGAAATTAATTCATGAATGTAAAGATGAATTTCCAAAAGAGATTTATGATTGCTGCTGCATTTTTTTTATAAAGGTAGATTAAAATTCAAAAAGTATCAAATAAAGTTAAAGACAACTAATTATCTGCAAAATATTTTAGAACGCATTTTTGAAGAAGAAATCCAAGCTTTATTTGTAAGAGTCATCAAGAAAGTCGAACTTCATATGAACAAAGCCTCCAATCACACTTCCATATCAAGTGTCGTATCTGTAACGAAGTATGTTTTACAAATGGGAATTAAATGCGTACTGTATCAAGGATTACAGATGAGGGACAAAATAATACCAACACTGGTAAAAAATTATGCCCTATTTCACAATTGCAGTACATTAGCGCGACCTGGAATAAAAGTCTGCCATCTTGTGGTCGTGAAATGGAAGGTATCAATCTCTCAATAACAATCATTAGGTGTGGCATGCATACATAGTTTTCTCTCAGAGACGCTGCAATGTCAGAACTGAATAACTTGAAAAGAGCATGATGTTAGCGCATATTTAGCTGGAGCTTCGGTGATGTAAATATCAAAACGTTTGGACGATGCGAGGAGCATAAGTATCAGACATTATAACAGCCGTACGCAAAAGGTAGTATGATGGTTTCCTCAAAGCATAAAAGTGAATGAAAGACAATGATGACGAATAAGGATAGATGGATGATAAACCGCATGGTAGCCCCAAAACACAAGTATTTGACAGTTTTGTTTGAAACAGGGCCCTTTAGATGACTTTTAATGTCGGATGTCATCTGGGAAAGTGATTGCTTGTGCTTTCGGGCCACTTTGCGCTTCATCACCTGTCTATCCTTCTCTGTAACCTTTGTATTTCAACCACTGTTCTGCTTTCAGGACACCATCATACCGGTTTTTGCATACGGCTTTTATAATGTCTGATACTATGCTCCTCGTCCAAACGGTTTGATGTTTCCATCACCGATGTTCCAGCTAAATACGCGCCAACATCATGCCTCTATTGAACAGTGCAGCATCTCTAAGATAAAATTATGTATGCATTCAGCACCTAATGACAGCTGTTGAGAGACTGATAACCACCCTTTGACCACCACAAGATAGCAGATTTCTGTTACAGGTTGATCTCCTGTACTGCAAGTGTGATATGTGGCATAATTTTTTACAGGTGTTCGTATTACTTTGTCCGTCATCTGTACATGTAAAACACCTGATATTTTCCCATGGACATTTCTGATTTTGGCTTTTTTAAAACGAGTGTTGGTTAACGCTATCCATGAACGTTGAAAACGACTTTGGAAAGCAACCCAAGAAGCGCGGTACACTGTTAAAAATCTTCAGCTTTTGCTGCATAGTCACTCCACCGCTTTTATAGATTATCTCTATTTTGATCAATGAAAATGCTCCATAATATAGTAAAGTAACCGATTACTCTAAAAGCGGTGGAGTGTGTCTGCAGCAAAAGCTGCAGATTTTTAACAGTGTAGAAAATCCATGTAACTGAAATGTCTACTATTCTAGAAATTTTGAACCAGCGCTATAACAAAGAGTCGAGACTATCCAATAAAGTCAGAACTTCACAAGAAGTACTAAATTTATGCATAGAAATTAACTGTGAAAATCGTTTTCATAAAGTGCGAACGACCTTCTGTACTTATAAATACTGAATTAAATAGAAATATTGTCTGAAGTACACTTTATAATTACTAATTTTATTCTGTATTACAGTTCTGAGAAATAGTCCGCCTTCCAGCTTAATACTCATATTTTCTCATGTTACCTCTTCTTTTTTAATTTTACATGAGGTTTTACAGTAAATTATCTTTCATTGATAATCCCTTGTTGATATTATTTTTTTTTTTTTCAAAATTTCATTTAGAACAGAATAACTTTCACACGATAACCAACAAAAATTCTAACTGAAGTATTCTTATTTTATTGAAATTCATCGTCAAAAACAGCTGCTGCATATCAAATAAATAAGCATGCATATATATCGCTGCTCAATATATATGCCTATCTAATTTTCTTCTCCCAAAAATTTATAAATCTAATAAATCAATTTCTAAAAGAAGAAAAAGAAATTTAACCCAATACTTGGCTAGAAAACAACTAATTCAGCATTTATTTTATTTTATTTTATTTTTTCCTTTTTTTTCGCTTTCTCTCTCTTCCGAAACTATGATAGACTTAATCGGCTCTATTATCTGCTATCATCCATTTCCGGAATTAAAGTAAGATGAGAACGAATTGGTTTATGGGTTAAAACTTTCTTGTTTTTAAATTTATTCAACATCTTAAATAATTGAATCAAAATCTTTATCTTTCAGACGATTGCCGTTCTGAATAATGATTGTTCTAGAATCAAGTAAAACAGAAGCTGCTAAGTAGTAATAATACGTAAATATAGATGCTACGAAATAGACAGTTATAGTGAGTATTTTGTTTATGCTCATCATAGCTTTTCTATTCATAAAAACTGCATCAAGTAGAAGTATTTTTCTGGATTATATTTTATAACATGGTTTTAGTATATTTTACAGTTCGAAGAAACTGTCTTTCTCCCAATGTCTTTCTCCAAATTTTACGTCACACCTTTACACTTTCCATGAATTTTACAGTTAATTTTGTGGTTTTATCCCTTATTGATAAATTAGTTCTTGTATGTCAGTACTAATACTGTACATTACATCTATTCTCAATTTTGATTAAAACAGAAAATAAAACTTTTTCGTCTTATAAATTAATTCTACCTGAAATGCACCCATTTTATCTAAATTCAACGTAAAAAACATCTATCCTTATATTGAGTTAGCTATAAGTTAGTCTATGTATTCCTAATCTTCATCTCTCAAGTGTTTAAAAATCTAATAAATCTATTTCTAAAGAAAAAAAAAATCAAGGCATTACTTGACCAGATAAGATCTAATTCAGCATTTACTTTTATTTTCTCTTTTCAAACTATAATAGACTTAATCCCTGCTATCGTCCGTTTCCGGAGTTGAAATAAGATGAGAAAAAATCGATTATAGGATTAAAACTTTGTTTTTTTTTTTAATTTATTCAACTTCTTAAATAATTGAATCAAAATCCTTATCTTCCCGGATTGCCGTTTTAACTAATGAAAGCTCCAGAATCAATTAAACGGAAACTACAACAATAATGATGGTATGTAGGTATTATGAAACACATATTACAGTCGGTAGCTATTGTGACTTTAAATGCATATGTTTAATAATGCACAAATTCAATTCAGTAAAGAATGTATTCTAGTAAGTTTATTGTAGTGGCTCTCAAACATACTGGAAATATATGTGCGCGCTGAAGTTATTATATTCAATGCTAAATTCCTTCTATAATTATCTAATAACTTCAAGAATATCGGGATTCATATTTCACAAAACTTTGGCTTCAGTTATTTTGGATATTCAAAATATATGGATATAACATAGACATGAACACAATTTATAACTCTTTTAATGTGTTCTTAAATAACGTAACGATATTTTTCCTAATAGCGATGATACACATTACAAACAACAAAACTCAATCACTTCCTTCTTAATTATAAAAGTTGTAATTTAAGCTAAATTTCGCAACCAATAATTTAATACATGGTGTTCTTGTGGCACTGTGTTGAACATAATTATCGAATTTTGTGAAAACATGTTTTTACCATTCGAAAAACATAATTTGCCTTATCTTGCGTTCCAGGTACTGTTGAACCAATACCTGCTCTAATATCTGGAGCAGATCTGGAGGCTTGCGTCCATCGAAAGTTAACACATATCTGCTGTCTAACAGATTGCTGTTTTTTTTTCTTTTCAATTTTCACAGTTTAACTATAGATTCTGATAAAATTGTGTTTCATTTGGAGTACTAGTACTATCGCTAAAGACTTCTGAATAGATGAAATTTAATTATAATAGTCTTGCACATAAAATTTGTACAGAAACAGCATCCTCTGAGTAAATCGAGCTTTTTATTCCTCTTTCGATCAAACGGTCTCAAAGATCGCTCACAGTAGTTATGCGACAATTTCTGTCACAGCAGTTAAGGGTTAAACTGTCTCAAAGTTCTCAAATCCAATTTCTCTCACTCTCATAAAATAGCTTCATTTATGCATTCAAGATTTTGCATCTTGCAATCCTCCATTCTGCATTTTGCTCCATTTACTTTTTGCAGTCATCTTTACAAAGTCAGACATCTTACAAAGTTTCCATTTCTAATTTTAAAAACAGAACAAATTTCTGTGACGTTTAAGTATTTTAGGACATACTATGCTTTACTTCTTCAGATTTTTTTTTTAGTCGCATAAATGTAATTCTTTGAGCAATGATAGTGTAATATCATGATAGCCGATGATGAAGTAATCTCTCTTGAAAATTTAATATGAAGTTTATTAAATAGAAACAATTTTGTACAAACTATTTACACTTGGAAAGAACTGTATACACTTTTACCATTACTTATGAGAAACAATCTTTCCACAAAACTACTCATATTACTTCTTAAAATGAAACCGAAATTTACTCGGATGCACTGCCGGCATCCTCCTCATAAATAAAACACCACCACTGACACTGACTCTTACTCTCTTCACTTCAATTCACTTCCGGTTGGAGAGTTAGTCTCTTCAATTCAATTTACTTACGTTAAAAAAATGAAAGGATGTTGGTTGCATGACAGATAGGTTACAGTTAAAAAAGATAACTGCAAGATAAGAAGTATGGCAGGTAAAGATGCCAAAATGATACTTTATGTTTTGCATTCCTTCTTGCGTTCTACTCCTAAATAAAAGTTATATTACTCAAGTCTATTGCATTGTTCTTTTGCTAATAACAGCAAAGAATTAAAAATATTTTGCAGCTTTACTTTAACTCTGCTCAGGTAAATGCTCTTTTCTTTACCTGTAAAAGGAAAGATAATTAATCACTTCTGACACTATGTTTTGATATTTTTAATATTTCCCTACATGGATAAAAATTGTTTCGGTTTGTCTGACTGATCTATCTAAATTGGAATATTTCAGAAATTAATCCTCTAAGATCCATGGGAGCTATAACCTGAGGTAATGCCACAATATTTTCTCTCCCAACCAACTGTGTAAGGCATTGCTTGACACTGAGCCTCGTATTCACCATCTTCATCAACAGCTGGTAAAGCGCGAGAAGCTTGGTCGAACGCTCAAGTGATATTCACCAATAACCTGATTAAACCTGATCATAGCCGAAGTCTAATCAGGTTAATACCATTTGAGCGTTCAATTGAGGTTTTCGCACTTAACCGGCAGTTTAGGCAAATGGTGAATACGAGCGTGAGTGATTTAGTGAACTGCCAAACCGCTGCTTAGAATGTTAGATATTTCAGCGATAACTTGCAGACTTCTTGCTATCAGTTTGATTGCAAGTATATAGAGCAGAGCTTTGGGTCACTTCCATTCGTTGTGCTCAGCTAAATATGTTAACATAGCTTTTGTATATAGCATTTTTCTTTTTTTGATTTATTTTTAGCTGCAAATATTTTGTAAGCTTATTTTACATTTTTATTTCCATACCTTAATTTAATATAATTTTTACATTATTTCTGGCCGAATGCGGTCTTTATGGTGTTTATTTTTCTTTTTTGCTCTTCTTGGGCCCATTTAATTTTTTTCCAGTGTAAATGTTGTTCTGGACTTCGGCTACGGTCATAAATCTAAGATCCACATTGCTCCTACTAGAGATCCGGAGAACATGCCTCCAGGGACTCTGACTAATGAACTCGTTCCAAGTTCCAAGTATATGTTAAATTGTTTTTGTGAATTGTGCAATACGATTTGCAATCAGTGTGTCATAAGTATAGTGTGATATAGAATCATTCATAGATATTTTTAGTCTAAATTATTATCTTCCTAACTTAATTTTTAATATATTAATTAATATTCTCTTCGCTAAAATATCTCTTTATTCTAAAGTCTCAAATGTTATTTCCTTTTCTCATATAAAAGGCTATCTTTATTAAATGCAGCATGCACGTTAAATATCTATTTTTGATTCCAACTTCCAACTGCGGTTATAGCAGATGTAATGTAATGTTTTCCAGACATTCATTACAGCTGCATGGAGGCGCCCAACCTTTTTCTGTCCATAAACAAATTGTGCAAATTAATGTAATTTCCTAGATACAAGTTAAACTGTTTCCTTTGTCCAAATTCCATTCCCACCGGGTTGCCCACATGTGTCCGCTAAAATTCTCTAAAATTACGATTTCGCCAAATGTGGTAGTCGTTTCATTCCTTACGCCCAAACATTTACATTAATTACCCGTAACGTACAAATAAATTCTTCTACGCGTCTGCGATCTGTTAGCTCAATGTCCATTGAATGTTGGCGAAACAATCTATTTCCAAAAAGACCAGATCACTCCTAGCTCTCAGTCCGTCCTCTAATAACCAAGACCACCCCCATTTTCTTACCATCTTACGTTCTATATATCAATAAACAAAAATTTCAGTTGAGATGACTTCGTCTTCATTTGATATTTATGTCTGCCTTTCTCATGGATTTCGAACTTTGTGGTAATTGTTTGCAACGCACAAATACGAAGTTACACCTCATAAATTATCTGAATTCATCTTTTAAACATAAAAAGTATTTCAGCCCAAGATCTTCACTACATATAGAATATTGGTTGAATAACGTATACTATTTGAGCGGTCACCATCTTGTTTATTTACAGATCTCCTTTCGCCGTACTAAAATTAACCGATAATGTCATAACAATATTTTCAAAGTATTTCATAATTCGATCGAATACTTTATGAAAATATTGTAATAATACGCATATATTTTAAATAATACGCATGATTTTTTCTTTATTATTTACTAATTGTCTAAAAGAACAGGGAATTCATCTGCTATACAGAAACATTATAGTAATAGCATAAATAATATTACTCTTTCTTTACTGATATTTAAAAAAGAAAGAAAGAAAAAAAAGTTTCTAATCACAAATTTACAGTTACAACAGAATAATCCCAAATCAGGGACGTTTCAAAAATAGTGAAGTTCTAAGATAAACGAATAACAAACATAATACGTCTACCGTTTCAAAAAAGAATCATTCAAGTAGAACACCGAAGGAAGAATTTATAAGTTTTGAAATATATGATGAGAAATCGAGTACAAAAATAATAAATATAGAAAAACACAAAAGTAGAAATTATCTTTAACATTCTATAGCATGAGGAATAATAGTATGAGAATTAGTTCAGCTATCTCAACTTTAACAAGCGGAACTTCAAAACTTTGAAGAAATGCCACCGATGCTGATTTCCTATAAAAGAATTTTTTTTTTCGCCATTTTGTTGCAGAGTTTCGGCAGAAAAAAGAAATACATCTTTTATTTCTCCTTCTATTTTTTTATTTTTTTTTTTTTTATTCTAATACATAAAATTTCAAAATGGGATTAATTTTTGCTCTAAAGGAAAGAATTTATATTTTGTTGATTTATTTTTCTACAGATTATTATTTTGAAACTTTGATTCTTAAATTTTGGGCTATATTTGAAAAAAAAATTAACTGAAAATATTTACTCACACATGTACACGTATAAATAGATATTTTAATACACGATTTTTTAAATCATGCATAAAATTTTCAAAATGAAATTAATTTTTGTTTGAAGAGAAAAAAAATAAATTTTGATATTTTATTTTTTTTTACAAATTATTTTTAAATTTTGATTCTTATATTCTAAGGCACATTTCACAGCAGACATTGTTTTACGTGATGCAATTATGTATACACGAACACGTATCAATACATACCTTAATATGCGCATTTTGTTATAATGCAGAAAATTTCAAAATGAGGTTAATTTTTGTGCAAAAGGTAAAACATTAAAATATAATCAATATATAACACGCATAAATTAACACCTTTTAAAATATGCATACGGCATTTACTCTCGTGTAACTAAGTGTGCCTCCCCCCTTTTTTTTGTAATAAAAAATTATAGCTTCTCCTCTAATGTGATTATCATGAAATGTTCGTAAGACTTTATTTACTTTGCATATATTTTGTTTGAGCTGATATCGAATAAATACTTCATGCACAGTAGCGTAACTTTCTTAGGAGTTACAAACATAGTTTTTAAAACATTAAAATATAGTCAATATATAGCAGGTATAAACTAACCTCTTAAGATATGCATATGATATTTACTCGCGTTTAACTAGCTGTATATTTTTTTAACCTGTTAACCGGGGAATAAACTTTTGTTCAACTGATATGCCTGATTACCAGTGAGGCACACTTCCACCAGTAAAAAAGAATAGAAATATTTCCTTATTCATGGCAGTAATTTTGCATGAATAGGACGTTTTAATAAAACGAAAATTTCTATTAAAATTTCACTGGTGGAAGTAATGCGTTCAAATATTACGGTAGTAGTTCGTGTATGACGAAATATCTCGTCATACCCAGTTAACAGGTTAAAAAATCAAAAATTATAGCTCCTCCTCTAATGTGATTATTTCTCAAATTTGGAATCATGAAATGCTCGCAAGACTTTATTCACTATTCGATATTCACCGATATCGAATAAATACTTCATACACAGTAGTGTAACCTTCTTAGGAGTTACAAATATAATTTTTGAAACATTAAAATATAGCCAATAGCACGTATAAATCAACCTCTTAAGATATGCATATGGTATTTACTCGCTTGTAACTAAGAGTGCCTTTTTCAAAAAAAATAAAAATTATAGCTCCTCCTCTAATGTGATTAATTCTCAAATTTGGAATCGTGAAATGTTCGTAAGACTTTATTAACTTTGCATATGTTTGTTTGAGCCGATATCGAATAAATACTTCAAAAAACAGTAGTGTAACTGTAGGTTGTCTGAAGCTATAAGCTGCACGGACCAGAGATTCAAACATACACACACATACAAGCATGCTTTTTATTGTTTATATTTGTTGTTGTTGTTTGTTTGTTTGTATCAGGAAATAGGATAAGGGTGCCCAAAATGCAGTTTGTCATGGACCTTTATTAGCTAAGTTAAATGACTGTTTATGTATACTCAAGTACTCCTACTACAGTAAAATCTGTAAGAACAGAACTGTTGGGGACAGGAAGAAAATCCATTTTGGTAAGTTTCCGTCTTAACAGATGTGGCATGTCATGCCATGAAAATTTTCTTTTAACCTTTTCCGGCGCAGTGGTCCCACTCCGGGCACACCTAATTTTAATTTCTAGCTTGCATTCGGCACCAAGAATATTTTAATAAAATTTTGCTTCAACAATGAAAGCTTAAAATAAGGAGTTATTATTTTCTAAAAAAGTCGTTTGTAAATTCCGGTGTCAGTCAGTAATTTCGTGTTCTATGAACAGAATTTGTCTGTGCCGGAAAGGGTTAAACACATAATTCCGTAATATACCGACTCCATTTTGATAAGTTTTATACTTTAAAAAAAAAAAAATCCGTTTGGTCGATATTTATAATCTGTTTTGAAACTTTTATTTTCTTAAATGCTACGAATTTAAGTTTTAGACTATAAACAATATAATCAAATGTCAGCACCTAAAATTGATAAATTTTCAGCAAACAGTTTGCAAGATTGATCCATTGTAACATTTCATTTCACACTTTAAAAATAATAAGTAATTATTTTTCATTTATAGGTACATTCTTTACTCCAAACATAAATGTTGGTTTAAAATCTATATAAAGAAAGAGAATTCTGTAAATTTATTGAAAAAAAACATCTTTTTCCACCGTTAAAATAAATACTATATGCATTATAAGAAAAACAATAACTTACTTCTGTATTTTTCATATGTATTTGATATTTCTGTTATTTTTTTACAGTAAATATAAAACAGTAGGAGAAAAAAAAATTGCCCATCATATTTGTTATTTGCATGAGATTATAATAAACAGTACTTATTTTCTTTTTATGTTAGCAAAAACATAAACATAAACAAAAACTATGTTTCATTTCTTTCCTACTTTTTTCTTCTTATTATTATATATACAGAAAAAATATCTCAATCTTTCACGCATGAAAAATAACACATTTGTTCATATGCATATCATTTAGTTACATTAATTCATTTATGCTTTGATTCAATATAAAACAATACTGTTGTTAATTATTAAATCAGACAACTGAGGTACAAAAAAACAAAAAAACATTGCTAACTCAATTTCCTTTATACTTTTAAACGTGCGTATATACAGCAAAGATTTAATACCTTAAAGGTAAAAGAAATTATTTTTTTTAACATACATATTTTTTTCTTGCTGCTACAAACTACATACTAATTATTAAGTAAAATGTTCAGTAAAATAATTTAGCAATTATTTATACAACCGTATATGCAAAATACTTTCATATTTTAGTAAATATGTTTATAAAAGTTAACAAATTCCGTTAAAAAAAGACCTATTTAAAAAATATATATATGTATAAGAATGAATAATATCTTTATTTGCAACGTTTCTAAAATAAAATTAAAAACTTTTAACTAATTTAATTGCTTAACTATACACATTCGAGACCAAATTTAGAGTTAAATAAAATAATAATAGGAATGAAAATAGCAGGGAGATCTTGGAAGTTAGATTAAATTATTTATGAATATCAAATTACATAAAAACATTATTAAAAGATAATAACTGTAGATTACGAAAAAAAGCAATTTTATATAATTAGTGTTTATCGCTTATATTTAAATAAGCAATTACAATTATTTTTTTTATTTAAAAAAAACCTCCTTTTTTTTCTCATACTGTAGTGCAGATATTTCAGAACCAATAAAAACCAAATGATTACGTAAATTAAAATTTGCGTGAAAAGACATTTTTTTTTTACTTTTATAAGATAATTAAAATATAATATCTGTCATCTATTTGCTTTAAAATTGTTTTTTATAAAATTTTGTGATATTTTTCCTTTTTTTTAAATAGGCACAACAGTATCATCAACAACACGGTTTTACCTTTTTTCTATACCAATTTTATAAAGAAGTAACTTTTGTTTGTATGTTTGTCTGTAATCTCTGGGGGTAATCTCAGCAACTATTGAGCTGATTTCAAAAATAATGGCGTCAAAATGCTGGTGACTATCTCTGCTCAAACATAAGGCTATGTATTATGTCGATTCAGCAACGCCCAAAAGGGTGCAGGAGCAAAACAGTTCGAAAATTGCGATATCTGTAATATTATTCGGGCTAGAAACTTGAAATTCGGCATGGTAATTATTTTTAAGATGTAAATGTTCCCGAAGAACGGTTTATAAAAAAAATCGAAATTTAAAAGGGTAAAATGAGCGAGATGTGTTCTAAAAACGTTCTATATTACGATTAATTTGGAACAGTTAAAGCTAGAAACTTGAATTTGGCACGACTGTTATTTTTCAAATGTAAATACTTGCAACAGAACAATAAAAAAATTGAAATGTAGAAGGTTGCAAGAACAAAAAACGTTTTACATTTGCGATTTCTATGATACTGATGGGTTAAAAGACTTGAAATTTTGCACTGTGGTTACTTCTAAGATGTAAATGCTCTCTAAGAAAATTAAAAAAAAATCGAAATTTAAAAAGGTGTCATGAGCAGAAAACGATCTAAATTACGAATCATTTGGAACTGACAAGGCCAGTAACTTAAAATGTATAATAAAACTCGATTTGCAACTTCTGAGCTGATTTCAAAAATAATGGTGGCAAAATGCTTGTGACTATGTCTGCTCCAACATAGGCTGTATATGCCGATTCAACAACGCTCAAAGGGGTGCAGGACCAAAAAAGTTCGAAAACTGCAACGAAGACCTCGTGCAATTTAAATGTAACTCGTTGTGTTGCCACGCAGCTAATATACCTATGAAATGAAGCTGAACTAGTCGGTTATGTGCCAATCCCAAAACTACTTTCTTCTATCTCATACGTGCTAATACTTCAAAAAGCATATATTTTTTTTAATTATGTATTTTAGAATTTAAAAATGCAGCATAGCAGAACCATATGTTATATGATTTACACGGAAACAAAATCACAACCAACTTATGTCAATGTCTAACTGAATATGAAGTTTGATGAAATTCCGTGCATTAGTTCCTGAGATATCGCTAAAATCGTGTAAATCCTAAAAAATGCAGCATAGCAGCACCACCTATGTGGCGATTTACACCAAAAACTAATCATCACCAATTTATATCAAGGTCTAACTGAATCCAAAGTTTTATTAAACTCTGTGCATTAGTTCTTGAGAAAGAGCGCCCACAAAATTTGTGTCACGTACAGACACACACACAGAGAGACAGACAGACATTTTCTAAAAACAGTCAAATCATGTTCAGGACCTCCTAAAACGTATAAATCCGTTGGAAATCGGAAGTAGAATTTTTTTACGAATCCAATACTTTCTTCTTTTAAAGATAGAAGAAAGTAAAAACAGTGGAATAGCTAATATAGTAACTAAAGTGGCAAATGCCTGAGCTCCCATACAAAGAAATTAAATTTTTGCGATCCGCCTAAAAACACAGTCAAATATACTATCAAATTCAAATATAGTATCAAATTTCAGAGAAACATTATTAAATGCTTCCTCTGGAGTAAAGAAAAAAGCAAATTAATATAATTAGTTTCAGAATATCTCCTGCATGTTTAAACAAGCAAGTTTTTTCCCTCAGTGTTAAAGAAAAAATCATTGTTTGTCGAGTTACAGCTTGCATATAAAAAGGGTTTATTTTTAATATCAATAAAAACTAAATTATTTTGTAAATTAAAATTTGTATTAATGGTATTTTTTATAAGCTATTAGCTATTATATTTATCATCTATTCCCTTGAAAAGAACTGTTTAATGCTTATTTTTTATGCAAAATATTTCTTTTCAAATTATTCATAACATTATTACAATTCTGTTTTTATGTTGAATCCTAACGTAAGTGGAAATTAAAATGCAATATAATATGTACAGGGAGACAAATGCAACGGGTGCTTAGTAACATTCAAATAACATTCTTAATAATATTTTCCTTTTTTATATGCATTTATTTATGTTTACTTTATTTTTATAACATTTTTAGTTACACCTGGTTTTAGATCGGCATAGCTTATCGAGACTTTAGAGCACGACAATTGCAGTGAATTTTGTAATTAAATATATTCTGAGCCATAGACAGTAGGTAAAACAGAACAGCTGGTATGAAGAACCGATGAGGATCCCGTCAAAGTCCGATTTCACATGCGAATATGCATATGGATGGATGGAGCCAGATGTCCCTACGTGGACGTCACGCTTTTCAGGAATTCTAAGACAAGACCAGTCCCGAGAAACAACTACGCGGCGGGACTCCAAAAGCCCTGATCTTAATAATACACAAATTCTCTTAAATTTCTTTTAGTACCATGCTATTTATTAGTATGCATCGAGTGAAACTTGATAGAGTAAAACCTATGTAAACAGAACCTGTCTATTATGGAAAATTTTTATGGTCCTACCGTAAAGCAATATCGTACAAATAAATCTACATGCTATGTCAGAAATCTGCCTAATTTTTTTTTTCACGTGGTTCAGTAAATCCTGGGATAACGGAAGCTGTTTATAACGGAATTCTATCTTAAAAACGTAAAACTTTCATAATGCCTACTGAAGGAATACCATACTGTAATACCAATGTAAATTGGTATTACAATATGGTAATGTAATGGTAATGTATGGTAAATGTAATTCCAACTGAAGGAATACCAATGTAACTGCACAATTGGAAACCTTCCCAACATTGAATTTTGTTTCGCTTCCTAGTGATTCCGCTTTCGCGGATTTTACTGTGTAATTTAAACATATATCGAAATCAAAATGGTACCTTTATTTCCTTTATATAGAATAATTAAATAAAATGTGGATTTTTTTTTTTTTAAGTATGGGCGCTTGGAGATAGTAAATTTTATAAGGGGTGCCCAATTGAAAAATGGACAGCTGAAGTAGCGAAGTTTTCAAAGTTGCCGAACTTGTTTTTCATTTGATTAGTGGCGCATTAGACAAAGTTGCGTCGTTTAGAAAGAAGTTCTGTGTGTAACTGACGGCCAAAACATAGGGTTAACAGGATGAAAGCGACCAGAGTAGTTCGTTTTTTGGTGGCTGAAGGGGTAACGAACGCAGACAATTTTCGTGGAATGAAGCATGTTTATGGTGAACACTGTTTAGGCCGTACAGCTGTGAACAACTGGTGCAAGAGTTCCAGACAAGGCAGACAAACAGTCAAGGATGCCCCGAAACCAGGCCAGGTGCACGCTGCCATCACCGATCAATCAGTTGCCACTGTCGATGAGATAGTACACTGTCGCCTTGTGATTTTCACATCTTTGGGCCACTTAAGAAGGCACTCCGAGGACAACGGTTTACTTCGGACGACGAAGTGAAGGATAGGTTACGAGCATTCCTCCGAGATCGGCTCCAAGAGTTCTGCACCAGGGGTATCGACCTACTGATGACACGATGAGACAAATGCCTCAACAAATAAGACTATTATTTTTAGAGTTGTAATAAAATACTTACTTCTACACTCTGTGCCTACTTTTTATTTGGGCACGTCTGATATTTTAATATTTCATAAATCCTTATACCTGTAACATGAACATATATAAAATCAAAATAATAACTGCTTTCGCTCTGTGTAAAAAAAAAAAAAAAATGCTAATAAAATAGTGAAAATGTAAAAGATAGCCAAATTTGGCCCCCAAAATATAAATAGTTAATAATAGCAGTGGACCTAAATATTATATAATATTGATATATTATTATTACATTGAAATATTATTCTATAATACTGAATGTGATATAATAATTAATTTAAAAGAAAATTAATAAAATCCATTAGAAGAAATTTTTATGTTCTCTATTCAAAGGCGCCACTTCCATTTATCGACCTTAGTCCATTATTGAAATTTTAATAAGCAGATAGAAACCATTTCCTATTCGAAAGGAAATTTCCTTTTGATTCAAAAGCTTTCATTAGTAGGCCTATCAAATTAGGGACGGAGTTTTGATTCAACTAAGGCCGAAAGTTTTAATAACTCTCCCTCCAGTCCATTCGCCGGTTCTCCGAAGGTATGTTACCGGACTTTAATTCCGGGAATGGAGGCACATCGAGCCGATTTACTGCAGCATGGACTTAATAGTCTCTAATTGAAAGCTTAGCTTCCGATTAAGTTTGCAGGGAAAACTTGTTTTCACTTACATCAGTGAATAAATAGCAGATGTATTTTATTTCTAAAATATCAAGAGCTGATTGAATATTTGGAGTACCGCACTTGTAGGATACGGTTTACAAAGTAGACTTTTGCATTAAGTGTTAGGAGATTTAAAATGTTCATATACACTTTGCAAAAGTTAGTACTTATTAAAGTGCTACTAAAACTTTATTAATAATTATGAAATTGGTTTCTGCTTTTTAGCATCAGAATAAGTAATATTATTTTCAATGCTGAAATGAATAAAAAAAACAAAGAAAAAGAAAAATCATTCTTAACGCCAGGATAATGAAGAATTTTCAAACATCACTATGATATTGCTACGAAATCCTTATCTTTTAGCACGCTGAAAGAAGGTGTCTTAGTATAAGTGGCATAAGTACAAATTGCATAAGTGGACGCACTTTTCAAAATTTGTATAGCAAAATGTGCGAAAGCAACGTACTTCAATAATTATAATACAAGGAATTACTTAAACGAAAAATTCGCACTGTAAAACTTGAAAGCAATTAACTAAAAACTTCTGTGACTTTAAGAAAAAATAGGGATGGGCGTTATTTAACACAATAGGATAAGTAACATTACAGAGGCTGTTCGCACATTTTTTTAGACAAATTTGATAAATGATTTTAAAAAATGGAATTATTTTAGAGGAAAAAATTCTGGCAACAACTTATTATGTGTAATTTATATTATCGTCTGATACTTTCAAATTCATTCTTATTTCAAGATTGCGCATGCAAAAAAACTGTAAATGGGAAGATGCGTTTATTTTTTCAAACAGAAGTATGCTAATTCGACAGTCTAAAATGATTGCAAAGCGCATAATATAAAAACTTTTTAGTGCGAAATAAACATAACTATTGATTGGAAAGTGCTATCCTAAAAATCAGTACGTACACATAGTAAAAAGATACCAGATGGAAAAAAAAAAAACAGGGAAAAAAAGAGCCCATTTCAAGGCTGAAAACGAAGTTCTCAGATAGTATAGGATTTATGACTGTCTGATCTATGTCTGATTTTATACAAATAGTAAGGATTTATGACTGTCGCAAATTTATCTTACAATGGGAAAATAAAAATAAGAATATTGGACAAAAATGTTACAATCAATTCATTATATTATTAAGAGAATGTGTTACATCCGATATTTACAGAAAAAATGCTATTTTCTTTATTTCAACGACTTTTAAAGGAGTGAAACTGCATCAAAGCAAAGCTACCGCTCATACTTCAAAAACTACCGCTGTATTCGTTGAAAACATTAAAAACTCACACAGGTATTGCATTTATACCTTTCAACATATTCCTAAGAAGTCACCTGGCGTTTCTCTTATGATTTATTGTACATTTGGTCTGCTGAAAAGAGCTCTTTCAAAGCGCAAAACCACCACGATTGATCGAATCTGGAAAGTTTTTAAAGAGGCATGGGAAGCAATAACCCTGTAAATTTTACAAAATACCTTCTACCATCGAAAACATTACGCAGAATTAGAATCAAGAAACAAGATTATCATATAGATTATTTCAGAAAGCAATATTCATATTTTAAACGTTAAAAAAACAACGCCGAAATCGTTTAAAAAAGGTGCGAACACCCTCTGTATTATTATTATGTTAGAACTTGTTACCGCATTAATGCGTTACTAGAAAGTCCCTATATAAATTAAATAACTATTGACGGAGAGGAGCTTGCAGCGTCTCGGGCTGATGTGCCCGGGAATTCATTTCCAAACTCCAACTTTGACATAATTTCCTGAAATATCCTTTGCCTTCATAAAAAATTTAAAACGCTATTTAATTTAATTTCTGAATAAGAACATCTGAAAATATTTTAAGTTTACGAATAAAAATGACTTCAGGAATGTGCCAGAAAGTAGCCAGTTAGGATTTAAGAACAGCCTTATATAGAAAACACAGTGTGCGAGAACAGAATTTCCACGAAAATTTAATATTTTAGATAAAATTGAAACTATTTTACCTATTTTTGCCCTACCTCCAAAGAGAAAAGAAAAACCGCGAGACGAAATTTTCAAACGCCACTGAAACGCTTGAAACCACATTCCCATCCAAGAATCAAGAATAAAACTGTGAAATTCTTCCTGCATTTTTCATATTTTCCTCGCAATGAGAAGTTTCAAGCGTTTCAAGGAACCGAAATATCCATTTAATCTTAGTTGGTTCTTTCCTAATAAATATGATTTCTGAAATCATTTAGTACGGTTCAAACAGACTCGTTTAATTTAAAAGACAAATAGTGTGCTTTGGAAATTCTTTTTTCAATTCAGGTATGAATGTACGGAAGAGCTACATTTTTTTGTGTGAAATCTTTTGTGAATAAAAGTATGAAATATTCCGTTTGTGGGGTTGATAATCAAGCTATAATTTACAAAAAAAAAATCCACTACAAATTGTTAATTGTTCTAACTCGAAAATTAATGTATTCTTTTGTAAAGCATACAATATTATTTATTCGATTAATTGCAATATGTGTAAGATGGAATATATTGGTCAATCATGTAATCCACTGCACTTCAGAATCAATCAACATAGACAGGATATTATAAAAAATAATTCTATAAATGTTGAGCATATGCACTTTAGACAACATGACTTTAAAGATATTACTATTAAAATCCTGAGTATGCACAAAAATTTCAGTGATAGACTACTTTATGAATCCATTTATATCAAATCCCGTAAATCTTTATATCCTTATGGTCTAAATTCTAAGTTATTTAATCGCACAAACATTGTTTATACAAATACTAATAAACATGAACATTATACTAGCACTTATGCTAATTTAAATCATAAAGTAAATACAAAAACTACACGTACAAAAAGGGGTAAATATGGTACTAATACACAGTATATTTCTAGTAATGATATTATACAGCAATTATCTAATATGGAAAATGAATTCACTAATACTTTCAATTGGTTTGATATAAGGAAACATATTTTTTCGATCAAAAAGAAAAATCTTAATAATTATTATAAAGTATTTTTAACATTAAATTTATCACCACATTTTAGTGATGTATATTTTGATCTTCTATTATATAGAATTAATCAACTTAATGTAAAAATTTCAAAAAATACTTATAAAAAAACTAACAATACTCAACTTATAATCACTTTTTCCAATATAGTACTTAATAAAATTAATATACACAATGTAATTAATAACAATAACAAATTCCCCATAAAAAATTTTACAATACATAAATCATACAAATACAATGTTACACTTGGACGTAGAATTTTCAATTACAATAATTTTGCAAAATTTCTTACATCAAATGATAAACCTCCGTGCTTATGTAATAATCCTAGTTTTAGTAATTATGTAGATAAGGTACATGGTCACATTATTACAGGGGATATTAATATTGTCGAGAATGATTATCTGCGCAGTTTTATGACTAATGGGACTAAATTTCGAACACCATCATGTTATAATATTTTTTCTATATTAAAACAATTTAATCTGGATCTTGACCTTTTTATATATAAAATTTCAATAGATTATAATAAACCCATTGAATTTTTTAAAGAATGGAAATTAAATGTATTAAGTAATTTAAATGTTGAACTTTTCAGAAATATGGAAAATTTTAATTTTAATGTTAAACAACTAAATAGTGAAATAAAGAATTTACAAAACAAATTTATTATTACTTATGTTGATAAATCACCAAACAACTATGCTTTCATCTGCAAAAAATATTATTCACAGCTAATATCTAATGCAATAAATACAAGTTTAAATTTTAAAAAAACTAATCTTAATACAATTATTAATAATCGACATATATTTCAATATTATAAATTGCTAAAAATTAAAAATTACAACTTTAATTATCCATACATTGTTGTTATACCTAAATTTCATAAAACTCCTATAAAATTTAGAACTGTAACTATAGGCTGTAATACGTATAATAACAATGCAAGTAAATTTCTATTAACTATTCTCACTAAATTGTTTGAACTTAAAAAATAGTTTTCAACTTGTCAATAATATAAAAAATTTAAATAACATAACTTACATGAAGACGTTTGACTTTAATGACTTATTTAATAATATTGATATCAAGGATATGTTCAGGATTGTCAATTTATTATACAAAGAATACAAGGATTCCATAAAATTAAAAAATAACATTTCTTTAAATTACTTTAAAACTTTAACTAGATTTATTCTACATCATAATTATATTGTTTTTAATGAGAATATATATATTCAATGCTGTGGATTACCACAGGGTGGTATTGTTTCTTCAATTCTTGCAGAATTATATTTATATTATTATGAACGTAATTCACATATTGCTAATTGTAAAATGTACCGTTATATAGATGATATAATTGTCTTCTATTTTAATAATAATTCAAATTATTTACTACCAATAAAATATCATAAAAATTTAAATTATAGTTTCAACCTTATGGTAAATAATGAAATTAATTTTCTTGATCTTAAGATAATTCTTAAAGATAATAAAATTTTGTTTGACATTTATGACAAAAGAAATGATTTTACATTTAAAGTTAACTTATTTACTAATTATAAGTCTTGTATACATAAATCAGTATTTGTAAATATTTTACTAAATTTTGCACATAGAATAAACAATCTTTGTTCTAATAATTTTAAAACTCAAAATTTAAAACTTATTCTTCAACATGCAGTAGAATATGGCTATCCCTTTTATTTAGTTAAGTCAATTTTACGAATATAAATTTTGCTTTCATTGGGGTTTATATGTTTGCACATTCTATCTGTTAAAACACTTACATTTTGATTACTGATATATTAATTAAAAAATATTTATTAATTAAAAAATTTAAATAGTAAATTCTAATTTTTTTTTCTTTTCTAGGGAGAGAACTTTAAATATAATATTGTTCCAATAAGTGCGTTGCCATATTGGAGATTTAATGTTTTTTTTTTCCCTTGCCAGGTAGAGAACATTTAACAATTTAGTTAAATGCTTTTTTATTTTTTATTTTTTGCAAGATATTAGATTCAATACGTGAGGTTAACATATTGGAAATGTTTGGTTATTTTTAGCTATCAGTGTGTGAAATCTAATTTTATTTTTCAGAATAAATAATATTTAGCAAGATGTTAGTTCCATTAAGTGTGTGTAGCCATTTTGGTATTTCTTTTAAACTTGCATTGTTATTTATAAAATGAAAATCTAATTTTATTTTTCAGGGTTAATAATATTTTGCAAGATGTTAGTTCCAATAAGTGCATGTAGTCATATTGGTAAATCTTTTAAGCTTGCATATAATTATTTATAAAATGAAAATTTAATTTGACTTCTACAATAATATTTTAGATTTTATGGGTTTATTTATGTTTTGAAATTATTTAAATGTTGACATATGTAAAAATAAATAGATAAAATAATTTTATACTGAAAATTTACTTAATCAAAATAATTAATAGTTATTTAGATATTGTTTTAATCTTTAAATAGATGGCAGCACCATATAATGATTTTAAAAAAACTATTACTATTATTCTTTAGTATTATTTTTTAGTTATTGTTTATTATAAAACCAGATGGCAGCACCATATAAATTTTCACATTTTTTTTTCTCTTTTAACTGAAAACTTGGAATACAAGTGAAATTTTTAAATATTCCAATAATATAATATATATATTAAAATTATTTAAGTTAAAAAATATTTTTAGTAAATGAATTTATAGTTTTTATATTATTTATTTGTATTTTTATATTTTAAATTAGAAATAGTTAAAATCACAATGGTTAAATTAATAACCTGCTACTTTTAGAAAATTAACTGTAATTTTAACTTGTACGTTTGAATTCACTTATTCACTTTACCATGTGCTTAGCACAAAACATTTTTGGCTTCGGATTCTGGACAAATTTATGTTGTAATGTATAGATTTTCTTTGTCTTCCTTTGTATTTATTTGTTTATAAATGGATTTATTTTCTTCCGTTTGATTTGTAGTGTTCTATTTTCAAAGGTATCCTTTTTTTTTTTTTTTTTTTTTTTTTTTTTTTTTTTTTTTTTCCCAATTTCTTTCCAATGATTGTTAGGGCTTGGAATTGTCACAAAATTTTGGCTTTAAGCTTGTGACAGTTACAGAAAACAATCATTCTTTGCTTATAATGTGGTTTCCCAGCCCTTGAAAAAGTAAATTACATTATAAGCTTGCATTTGTGTTTTTTTTTTTTTTTTTTTTTTTTTTTTACTTATGTTTCACTTTTTGAATAAATACTTCATTTGTTATAGGACTATGTTTTATAATGTGTAATTTGACATAGCTATTTGGGATAATAATTTCATTGCATTTGGTCAGTTATTTCTGTTTCAATGGTTAATTTTTGCAATAAGTTTATATATATATATATATATATATATATATATATATATATATATTGAAAAATGCCACCTAACGATCTATTTTTTTAATAACTGAACCCCACTCTCGCATCTTAAAACAGAAAATGTTGAAAATATATTATTTTTTAATACTGATTTTATTTTATTTTAGTAAAATATTCTTAAAAAATTTCATTCTCCTACAAATCATATTGTTAAAAAGTGTTTTATTTTTATGTAGGCTGCCCCTTCTTATTTTTGACCAAAAACTAATTCCTGGACCGTTAATTTTAGAAGTATAGTTCCAATTGTAAAATCGTCTCAAATGTTGTTCTCCATCATATAAAAACCGATTTACGTCAAACTAGTTAATTTTTAAATAGTTACGAAATTAAAATTTAAATACGGTCCCTCGGTTGTTTAAATTGTATTTAGTAAACTTTTCTCCCGTGTTATAACAAGTAAAACAGTAGAAATCCATTGTTCTACGACCAAAACTTAACGAGTTATGATACTTAGAATTTTATTAAATTTTGGCGTTTTCTGTCACTAAAGACGAGAAACCTGTTTTTAAAGCCAGAAAAAGATGAAAATTCATGAAATTCAAAATATCAAAATTACGAGGGTGGTTTGATAAGTAAGGTTCTCGGTAAGTTCTCGGCCTGACATAGATTTTTGACATAATTTCATATTATCTTTCAATGTAGTCCCCTTGCAACTCAATACATTTAAGACACACTCTTGTGGACGAATTCTTTAGTGGATCCCTGTACGGATGAGGTGGTTCAAAAAGTTCTCGACCTGACAAAGAAAATACAAGATTTTTGACAATATTTCATTTTATTTTTTAACTTGCAACACAATGCATTTCAGAACACTCTTGAGAAATGTTCCTTCTTTGGCGTTTCTGGTCTAAGTTCAACAAACGCGGTACGCATAGAGCGGAAATCTTTTTCGTATTCAAAACATTGTGTAAAATGCAGTGGACACGGTCTATCGAGATGTTTGCAATGTCCGCAAGTTCCCGTATCATTCAATACGGCATTGTGAGTTTTTGAGACAATTTCGTCGATCGTAGCGGTTTTTGGGCGTCCTGAGCGTTCGTCATCGTAAATGGATTTCCTACCTTGTTTAAGTTCAGCAGCCCACTTTTTTATTGTCGAATACGAAGAACAAGAATCCTTTAAGGTGAAATCTAACTATTTTTGTATGTCCCTGGGGTTAAACCTTTTTTAACAAAGTATTTTATGACAGCTCAAACATTTTTCCATTTTTAGAAAATGTCAAAACTTGTTTACTTTGCTTTATCGCCAAGCAAAAACCAATAAACTCACGCGTCTGAAACTCGGAAGCATGTCATCTAAAGGATCATACTTTACAAAAATCATTGTCATTTGGTCATACTTGCTTCATCTCTGTGTCAGGCCAAGAACTTATCAAACTACCCTCGTATGTAAGTTTGCCACACAAAAATGAAATTTTTACTGTTTAAAAATATTTTAATAGTATGGATTCATCTTTACAAAAAATAACGTTTATGCTTATCGAAATTATTTCAAACATTCTGTTTTAAGTCAATTCAATTAAAACGTCCGTCGGTAACATAACTAGCGATTGGTTAAACGTTACAAAAATAACAGGTTATTGGAACCTATTACCACTGCTACCGTGGAAGGATGTAACCCTGTTAACCAAAAGTAATTCTATTTAGCATCTCTATGAAAATTGCAAAGTTATGACTGAAGCCTCTAACACCACAAACAAGCGCTTGCTCCTTTCCTAGTTCAGTCACTACCCCGAAATGCTGTTAATCACTTAACAGTTTTGCCCGAACGCCGCTCGGGCAAGAAGTTTTTGCTTGCTTCGTTTCTAAAATTTTTTGCATTCCACTAATTTTCAACTGTAATCCTCGCTTTATTAATTGGCAGGCATTTGTAGGTTACATAAGACAATAGGCAAATATTCTAGTACAGAAAAAGTGATCTATTGTCCCTATTTTTAGTTTATGCTGTCAAAAAACGAAACTGTTAAGGAGTTAATACTTTTATTTTGGTGAGAAAATCTTGGTGATATATTCTGCCGCAAATGTCGACCTTTTTACCAGCCAGTGCATTACAAAATTTATCTCAAGTACCAAATTTATTAAATTTACTTTTAATAAATAGCTCTAAAACATTTCCTATTCAAAAGGAAATTTATTTTTCATTTCAAAGCTTTCATTACCCAATAGGCTGATCGAATTAGGGATTGCATTTTGACTCAACTAAGTTCTAGAAAGTTTCAATAACTCTTCCTGAAATCCATTCGTCGGTTCTTTGGAGGTATGTTGCCGGACATTAATTTAGAAAATGGAGACATATTGAGCCTACTTACTGCAGTATGAACTTAATAGACTCTAATTGAAAGTTTAGTTCCCGATTAAGTTTGCAGGGAAAACTTATTTACGTTACATTCATTAGCAGGTATATTTTATTTCTAAAATACCAAGAGCTAACTGAATATTTGAAGTTCCACACTTATAGGAAACTGCTTACACACTAGATTTATTCTTTTATACTACGAGTTAAAATATTTTAAAATATCAGCATACACTTTATAGAGCAAGTTCTATTACGGAAGTGGTGGAAGTTTATTAAAAACTAGGAGCGCCCATCATTATTATTCGACAGAATAGGATGTTTCAGGAAGTCTCTTTCAAATAATGTTTATAAACAGGCCAGCAGCGTAAGGTAAAGCCAGGAGAGATGGCGCGGTTGGAGAGATTGCGAACATAGAGGTTCGGGGGGAAGGAGTAGAGTGAGCGCACAGCGACTCCAGGTAGTTGTACAACAGCAGTAGTGGAGTGTCTACTTGAAAGTGCATGTTGATTGTTTTGAGCGTCTAAGATAAAGCATTGCTATTTTGTTTTGTTTTCCCAAAGTAAGTGCTTGAATTTTCATAGCTATTCATCAGAATTTCTATACAATGCCAGTAGTGCAAAATATTTAAAACTTAAACGATTTCTCATAAGCTACTAATCTAGACTAACAATGTGAACATCAACGGTTCGTTTTAGTAGCGGCCATATTTAAATAAAAGGCCGCGCAATCTTTCCTACCGAAATTGGAGAGTTTGCGCATCTGCTACTTTGGAGAGATGGCTCATTATTCCCACTACTTTCCATGCTAGGAGAGATTACGCAGCTTATTGGTAAATTTGCATAAAAAATGAAAAATGAAAATGGACTAATTTTAAGTTAAACGTGTTTTCAAGTAACTTAATGTTATTTTGTAATCTTATCTGGACTTGCTTTTTTATATTCTTTAATTTTTCCCCCTTTAATTAAAATTTTTTATTCGTTTTTAAAATTATTTCATTTTTCTGATCTTTAATCATTAGGTTGAAATATTCACTCTTAATACAATAATATTTTTTTACAAAAACCTTACAACAATATCATTTAAGTGTAATTATTATTGTTAACAAGTCAATTGTAGTTATTATTGGTAACAATCTCTCCTACCCATGTGCGCAATCACACCAACCCTATAAGGACAGATTGCGCAAAATAACTTTCTTGGTTTTATTACAACTGTTCTATTAAATTTAGAGATCGACCGAAATTTCGGTTTCGGTTTCGGCGCAAAATCGGAGTTTCGCCGAATATTCGTTTTCGGCGAAACTGCTGCCAAAATTTCGGCCTGACCGAAACTTGACCGAAACTATCTGTATTTCAAAATCTCGTTCCTTCTTTCGGAAATTTTCAACTTTACTCATTGATATGAGTTGTGTCGGCTCAAATGAGACACTGTTTATTGCTGCGAACTCCACTGTTTATCATTATCGGTCATGACTGATTCATGATGCGAGTGTAAATTATAAAGCAAGCAAAGCATATATGACTAAACTTAAAAGACGTTTATTACTTGATCTTTAAAATCTGAAAACGTAACAGTAATAGAATTTTTTTATTTTATAACTCCAGATTGTTTCGAATGCTTTATGAGAAAGGTGATGTTAAAACATATAAAGATTTACGAAATTTATTATAAAAGATATATCGAGGTATGTATACTTAAAATAATTTTTTATTAGATGAAATTCGTGTAATTGGAAATCATTTCTGTTTTATTGCTAAATTAATTGCGTTTTATTTTATATGAACAAAAAATATTTTTGGATAGAGGCACAGAGAGTCAACTTGGCACCGGAGATAAAATTTTGGTACTTTTCGGTTAGCCGGGCGCCAGTGATATATGTACATATATAAATACATATGTGTATACATATGTATAAATATATACATACATATATGCATATATATGTGTATGTATGTATATGTATATGTAGATATGAGTATATATTCATGTGTGTGTATATATATACTTGTACATATATCACTGGCGCCCGGCTAACCGAAAAGTACCAAAATTTTCAAACAGGGGTGCCATTTCAATACTTTCTTAGGGAGGCAGGGAATGGCAAAGATTTTTTTTTGGAGGGAGGGGGGGGGGTGAGTGAGCAAAGATTTATTTTGATCTTATTGTGCACATCCTACTGTTGCATTTTTATCCTTATATACGTATATATATTTAAAATTAGCTAAAGCACAAAATGGTGTTACACATGTTTTACTTTGAGAATATTGAAATGAAAAATAAAGTTTATATTTAATAATTTCTAGGCTTAAAATGTCTTAATGCTAATTTTCCTTTTTTAGTCAAATTAAACAAATTAATTTAGCTTTTGTGCCCTTTACTTATACTTTTACTTAAACAATTACTTCTAATTAACCAATACTTAACTCTATAAAACAATTTAAATGCAAAATATTAACGAACAGAAAATATGAATATATTTAAAAATTAAATATTCATTATTGAATTTGTTTTACATTATTTAACTACATTGTTAATTAATTATTGATAAATGCCTATAATTATTGGTTGTTATAAAATAATAAAATATAAAAGTTGTATTACTCATGTTTCATTTTTGTTTGAAACTTATACACACACATATATATATGTACGTTTGTTTGTTAGAAATGTGGTTCAATGCATGTATAATTAATAAATTAATTAGTAACGTAATTAGTTATTAAGTAATTATTAATTAATTAATTAATTAAAAAATATATGCAGTTATGTATGTATTAATCAGTTTTTAAATTTTTTGACACTTTCGGTTTCGGTTTCGGTTTCGGCCGAAAGTGGGAAGATCACCGAAATCCGGTTTAGGTTTCGGTTTCGGTCTTAAAACCTGTTTCGGTCGATCTCTAATTAAATTACAACATAACAACAAAATAGCGATGGAAATGCATAGAAAACAAATGAAGTAAAATTTATTCATGGATAGTTTAGCAAAAAAATAATATTTAGATTTTTTATTGTTATTCTTTTGAATTGTGCGCAGACTATCCTAGCTTTACCTTATTTACAAATAAATATATATTTTGTTGAATTTAAAATTATTTCTTATTACGCCACAAGGGGTAGGTAATAATAAACTCAAAATTTCTGTAAAATTGAAAAACAAAATTTAAACACCGCAAATTGGCTTTAAATTTGTTAAAATAATCGTCAAAACTTCATCAATGTTGTGTAATGTGATGTAATTTTGCATGATCATTTTCTCATTACGTTATTTTGCCTCTTATTACTTTACCTTCCATAACAAATGAATATACAGTGTAGCAACATTTAATAATGCATTACACAAAATTTTACTGGATTTTCAACAATTTTCTGAAATTTATCATATATTCGTCATAAGTAAAAAAATAATAATAAACGAATTCTTTTTCGTTCGTATTCAAAAACTAGTTTGTTTCTAACTGTAAATGTCTATTCCGGATTTCTCTTTATCCTAAAAATAATAGAAATTTCGGATTTTCTATTGTTTACTGTATAAATGTTAAATTAAATGTCGAAGAATATACATTTTTCTAAACATTTTCACTACAAAAAAAATAAAATTTCACATTTTCGGAAACTTCATATTTTATTTTTAGACATTGTGATACATTTATATATTTTTTTTAATGAAATTATTAAGTAACTGTAGTTATATGTCTAAAACTAATAGTATCAAAACATAAAATGATGTTTTTGCAAAAAACTGCAAAAAATTGCATTTTTTTTTTTTTTAACAGAAAAGTTTGCAAAAATTTAATGTAGCCTCATATTTACCAAATATTCCGGAATTAATTTTCAGAAACATCGCGAGAAAGCCCAATAAGGCAACATCCCATATAGACACGGTTGTTGTAATTTATATATAAGTGTTAATAATTTCTTTGTTCGTGTAATATATCGTGTAAATGTTTCTTATAGCATGGGCAGGGCATCCGCAAAGCGGCAGATAGAGAGGGGGGATGCATTGACGCTTCCTAGCTTTTCAAAATTAATTACCTAATTTTTTCTTCCTCGTGATTTAAAAAAATAATAATAATAATACTTATTCTTCCCAAATGATTTAAAATAATAAAACACTAAGAGGAAAATAAACTAAAGATTTATCGTAACACCCGTGAAAGGCAATTTTACTTACCCATCATACGTAGTATAGGGCAAGTATTGTAATCGTTTTGAAAATCGAAAAAAAAATTTTGAAAGATTTACACTTTTCAGACACTGGAGATTCCGAAAAACATATTTTTAGAAAAAAAAAAAAATGCCGTCCGTCTGTGTGTCTGTAAATGCTCTATTTCCCGAAAAAAATTGAGATAGAGACTTGAAATTTGGTATGTACTTAGTATATAATAATGGGAAGAAGCTTTTTGAATTTCAGTAACCTCGATTATCCGGAACTATTTTTTCGGACTCTCGAAATATTCGTTCTGATAAAAGGTATATATATTTTTTTTTTTTCGAAATTGTTTATTTTTAGGAGTGAAAATAAAAGACAATAAAAAAACATATTTTTGCATAAAGAATGAAGTCGATCGGATAATGAGTTGCCGATATATTTGCAATACTATTTTCCACACTCTTGGATTTTTCATGACCCTGTATTTCATCCAAATTTCAATTCAAATATATGTTTTAATTGGAAATGAGACGCTTAATCCGATGCAGTAAACAGGTAGTTAATATGATTATCATTTTTGGAGTTATAAGGATGTTTCTTTTAAGCAATTCAGTAATCGAGCATTTAAAGTTTATGACGTCATCGAGCCACAATTTTATTCGAATTGCAAAGCATTTTATAAGTAGTTTAGACATATTTTATTTTAATATTCTATATTATGTATATCCATGATGGGTATGTATTACGGTGGCCCCCAACGACTAGTTTAGTTATGTTTATCTTTTTACTTTCATATGTTCAAAAGTTCAGGGAGGCAGAACCCCACTGATGAAAAACATAATAAGCTCTTTCAATTCTTCATTTTTTTTATAAAGCTGGTAGAAGCTTATTATGTTTTTTTAATATGTTTTATTTCTAACAATTCTGTATTGTTTTTAAAATTGTAGAGTTCTAACAAAAAAAAAAATAGTTTATTTCTTTTCTGTTTTCCAATTAAAAAAAAATGAAGAAAAAAACACACTTTTGGCATCGAACTACATGCACATCTATTCCTAAATCTTGGCCCTCTCTGTATTTTGTTCTGCGAGAGCCTTTGCTTTAGATGTTGCTTTATGACAAAATGTACAATAACTTTTTAAGCATTATTTTAATTTTTGTTCGGCGCGATATGTCCCTACAGGGTCCTTGCGCAAAAAAACATTTATTCAACCAAACAACTAATAAAAAGGAATAGATATCCGATATTTACAGAAACTTTTCCGAAATAAACCCCTTTCCTGACCATAAATGTTGGAAAGACGTTTCTGTTAATTTCGAAAGCCTACTTGTTTCTAAGGTTTCTAATTGGTTCTTCTCTTAAAGATGTCTGAAGTTAAGGGAACGTTTTTCAAAATCGTTAGTGACTACAAAGTTGCACTTAATTTTCGGAAACGTTTCTTCTACATCTAAAATGTTCCTACAGTATTTTGTACTATACACTAAACAACATTTATGACAAAGTTCTAAGTGAAATAATACAAATAGGGCATTTTTGGTTATCAACAAATTGCTATTTTTTACAGGAAAAGGGAAAACGCTATTTGATTCCATAAAAACTGAATAGCAAGTTTTATGCATTTACATAGTTTTGCATATCCAACCATTTTTTTCCTCTCGGCCACAAACATGTGCTTTTGCTACTTTCGTATCTCACAACACTCTGTATTCATATAATAAAGTTTTAAAAAATATTAAATTAAATTAAACAGTAAGATAATAAAGGTAGTACAATTAAGCGATGAAATAAAATTAATGGAAACAGTCTTAGCTATATTGTAAGTAGAATTTACAAACTCTAAAAATAAAATATCAGAAGGTTTTCGTTAAAAAATCAGACTTTTTTTTAAGCAAAAAATTTGATCTTTTTGCATAAATATACTACAGTGCAAATATGATTAATATACCACTGTAACATAAATAAGACTACATACAAAGAAAAAAAAAACTTTTGACAAACTAAATGACATGTAAGGTGTTAAGCTAATTATAAATAACAGGGCAGATTTTGTCTTATAAAAAATGTCCATAAAAAAATACATAAAACAATGAGGACCAATGATAAATTTAGTGGGCATCTCAAACATTTATAAATATGGATTAATGATTGTGTTTGTAACCACATATAAATAGTTGGCGGGTTGAGTATGTACGCCTTTACAAATAAAAATGATTTCGTGAATGTGTCAAAAAGTTGCGAGTTTTGATTTGAAAACATCCATAAAGCTGCAATTTAGATTAACGATTTTCTGTAATTACCACTATTCCTTCCATTTTTTAAGAAACTTGGCACGTCAACATATAGATGTGAAATGAAAGTTTTTTTTTTCCTCGGTTAAACGAGGAAGTACATTTAAAATTTTCCTCGAACGGAAGTCTGTTACCTGTCATGCGTTGCCACTCACTTTCAAACTTTTGATTAAACCTGCCGCCAGATAAATTCATTTCAAGAAAACAAGGCAGACGATAAACAAAGAAGAAATTTTACACTTAATTCAAACTCCCGGAGTAAATGCATTTGACAGGAAATCTCAACATCTTTGTACTATCAGCAACATTTAACACCTTTCACAAGTTTCTGAATCAAAATAGATGTTTGCATTTAAAACATTTTGCACGAGATGAAAATTGTGAAAGCTCAAAAGAAAGTATCTTAAATAAAATTGCTTATTTATTTATTTTTTTACAAAAATAATTGTAAAATAATAATCGAATTATTTATTTTAAGTGTCATATCTATTGCAGAATAAATATGTGTTACAAAGATTTTCTGAAAAATTGTGTTTCAACTTGAATTCAACAAAATAAATAATTTTAATTAAATGCAGAGCACAATATTCCCAATTCATGCCAGTGTATTTTAACGGTAAAGTATTTCGTTTATACGACTGAATTAAATTCGGATTTTTTTTATTTACTTATTTTTTTAATAAAGGACTATTCAAAATTATCTTTTATCTATATTAATAAAAGAGAGATATTTGCCTGTGTGTCTGTCTGTCTGTTTATTGGCGATGGCTAGGGAAACCTATCAGAGGTAGAGGTCTGCAAATTTGGATGAGGATAGACAAGGATACTATGTCCAAATGCACCTGAGACGCAGATTTTTTATTTTTGGATAATTAGTCGAAATATTAATTAAAAACTATCATCGAAGACTTATGAACGAGGTTCAGATTTATGCAGTTTGGCAACGTTATGATCGCTTCCACGCATGTCTGGAGAAAATGTAGTTCTGTAGGCGCAGAAGTTGTAAATGTTTCGTTTTTTTTTTTTTTTTTTTTTTTTTTTTTTTTACATTTTAAAATCGCGATCGGCGGAGCCTTTATACAGTTACAAAGAAACAAAAATTTTCACGTCCACGATACTTTCGGGTACTGGTAGCATTTAAAAAATGAATATTTATTTTTCAAAAAAATTATTTTCTGAAGTTCGTTTTCACATTTACGGTTATTATGCATTTCCAACTCGCAATCCCAGGGCCTCGGATAGACTTATAAAAAACAAAACAAAAATACCTACTTTTAGGTAGTACCTTGCCGATTGTAATGGTATCTTTTGTTTAAAAAAATAATATTTACTATTAAAGAAATACTTTCTGGAGGTCGTTTTCATATTTTCCGCTTTTATCTGCAGTTTTAAATTGCCATCCCCGTGACCCGAATAGGAATACAAAAGACACCCACGTATAGAAGAGGTTTTTTTTTCTCCTCTCAACGGTATCTTTCATTTTGAAAATTTTTCAATGTTTACTAATTTAAAAAAAAAAAAAAAAAAAAAAAAAAAAAAAAAAAAAAAACCGGAGGTTGTTTTCGTATTTTTCGGTTATTTCTGCAGTTCAAAATTGTCATAAGACGTTCCTCAGATGGAAAATGAAAATATAAAATAACAAAGAATACTCACCGATGGACGGTACCTTTCTGTGCTCCGGGCAACGCTGGTCGACTATGGTTTCTGACAATGGTTTTTATATTACAACACTTACTTTTTCTGCCAATATTTCTACCAAAATATTAAAATTTAAAGAAATGAAGTATCAAAAACATAGTCTCTAGTTAAAGTAACACGAATAGTAATTTTGACTAAATAAATGAATTTTTGACCCTGGTTTCCTGTACAATAAATGTTTTTTACAGTGTCCTGTACTAACCTACTGTAAAAATCATTTATTGTATAGGTAACCTAGGTCAAAAATCCCATTATTTAGTCAAAATTACAGGGCGTCCACTTCAATCTGATGTCACGTTTTCGTTCATAACTTTAACAATAGTGAAGATATGTTAACAAAATTTGCAACAGACTCATCTTTGTATGAATTGTAAGCATATTGTATGGATTTCGTTAAAGTATCTTCACTACTGTTACAGTTATGAACGAAAACGCGGCTTCGTTTTGGAGTGAGACGCCCTGTATTTTTGACTATATAAATGGATTTTTGACCCTGCTTTCCTATACAAAAATTGTTTGTTACAGTGTCCTGTATCAACCCTTAAAGTCTGTACTGTGAATTCGGAATCACCCTGTATAGTGTAATTTTATGAACTTCAGTACCAAATTTAAGCCATTTCGTGCATTTATTAAGTGAAATATTTAAATAATAAAACACTTAAAACACTGGGGTTTTTTTGGTGGGGGGGGAGGGGGGGTAAGAAAAAGTACTGGAAAGAAATTAAAATAATTTAGTATTTGGAAGAGCTAAGGTTTACAAATTTCGATCATCGTTTCTACGGAATATGGTAAAATTTCAAGCTTTTTCCAGGGAGGTAAATGTTTCAGTATGAAATTATTCATTGTGTGTTGGCTTTTCTTGAAATTCTTATATGCTTATAATCAAAACGAAACTATATATCTTTCCTGAGACACGTTTCATCATAAAACACCAAAAATGATTGTTAAATATAATTATATTTTTGCGTGACCTTGGAGATCATTCATTTTGTAAGTATCAAGAAAATATAAGCTAAATTAAACCAGTTTGCATTTACCCTACGCAATAAGTATGAGCTATCTGTATTCTAAGAACTTAATGTACAATAATTTTCAGTTATGCGCGAAATAAATGTAACTGTTATTTCCAGGCTTTGGTCAGCGTTTTCAGAAATTTCGCGAGTGTGCGACGTCTAATTTGAAGAAATGATTATGTCACTTGGCCACAGTGTAAAAAAAAAAGACAAATGTTTCTTAATCTAGAAAAATGTAATAGAGGACCTTCGGGTATTATTGAATTGTCGGGTAATATAGAAAACCAATGTTTCTGTTTGGTAAAGTACTGCCACCCATCATAAACTATTTAAGAACGTTTTCGGAATGCCGCTCCCCCCCCCCCCTCCCCACACGCAGTTCGGCGTTCGGCGTCAGGGCGCATTATGTGAATAAATAATGTTTTTCGTCTTTGGGAAATTACTGGTGATATTTTTTTCAATATTATTTATTTAGTAATATTTCTACATTGAAATTAATACACCTATGAATTGAAATTAATACACATAATGTACACCGAAATACTAACAGTTTATGATGTAATACTTGTTTTTTAGCTCGCGATTCACACCCATAAATATAGATTAATTTTTCACAAACCGGCGGCGTCGGGTTATATGGAATCTCAATATCTCATAGTAGTCCATGATTATGGTGGCACGAAGACAGATCCTTGTATTTGTGATTCGTGCAAATCTGAAGTATGAACTGAAGTATATTGGCAGCCTACCTAAACACTATATTTTGATCATGCTCTCTTGATACCATTACATCTGTTTTTTGCAAAATTCTGTTCGTTTTATTCATTTTTAACCCCCTGTTCCATATTTCTCGACTATCTCATAATACCCTCCAGAAACGTTTCTCATTATTATTATTATTATTATTTTGCATGTGATGAAATTTTGTAAAATGATTTTTGTCTATAAATCACTAATCACGGATAGTTGAAGTTTGTGATTGTATTCGGTTTTCGGGTTTTAAACAATATCGAGCTGTGATATTGCCTCCAAAGTAAATGGTATTCCATAATATCCGTAGTTCCCCTATAAACACGGACGAAAATATAATATAACTTTTTCCGAGTTCACCACGATTTCGAAAATCATTTTCTTATATTTAGAAACTGCAGAAATAGATTTTATCGATTTAAAGAATCATTAACAAAAGCAAAGTTTCTTTTGCTGTCATTAATTTTCAGAAACCAACAGATTTTATCGATTTAAAGAATCATTTATAAAAACAAAGTTTCTTTTGCTGGCATTAGTTTTCCGAAACCAACAGATTTTATCGATTTAAAGAATCGTTTATAAAAACAAAGTTTTTTTTTGCTGTCATTAATTTTCAGAAACCAATAGATTTTATCGATTTAAAGAATCATTTATAAAAACAAAGTTTCCTTTGTTGTCATTAATTTTCAGAAACCAATAGATTTTATAGATTTAAAGAATCATCTATAAAAACAAAGTTTCTTTTGCTGTCATTAATTTTCAGAAACCAATAGATTTTATCGATTTAAAGAATCATTTATAAAAACAAAGTTTTCGTTGCCGTCATTAATTTTCAGAAACCAATAGATTTTATCGATTTAAAGAATCATTTATAAAAACAAAGTTTCCTTTGCTGTCATTAATTTTCAGAAACCAATAGATTTTATAGATTTAAAGAATCATCTATAAAAACAAAGTTTCTTTTGCTGTCATTAATTTTCAGAAACCAATAGATTTTATCAATTTAAAGAATCATTTATAAAAACAAAGTTTCCTTTGCTGTCATTAATTTTCAGAAACCAATAGATTTTATCGATTTAAAGAATCATTTATAAAAACAAAGTTTCCTTTTGCTGACAATAATTTCCAGAAACGTTTCGAAGTAGTTCTTACGATATCCCCCCAGAACGCGCAGTTATGGTACATTGTAATGCCAGTTTTCTCAACCCGGAATATAGGTTTTTCGGATGCCATCAATTCTCAAAAAAAACTTTTCATGTTCAACAAACATGTTCAACATAAAAACATGCTAAATTAAAAGCATTAACATTGACATAAAAATTAATGTCATTTTGTTATTCTTTCATGTATAAATTAAGTTACGCAGCTGAAAATGTTTACTTGAGAATTGATGCCATCCTAAAAACCGATATTTTGGTTTCAAAAAACGGATTAAAGCACTGTAAAAGCTACTCTGAAACGTTTCCGAAAATTACGGCCAGCAAAAGAAACTTTGTCTTTATAAATGCTTCATTTAAAATCGAAAAGATAGTGTTTCTGATGTTTCTAAAGATAAAGAACGCTTTTCGGAATCGTGAGTAACTCCATAGAATTTATGTTATATTTTCGTAGATTAAAAAGCATTTGTATTTTTTTTTACAGTACACCGAGATCATACGATGTAACACCATTCGATTTTTTTTTTTTTTTTTTTTTTTGAGTTGGGACTATCTAAATTGCTATGGAACAAACCAATAATCAAATTGTACATTTAAAACAATTCATTTTATTTGAATTTATAAATTTATAATCCTAAATTAACTTTTAGGTACATTATATACGTTTCTGCCCCAAACATTTCGTGTACTATATTCTTCTTTTTATTGGCTCAAATTACCTATGTGCCTTTCTCGTTATTATTTTTTTTTCTTCTTAAAAAAAATGTCTTATGGAAAAATATGGAGAAGATTTCATTTGAAGGATTTAATGATATACAACTGCAATAAAGATCACTGCTAATTTACTAATTTAAACGAATTTAAATGTCGTTAAAAATTACCTTAATCATACAAATAAGAGCTACTTAAGATCATTAAAATATATCATTAGACTTTTATTACTATTTTTATTTTTATTTTATTTTTTGCACATTAATGTCTTAAGGTTAGTTTTCTTTATGCTTTTTTAGGTGTGTTCGTAATTATATAAGCAAGTAGCACCTATAGTCGTCGTCTGTTCCGTCCGTCTATCCGCATATAACAGCGTAAAAGCTACCCAACCGAATGCTTTGAAATTTAATATATACAGGGTGATCTTTTTTAAAGTGACAGTGTTTGGAGCGCCCTGTAGCGCGATCTAATAGCCGAAATGGGACCAAACTTGGAATTTAGACTAATCAGGACATGCAAAAAGGAATTCCGTGAAAAAAAAATAGTTCCAAAAATCGCCGCTAGGGCATTTTGTGGCGCTTTGCAATGTATAAAATGTGAGAAAAGAAAAATACTAACACATACAATCGTACAGTTAAATTATTAATGTTTATTTACTACATTAACTTCCCCGGTGAGGAATTAGACCACCTTCAATGTGAGCACCATTCTCAGAAATAACACCGTGCATTCTGTGCACAACGTTCTCCACAGCCGTACGTAACATATCACGAGAAATATTCCGCACTGTCTTTGTTATGTTGTCCTTTAGAATAGACAAATTTGATACTCCACCGACATAAACTTGAGATTTCAAATAACCCCAGAGCCAAAAATCATATGGCGTGAGGTCAGGGGAACGAGGAGGCCATGCAACTGGAAAACTCCGACTTATGACTCTATCATCAGTGAAGGTTTGGCGCAACAGCTGCTTTACCTTATTACCAATGTGTGGTGGGGCACTATTCTGCATAAAGATTGTCTGTTGGAGACGGTTTCTTTGCTGAAGTTGTGGAATAACAAACGTTTGCAGCATTTCGTGGTACCTTTCTGCATTTATGGTGCACGTTTCGGGTCCTGTCGGAGTGATGGTCTCAAAAAATAATGGCCCAATTGCGAATTTGGCTGTGAAACCACACCAAACAGTGACTTTTGGGGAATTTAATGGGATTTCATGCACGGTGTGGGGATGCTCAGAAGCCCAAATTCGGCTATTTTGTGTGTTTTCGGACCCATTGAGATAAAAATGGCACTCATCTCCCCACAGAATGTGCCATTGGAAAGCATCATCAATTTCTACCCTGGCAAAAAGCGATAGAGCGAATGTTACTTGCTTATCATAATCACTTGGTTTCAGTTCGTGCAAGAGGCTGATTTTGTAGGGGTAAAATCCAATAACGCGCCGCAAAACTCTCCAGAACGTGGAATAATTCATGTCCAATTGTCGAGCTACACCCCGGGCGCTGCTAGTACCAGCAATGGTTCCTTGCGATCCTTCGACAATTGCAGTTGCCACATCAGCTATTACATCTTCTGATACTTGTTTAAGTCCTCTCCCAGCGCGAATGGTCAGTGACCCCGTTTCCTCGAACTTCTTAATCATTTTCTTAAGACCATTCAGCGATAAAGGCCCCTTTCGTAATTTTTTTCTGGTTCGAAATTCCCGAAGAGCTGCGGTGCGGATGCATTACATTGATTCATATAATACACCTTCACCAGTAACGCACGTTCCGGTAACGTGAGAGGCATGTCCACTGAAGCTCGTTTAGTTCAGCTGAGATTATTTGTCGGAGCTGTCTACTACTTGCTTTTATAGCCCCTATTACTGGCGCTGTCATCGCACAACATTTGCATTTTTCTTTGATACCCGTGTTTTATGCTAATTCTCGTTATTGTAAGCTACAGCAGCGCCACAAATGCCTAACTAATCCTTTTTCCCATGTCTTGATTAGTCTAAATACCAAGTTTGGTGCCATTTCGGCTATTAGATCGCGCTACAGGGCGCTCCAAACACTGTCATTTTAAAAAAGATCACCCTGTATAATCGTTGCAGAATTTTGTCATTTCAAATTTTATGAAATTCGAATCAAAACTTCAAAAGATATTAATAAAAGTTTTCTTCATTATGTTAAATCCTATCATATGTAATTAATTAATGATATCCCATGATAGGTAATGATTCTAGGTTGTTGTGGTGATTACGTCATATTTAAGATGAAGTCATATTATTTCCGTATTGCTGAATTTAAAAACCGAATGTGTATACTAAAATTCTTTAATTATAGCAATCCTATAATCTACCGACTTTTTTTGGATAGATGTTTCTGGATAAATAAATTTTAAATGGAAAAAGAGTCCTAAATATAGATATTAAGTTCTAAAATTTTCAAAGCTAAACCTTAAATTTCCCATTGAAATTTTCAATAAATGTCAACAAAAGATAAAATGTGGCCAACTTAACATGTACTTATTTTATGACTGAAATTAATCATATCATAATAACAGACGATATAATTCATTTCACTGAAACTAATTATAGTACTAACGCACACCATTTGTCTAGTTTGACATATAATTTCCAACTTGTTTTTCTCTCTTTTTGTCATAATAGGGTAAGTGCTTCAATATTCGCCCCTCTATCACTAGTCAGCCACAATGAGATAAAAAGATTTATAAATAGTTTATTTTTGGTTCCAAATAAAATATTACAATTTCCCAATCCGTTCACCAATTATCAGCCAACAACAAAAAATCAGATCATAGTAATCAGACATTTTTTTTCTGGTTTAAAGTTACCGATTATTAAAACTTAAGTGGTCGTTCTACTGGTGCTTTTACACTATATTTTATTGAGACAGTTCTTTGACCAATTTATAAGCGGTATTACATTATGTAATTTTAAAAAAAGCTTGCTAAAATCATAGTATGATAACTGTAAAAATAACGGGGTTTAATAAACTTGATAATGAATGTATACACTAAGATCGAAATTGTTGTTATTGTCTGTCGTGCTCATAAAAATGTGCAACAAATTAAATTCGGCCAAGGATACAAAAGACTCCAAATTAAGTGGAATATAATGTTACATATAAGATCGTACAAGAAAGTATTACATCTAAACTACTGTTATATTTAACACTGAAAAAAAAAACTAGAAATATTTGAAATTAAACAAGAAATGTGAAGTTCAATAATTTATCGTAACATAGTTAAACACCCAATTAAATAAAGGTACATCATTCAACTACATTCCATAAAGGAAAAAAAAAGATCATTAAAATCAGTTTTTCTACTTTTTACATTTATCGAGATATATTTTAACCTTTTGCTATTCATGTTTTCAATTAAATTTACTCTGAAAAATTAAAAATAATCAATCGACCCACAGAACAATATCGTTGAACAATTTCTAAAGGGTAGCTTTGTATGATAGGGAAAGCCTACAAGAGTAAAAGTTCCTTTGTATTGTACAACGTGCGCGAAATTAATTTCACACTTGATAGGTGCTATTGTTCGATGAAAATGATGACAGTGGTGCAGAAATGTATGCACACGGGAGGGTACTGCTATCATCGCGAAATGAGAAAAGAACTGAAGCGCTTCGGGTATTAAGGGCGAACTCGACAAAAATTGATTTTTTATTATTTTTATTTTTAAAAAGTAGTAAAATAGCATGGAGGACAGTAGTAACTTTGCTACAAATCTCTTACAAGTTCCGGTTCACCTCTAGCATCCTGAAATTTACTTTATAAAATAAACTGTCAGTCAGAAGATATACATATGTGATATATAATAATGATAAATGTGTATCTTTAAAACACTTGTTCTCGAAATTTATGTTTTGCGAGTTCGAACTAGAGGGTTGTTACCTGATCCGAACCCGAAAACTCCATTTGAAGTCAACCCACAAATCGACCCGAACCCGAAAGAAAAAATTTCATCGACCGGCAATCCGATAAAAAAATTTCATCGACAGGTAATCCGATAAAAAAATTTCATCGGCCGGCAATCCGACAAAAAATTTTCGTCGACCCGTAACCCGACCCGAATCCAAAATGAAAGGAAATTAATTCATGTTTTAATGCAATTATGAAAAGTAATCTACAATTATATCTCTAATAAAAATTTTATCTTGTATATTAAAAAATGGACATATCTATATTCTTTAATATTCAAATATAGTGAAACCTCTGACTAGCAGTGGTAACCTACACTGTAAAAAATTTTGGTCAACATTTACGGTACATATACTGGCAACTTTGTGACCAGTATATATACCGTAATTTAACTGGACGGTATATGTACCGTAAAATATTTAAAGTATATGTACCGGCTGCACTCCCTCCTCTCCTCAGGCATACATGCATTACGTAACAAGAGCAAGAACATCACTTCAGGGGTTGCCGTACACTCAGGCGGGGCTACCAGCTTTTTCCTTAATGAAAAATAATTATTTTACGGTATTTTACGGCGATTTTTTACTGAAAAAAATCATTTTACGGTATAAATACCGTTTATAATTGAAATGGCACATATACGGTTTTTTTACGCTTAATATACCTTAGACGAACGGTAGTCATACCGTAAAGAGTGAAAACGGTACAAGTACCGTTAATTTACGGTACATCTACTGAAATTTTACGAAAATTTTTTACAGTGTAGTCCTGCATCGGATCCAGTTGTCCCTAATTTGCATTTTTCATCTTGGGGATACTTTAATTTCCTTTCTGTGGGTCGATTTTGCTCTAGAATGTTTCTTGCGGGTGAGATTTAGGTTTTTGCAAGTCGGGTTGTTGGCATTTTCACAAAATATTTGAGCAGGATTATATTTCAGATTAAAATAAATACATATTTGAATATGAATGAGTATAATATTCAATTTACTGCATGTGAAATAATATGAATATAGAAAATGCGATCTTAGATTATTCCTTGTTTATGAAATAGTTAAGAATACTTTTCTCTTTTCTTGGAATATGTAAAATACTACCAACATTTCGCTTTTGATACACACAAAAATGCATGTATCGTATTTGGGATATAGTTTACGGAATACACACACAAATGTTACGTGTGTGTAAGATTCGGGGGTGTCTATTATTCCGAGGTAAAATCATACAAATATATGTGTTAGTGATTGAAAAAGTGTTCACTAAATAAAAGTATCTGCTGTCCGGATATCGAATTTTCACCTGAAAAACTATTTTGAACATTATTTTGAAAAATATGGATAACCCGAACCCGAAATAATCAAGGTCAACTAAACAGAGGTATCTGCTATCCGGATATAGAATTTTCACGTGAAAAACTATTTTAGACATTCTTTTGAAAAATAGGGCCAACCAAAACCCGAAATAATCAAAGTCAACCCAACCCGCAACGAAAAATATATGACGCTAACCCGACCCGACCCGACGGGTTCGGATAAAAGGAGAAGCATCGGATATGCAGAACTCTAATTCGAATTTAATATCCAGAGCGCCCCAAATTACCTGCGTATTTATGTCCTTTGCAATGCAACAGCAAAAGCTTCGCGAAGAGAATCTATTGCTATTTTTTTTTTTAATTCTACTACGAAAATGATTAAATAGTTACTATTTGATTAATAGTGCCACAAAAGGAGTGCTCATTAAAGTACAGATGAACCAAAACTTGTATTAGAATAAGTTCTTGCATATCTTACAGTGTGAAATTCATCCGATTAAAACAAAATCAGAAGTCAACCCGACCCGCAACGAAAAAATATAGCGCCAATGCGACCCGATGCAGAACTCTAAGTTGAATTTAATATCCGCAACACCCCAAATTACCTGCGTATTGGTCAATTATGGTCAATTGGTCAATTTGGTCAATTATGTCCTTTGCATTGTAACTGCAAAAGCTTCGCGAAGAGAATATATCACTATTTTTTTTTAATTCTGTTACGAAATTGATTAAATAGTTACTATTGTATTTGAATAATAGTGCCACAAAAGGAGTGCCCATTAAAGTACAGTTGAACTAAAACTTGGATTAGAATAAGTTTTTGCATATCTCACATTGTGAAATTCATCAGATTAAAACAAAATCCAGTGATACTTTGCATATCCTAGTTTTTGCTGTACTATAAAAATGCTAATAGACAACGATCGATTTCAGTAAAATAAACATTCTTCAAACATTTATTTATTTTTTATCTTTATTTTCTTTCTGTCCTTCTGGCCGTGCTCTAACTCACATAAATATACACGGTTGTCATGTAATTTATGTATGCAATTAATGTATATTATAATAATGTTCCATGGCATGTTTGGTATTAAAAATGAAGTGTGGAGCATTTATAGTTCGTTTATAGGGCACTCAAAAGAATTCCGTTACATTATGGCCTAAGGGAAAATCGTTTGCAGTGTATTTTAATGATGTTACACTGTTTGAAACATATTGAAATTTATATACATCACTGAGGGGTATTACAAGATGCTTAATACAGCATATGGTGTGCAAAGCATTTATCATTTACTGAGAACCACAAAATAATTCGGTTACAGTACAGTTTATGAGCAATAATTGCTGGAAGTACGCTTCTAGCTGTGGATTGCGTTTTTACATTTAACTTTCTTTTTCATATCACTTGGTGTGTATAAATTCTATGGATCATATACAGGGCTGCACAACAAAATTCGAGTACATTACCGTTTATTGGCGCAAATTACAGAAGGCGAATTTTCAACTGCGTTATGCGTTCCTTAACAGAACTAAATTTTAGCATACTATGTAGTACAATACAAATCTGTAGATCATATACAGAGATGCACATAAGTATTCGGATATTTTGCCGATTATAGATGGTAAATATTGAAATTTGGTTTTCATATGTGTTATGAGTTTTTCAAATTGTTTGTTTAGATATCATTTTTCATCTTATTAAGCGATGAAGTTTTGTTACACTATTCTGAATGTGTTGGAAAGTGTTTAATAATCTATGCTTGACTCGTGCCTTTTCTTTCTTGTTCTAGGTTTGTGTTGCTTTTAATATTTAGATTTAATTTCATATTTTAAAATTCCCCATTTTGTAAAATAGTAATTTTGTATAACGCTGAGCCACACGTTCTTACAGATTTTTATTCAGAGAAATCTTTCAATTAAATCTGACCATATTATATTTCATCGGCTTCCCATTTTCTCTCTCTCCCTTACGGTGTTACATTTCTGATGTAAGGTCATATTTTCGACATCACAAAAGCACAAAGGGAAATCGTACTGGACTTCATTTCCATCTACTGTTTGACATGTATAACTGTCCAACATCCTTATTTGAATAACATTCATATAAAACAATAAAAGCTGTTTCCCTTCTCATTGTGTGTTCCCGCTCTCCCAGTAGTTATCAGAATCTCATTTGCGGTGTTATTAACCCTCCCGTTGTTTGCTCCTAACCAACATTGGCATCCGTTTATATATTTGGTGTCTGCCGCAGAGCTACTACCTATGATTACCGTTTCGCAATTATTTGTTCTTCCGCTTTTGGCACCGGTATAATAATAAGCCGAAACGCTCTGATTGGTTACGCAAGTCATATAGAGATTCGGTTGCAAGGTCGAGGTTGAAAAGGATGCATTGAATTGAAAATGGTTTCATACTAAAATTAGAATTAATTTTTCCTCATAACCCGCTGTTCTTTTTTTCCATGCATTTCCACAGCTTTGTTAAGGTATTAGAATAGTGAAAAAGTTTCGTTTGAATTATGTGTAATAATAATGTATATATATAAAAAAGAAAATATATATATAGTAGAAATATATTATTGCATTCGGATAAGCAAAAATATGTCTTTATTATGATACATTCATGAAATAATATTTATTCGTAAGAGAATAAAAATTTGCAGATATAGTTGTCAATATATTAATAAATCGGATAGCATTTTTTGTTTTTCTAGAAAATTAAAAATTCTTCGAGAAAATGGCATAAAGTTTGGCCTTTTGAGACGATTTTGAGGATAGAATGGTGGTCGTTGGGTGACAGTAATTGGACATAACTGAAAAAATGGGACTTATGAAAAATTTTGGAATGCTTTTTAATTTTCAGGCACTTTCTAGATGAGAATACCTGAAATTTGCAAGACAAGGGGAAGAAAATTAAGTTCGAAACCGTCAAAGAAAGATTATTGCATTGTTGAGCGGAGAAAAATATTTTTTCTGAACATGTTTAAAATGACACAATGGGAGTTAGGAATATTTAAATTTAATTTGGTTAGACCTAAATATTTTTTGCCCTTAGCTTTTCTTCTTTTCTTAAAGTTTCTTGTTTTGTTAGGTTTTCAAATTTATTTAATATTCATGTCGAACAAGAAGGGTTTTTTCTTTTCATGTTATATCAGTCTATTTGCTTGAAAGGATCACAGATATTATTTCATGTAGCAATAACGACATATCTATAATTGAGCTAATAAATCACAAGTACTATTTAATAAAGTCCCATCATTTCAGATAATGAAAACCAAACTCATTATATTTCGATGCTAATTTTTTTTTTCTACATACTTATTTAATATTATGACACCACACTTACGAGTCACTTATCATACGAACTTTTTGAGATACGAACATTTTAATATCATATTTTATCATCTATATATGAACTTTTTTTCACTAATGCAGAAAATTACCTCAGGTAAATACGGAAGAATAATTTTCATATTCTTCATTATTTTACATCTTATTTGTAAAGTATCGAAATTTATTTCTATGAGAACACTACAATAAACCCTGAAAAAGTTATGACATAACTATGACTGTCCTTTACTGCAATAGGAAATGCTGTAAATGGACTTCAAAAAATATAAGTTAACACTGTAAGCATTGTTGACTCCCTTGGCAAGATTTATGCATCTGAGACTTAAGACGGGTAAGCGTGCAGAAATTCGTCATACACAAAAGGCCATATTAAATTTCGTTCTTTTCGTGTTAGTAAATATTCATTAAATCATAATAAGCACCGTAGAAACGGGCGATAGTTATTAAATGACTTAATAAAAAAAAATTATTTTGACACAATTAAAAAAAAATACTCATAATCTACGTTTTGGACTGATACAAGAGTCTGATTAGGAGAAAAAAAGCGCAACACATTTATTTATTTATTTATTTATTATCAGTTAGCATAAACCTCATATGCAAATGTCATTATAAATGTTTTATTAGTTTTAGTACCAAACCTAAAATATCATATTATAATAATAAAGGGAGACCTTATAAAGTTATTTTTATGTAACAAAAATTCAAAATCGACTATGCAAACTAACGAAAATCTTTAACCCTTTCCGGCACGGAGTAAGTCTGTAAAATGATGAAATATTGGACTGACACCAGAATTTAAAAACGAATTCATTAGAAAATAAAAAGTTGCTTATTTTCCGATACTTAATAAAAGGGAAATTTTAATTAAATATTCTTGGTGCCGTTTGTCAGTTTTGGAATTAAAATTAGGTGTCCTTTTTTGTGGACACCACCCGTTAAAGGGTTCAGAAATATTTACTGTGCCTTGTTTCCGAGCTCTTGGAGAGGCATTTGGAGGATATCTTTGAAACATACAGGGAGGGAATCTATTAATATTAAAATAGGATTGTCTCCTTTTTATTTCTCCACTATTCCTCCTAGAATATCGAACATTAGGTGATGAAATTAGCACCAGTTAACTGCATGGGTCCGAGGTGTGTCATATAACAGCTTCGGCATTAGAAATCAAATTTTTATAAACAATATACTTTTGACAAGTAAAATTTTACATTTAAAAAAAATCACGTAATCTCTCAAAATGTTATTTTCGCAATTTCTGTTTAACCTATATTGTAAATATTATTTTTTGTTTGAAATTTAGTATTTAATGAAATTAATTTTATAAGTTTTTCCTGAATGTACGCACTTGCACTAGATTTTTGTGCCCTGTAATTCATCCATAAATGAAGGCTTCCCAACAAAAACAACTCTTTTCCAAAATTCCTAATTTTTAGAAAGATGGAACATTGTTTCTGGACTAACGTTGTTTCTATGAGACAATTAAAACATTCTCACTTCATAGTGTAGACAGTTTTATTTTATTTATTTATTTATTTTTATTTTATTTTTTTTTTTGGGGGGGGGGGAGGGGAGGTTAGTGAAGTGGTTTGACAGAGTTATGAGTTACCATGGAGAACAATATTGTTTTTTTTTCCCTTATGTTATTTTTGGACAAGTGTTGTCTTTGTTGCGAACACATCATACTATAAAGATATCACTTAACTTTTTATTTGGTTGCAGAGATTTATTTTTTTTCCTAGCAAGTTCCTAAAATATGCAAGCTATTAATGACTTTTTCTTTTAATCTAAAGAATTTAATTTTGTAAAATATGCTGAAGTTCACTCAAGTCCAAATTTCTGGTTACTATATACTTTAATGGACATTCCTTTGTAGTACTTTCAAACAGTTACAAAATTTACACTTTATGAATTTTAGAGAAAAATTATAAAAATTAATGAAATTTTCTACTCAAGATCACTCTAAATTTCTGTTCGTGAGGCTTTTCTATTATCAATGTATTGGACGTAACTATGTGGATAATTGATTTTCCTTCCCAAAATCGTAATGCTCTCATCTACATACATTTCTGCACCACTGTCATCGTTTTCATCGAACAATGGTACCCGTCAAATTTGAAATTAATTTCGCGCACGTTCTAGAATAGAAAGGAATTTTATCACTTGTAGGCTTTCCCTACCATATAAAGCTATCTATCTTTTAGGATATTATATGTTTTGACGAAGTTCAAAAACATTCTTTTGCGGGCTACTGATTTTTTTTAATTTTTCAAAATAAATTTTATTGAAAAAAAATGTTTTAAAAATATCGGTAAATGTAAAAACTGGGATCACTTTAATAAATAACTAAATTTTTGATAATACGTTGTTTCGTTGTTTTATTTTGTTTCTAATATTCAATGATGAGGGTGAATTTATTATCTTTATTGTTATTCGAACTTTATTGTTGTTAACTATGAACTGTTTCATTATTATTCTTTATTTCCTTTCAGATAGAACGCCATTGTTGAAGACAGCTGCATAAATACTACATCATGTCAGTTGGTGAGTAAATAAAAATGATTATACATTTTATGCATTTAAGTGGGAATAACTTATGAGGTAATGTTAAATAGCAGATATTAATTATGTTGCATAAATCTATGTTGGAATGATGTGAAGGTTAAAGGTGTTGTCTGTTAAATTAACCCGTAACTGGGGAAATGCGGTCTCTGAGATCGCACTGTATCGACTAAGTCTACTGGGATTTTTTTATGAAAAAAACACCATGTTTTAGAAACGTTTTCTGTACAAAAATTTCTTTGCAAGCTGCTTTTTTGTTTGTTTTTTTGTTTGGAAGTTGGGTGATTAAAGTATACACATCTGTACAATTTCATACTAATTCTTAAATAAGGAAGCTTCACTGTATCCATAAATAAATGCACTCACTGGTGACCGCGTGTTCCCTTTTATGTTTTGCTTTTTCACTTCCCAAGTTACTGGTTAAGAGTAATATGCTTTGTATGAAAAGCATATAGTTTAATTCATTTTATATACTTTTTTAATAGGATTTTTTCACCAATATTCCATTTTATTAAGTCTCCAAAATATAATAAAATTTTACGAAATAAAAAAAAATCTTCGAGAATAACATAAAGACAAATTAAAAAAAAAAAAAAAAAAAAAAAAAAAAAAAAGCTATCTCAAATTTTTGAAATTTTTACTTTTATTTTTATTTTTATTTTTGCTGTTTGACTTTAAAATGAGGATATGGCCGATATTGAGCGAGAAAATCTCATATCTTCTTTATATCAAAAGGAAAATGCGTATTTCTAAAGAATATTTTCGAAGTTCAACAATCCAAAACGCCGCGCCGTGTTCTTTATTCCCTAAAATTGCGAATTTTCAGAAATGAACCCTTCCAGTATTCACTTTGTATCTAATAATATATACTTCACACACAAAATCGGTCAAAACACAAAATACACACTAAAAATAAGCAGAGACTTTTCAATATGGTAGCTATTTTCCATTTATTTGGATAAAATAATGAACAGTAATTAAATCTGTACAAATTTCATCGATACAAAGTATAATTTAGATGTGGTGAATATTTCAAATTATGCGATATATCTCAAATTACTGACACTGCACAAAAATCCGAATCAATTAATCGGATTCAGAAAGACTGTTATTTCTGCTTGTATAAGCTAGGACAAACAATTATGATACAAAAAACATTAAAAGAATGTTTACCTACTGTTTGAAATTGCAAACACTTGCTTCTGTAAAAAGTACAATCATTCAAAATGTAGTCCAGAGCTTAATTCTCTGTGAATAAAAAAGTTATTTCGCCGCGGACCATGAAAATAATTTGTTTTTTGGTGAAAAAAAACTTTTTCAGCGAGAATCGTAAGATTCCAAAGCTTTTATATTGCTTTCCAATTCATAAATTTTCTTTCCAAAATAAAAATCCTGGAAATTTTATCGTTTTTTTATTTTTATTACATTTGTTTAGAACTCAGTTTCTTATTTCATTATTAGTTGCAGTTATAATAATAATCCAGTTAGTCATGCAACTAGAATAAGTAAAAAAATAATAATAATAATAAAATAAAATAAAATAACACTTTTTTATAAACATCCAATGTTTATCTTTAAAATCACGCCTAATTTATTTTCCAAAAAAATTCCTTAAAATACGTTAATTTGGCGTAGATACTGAACCCAATTTGGGAAAATACCCCGCTTTTTTTACGCCTTGTAGAAAGCGTGAGCTTGTGAATTTATTTAAAAATTATATAATGTTTGCGATTATTTTTAAAGATATGGCAACAGAAAAGAAAAGAAAAACATTAATTAAACCAAGACCCCCTTATCATACTATAATTAACCCTATTATCATTATCATATATTAAAAATAAACTTCTCATCTTTAATCAAGACCACCTTATCATTTGTTTATATGACAAAGAGATCTTGATTTAAACTAACTTTTTAGGATTTCTAAATTGATTTGTCAACGTATAATCATAATTTAATTAATATGAAACTAATTGATTAAAGCGTATAATTTTAAAATATAATACATTAGTTATTTTTATTTATATTTTCTACTTTTTAGTGTTTAAAATATTTCACTGTTGCAGCTTTAGAGCCAGTTGGCCTTTATTCGTGAGCATGGTTTGGCGCATAACTAAATTCATTGTTGTTGTAAGTAGTATATAATTGTAAACATAAGGAATATTCGGCGATTTATCGCCTGTAGTGGGCTAACAAGAATAAATGTCGTAAAATTAAATTAATTATAAAATTAAGTTCTAAGAATATTTATATTCTGTATTGTCATCGAAAACACACCTTATTTGTAAATTTTTTTTTTCTTTTTGGCCTATCAGGATGTGAGTTAAGAATGCGTATACAAAATTCCATCTTTACATACTAAAACCAAGTTTAGTTAGTCAAAAGAGGGTAATAAAAGAGGGTAATAAAAGAGTGTAATAAACAATAAATAAATGGCATAAATGAGAATCCTCATTCATTATCCTATTGTAGGAAGAATGCTATTATCATTTGTACAGAACAAACCAAATAATAATGTTCAAAAAAGCAAAAAGAATATTGACTCAGCACCACCAATTTGTAAAAACTTCCTTCCGTAAACTGCGCAAGCATTCAAAATATATGGTTCAAGGCTAGGACTAAAAAAAATCCCTGACGGCTCGGCCTACAGGCACAGGTAGATTTCAAAGACGCAGTCCGTGGGGCGCCTGTTTGTCGGGAATTGCGGAAGAAATGACCTTTTTAGGATGATGCGGCAGTTGGAACCGCCTACCTAACTTGCTTGCAGGCGGAATCGGCAGGGATTTTTTTGTTTTTAATTTTTTTTTTTTTTGCTATAACGGTTGGTCCTGTTAAAAACTTGTCAATATAAAAGTTTTAAATAATATTAAGAAGATTAATAATAAATTTAAGCGGATTTGAAATCTTGAGAACTGGCGAAGTTATAATTTTTTTTTCTTCTAAACCCCCCTTCCCCTCCCCCTTAAGGCAATTTTTAATTATATCAAAATTCTGTCATACATAAATTTTCGGCCCTTCTGCTAGAAGTAATAATAACTTCAAACGGATTCGATACGTATCATAAGTAAGAAATTATGGGTTTTTTTCTGTTTTCACAAAAAGCCACCCCCCCATCCCCTCCCCTCTTGGTCCGATTTTGTCCATTAACGAACTTGACCGAGATTTTATGCCCCTTGATTTTATGTATCAGTTTCGAAAATATGCGGGAGTTGGAACCGCCTACTTCGAAAAATAACTTGTTTGCAGGCGGAGCCGGCAGGGATTTTTTTTGTTTTTAACTTTTTTTTGCTATAACGGTTGGTCCTATAAAAAACTTGTCAATACAAAAGTTTTAGATAATATTAAGAGGATTAATAATAAATTTACGCGAATTTGATATCTTGTGAATTGACGAAGCTATGATTTTTTTTCTTCTAAAAACCCCCCTTCCCCCCCCCCCCCTTGGGGCCATTTTTAATTATATCAAAAATCTGTCATACATACATTTTCGGCCCTTCTCCTAGAAGTAATAATAACTTTAAACGGATTCGATACGTATAATAATTAAGAAATTATGGGTTTTTTTCTGTTTTCACAAAAAGCCCCCCCCACCCTCCCCCCCTTGGTTCGATTTTGCCCATTAACGAACTTGACCGAGATTTTATGCCCCTTGATTTTATGTATCAGTTTGTAAAAGATTAATGCAGAATTTTTCCAGTTATCGTGGTCAGAAAAAAGTGACATAGATAGATAGATAGATAGATAGATAGATAGATAGATAGATAGATAAAGTTTTGAACTGGGGATGGTTTTGGGTTCTGGGAGTCATAATTGGCGTAGATCTGCAAAAATTTTTCAAAATTTCCAACTTAGGTGAGAATGTAATAGGTAGTATTTCTTACGAAATCTACCTAAAAATGTTTCACTTTTGCCGGTGTAGTAGATAATTTCTGTTCGCCTGAGAAACTACTTTTTCAGCAAAGGAACATTGATTGCAGAAAAACTAGGATTATCCTTTGTATTTTCGTAATCTGAATTCACTCGTTATTTTCTCTTTTCTATTTGCAGGAAAATCGAAAATAGTGAATTAAGCAGTAAAAATTTCAATGATACAAAATTTAATTTATATATGCCGTTTTTTTTTTAAGTATTTGATGTATTTCGGACGAATTACTGACACTGCACGAGAATCTGAGTTCATTATCTCATAGCTGCAAAAACACTTTTAATGGCTTCAAATAATAATGAGTGTGTGTGTGGGGGGGGGGGGGGCAAAGTTCCATTTCCTTTGGATTTGTAAACACATTCGTCTTTAAAAGGCATAAACATATATTCCAAAGTTTGTTTGTTTTTTAGTTGATTCTAAAAGAAGGTGTTTTCCAGCTGACCGTGGTGATTAATTTCTGTTTGCTTGAGAAACTACTTTTTCAGCAAGGGAACATTGGTTGCAGAAAGAGTACAATTATCCTTTCTATTTTTGTAATCTGAAATCTTTCGTTATTTTCACTGTTCTATTGGCAAATAAATCAAAGACGATAAATGAAGTAAAATAAGGAAAGGGCATGTTTACAAACAAACAGTTTCATCAACCAATCTACCACTGCATTTTTGTCGCAACTATCATTGCAGGAATCGTCATGGCAACATAGGCCAATCATATCACAGAGCAATTTAACGTAGACCAATCAAATTGCTCCATCTCATGTGTACTGTAGGAGTCGTAAAGAAAGAACAGGTTTTTCTCCAAAACCAACAGTAATTTAACCAACAGTGATGACAGTTGCCCTTTACTTATAAATTTCAATTGTACAAAGTTTAATTTATATATGTTGGTTATTTAAAAGTATTTGATGTATCTCCGTCGAATTGCTGATAGTGCACGAGAATCCGAATCCATTATACGATTACATAAAAAATTATTTTAATAGCTGCATAACCCAGACCAAAGAATAATGATGGTGGGAAAAAAAGTAAGGTTCCATTCTTTGGATTTCTAAACACAATCTTCCTTAAAAGGAATAAACATTCAAAATATACTCCTAAATTTACATTTTCGATTTATTCTAAGATGATCCAATCCAGTTGACCGTGGTGGTAATTTCTGTTCGCCTGAGAAACTACTTTTTCAGCAAAGGAACAATGGTTGCAGAAAAAGTAGGATTATCTTTAGTATTTATGTCCTCTCAAATATCTCGTTATTTTCCCTTAATCGAAAATTATTAATGAAGCAATAAATATTTCAATGATACAAAATTTAATTTTTATATGCCGGCTATTTAAAAGTAGTTGATGTATCTCGGACGAATTACTTACACTGCACGAGAATCGAAATCCATTATCTAATTGAAGAAAAAATTACTTTAATGGTTGCATGACCCAAACAAAATAGTAATAATGGGCTGAAAAAGTAAGGTTGTATTCTTTGGATTTGTAAATACATTCTTCCTTAAAAGGCAAAAACATTCAAAATATATTCCAAAGTTTAAATTGTTGATTCATTCTAAAAGAAGATGTTTTCCTGCAGACCGTACTGATTAATTTCTGTTCGCCTGAGAAACTACTTTTTTGGCAAAGGAACACTGGTTGCAGAAAAAGTAGGATTATCTTTTGTAGTTTTGTAGTCTGAAGTCTCTCGTTATTTTCCCTTTTCTATTTGCAGGTAAATCGAAAATTATTAATGAAGCAATAAAAATTTCTATGATATAAAATTTCATTTATATGTGCTGGTTATTAAAAAGTATTTAATGTATCTCAGACGAATTACTGACATTGCACGAGAATCCGAATCCATTATCCAATTGAAGAAAAAAATATTTTAATAGTTGCATGATCCAAACCAAATAATAATGAGGGGAAAAAAGTAAGGTTGCATTCTTTGGATTTGTAAATACATTCTTCCTTAAAAGGCATAAACATTCATAATATATTCCAAAGTTTAAATTTTTGATTGATTCTAAAATAAGATGTTTTCCTGCTGACTGTAGTGGTTAATTTGTGTTCGCCTGAGAAACTACTTTTTCAGCAAAGGAACACTAATTGCAGAAAAAGTAGGATTATCTTTTGTAGTTTTGTTGTCTGAAGTCTCTCGTTATTTTCCCTTTTCTATTTGCAGGTAAATCGAAAATTATTAATGAAGCAGTAAAAATTTCAATGATACAACATTTAATTTATATATACCGGTTATTTAAAAGTATTTAATGATTTAATGTATGTCGAACGAATTACTGACACTGTACGAGAATCCGAATCCATTATTCAATTGAAGAAAAAATTATTTTAATGGTTTGTTACATGACCCAGACCAAATAATAATGGTGGAAAAAAAATTAATGTTCCATTCTTTGGATTTGTAAATACATTCTTCCCCTTAAAAGGCATAAACATTCAAAATATATTCCAAAGTTTATTTATTTATTTATTATTATTATTATTGATTCTAAAAGAAGATGTTTCCCTGCTGACCGTGATGGTTAATTTAGGTTCTCCTGAGAAACTACTTTTTCAACAAGGGAATGTTGGTTGCAGAAAAAGTAGGATTATCCTTTGTATTTTTGTAGTCTGAAATCTCTCTATTTGCATTCTATTTCTTTCTATTTAATATTTTCTATTTGCAGGTAAATCTAAAATTGTTAATGAAGCAATAAAAGTTTCTCTGATACAAAATTTAATTTATATATGCCGGTTCTTTAAAAGTATTTGATGTTTCTCAGTCGAATTACTGATACTACATGAGAATCCGAATCCACTGTCCAATTGCAGGAAAGATGCTTTTAATGGTTGCAAACCGAATAATAATGATGGGATAATAATGAGGGGGGTGGTAAGGTTTATTTTTTTATCCTTTTATTTATTTATTTTATTTATTTATTTATTTATTTATTTATTTATTTATTATTTTTTTATTTATTTATTTATTTTTATTTGTAAACGCATTCAAAAACTCGTACAAACAATGGCGCATCTCCTCCTTGGCAAGGTTGAATGATAAAGTGTATTTTATGTATAAACAATATCTATGGCGTAAAAAACTTAAAATATGGATTTAATGAATGAATCAATTAAACAATCAATTGAATTAATGAAAAATACTATCATTTCAGTTAGCCTGTTTTACTAAAGTGTTACTTCGGCACTAAGTTAACATACGAAATTATACTGAAAATCCCGTTTATACTTAATATTTATAACCCCAAATAAAACCGAGGAACATAACGGCTTACTTCCTATCTCATATTTCAACGGACTCCGTCCATACATGTAATGAATTTTCTGTTCTCGAGATCTACGAAACGTAGACGAATACTTGAGTATTATATGGAAAATGCTTAGGTACTTCCTGTGGCGATTACAGTACACGCCATTTAAATTCAGCAATCGTGACTGTAACCTTTAAATCTTAAGGCATTAGCATACATCTGCCCTTGTTTCCATGACACCCACAATCGTAAAAGTTACATCTGGCTAACTCTAAACAGACGAAAATGCAAAATTGGTTAGTAAATCGGGGTGAATTCTCCAAAGTTGAGAAGGACTCTATTCCTATATATTTTGTCCATTTTAATAACTCTGCAAAATATTTGGAAGATATAACATGTTATGAACTTGGATAGAGAATGAAGATATTTGTGAGCTGTAAACAAATGTATATACGGTGTCACAAAATCTGATTTGCGAGGAAGAGGTGAAATTCAAATTAAGGTGGCGACATTACCCTTTGAATCAATTTGTTATATAAAGTTTCGAGTTTATTTTTCCGTGAAAAGTATTATATTACAATAATCTATAAAAGAAATTCAGTGGGGAAAAAATACTTAATTTGAATTATATGATTAAAAATTTATATTGAAAAATAGCAATTATTATCTGCATGTTTGTCAATAAACTAATAAGATATTTTTTTAACCGGAAAGTTAACTTTTATGTCCAGAGTAAGCATTTTTTAGGCTAGGCAAGTGCTAATTCAAATAATTTAAGTATAAAGTAGAAATAAAATTTTAAGTTATTTTTGTGCATTTCCTTGTTTGATTTCTATGATTTTGCAAAAATAAAGGTTGTATTCCAAAATGGCATTTTATTCCTATACGACACTGGGGATTATGCAGAAGTTCTTTTGTTGTTGTTGTTGTTGCTGCTGTTGCTGCTGCTGTTGTTGTTGTTGCTGTTGTTTGTAACTGGAAAAAATCCTTGCGGATTATACGTCGTTGCGTACAGTACGCAAGATAGTACATTGTTTATAATTTTTATTCGTATAAACATAATACTGTAGATATATATTTAAAACTTTTTTATGAGGCAATGTTAGTTATTTTAATTCATAGTAAAAAAATAATCAACGTTACCTCGGCAGACTTGCACCCACCTGTTGACTACGCCCCTCGCAGGAGCTTCCTGGCTATTCACTAGCTTTGTATACAGTAGCCCTGTTATATTCGCCTCATTATATAGGTCATTCAGATTCACACCCTTTCCTTTCATGCCTCGTAAAAAAAGTGTATTCAACCTTAACTAAAACCTTAAATTACTGCAAATTTAAATTAACTACAATCTTTTGGCCTGATTTACCACAGGGCACTCGGAGCATGTGTTCTGGACTCCAACTCTCAAACCGAAAGCATAAAATATAGAATAAACATAAGATAATTAAATGTTATATCCTCTTATACAGTATCCTACTGGGACTCTAAAAGATGTGTGCCTAAAACCAAAAGTCACTAAATATATTAATATGATAAACACTGTTTAAAATAACTTTATAAATACTGGGGGATTATAATAAATGCAATTTTCTATCGTCAATTTTGTAAAGAAAATTATAATAAGCATTTACGCTCTCGTCACAAATATTAAATATTCATATGTAACTTATCAGCTTTCTCAGTCTTTTAAAGGCCTCGGTTATACCTCTATTATTTTTCTTGTCGCTTGTTATTCTCGAAAACAAGCGCTTTTTGTTTGCACGTGAAGGTGTAATACTAAAATAATTTAAACACAATCAAAAATGCTTAACGAGAAGGTGTTTAAAATAGCTACTATATATATATATATATATATATATATATATATTAAGAAAAAAGCATTTAACTATGTAAAAAACTCAGATCTGTGTTTAAAATGTGGGATTTTTTTTTTTTTTTTCAATTACAAATTATATCTTAAAGAAATTTAAAAAATTGGCTCTTTTTCAATAAGAAAATAAAGAAAAATGAATAAATCTTCGCTAAAATTTTATGTGCACAAAAATCAAAAGTAATTTATTTTTATTAAAAAATTTTTTTCCAAAGAATAGCATACTCATTATAAACCACTAAGAACCAGGGAACAGAAAAAGAAATGAAACTTTTTCATTATAAATCTTCAGTGATATAGAAAATGCAAATGGCGGGAGAAATCAGGCAGATAAAAATCAATGCGGAAATTAAGTACAGTAATTAGAAATCTTTTATTGCTCTCTAATATGTCTTAATGGGGAGGGGGCGGGTCTCATTAAATTCCCGAGATAAGAAACACTTTTGGACAAAAAATTTTTTATCGCAGATAAAAGCAAGCTTCTGCTTAAACGGCATAAAACTAACTACAAATCAATTTATGAACCTACCTTTTTTTAAAAAAAAAATTCACTTCAGTTCAACAATATACCGATTTCTAGGCTCTAATTTAACCCTTAATCCTCATCGTGGAGACCGAGGGACTCTTTGACCTATATACAGTATGGAACCATTTATACAGAACGGTTTTAATCATATATATTTAGGATAACGGTTTCTTCTAGATAACTGGTTGGTCATTAAATCAACATCCATTTGATCAAATTTGTAGAATATATGTTGCTGTGGGTTCTTTTCTGATTTCAAATTAATGATTGGATTACTCAGATTAAGAATCGGATCCATACAAGATCAAAGATTAATCAGAGTTTAAAGAAGGCAATTAGAATCCCTTGGAAAAACAAAAATTCCTCTGTATTCTCTGCATAAAAATCAAAACACCCATTATCTAATTAAAGATATTTCAATTCCAAATAATAGATGTTGGCATCAAGTTATACCATGCATGTTGTAATGTTTCAAGAAATGCACATATTAAATTGGCACTCTATGGCACTTTTTCCTGGAAAGGTTCTGAAATAAGTCAGTTAGAAATATTCTGGTTAACTGGTTTTCTGGTTAACTGGTTTTCGGATAAACGGTTCCATACTGTATTTTACAATGGACAAAAGATTCACGACAAGACTTGCAGGTTATGAATTTCTCTTTTACTTATCCATCATACGTAGTATAGGGTAAGTCTTGAAATCGTTTTGAAAATCGAAAATTTTTTTTTTTTTTTTTTTTTTTTTTTTGACGGATTTACACGTTTCAGACACTGGAGATTCCGAAAAACATATTTTTAGAAAAAAAAAATTGCCCTCCGTCTGTCTGTGTGTGTGTCTGTAAACGCTCCAGCTCCTGAACAAATTGAGATAGAGACTTGAAATTTGGTATGTACTTAGTATCTAATAATGGGAAGAAGCTTTTTGAATTTCAGTAACCTCGATTATCCGGAACTATTTTTTTGGACTCTCGAAATATTCGTTCTGATAAAAGGTATATATATATATATTTTTTTTTTTTTTTTTTTTCGAAATTGTTTATTTTTAGGAGTGAAAATAAAAGACAATAAAAAAACATATTTTTGCATAAAGAATGAAGTCGATCGGATAATGAGTTGCCGATATATTTGTAATACTATTTTCCACACTCTTGGATTTTTCATGACCCTGTATTTCATCCAAATTTCAATTCAAAGATATGTTTTAATTGGAAATGAGACGCTGAATCCGATGCAGTAAACAGGTAGTTAATATGATTATCATTTTTGGAGTTATAAGGATGTTTCTTTTACGCAATTCAGTAATAGAGCATTTAAAGTTTATGACGTCATCAAGCCACGATTTTATTCGAATTGCAATGCATTTTATAAATAGTTTACACATGTTTTATTTACATATTTTATATTATGCATATCCATGATGGGCAAGTATTACGGTGGCCTCCAACGACTAGTTTCTCTTCTTTCTGTAAATCTATCTGCGTTGATGTTTATTCGCCTCCCTCAAATTATCGGAATGTAATTTTTTCTCATTTTTAAGGAAGCAGATTATCTCGGATTCTTCACTTTTTCTAACAGTTTATCCAACAAGAGCCAAGGAAGAGAGAGAGAGAGAGAAAGTAAAAAGGAACTAACGAATAAAAGTACGAAGTTAAAGCATCTATACATTTGGATGTATTCGATCTCTTTACAAAACCAGTTGCCAAACTCGGAAAAGAGAAAAAAAAGTATTTTAGTTAATTGATTTTCAAAGCAACGAAAGTATTTTCTGAAAAATCTTTTACACCATTTGTAGTAGTTTTAAATCAAATAGATGTTTTTTTTATTTCTTCATATTTTTAAGAATGTTGCTGTTAAATTAATGATAAACTTCACTGTTTTGTTTTCTGCTAAACAAATGAAATGAGTTTAATTTACTTTTCCTTTAGTACACTTTTTTGATTTCCTCCCCTTTCCTTTATTATTTTTATCGCATTTTAGTACTAACAATACTTCTTACGACTCTACATTTTTAAGATTAAACTTTTTTTTTCATCTATTTTACTATTCTCGACGTATACTTTTTCGTGTTAGGTTTATCCTCTATTTTACATCTGTTCTACTTCTACTCATGTAGCAATAGTATTTACTTTAACCTGAAGAGGAAGATTCATTACAATGTGTTTAGGGGGTTTTGTAAATTGTTTATGTCTCTACATATTTGGTTGAATCAATAAAGCCATTGAAGAAATCATAAATACTTATTCAGAAGATAATCAAAAAACTTAAGTCGGTATATTTCAAAAAAAAAATATCTGGCTAAATAGAAAATAATCTGGTATACAGTTAAAGAATGGAAAATTTTTCTTAGTCTCTTTTTGGAAAATTAAAATGCTATCTTCGAGAAAACCTGAAAATTGCCCTTTCTTCATAATAAGGTAGTAAAACACAAGAAAATAAAATCGTGCTCCAAGCATAAATTATAAAACACTTTCCAACACATTCTGCTTGTACTTATGTAGTAGTAGCATATATTTTAACCGGAGGGTGTTACGAGATAGAGGGTAAAGAATTTTGGAATTTTATTTTTGACTCTACATAGTTCTTTGCTTATGAATATTTTAATTGAGCGATTTAATAAATCATAAATACTCAATCAGAAGATAATCAAAAGTCTAGGTTGGTATATAACAAAATAAATGACCATCGGACTACATAAAACATTCTGTAATGTAGTTAACCCCTTGAAGGGCGGTAGGATATATTTTATCCCACTTAAATTTAATGAAGATTTGTACCAACATTTTTAAGTAAAGTTTTCCTTTTATAACTTTAGTACAAAAAAAAAAAAAAAAAAAAAAAAAAAAAATGCTGTAAAATTGTATTCCCTTATTTTCAAATAAACTTTTTCGAAAATTCTGATGGGAATTCATCATTAAATAAACACACTTATTTGTCTTTGAAAGAGTAGAGGTATGAAAAGAAAATTTAGTTTCTTTTTTGCAATTTGAAATGCTATCTTTTGAGCAATCACGAAAAAGGTTTTTTTTTTATATATATATAATAAGACAGTAAAAATAATAATAATAATAAATTATCTCTAAATTCCTACGTGCATAAAAATTGAAGTGACTTATTGTCATTTAAATATTAAAATTATTTTTTTAAATAATCGCATACGCATTATCAAAAACAGGCAACCAAAAAATTAATCCAAATCATATCTTCAAGCAATTTAAAAAATTGCCTCATTTTTTGGTAAAATGTAAAGAAAATTAATAAATTTTTCTGAAATTTTATGTGCAGAAAAATCAGAACCTAATTCGTTTTGATTTCAATATTTAAATTATTTTTTCAAAGAATCGCATACTCGTTATAAGCCACTAAGAATCAGGGAACAGAAAAAGAAAACAAACTTTTTCATTATGACTTTTCAGTGATATGGAAAATGGAAACGGCGGGAGAAATCAAGCAGATAAAAAGCGATGCTGAAGTTAAGTACAGTAATTAGAAAACTTATATTACGCTCTAATAAATGATTCGTAAATTTAAAAGGGAGAAAAAGTCTCATTAATTCCCCAAGATAAGAAACTCAATTGGACAAAAGAACAAAAGATTTCTTATCTGTGATAAAAGCAAGTTTCTATTTAAATCGGCATAAAACTAACTTTGAATAAATTTAAAAACCTCTCTTTTTTATGTCATTTCACTTCATTTCAACGATCTACCGATTTCTAGGTTCGAATTTAAATTTGTCTTCTTACCGTAAATCTATCTATCATGCTGTTTATTCTCCGCCCTCAAATAAGAGGAAACTAATATCATCTAATTTTCTTTTCTCATTTTTAAGTAAGCAAAGTGTCACGGATTCTCCGCTTTTATTTAATACTGTTTGTTTATAGAGTGCTAAGAAAGAAAAGGATAAAAAGAAAAAGAACTGAACTGGAAATACAGGTGCGAAGTTAAAGCATCTATTCATCTGTATACATTTGATTGCTTTACAAAAGCAGTCGCCGAACTCGGAAAAGAAAAAAAAAAGTATTTAAGTTAACACTAGAACGATGGTGAGGGGCCATTTTGGCCCCTACCAAAAGAAAAAAATGTCGATTCGAACCGGATATTTCTTCATACAATAAGTTAAATATATACCGCACAAAATTAAGTTAAATAAATAAGTTAAAAGTCCTAAATAAAAATTCTGGTGTGAAATATTTTTATGAAACTTGTGTAAAATTTCCCGTCGTTCTAGTGTTAATTGATTTTATCGCCTTTTTATGCTAACATTACTTCTTAGAACTCTACATTTTTATGATTAAATTCTCCTCTTATCCCTATTTTCCTTTTCATGTTACGAGTCTCCTCTATTTCATATCAGTTCTACTTCTACATATGTAGTAGTAGCATATATTTTAATCGGAGGACGGTGGTTCATTACTGCGTAACGCGCTGCGTTTTTTATATATTTGCAATGCGTTTAAGGTGTTTTTGTAATTTTATTTTTGTCTCTTCAGATTTGCATATGAGTACTTCAATAGAGCCATTTAATAAATCATAAATACTTAATCAAAATATAATCAAAGAGCTTAAGTCGATATATTTAAAAAATGACATTCTGGTATATACAGGGTGATTTTTTTTTAAGTTGTGAAAGTAAAATCCTATAACAAAAGAACCACTGATCCAAATGACGTAAAATTTCACCAGTATGCTCCCAAAGCAATGGGAATTTTTTAGGCTTGGTTAAAAAAAAAACTTAAAATCGCACTGACAGATGGCGCTGTACATGCAATAAAGTCGGGAGACGAACTTGCGCCCGGCACACGCACATTGGCGATAAAAACGTGAAGTACGCACACCTCCTGTTCATTATTCTACGGAAATTCTCGCAGTGACTGCGCCATTGGTTCGTTGTTAGTGAAACTGTATTATCAGAATAATGACAGCGCAGCAACTGCTCTTAGGAGATTTAGGACACTTAAGAATTTAAGAAAAGGTCCAATGACGACAGAGGGCCTACGGAAGATGGTTTCTCAAAGTACCGTCCATTGTTTTCCACCCCCAGACGATAATCTTTGTTTTTGCTACCTTACAGCGCCATCTGTCGGTGCAATTTTAAGTTTTTTTTTTTAACCATGCCTAAAAAATTCCCATTGCTTTGGGAGCATAATGGTGAAATTTCAGGTCATTTGGATCAGTGGTTCTTTTACTATAGTGTTTTACTTTCACAACTTAAAAAAAAATCACCCTGTAGTTAACCTATTAAAGGTCAATATATTTTATTCCACTTAATTTTACTGAAGATCTGTACCAGAATTTTTTATAAAATTTTCCTTTTATAATTTTAGCATATATTTGATTTATACATTGATTTTCCATATTTTCTTATAAATGTTTTCGAAAATTCGGGCGTGAATTCCACATTACAGAAATACGATTATTTGCCCCTGAAAGGTTTGAGGTATGAAAAAAATTAGTTTTTTTTTTTTTTTTTTTTTTTTTTTCAATTTGAAATGCTCTTTTCAAGTAATCACAAAAAGTATATTTTATTGTTATTATTATTATTATTATTATTATTATTATTATTATTATTATTATTATTATTATTAAAGCAGTAAAAAAATAAAGAAATATATTCTCTCTAAATTGCTATATGCATAAAAATCAATGTGACTTATTTTCATTTAAATATTAAAATCATTTTCTTAAACAATACGCATTAAAAAAAAAACAGCGAACCAAAAAAAATCCAAATCATATCTTAAACCAATTTGAAAAATTACCTCTTTTTTCTGTAAGAAAATACGGAAAATTCATAAGTTTTTACTGATATTTTATGTGCACAAAAATCAGAAACCAATTCGTTTTGATTTCAATATTTAAATTATTTTTTCAGAGAATCGCACCCTCATTATAAGTCACTAAGAACCAGGAAACAGAAAAAGAAATCAAACTTTTTCATTATGACATTTCAGTGATATGGAAAATGCAAACGGCAGTAGAAATCAGGCAGATAAAAAGCGATGCGGAAATTAAGTACAGTAATTAGAAAACTTATATTACGCTCTAATAAATTATTCTTAAATTTAAAAGGGGGGAAAAAGTCTCATTAAATCCCCAAGATAAGAAACTTTATTGGACAAAGAACAAAAGAATTCTTATCGCTGCTAAAAGCAAGTTTCTATTTAAATCGGCATAAAACTAACTTTGAATAAATTTAAGAACCTCTCCTTTTTTTCATTTCATTTCACTTCACTTCAAGGATCTACTGATTTCCAGGTCCGAATTTAAATTTGTCTTCTTTCTGTAAATCTATCTATGTTGCTGTTTATTCCCCGCCTTCCAATTATGAGAAATTAATATCTTCTAAGATAAATGTTCTCTTTTTTAAGGAAGTAAACTATCAAAGAGCACATCTCCAATTGTTTGTTCACTGAGAGTTAAGAAAGAAAAAAAAAATGAAACGAGAAAAGAACGGTACGGAAAAATAAAGGTGCTAAACCAAACCCTCTACTCATTTGGATGCATTCGATCTCCTTACAAATGCAGTTGCCGAACTCTGAAAAGGAAAAAATATTTTGGCTAATTGATTTACAAAGCAACGAAAATATTTTCCGAAAAATCTTTTACGGCTTTGTATTTAATTTAAAATCTAAGCAGATGATTTTTCGATTTCTTCGAAAGTTTTTAACACATTGTTTACATACACGGTGTCTACTCGTGTTGCCATATCTGCTAAATTTTATGATTTATTTTTTTGCCACAATTTTTTAATAATAATCTTCGCTTTACTTAATCGCAGTTTTTACTTTTGTGATTATATAAAGTGAAGGTTATTATTCAAAAATAGTGGTAACAATAATTTTTAAAATTTGGCAACCATGTAAAGACGTGTATATTAGTCATGACCAATCAAAAATGCGCTAAGAATGATTAGAATAAAGTAATAATGAATTTCACTATTTCTTTTCTTCTCCAAAACGTACGAAATTATTTTTTAAAGTATACCTATACAAAATATTTTCTTACTTTTTTATAAGTACATATTTCTCATTTCTCTTTTATTTCCTTTATCGTTTTTATCGTCTTTTTCTGCTAACAGTACATCTGACAACTCTTTTTTTTTTATAATTAAGCTTTCCTCTTTCCACTATTTTTTTTTTCTTTAGGAGGTGCGGGGGGGGGGAATTCTGGTTCATTAGTTTTCAAAAGAACGAATATATTCTTTAAAATGTTTTATTCCTTTGTAGTAGTTTTAAATGAAACATACGATTTTACGATTTCTTCAAGAAAGCTTTTAAGAAAGTTTATGAGAAAATAATGATAAATTTAACTATTTTTTTTCCTCTATAAAAGAAATTAAGTTAGTTTATGTAGTATTTATATGCAAAGCAACCTCTTATACATTTTTAAGAAACATTTTTTTCATTTTGATTCCCTTTCCTATACTATTTTATTGTCTTTTTCTGCTAGCAGTACTTCTTACAACTCTACTCCTTTATGATTAAAGTTTCCGCTTTCCCGTATTGTTCGATTCCTTGTTTTTACTCTTCTTTGTGCTATGTATCTTTCCTATTTCCTTTCAGTTCTGTTGCTAGACTTGTAGGAGTAGCTAAATGCGTGAGTCTGAACTATAGGACGAAAATTCATTTATTTAAAAATCCTGCTCCTTTTATATTCTTAATGATGCATTTTAAAAAAACGATACAATAAAAATAAAATCTTCACAAAATGTTTATGTAAAAAAAAAAAAAAAAAAAAAAAAAAATCTTCATTTAAACATTTTTTTTTTTTTTTCAAAAAATCACATAGTATGATTAGAAACAGGGAATAGAAAAATAAATCAAACTTATCAAACTTTTTCGTTATAACATTTCAGTGATGTGAAAAATGCAAACTGCTGAAGAAATCAGGCAGATAAAAAGCTATGCGAAAATTAACAATTGTAACTAGAAAACTTTTATTACGCCCAAATAAATGATTCTCACATTTAAACGGGGCAGGGTGGGTCTCATTAAATCAATGAAATGAGAAATTCAATTGCACAAAAGAACAAAAAATTCTTATACTGAGCTAAAATCAGGCCTCTGTTTAAAACAGCATAAAATTAACTACAAATAAATTCAAGACCCTCCCTTTTTTCATTTCATTTCAATTCAAAAATCTGCCGATTTCCAGGCTCAAATTGAATTTGTCTTCTTTCTGTAAATCTATCTACGTTGCTGTTTATTCTCTGCCCTCAAATTATCGGAAACTAATAACGTCTAAGATAAAAAATTTCCCATTTTTAAAGAAGAGAATTATCAAGGATTATGCACCTTCTCTTACTGTTTGTTCAATAAGAGCTGAGGAAGGGAAAAAAGAACAGAAATTTTAAGAAATAAAGGTGCAAAGTTGAAGCGGCTATTTATTCCGATGCATTCTGTCTCTTTAGAAAAGCAGTTGCCAAACTCGAAAAAAAAAAAGTATTTTGGCTAATTGGTTTTCAAAACAACAAAAATACTTTCTGAAAAATCTTTTACCGTTTTGTAGTAGTTTTAAATTTAAGCAGACAATTTTTCGATATATTCGCGAGCGTTTTCAACACACTATACTCGTGTTGGAATAGCTGCTAAATTTTATGCTTTTTTACCACTATTTTTTTAATAATAATCCTCGCTTTATTTAATCACAGTTTTTATTTCTGAGATTACACGAAGTGAAAATTATTATTCAAAAATACTGGTAACAAAAATTGTAGAACTATGCAAAAACACGAGTATAATCGTAACCGATCAACAATGTATTAAGAAAGATTTTAAGAAAGTATTGAATTTCACCATTTCTTCTGTAGAACTAATGAGATTAGTTTATGAAGTATACTTGTGTAAAACAATTTCTTACTTTTTATAGTACATTTTTCTCATTTTTCTTTCCTTTCCTCTTTTATTTTTATCGTTTTTTCTGCTAACAGTACATCTTAGATATCTTCATTTATAATTAGGCTTTCCACTTTCCCCCATTTTCTTCTTCTTGAAAAAAAAATCTTATTCTTTAATTTTCAAAGCAACGGATAACACTTTCTCAAAAATCTTTTATCTTTTTCTAATAGTTTTAAATCAACACACGACTTTACGATACCTTCGCGAACAGTTTTAAGAATGTTGATGAGAAAATGATAAATTTAACTATTTTTTTCTTTAAAAAAAACAAATGAAATTAGGTTATGGAATATTTTTATGCAAAGAAAGTTCTTATATTTTTTAATACATTTATCTTCTTTTTCTTCCCTTTCCTCTACCATTTTATCGTCTTTTTCTGGTAAGAGTACTTCTTACAACTCTACTTCTTTATGATTAAAAATTCCACTTTCCCGTATTGTTCTATTCTTGGTTTTTATTCCTGTTCTTGCAGTGTGTCTCTGTATTTCTTTTCAATTCAGTTGTTACTCTTGCAGGAGTAGCTAGTAGTATGAGTTTGAAGTAATGTTCCCAGGTCCACTGTCATAAAAATCGGTATACGAGATTCTAAATGAGGAGAAAAAAATACAGTGAATCCCATGAAAACAGAAACTGTATATAACTGTATATGTCTTAAACGTAAAAAATCCATTGAGTCTACGAAAAGAGTACCATACGGTTATGCCTGCTAAGACCGAAACGTGTCTAAAACGAAAATTTTCTCCTGTTACTTAACATTTTCTTTTTTGAGGTTTTTATATTGTTATAAATAACACAGTATTCTTATAGAGTAAAATCTGTGAAACTGAAACATTAAAGACCGAGATAAAATTCCGTTTCGGAGAGGTTTCCAATTGTATAATATTCCTTTCGTAAGAAGTATGGCATTTTTACATTTAAGACAGGGCTCCGTTATAATCAGGTATAGTTTTCACAGGTTTTGCTAAACAAAGTACTTTATAACCTGTAGATCAACCTGTTAAAATCGCAAGGGACAGTAGCAACATTCCATTTTAGAAACGTTTTCATCTGAGTGGGTAAATTTGGTACCCATCTGAATAGGCAAGTTTTTCATTTCGGCTGGACATAAAAACTTTCATTTATATACATGTTCTGTTTTCATATGTTTTAGAATACTACGTTAAACGCGATACAGACTAAAGACTAGCATGGTATTAAAGAGAATTTTAAAAAATTGTGCATAAAGAAATATCGGGACTTTCGGCCGACGTCCCAAGAAACGCGACTTCAAACATCTGAAAATCGGGACACCTGCCAAAACTAGTCTGAACCATAGGACAAAGATTCATTATTTCGTCATCTCACTATTCTCATCCTTTTATACTTTTAATAATGATGTATTTAAGGGTCTTTGAAATTATTTTTATGTCTTTACATACTCGCTTTCATATGAATACTTAATGAAAGGATATTGAAAGAACTTATGTCTGTTTATTGGAAAAAAGAATCTAGCTACATACAAAAAAAAAACTTCCTATAAGTATAGGCAAAGTATGTAAAGCTTTCTTAATTTCTCTTTTGCAATTTAAATTGCTATCTTCGAACAATCAGGAGAATTGCTCTTTTTTTTTATAATAAAGCAATAAAATATTTCTTAAAATCGTCACAAAATGTTTATGTACATAAAAATCAAAGCAACTATTTTTCATTTAAACATTAAACTTATTTTTTCAAACAATCACATCTGTATTATCAGAAACAGGGATATAGAAAAAGAAATAACTTTTTCGTTGTACTATTTCAATTATATGTAAAATCCAAGAGGCGCGGCGGAGTAAATCAGGCAGATAAATAACGAAGCGGGAATTAACTATAGTAATTAGAAAAATTTTATTACGCTCGAATAAATTATTCTTAGATTAAAAAGGGGTGGGGATTGTCTCATTAAATACCTGTGATCAGAAATTCGATTGGAAGAAATAACAAAAAATTCGTATCCGAACTAAAATCAAGTTTCTGTATAAAACAGCATAAAATTAACTACAGGTAAATTCAAGAACCTCCCTCTTTTCATTTCACTACAATTCAACAATCTACTGATTTCCAGGTTCGAATTTAAATTTGTCTTCTTTCCATAAATCTATCTGCGTCGCTGTTTATTCTCCGCGTGGAAACTAATAACGTCTAAGATAAATTTTTCCCATTTTTAAAGAAGAGAATTATCAGGGATTCTCCACCTTCTCCAACTGTTTGTTCAGTAGTAAAAGCTAAGGAAGGGAAAAAAGAAAAAAAGAACTTCTAGAGAAGTTTGATTTCGATACATTCGGCCTCTTTAACAAAAGCAGTTGCCAAACTCGGAAAAGAATAAAAAAAGTATTCTGACTAATTGGTTTTAAAAGAAACGAAAATATTTTCTGAAAAATCTTTTACCGCTTTGTAGTAGTTTTAAATTTAAGCAGACGAGTTTTCGATATATTCGTGAACCTTTTTTAACACACTATACTCGTGTTGGCATAGCTGCTAATTTTTAAGCTTTTTTACCACAATTTTTTAATAATGGTTTATATCAGGCATGTCACACTCGTTTACCACCGCGGGCCACATTAAGCAATATTTACAAAGCCGCGGGCCACATATGAAAATGTAGATAATATTATTGCCATTGCACCGGATAAAATTTGTGCGTACAAAGCACAGCCATGTTAAAGAAAAAATATTCTAAATAACTTTTCATCACCCAAATTTTCAAAATTTAATTAAATTTTCTAAATTGTATTTATTTTAAAATTTGATTGTACACGCTGGCCTGTTAATCTTTATCTAGCAAAAGAATAGCCGTCAATCTTCCGGATTTTTTTCAAGTAAAAAATAAAAAAACATATTTTGAAACAAAAAAAAAATTAATAAAATGTGTCTTGTATCTATGCACTACTTATCTGATTTTATTTACTGAATACATTTTCTAGTTCAAATTATGTTTACTAGACTTGAAAATTGTAAGCGTTTTTAACAGTTCGAAATTAGCAGTTAAAACTTTATGATGGAAAGTCGTCAAATATCTGTATAAGAAGGTAGATTTATTTATCTTCACTACTCATATTTTCAAGATATTTTCTAGATTGACGATGATTAAGCATGTGCATACGAATATAATATAAGTTTATAAGCACTATAAGTTTTTAAGCACATATCCGGCATTTATAAATCTATCCGTTATACCATAAATCTTTCTAGAAATGACACTTATAGTTTTTCACATTTCTTTACCTGCTCAAGACATCATTTCTTCAATTTCGTAGTGAATGGTTTCGACTCGCAGAACATTTAATATAATAGAGACAATAATTATTTTTTTAAAGCAAATGTATTTTATTCAATAGGCTTGGTGGAAGCACTTTGATTCTCTTTTAAGAAGTATCAGTTTCAATTTCAACTCTGACAGTTTATCTTTCCGATGTTTAGCCAGATTTTTCCGAGTTTTCTTTAGACTTTGTGCTGTAGGACCTCTTAATGTTATATTCTTTCCTAACTCCAACAGTGCCTACATATCAAGCATAAAAACTCAGTTTATACCGTTGAATATTACTGAGTTGTAAATCATCTTTAAAAAGATGTGCGATGTTCATCTTCAATTTATCATATTTATTCATAGCGGTAAAGAGCTTTAAGATATTTTTTTAAATAAATACTGGCATGTATGAGAGTATGTCAATAAAATGTGTGTATATCAATATAAAATGAAAGAAAGGAAAGACAGATCCCACAGGATTCAAGAAAATCACACACAATTACTAACCTAAGTAAAAATATTAATTTAAGAGCTTAAATCCAAAACCCATATGTTCAACTAAAGCCCAAGTGATGGCCAACCTGGATGGCGTATTCGGGGTTTTCGGGTCAAACACAAAAATGATAATTTGTGCCAGTTTCAAACGACTTATTTAAACCCATTTAATTTTGTATTTTGATTTTTTTAATTGTAACTGTTCTTATTTAGCGCGAATTTTATTAACTTTACAATGCATTTCTTAGAATTTAATATATATAGTACATTATTAATTAAAGTAATGTAAAATCGAAGAGAGTAGTAAAATAAAGTATCAGTTTCGACATAAAACAAATAAAAATTCCAAGAAAAATACTTTAAGCATTTTACGAATCTTTAAATTTTTTAGACACAAGTTCTTGCTTGTTGTTACGTTCCGATCGGTTATTTTGGGGCTAAAATGTAAAATTGTGTAATATCTGTCAATATACATCACTGTTGCCAGATGAGCGGGAATTTTCTAATTCAGAATGCTACCAGATTCTAAAGAGAAATATTCCCCTTATTTAATGGCAGAATAAATAAGACAAATATTAATATTCAAAAATGGTGGTAGCACTCTAAATTTTAAACAAGAACGAAAAATCATGCGTCAAGCATAGATTATGTAACACTTTCGAACGCTTCCAAAATAATTTTACAAATCACACCGTTTAATAAGCTAAAAGATAACATCTAAGTAAACAATTTGGAAAACGCATAACATATTTAAAAACATAATTTCAGGAATTTTCAACATATACAATATTCAGAAAAATATCCGAATACTTTTATTCAGCCCTGTATAGGATCTATAGATTTGTATATATACTACATAGGATGCTAAATTTTAGTTTAGTTAGGAAACGCGTAGCACAGTTTAAAATTCTCCGTCTGGAGTTTCTGTCAATAAACGGAAATGTGTCCGCGAACTTTTGTGCTTCCCTGTATAGGATCTACTGAATTTATGCACACCACGTAATAGACAAAAAGCGAGTTAAAATTAAAATCGCGTTCAGTAACTTAAAAAACACTTCCAGAAATTATTGTTAACAGACAGTAGAGAATTATTTTGTGTGTCCCTGTAAATGAACGATGACTGCTATACACACAATATTCTGTTGTAAGCCTCTTGTAATGCACCTTAGTGATATACAGTGTCTCACAAAAGTGATGGGACACTTGTGCTTTATAAAAGAAATTGCAATAAAATAAATAAACAAACATGTGCAAAAAATTTTTGGGTGTGTTTCATATTTAAAGTTAGTAACAATTATTACATAACATACATTTTGTCAAAATATTAAAATATTAATTTAGTAAAAATACAATTGTTCAGAACGGAGCAAAAAATGGCTCACATAAGTGATGGGACACTTACTTTTCCATCAAATATTTATCCAAAAATTTTACTTTTTAAAATGTTTTAATATTTTGTTGGATTTCCTTTTACTTTTAAAACATGATTTAATCTTTTTGGGATGGATTCGACTAATTTTTTTGTGATTTCTGGAGTGATTTTACCCCCATTCTTCTTGAAGCACCGATTTTAGTTGTTGTTTTGAAGAAATGGTGTGTTTGCGAATTCTTGATTCCAATTCTTGCCAAATATTCTCTATGGGATTTAAGTCTGGAGATTGTGGTGGTGTTTTTATTATTTCAGGACAGTTATATAGCAGCCAGAGTCTAACGTTCAGAGCAGTGTGCTTGGGGTCATTGTCCTCGTAGAATTTAAAATCGTTATGAAGGTTCAATTTTCGTGCTGAAGATTTCAAATTTTGCTTTAAAATATCAATATACTTGTACTGATCCATTATACTGTCAATAAAAACAAGATTACCAACTCCAGCGGACGACATACACCCCCATACCATAACTCCTCCTCCACCATGTTTTACTGTTGGTACCAAGTTCTGTTTGCGAAATTCTTCCTTGGGTTTTCTCCACACCAAGATTCTACCGTCAGAACCAAACATATTAAATTTACTCTCATCAGCAAATATAACTTTATTCCAGTAATCAGAATTCTTATTTATGTTGGATTTTGCGAAAGCTAGTCTGAGTTTTCTATTCTTTTCACTTACGAAGAATTTTTTCCTGGCTACTCTACCGTGATATCCAGCAGATCGAATTACCCTTCTAATAGTCTCAGGATTAACAATTATTCCATATAATGCTTGTAAATCAGTAGCAACTTTTGAAGCACTAATTCTTGGATTTTTTTAAATATTTCGAACGATAATTCGCTTTATTCCATTGGATAGCTTTGATGGTCGGCCAGGTCTTCTTTTATCCTGAATCATATGATTCTTTTTATATCGTTTAATGATATTGAAAACTGTTGAACGACTCAAGTTAACTGTTTCAGCAGTTTTTCTAATAGATTTTCCACGTTCAATATGCAAATTAATAACTAATTTTCGAATTTCAGGCGAAGTTTCTTTTCGTTTAGCATTCATGGCTACACAGAGCTAAAAAACACAAAAATTCCAAAACAAACTGGAGAGAAATACTGCAGACGATTTTATAAATTATTGCCAATTGCTTTTAAGTAAAAATAAAACCCCAAAAAATATTTTTATTGCTTATTTCAGACGATTTTTGTTGCATATATAATGGTGTCCCATCACTTATGTGAGCTATTTTTTGCTCCGTTCTAAACATTTGTATTTTTATTAAATTAATATTTTAATATTTTGACAAAATGTATGTTATGTAATAATCTTTACTAAATTTAAGTATGAAACACACCCACAAAAAAATGTGTACATGTTTTTTTAATTTATTTGATTAGTTTCCTTTTGTAAAGCACAAGTGTCCCATCACTTATGTGAGACACTGTATATAAATTTCAATGCGTTTAAAATAGTGAAACATTATTTAAATAAACCGCAGACGATTTTTCTCCATAGACGTAATGTAACGGAATTCTTTTTACTGTCCCTGTAAAGTAAATATAAGTGCTATGCACACCCTACTCCATATTAAGCTTCTTCTAATGCACCTTAGTGATATATATAAATTTCAATGCGTTTAAAATAGTGAAACATTATTTAAATAAACCGCACATGATTTTTCCCCATATACCGCAATGTAACGGAATTCTTTTGAGTGTCCCTGTAAAAAAACTATAAGTGCTACACACTTCCGTTGAAATAGAGAACATGCTATAGATAACGACAATAACATATAAAAATTGCAGAGCAATCCGAGCATATTTACGGGAGTTAGAGCATGGACAGACGGCAGAGGGCCAGACGGCAGACGGCAGACGGCCATACGGCCAGACAAACCGAAGTCATAAACACTTTTCAACTAGGTTGGAAAGTGTTAAAAAGCGCGCAACTGGTAACACTGATATACATATCTTTCAGATGTTTACCATTTCAAAGTAGTTGGTGCAAATATGTTCGTGCAAAGTGTATTTTCAGCATGCGTGTTCTAATAACTAAATAAAAACAATTAAAGTGCCAAAGCCTTCGCGGGCCACAGATAAGCTGTCGGCGGGCCAGTTGTGGCCCGCGGGCCACGTGTTTGACATGCCTGGTTTATATCTTTGCTTTATTTAATCACAGATTTTAACTCTACGATTATATAAAATGAAGATAATTATTAAAATATATTGGTAACAAAAAATTGCAAAATTTGGCAACTATCCAAACACGAGTATAGTCGTAACCCGTCAACAGTGCGTTAAGAATGATTGTAAGAAAGTAACGATCAATTTCGCCATGTCTTTTCTTTTACAAAACAAATGAAATTTAATTTATGAAGTATAATTATGAAAAACAATTCCTTAGCTTTTTATAGTACAATATTTTTTTTCTGCTTTCCTCTATCACTGTTATCGTCATTTTTTTTCCTAATAGTATATCTTACTCCTTTTTTTTTCTTACTCTTGAAAAAATAATATTCTCGTTCATTTGTTTTCAAAGCAACGAATATATTCTTAAAATCTTTTACTCCTTTGTAGCAGTTTTAAATTAAACAGACGACTTTACAATTGCTTCCGAAGCGCTTTTAAGAATGTTGATGAGAAAATCAAAAATGTAACTAAATTTTTTTTCTTCTAAAAGGGAAATGAAATTAGTTTATGAAGTAGTACATTTTTCTCATTTTACTTCCCTTTCCTCAACTATTTTTATCGTATTTTTCTACTAACAGTAGTTTTTACAACTCTACTTCTTTATGATTAAACTTTTCCGCTTTCCCGTATTGTACTACTCTTGTTTTTAATTCCTGACTAGCTGACTCGCCCAACGTTGCCCGGCCCGGGATAATAACAATCTGTTCTATACGAACATGACTGAAATGTGTAAGGCTAGCCAAATCAAGTGGAAGGATGCAAACCCCGTCGTAATCGGGCCCATAGAACCCGAGATACTCTTGTAGTTCCACCTTCCGCCGCCAGCGGGTGCGATCTGTTCGATACAAACATGGCTGAAATCTATATGGTTGACGAATTCAAGTCATATGAGCCAAACCCCGTCTTAATCGGGCCCATAGAACCTGAGATACTCTGAAATGAAATCAAAAGTATGTGAAGTTACTATTCGAAAAGAGTAGTATATACAACTCATGTTCACTTTAATGTTATAGAGGGTGATTATGAAATTAATTATAATGTTTGGAATTGGTTGCGTTGAAACTGGAAAGTTAGTTGCTAAGTTATGGAAACGAGGCATAATTAGAGAAAAACCTTGAAGGGGGGGGGGGGGCGGGAGGGGAGACTATTTTTGTCAAACAACTAATTAAGACTACCAAACTACTTGTTCAAAGACTGTAAATCTTAGAAAAGCTTAGAACTTTAAAAAAAATTGCTGAAGTTACTATTCGGAAATAGTGGTAATTATCTATACATCACAGCAATTAAACGCTATGGATGAATCTAAAAAAGTTAAATTTGTTAAATGTAATTAGTTCTGTTGAAAGCGGGTCATTAGATATGTATATATTGAAAATGGTGTCAAATAACGATAAACCCGCCGCTAGGGGACGCGGTTCACTAAATGCGATATTTATTTAAAAGTCGCTCCCCCATCCCGCGAATTAAAAAAAAATACAAACATTCCTATTCGATCGATAAACGTAATAGTTTTATTTATTTGATTAGGTCCACAAAACTCGGAGTTGTTTTTTAATCTGGCAATCCCCCCATTTATACAGTAACCTCTTTTCCGCCTGGATCAATTTGATTTGCGTCTGGTCAGTTTTGGGCCGGAATAAAGAAAACTTTCAGTCCGATTTTCACAAAATTTGTATTTTTGGAATCAATTCTTCGAATCGATACCTCCAATAGTTTTTTTAATATTCGAGGATAAGTGAAAATGAGAATATTTCGTCGTCTGGAATTATCAAAACGGTAATTTCTTTAGCGGTTGCGATAAAAATAGCCATTTTCAAAGCGCATTTTAATGAGTTTTTTTATGGGATGCTTAAAGGGGTTTAAATTAATATTTAATCTAACTTTCAAAATGTTCAAATTCTGATTCTCAGGTGCACCAGGAGAGGTTTTGGACTATCCTCACCTAAAATTTCAGACTTCTAGATGCGCTAGATTTCCCTAACCATCGCACACACACAGAACGAAACTTTCTTTTAGTAGTATATGGATCCTGATTCTCAGGTAATCCAGGAGAGGTTTTCGACTATCCTCACCTAAAATTTCAGACTTCTAGATGCCCTAGATTTTCCTAACCATCGCACGCACACAGAACGAAACTTTCTTTTAGTAGTATATAGATTCTGATTCTCAAGTATTCCAGGAGAGGTTTTGGACTACCCTCACCTAAAATTTCAGACTTCTTAAATGCGCTAGATTTTCCTAACCATCGCACACGCACAGAACGAAACTTTCTTTTAATAGTATATAGATTCTGATTCTCAGGTATTTCTGGAGAGGTTTCGGACTATCCTCACCTAAAATTTCAGACTTCTAGATGCCCTAGATTTTCCTAACCATCGCACACACACAGAACGAAACTTTCTTTTAGTAGTATATAGATTCTGATTCTCAGGTATTCCAGGACAGGTTTTGGACTATCATCACCTAAAATTTCAGACTTCTAGATGCGCTAGGTTTTCCTAACCATCGCACACACACAGAACGAAACTTTCTTTTAGTAGTATTTATATTTTGATTCTCATGTATTCCAGAAGAGGTTTTGGACTATCCTCACCTAAAATTTCAGACTTCTTAGATGAGCTAGATTTTCCTAACCATCGCACACACACAGAACGAAACTTTCTTTTAGTAGTATATAGATTCTGATTCTCAGGTATTCCAGGAGAGGTTTTGGACTATCCTCACCTAAAATTTCAGACTTCTAGATGCGCTAGATTTTCCTAACCATCGCACACACACACAGAACGAAACTTTCTTTTAGTAGTATTTAGATTCTGATTCTCAGCTATTCCAGGAGAGGTTTTGGACTATCCTCACCTAAAATTTCAGACATCTAGATGCACTAGATTTTGCTAGCCATCGCAGACAAGACACACGGACAAAGCGAAACTTTGTTTTGTTAGTATAGATGTGTGCTTCTACTATTTCCTTTTAGATCTGTTGCTACTCTTGCAGGAGTAGCTAGTAGCATGAGTCTGAACCACAGAACGAAAATTCATTATTTCGAAACGCAGCGCGTCTTTTGCAAGTTTAATGATGTATTTAAAGATTTTTGTAATTATTTGTTTGTCTCTACATATGTGCTTGCGTATGAATACTTCAAAAAAGCCATTTAATAATCCATAAAAACTTAATGAAAATATATTCAAAGAACTTAAGTCTGTTTATTGCAAAGAAAGAAATATATCATCTAGCTACATAAAAAATTTTGTATGTATAATCAAAATATGTAAAGTTTTTTAGTTTATTTTTTGCATATACATCATTAACTTATAAAAGGTGTTATGTAAACTGTAAAGAAGTATTGCATGCAAACTATCTATATATGCTTCGGCGTCACCGACACCGTGTTCAAGACAATGAGGATATTCTACAGATGTACGATCCATTTTGCAATAATTTAAAACGCTATCACTCACGTTTTTCAGATTTTGTGATCTTATTTTACTTTTTTATTATTTCCTTATTTTACCAAAGTAAAAAGGAAATAAAATAACGTGCCAGAATGCCAAAGATATTAATGATAGCGTTTTAAATCATTGTATTATATATTTGGACATCTGTAGAATATTCCCATTTATATGGAAAATGGCTTCGGTGAAGCCGAAATATGTAGACAGTTTGTATATAAAACTCTTTTACTGTTTATTTACTGTTTTATATAGCACCTTCTAGCAATTAACGAAGTATAGTATATATGGGTGTTGGAATTTGTTATATATTCTCTTTTGCAATTTAAAATGTTATCGTCGAATAATAAGAGAAAGTGCCATTTTCTTTATAATAAGACAATAAAAGAAAAGAAAATCTTCACTAAATGTGTATTTACATAAAAATCAAAGCTACTGCTTTTCATTTAAATATTAATTTTTTTTTTTCAAATATCACATATGCTTTATCAGACACAGGGAATAGAAAAAAAAAATCAAACTATTTCGTTATAAAATGTCAGTGATATGAAAAATGCTAACGGCGGGAGAAATCAAGCAGATAAAAAGCTATGCGGAATTAAGTATAGTAATTAGAAAAGTTTTATTACGCTGTAATAAATTATTCTTAGATTTTTTTTAAAAAGGGGGGGGGGGTCTTATTAAATCCCTGAGATAAGAAACTCTATTGGGCAAAAGAACAGTTCTTATCAGAACTAAAACCATGATTCTGTTTTAAACAGCATAAATTTAACTACAAATAAATTCAAGAAACCACCCTTTTTCATTTCACTTCAATTCTACAATCTACCGATTTCCAGGCTCGAATTTAAATTTGTCTTCTTTCCGTAAATCTATCCTCGTTGCTGTTTATTCTCCGCCCTTAAATTATCGGAAACTAATAACGTCTGAGATAAAATTTTCCCATTTTTAAAGAAGCAAACTATCAAGGATTCTTTACCTTCTCTAACTGTTTGTTCAGTGAGAGATAAGGAAGAAAAAAAAAAGAAAAAGAAATTGAACTTTTAACAAATAAAGGTGCGAAGTTGAAACATCTTTTCATTTGGATGCATTCGGTCTCTTTACAAAAGGAGTTGCCAAACTCGGATTTAAAAAAAAAAAAGAAGTATTTTCTGGCTAATTGGTTGTCAAAGCAACGAAAATATTTTCTCAAAAATCTTTTGCCGCTTTGTAGTAGTTTTAAATCTAAGCAGATGATTTTTCAACGTCTTTTCAGAATGTTTTGGTGAATACTGGCGAGAAAGTAAGCACGAATTTTGAATTTTCTTCTGCTAAAAATAAAGATTTACGTAATATATAGTATGTATGTGAGCAAAATTTTTGTGTTACATTTCTTATCTATTCCCGATCATTTTTATCCTCTTTTACTGCTGATTGCATTAATTATACTGTTCCGGCTGTTTTCTGATTAAACGTGTTTCTACCACCTATTTTTCTACTCGCTGTTTTTATTTTATGAACAAGATTCTTCCTTTTGATTCGAGGCTATAAAAAAACAGCTGTTTGGAAAAACATTGAAAAATCGCTCCATTTGAAAGCATTATGCTCTTGAAGAATTCACTTATATTTTTTATTCTGCTACTGAAGCGACAGAAATGTATGCAATAAATCTGAATAATATAAGGAATATTCATTTAATTCCAGATTAATTTTTTGTTAATTATCTAATTTATTAGAAATATGATGTTTGAATTTATTAGGTTACTAGATAACCCGCCCGCTGTTGCCCGGGCCCGAGATAATAAAAATCTCAGAGAAAGGCATCAACCCCCCCTCCCTCCCCATACCCGCAAATAATAACGAATAAATAGTTCAAGAAAACCACCTTCGCCTACATTAATGCGATCATTAAAAAAATAATTACATTTTTCTGATAATCAGAACATAACGAAGACGCTACGCAAAAATAGCCGGCAGATGACACCCCTTCCCATCCTCAATTTCAAATCTATATCTTAATTAGTTATCTAAATTTTTGTTCATTAGTAAAAATTGGCAATTATTTCCTTTCATTTTCGCAAATTAAATGGAGGGATCGGTGAGAGAAACAGATCTCTTTGTAGTTCAGTTTTTAATGAAAGCAGATCCCTGTCTGAAACTTTCTCGGATTTTTTTCACTGGCGCCGGTAGATTTTTGGCAGTTTTTTGCATAAATTAAGAAAAATTACCCGCCGAATCACATAGTCGGATGCAGAATTTTTTTTTACATATGCTCAGAAATTTTCAAATTGATATATTAATTAGTTTTCTTAAAATTCGCTAATTAGTAAAATAATTTCGAATTCGTTCATTTCCGTTTGCAAATCCAGAACAGCTGTTCTTTTTTTTAGCCATTTTGATTTACAAGATGGCATTTTCGGTACGATGTTTAATGAGATTATAACTAATATGTTGGGTAATTATCAAAATATTAAAATTCTGAGACTCAGGTGCACATGGCCAGACCTTGGACTATCCACACCTAAATTTTCAGACTTCTAGGTGGGCTAGATTTTGCTGGCCATCGCAGACAGACAAACACACACACAAAGCGAAACTTTATTTTATTGGTATAGATAGCCAATGTCTATAAAAATGAGTGAAATTTAAGTTTTTAAATTGAGGTTTGTTTATGAATTATGGAAATTAAACATATTTTACTTAAATATGCTTTCGCTGCACAATGTCAATGTTAATTTTTAGTACTTAGAGAATTTTTCATCTAAATTTGGCAAATCATTCTTTTATAAAATTTTTCATTATTTAATAATTAAACAACGAAAGAACGATGAATTCTATACACAAAATATTCTATAATAAACCTATTGTAATGCATCTTAGTGATATAATATATCAATAGTGAAACAAACATGTTTCAAATTGTTTAAAAGCATTAAAACAAACCGCAAATGATTTTCCCATAGACCGTAATGTAATGGAATTATTTTGAGTGTCCCTGTAAAAAAAACTGTAAGTGCTACATACTTCATTTTCAATACCGAACATGCCGTAGTAAACCTCAATAACATATATCAATTGTATGACAATCAGAATATATTTACGTGAGTTAGAGCACGGACAGACAGACGGCAGACAGACAGACAAACCATAATATTACAAATTCATAAATACTTTTCAACTATGTTGGAAAGTGTTAAAAAACAACAATTTTAATTTTCTTTTGATAAATTATCCAGATTTACCTGAAATCTGTCCAATGTCATTTCAATCGAACCAAGTTTATAACTAATTTTATGCAATTTTAAAATCTTTAACTAATGATTAAAACGTCCCATAAAAAGTTTTTGTACCATCTCTTTCATATTGTTCAAGCACTTTAATGGGTTTTTAAAAAAAAATAAATGGACATCCTTTTGTATAACAAAGATTAACTACCAAAGTTATAGATTTCATATGCAACATTAAGGACAAAAATCCAAAATATATGCCCAACATACATAACAAAATGTTATAATTTTTGCAGTATTGGACGTATATAGAAAAGAATGCACAGATTTTCCTATTTTTAAGCGCTGAGACTATATTAAAGTGATGTTTCATGTTTCATCATTTAGCAAAATTCTAGGGTATTTTTAAATGTAAATTTCTTATGCATTATTTTCAGTTAATAAAAACGTTTTTCGTGCAAAAAAAAAAGTTGCATATTTTATTTCAAAACATGCTATGTATACGTAGAAAATGCTTGTTTTATGCCAGTCAATCCTAATTTATAGAGCTTTTAAATTAAAGAAAGAAAATTCTCAATCAAATAAATGCCCCTACACTTACTTTATTTCATTTACTTAACATTTCATCATTTCAGTCTACATTTCATTTCTACATCATACTTATCCCAAATGAAATTACTGTGAAAATATGACAATTTGCTTTCTTGCAATGTTTCATAATTCTCAATCGATGTTCTCAGAAAATTACACTTTTTTTAACCCATTGAAATTGCTAAAAAAGGGAAATCAATTCAAATATATAGATATATATATTGGTATTCATCATTCAAATTATAAAAACATTAGTTAATATATTTTAATACGAAAAATATTAGAAATTTGAATAAATCTTCAAAATTTCCATGTAGTATATCCATAACAGTTAATTAAGTAACCAAAAGTTAAAATGTCCCTACGCAAATGAATGACTCTACATGTACTTCATTTAATTCACTTAACATCTACATTTCATCTATGCATCGGATCTATTCTGGATAAAATTACAGAGAAACTATGACAGCTTAACTGCATGTAATATCTCATGCTCCCCCAATCGATGTTCACAGAAAATTACTCTTTGTTTTAACCCACAGAAATTACCAAAACTAGAAATCAATTCAAAAAAATTATCTGGGCGGCATAAAGAAAAAAAAAAAAAAAAAAAGATAATGATTATCCGAACAGCCATAAAGTTCTTTTTCCGTTCAGTTACCGAGCTAAAAAAAAAAAAAAAATTATTCATTCTGTTGCCAGATTTCTTGCGAAAAATCTGTGAGAGTATTTTGAGGTTCAGCCTCAGTTGTCAAGGAATCGATATAAATTGATTCGAGAAGAATCAGTTTGAAATTTTGCCTTTTTACGGAATGAGATTAAAGAGATTTCGACTCATTCCGGAGCTCCTCCAGGTCAGGGAAAAGTTAACGGCAAAAAAAAAATTTCTTCTTAACGTGTATTAAATAAAATCTTTCATTTTGGAGGAGCCAGTAATTACAAACAGAAAAGGAGGGAAGATTGGAATTTTTTCATGCAGAATAATATCTTGAAGAGTTTTTGGGATTTGAGAAAAACCGCAGTTTCCGCAAAATGATAAAATGGAAAAGAAAGAATGAAATAGAAATAAGTTACCTTTCTTGTACTGTGCTTTATGAAAAACTTATTTCTTCCCCTTTTTCGAAAAAAAAAATAGAATGCTTGTTTTTTTTTTTGTTTTTTTTTTTGCGGCAGGTGTATTTAAGTTCCATTTAATATAAATGATGAGTTTTTGGAATAGTCAATTAAAATGAAAATATCTTTTAAAAAATGTATTTTTTGGATTTTGCTTTAGGTTAATTACGTAAATAACTTTGGCATTTATCATTACTTTGTCTCATTAGAATTTTTCAACGATAATTGCAACTGTTTAGCTTAATTCTAATTCGAAAAAAAAAATATATTTGTTGTCGTTTACAACATAAAACAAGAAAGAAATATTATGCGTCAAGCGTAGATTAGGAAGCACTTTCCAACATATTCAGAATACTGTGTCAAAACTTCCACGTTTAATAAGGCTAAAAAGAATGTCTAAGTAAACAATTTGGAAAAAAGCATAACGCATTTGAAAACTCAGTTTCTTCAATTACCATTTGTATTCTAAAAACATTCAACTTATTTTGTGAATCCCTGTATATGATAGATTTGTGTATATGTTACGGTCAATATGATTAATCCGGTCATTATTAATAATAACCGGTTATTATTAATAATGACCGGACATAAAGGTCGATTATTATTAATAAAAACCGTGGTCATTATTAATAATAACCGGTTATTATTAATCAGTGACGGATCTAAGGGGGGGTTAGCCGGGGCAGCTGCCCCGGGTGCAAGACTTGGAAGGGCGCAAAAATGAGGAATCATAAAAAATTAGGAATAAAAGAAAATCATAAATTCACATGAAAAGATATTCAATTTTATTTTGTTCAACGGCGGTTTACTTTCGTTGCATAAGGATCAGAAATAAAAAATAAATTAATTTGTATTACATTATATAAAATATCACACTGTCACCAGTATTTTAAAGAAATTTTTATTTATTAAAAATTCAAGGATTTTGCGTCATCGCTTTTCAGGCATCGTTCTATGTTGTTTTACAGCGTGCGCAGTATTTTATTCGGTTATATCTAAAAGACATTCGGGTGATTATTACAGAAAGAAGACTAAAACAAGAACGAAAAATCATGCGTCAAGCATAGATTATGTAACACTTTCCAACGCTTCCAAAATAATTTTACGAATCATACTCTTTAATAAGCTAAAAGATAACATCTAAGTAATCCGAATACTTTTATTCAGCCCTGTATAGGATCTATAGATTTGTATATATACTACATAGGATGCTAAATTTTACTTCAGTTAGGAAACACGTAGCACAGTTTAAAATTCTCCGTCTGGATTTAAATAATACGGAAATGTGTTCCCGAACTTTTGTACTTCCCTGTATAGGATCTACAGAATTTATACACACCACGTAATATACAAAAAGCGATTTAAAATTAAAATCGCATTCAGTAACTTAAAACGCACTTGCAGGAATTATTGTTAACATACAGTAGAGAATTCTTTTGTGTGTCCCTGTAAATGAACGATGACTGCTATACACACAATATTCTGTAGTAAGTCTCTTGTAATGAACCTTATATAAATTTCAATGCGTTTAAAATAGGGAAACATTATTTAAATAAACCGCAGACGATTTTTCTCCATAGACGTAATGTAACGGAATTCTTTTGACTGTCCCTGTAAAGTAAGTATAAGTGCTATGCACACCCTATTCCATATTAAGCTTCTTCTAATGCACCTTAGTGATATGTATAAATTTCAATGCGTTTAAAATAGTGAAACATTATTTAAGTAAACCGCAAATGATTTTTCCCCATAGACCGCAATGTAACGGAATTCTTTTGAGTGTCCCTGTAAAATAACTATAAGTGCTACACACTTCCGTTGAAATAGGGAACATGCTATAGATGGCGACAATAACATATAAAAATTGCAGAGCAATCCGAGCATATTTACGGGAGTTAGAGCACGGACAGACGGCAGACGGCAGACGGCCATACGGCCAGACGGCAAACGGCCATACGGCCAGACAAACCGAAGTCATAAGCACTTTTCAACTAGGTTGGAAAGTGCTAAAAAGAGAAGAGGAGGCTTCACAACTATCATTTAGTATGTGCTCATGGCTTAAGCCGAACGATATTCATGGAGGTAAGCTAGAGGTCTGCACGTTCTCGGGCCGATTTTTATTTAGGAAGCTCGGGCCGGGCCTGGCCTAGTCTTCACTCTTTCCGGGCAGGGCTCGGGCTTTACTTTATTTTGAAAACTCGGGCCAGGCCGGGCTTTGTTTACAATACTTCCGGGCCAGGCCTGGTCTTTACTTCTTCCGGGCCGGACCGGACTTGAGTCTTTCTTAATTCTGCATATTCGGACCCGGTCGAGCCTAGTGTTTACTCTTTCCGGTCTTTACTTTTTTCTGCAGACTCGGTTTTGTTGGGGTAGACTTCGTTTTTCTGGACCGAACCTAGCCTAAACTTCATTCTTCTTAGAAGTGCAAAGTCCGAAATTTCTACTTACGATCTAAGTCGTATGAAGATCATTATTGGCCGGACTTGATCCATGCAAAAATCAGTAAAATGTTTCCCGAGTCCTGACGCAACAATCAAGGGCGTATTCAGCCCTCCATTAAACGGAAAGACATGGTCTTTTTTTTGAGTGGGGGGGGGGTGTCACATATCTTAATAAGTAACTTTTATATTAAAGGCTGTTGCGATATCAAAATGGCTACTTTACCGAAACTTTTAGAAAGTCATTTCCATTCGTAAATACAAAAATATTGTATTAATATTTGTAAAAATATAAATTTTACACATTTTATTCAGATACCAAGAAATTGAAGAATTTCCCATTTTCTTATAAAGGCAAAGAATCATCCAGAAAATGAGCATTTTAAGCCAATTTTTAAGACTTGACAGTTACAGAAATGCCGTCATGAGGAAGCAATTGGCTGCTGTTGCCTGAAATTCAGATTAAAACACCTATTTTATGGAGATTTCCCCGAAGGTTTCTTTGCCTTTGTCGAAAAATGGAAAATGCTATTCAATCATATTTGTTCTGAATAAGTGCACTTGCAATTGTCTTGCATCTGAAATTAAAATTGACTTCATGGATCTTTCAGAAATTACCAAATTTGGATTTGAGTAGAGCTTCAGACAGTCAAAAAGATTCTCTTTCTTGATCAAGGGGAAAATTTAAAGGAATTTAATATATATTTTTACTTACCCATCATACGTAGTATAGGGTAAGTCTTGTAATCGTTTTGAAAATCGAAAAAAAAATTTTGACGGATTTACACGTTTCAGACACTGGAGATTCCGAAAAACATATTTTTAGAAAAAAAATTTTGCCGTCCGTCTGTGTGTCTGTGTGTGTGTCTGTGTGTGTGTCTGTAAACGCTCTATCTCCCGAAAAAATTGAGATAGAGACTTGCAATTTGGTATGTACTTAGTATGTAATAATGGGAAGAAGCCTATTTCATTTCAATAACCTCGATTAACCGGAACAATTTTTTTCGGACTCTCGAAATATTCGTTCTGATGAAAGGTATATAAAAATTGTCGAAATTGTTTATTTTAAGAAATGAATATAAAAGACAATAAAAAAACATAAATTTTGCATAAAGCATGAAGTTGATCGGATAATTAGTTGCCGAGATATTTGGAATCCTATTTTCCACACTCTTCGATTTTTCATGACCCTGTATTTAATCCAAATTTCACTTCAAAGATATATTTTAATTGGAAATTTGACGCTTAATCAGACGCAATAAACTGCTAGTTAATAGGATTATTATTTTTGGAGTTATAAGGATGTTTCTTTCAAGCAATTCAGTAATCGAGACTTTAAAGTTTGTGACGTCATCAAGCCACGATTTTATTTGAATTGCAATGCACTTTATAAGTAGTTTACACATTTTTATTTTAATATTTTACATTATGTATATCCATGATGGGTAAGTATTACGGTGGCCCCCAACGACTAGTTTAAATATTCTTTAGAATTTTTTTCGTTCAGGGGGCCCATTATGAACCACATGACCTCTTCCTTGGATCAGCCGTTGGCAACAATCTTTGTAAAAAGTACAGATAATTTTATTCGTAGAATAATTATCATTTGTAACTATTTTCAACACTTTATGTCACAAAATATATCATTTAATAAATTTTAGAAGGATTTTGCCAATTAAAATTAATAAAACATACTTTTAACTTTTATACCGGGCCGGGCTCGGGCCGAAATTTTAACTTTTATACCTGGCCGGGGCAATCACTTTTTTGCATGGGCCGGGCCAATGTTTTTTGTGTACGGATCGGGCCAAGAAATTCCGGTCCGTACAGATCTCTGAGGTAAGCAACCAAGTTTCTTGTTTTTATACGTATTTTTTTATACCATATAATAATTTATATGTATTATTTCAGCTCTAAAAATCTTCTTTTCTATGCAATAACTGAGTTGATATATAAGAAAAGAATTATAAAACGATATTTTATTAATTTATTCTAAATTTACTTATTATTGTAATTAACAGACATTTTTGTCTAAAAAATGAAAACGAAACTTATATTCTGTTGAGAATTCAACTTGTTCTGACCCTTTAAAGGCATTTTATTTATGTAGTTTAAAAGGTTTTCTATCCATGGGAATCAGTTTTATGTCTTTATTTATGTATATCAGTTGTTAATAAGCCTTTTAAATTTTGATTTCAAAAATATCGCACCTATACTTTTTAAAAATTAATTAAATCTTTCATTAGAAATGTTTATCTAATAAAATATGTTAACTTAAGTTGTACTTCACAGTCATATTATATAGAGTATAGTCATTTTATATATATAGTCATATTAGAATATAGTCATTTTATATAGAGTTACTTCTACTAATTTTGAAGCAAAAAAAGTACATTAATTAAATTTAAACAGGATAGGTTAACGTAACAATAATTTAAAAGGTTACTTTTAATCGAGATCGTCATGATTGTTTACATTTCTTGCTATGCTTATATTTTCGCTTCAAATCTCCTGTTTCTTTTTACGTACAACAACGAATAAAGTTTATAACAGTTCTACTATAATTTTTAAAAAGTTATAGTTATTTGAAAAAATGTTTCCTTCTTAAAAAAATTGCTTGCTTCTTTATTTCTAATATCTAATGTAGTTCAATAACAAATATTTTGAAACTTATTAATAGAGCATTTACTCAGCAACCAAGTATAGCTGACAAAAAACTGAATATTATTACCCCTTTAAGAGGTAATCTTTGGCAGTTAGACTCATGGTCATCACTCTAATTTTAATTCGTTATATAACCGTGAAAGTTGTAACAGGATATTTGGTGCATGTTTTCCGATTTTTGTATATTAAATATTTATTTTTAAACTTTTGTAGTATTAGTCAAATTTTAGAATTGTTTATGCCGTAATAAATGAGAAAGACCGAAGTATCCGTTTTAGCATTTAAAGATTATTATTAAAACCGCGGGAAATTTTACTAAAGTTTTATAAAAATATTTTACATCAGAATTTTTATTTAAAACCATTTAACTTGCATATTGAATTTATTTTTGTAACGCATACATGGTTGGGTCTTATTAAACTTTAGCTCTTGGGTAGGCCTTCTTATCTAGCTGAACCTGGGAAACATACATTTAACTTATACTTATTTTATATAGAGTTTCCTGATACGAATGGACGTGTATTTATTTGGTAATGATTTTCATCAATGACCCATTACCGCAATTCTGTTTTAGGACTTTAAAACAAGCCTGCACTGCACATGTTGACTTGGAGACCTTTTATCAGCGCCAAGGGTGGGCCGATCGCCACATCGCCGCTCCTTTGAATCCACCATTGTTATACATAGATAACGTTACTGTTTCTAACTGATGTATTTATATTTATAGTACATTGTTTGTATAAATAAGAATATTGTGTATATTTTTGAGAAATTTTGCAACATATAAAATGAAAAAAAGAAACTCCCGTACACAGAGTTTGACAAATCCAATTGACTTGAATTCAAAAGTCTCACTTTACATTAAAGAAGGCCATCCTTTAGTTCATTAAAGGAATTAAAAGAAAAATGAAGGAGGAAAAAAGTATTTTTAATTAAAAGCGATGAATGAGTTGAAATGTTTAAAAGCTTTGGGAGTAGGGGGGGGGGCGCAAATCTACAAGCTTGCCCCGGCTAAATTTTAGTCTAGATCCGTCTCTGTTATTAATAATGACCGGATTAATCATATTGACTGTAATATGCCTAACGCAGTAACGCTAAAATTTAGTTTAGTTTGGAAATGCATAACACAGTTGAAAATTCCCTTTCAGCCATTTCCGTCACTAAACGTAAATGTACTCGAAATATTTTGTGCAGTCCTGTACATGATCTATAGAATTTATACACGCCAAGTAATATGCAAAAAATTAGTTACATTTAAAAACGCTCACTACAACTGAAAACGCACTTTCATCGATTATCGCTCATATGACAGTACAGTAACAGAATTCATTCTTTTGTGTGTCTGTGTTAAATGAACGATAAATATTATGCACGTGTTACTCTACAGTAAGCGTCTTGTAGTGCACCTCAGTTATGTATATCAATTTCAATATGTTTGAAATAATGGAATATCATTAAAATACATTGAAAACGATGTTTCTCCACAGACCATAATGTAACAAAATTCTTTTAAGTATGACTATAAACAACTGTAAATGCTACACACTTCACTTTCAATACCTGAATAACATATACACTGCAAAAAAAAAAATGTGTTTATTTTACAGTATAATACTGGCATCCCTGCTGCCAGTATTATACCATAAAATTAACAGTATTACTGCTTATTTTACTGTTTCAGATTTAACTCTAGATTGATGCTCTGAGTAGGTAAGGGCTAAAGAGGAAGATATAGATTGACAACAAGAACAACCCTCCTAGGCCAAGCAATCAGCTTGCTCATTGCTATAAATTTCTACGTGGGATGGAATCCACTGAAAATGAACATCATGGAGCTTTGAAATAATTTTAAGTTTAAGAAGGATGGAAATTCTAGTTTTATCTCCTTATGTAATCCAATTGTGAAGGTGTTGAAGTGAGCTGCGACTGTCTGAAAGAATCCAGAGGTATCCGAAGTCCCGCTCGCTGAGAATAGCCTCGAGGCCTTGTTCAATTGCAATAAGCTCGCTTTTAAAGACTGAAGAGAAATCAAGGTTACGGAGACTGATGGACAAATTTCGCCCTGGTTTCTCAATGAAGATCCCTCTACCAGCGTGGTCGTCCAGTTCATATATAATTTTATGGCGTTATCAGGGATCTCATTTATAACTTCTAATGCCAACTGCCTGAGATGAGCTGGTATAAGGTCCTTCTTAGTGATTGGAGCAGAAAAGCCGAAGTGGAAATGGACTCTGGGGAGTCCCTTTGAGGGACTCAGAAAAGATTTTAAGGAGTGGGGCTCAACCCCACTATAAGGCAAGTGCAGGAGTTCAACATGACTGAATGGGCTGTTTTTTTTCAGTCGCTGATTATTACGCCAGTTGTTTAGGTATAGAGAGGTTTTGTTATGTTGACCATAGCTAAAAAGTTTGTTGAAATAGTTGGTGAGGTTAGCCTTTCTTCTAGTTTGAAGAGGTTGTAGGTCAGCTTCGTAGAGAACTATTTCTTTAGGACAGCTACGTTTCAGCCCAAGAATTATTCTCGCAACACTGAGTTGAACCCACTCCAATTTATCCTAGTTTGTGGCTGAATCACAGCAGTACACAGGAAAGCCATACTCCAGGATGAGCCAAATGAATGATAAATAGGTATTGCTTAAAGTGACTGCATCGGCTCCCCAGTCTTCGCCGCTATATATTTAAGTATATTTAATCGTTTTCTACACCTTGAAACAATATGTTCGATGTGCTTGTGACTTGTCCATTCAGGATCTAAAATATATCCGAAAAATTTTGGGTGCTTTTCATAAGCAAGGTTCTTGTTACGTATCTTTAATTTTGGCTGACAGTTGAACAATCTTTTATTGGTTGTAAAGAAAGTGACAATGGACTTGACAGGGTTGAAACAAAGTTTGAACTCTGAAGCAAAGTCTGAAAAAGCAGAAAGAATGTTGTTGAGATTCCCTTCAATTTCAATCAAATCATTTCCAGAGCACCAGAGAACGATGTCGTCAGCAAATTGAAAAAAGCGTTTTTTTTTTTTTTTTTTTTTTTTTTGAAAAAATATTACACAGTTTTATTTCTAATTTATATTTTATTTTCTACTTTTTACTTTAGAGTATTTCATTATTGCAGTTTCACAACCAGATTGCATATTTAAGCAAGCGTAGTTTGGTGCATAATTAATTCCATTGTTGTTGTACCTAGTATACGGTTGTAAACATACAGAATATTTGACGATTTATCACATGCGCACAGCTGACGTAAATATACCTTAAAAATTATTTAGTAATTTATAATTAAATTCTAAATATTAAAACGTTGTATTATCATCGAAAACATACTTGTGCACATAAATTTTATCATTCTACCATATCAGTAACTGTATATAAAAAATCTATTGCAAAATTTCATTTTTACATACTGTTATAGTTAAATAAAAGAATGTAAAAATAAAATTCAAATGAATTGCGTATTATAAAAAAATTCTGAATATTTTAGAGTTTGGAAACTAACTACACTTTGCAATCCGCAAGTGGTCTGCAGAATTTTCTGACTTATAAAAGTGGTTATGAAAAAAAGTTTGAGAAACGCTGGAAAAAGAAATTTGTGAACTTTTCTTCAACTATAATTCTTGTTTCTTTTCTTCTAAAGAATGAATTTCTTGTTTAGCAGGAAATACGATTTAAAGGTGTTCTTCTTTTTTTTTTTTTTTTTCTGCGTGCAACAATGCGATACTTTCTGACATATTTAGAAACTCATTTTTGCACGTAAATGGCGTAAAGATTTCGATTCCTATGAACGAAATAGTTTTTCATTTTCTCTAAATGAAACGACTACACTGAAAAAAAAATTTAGAGTAATTATATTACTCTATTAGTACTATAGGCTAGTACTATATTAAATATAGTACTAGCATTTCAGCTGCCAGTATTATACCGTAAAATTAACAGTAATAAACAATAAAATAAGCAGTAATACGCTGCTGCGCATGCGCGAAAACTGACCAGACTTTAGTATTGGATTCCCAAGGAGAGGTTTCGAGGTTGGTGCCACAGAATGCGGTGAACATTTGTGTATCGATAGAGTATCTACGAAAGCCATAAAGCGCAATATCCATGGGGTCTTTAAAAAACAGTTTCAGTGTTTACGTCACAGTTTATAATCGGATAAATTTCTTTCATTGGCAAGCAGTTTCGTAGCATGGTCGTTAACTCTCTGGATTTGAGATGTTTGAGTTCGAATCCCCAGCTAGACTTATTCTTCGCAGCGAAAATTTTTATCAATTACTTTTGAACTACAATTGAAAAAATATGCATAATCATTTAAATATACGAATTAAAAAGAAGAAGAAGAAGTAGACAATTTATATTTCTATAGGCCAGAAATTTTTGATGTTATTGTAAATTATTTGCAGTTATTTAAATAAATAATCTACTATTTTTCACAATAAAATAAATTAAAATACGTTACATAAAATTATAACACGCTGTTTCATTGTGAGAAATAGTAAATTATTTATTTAAATAAATGTAAACAATTCACAATAACAGCAGAAATTTCTGGCTATAGAAATATATATTGTCTACTTCTTCTTTTTTAACTTTCCATTAAATACTTAAACATGCAGAAATTTATAGTTAATACTGTATTTATATGATACAAAACTTATATTTAATTTATATTTTTCGTAAATTTCAATGATTATACATATTTTTTCAACTGTAGTTCAAAAGTAATTGATAAAACTTTTCACTGCGAAAAATAAGTCTAGTTGGGGATTCGAACCCAAACACAAAAACCTCGAATCCAGAGCGCTACCGACCAGGTTACGAAGCCACTTGTCAAAGGAAGGTAATTATCCGATTATAAACTGTGATGTAAACTTTGAGACCTTTTCTGTTTTCAAGACCCCCTGGGTATTGCACTTTATTGCTTTCATATATTTTTATACTAACTATACTCTGTCGATACACAATCGTTCACGGCATTCTGCGACACCGACCTCTGAACCTCTCCTTGTCAGACAGAAAAGAGGGTTACTGTAAATGAGGACTGCCAGATTGAAAGTCAACTCACAGTTTTGTGAAGTTATTCAAATAAATTACGTTTATCGATATATATTATTATATATATATTACATTAATAATATATTATATATATTATTATATATATATATATTATTATTATTATTATATATATTATTATATATATATATTATTATTATTATTATTATTATTATATATTATTATATATATTATTATTATTATTATTATATATTATTAATATATTACGTTTATCGATTTGATATTAGGAGTATAGACATAAAAATAAATCCTGTTTCCAAATTTCGAACTTTTGTAAAAAGCTTATATATATATATATATATATAAATATATATATATATATATATATATATATATATATATATATATATATATATATCGTTTGTGTGCCATATTTCATTTTTCACCTGGATAATTCATTAAGATTTTATTAGTACAAAGCTTATAAAAAGGTCTAATGCTCTTGTGTCAAAATGTTCATAACAATTTATAGATTCTGTGAGAAATTGTCGGGCAGTGCCCTTGGTAACTATGTCGACGCCAAGCGCGTTCTTACACCATCACTTCAAGCAATTAATAACATTCATATGATTCTCTTTTATCCTATTCGCCATGACAGTATGGAAATATTATTTTCTGCTATGCGTAGAGACTTCTGAATAGTTAGTTAATTTTTAGCTTACTTTTGTAATCAGAGCACCGTTTTGTCTCTTAGAAGTTGCGACTTCCTAACTGCTGAATAATACATTCTAATTTATGCATTATTCGTCAACTACACTGATTAATAGAACTGAAATTAAATTAAATAATAATGAAAAACTTTCATATGTTAATTGAAAGACATTGAATCCCACGCGCGACCAATATCAGGGTTGGGCTGCTTGTAAATCGTTTATATTTAGGGTGGGAACAGTACGAACTCAAGTAATAATCTGATTTCTATACTTTTATAATCTATTTGAATAATTCTGTAATGCTGAATCTGTATATGCACTTTTATATTCACTTAATTGAAAGACACAATAAATGCATCGATTCAGAAATCCTAAATGCATCGATTCTAAATCGATGACAGAAGTTATTAGTATGATGTATGCCTTGTTTTACGCATGTTAGACTGCATAACAGAAGATTTTTGTGGACATTTACAAATAAGCTATCGGTGAATTTATTTCAAAACTTCAGGTGTCATGGAATATCGCCACACTATACGGTTTCTAGTTGCATTTCATCCAGTAATGTAACTAATTCCAGTAGTATCAACCTCTGTAAGGTGATCACTTTGTTTATTTAAATGGATAGTCACACTGCAAAAAAAATTGTTGATTTTACAGTATAATACTGTCGATAAAGCTACCAGTATTATATCGTAAAATTAACAGTAATAAACAGTAAAATAAGCAGTAATAGATTTCTTTTTCTTTTATGAATTCCTGAAAGTCTTTTCCGTACAGGGATATAATATATAAGATTGTATGAATAAGGTATTAAATAGATATTGGTTGATAAAAAAAACAAACTTCTCATTTTCGGCAAAATGGAACACTTAAAAAAATCGCGAAAAAATCAAAAATCCCTGTTCGAATACCAAATAACCCTTATTGAAAACAGGACAAAATTTACTAAATCGGACAAAAAGATTACATTTGGATTGCTTTTGTGAGTGGCTCAAAATCATTAGCTAATTTGGAAAATTGGGGAAATACGCGATTTTTTCAATTGATTAAAAAAAACAAAAAATTTAATTAAAGAAATACAAAATCTGAGGGTCATGTTCACTCAGCCTGTCTTTTTCTCTCCTTATCCAAATTTGCAGATCTCTACGTGCGATAGATTTCCCTAGCAGTCGTGCAAAGACAAACAGACACAAAAACATACTTTTTTTTATTAATATAGATATTAAAAGTTTGTAAAGATGGTAATTTTTCAATCATCAGTTAAATGTCGTTGATTCGATAAAAATCCGGTAGATTTTTTTTCATCCCCTTTTTTCTTTAAATTTTGTTTGTTAAATGTCTCAAAATTAATGCGTAAGGTATAATTCCCCATTATTTTTCATTATTTCGTACTACTCTTAATATATAATCAGGAATATTTTGAGTGGACATCGTAATCATATTCATTTTCTTCTCACGCGTAAAATTATCAATTGTTTAAATGCAATGAATATGTTTGTGGAATAAAAACAGATAAATAAAACTGAAGTACTATACCATTGAATTTAAAGTTTTCCTGCATTTTATTGTATGTAATGTTTGTTTTTTTTTTAATGTTTAAACAAGATACATTCAACAATAAAGGATTTTGTTTCTTATCAAACAAAGCTTTTACTTTGCATTCCCCAATAAAAATGAAGATATCACAAGTACATACTTTTTTTTTTCTTCTAACTTATTTTTGATTCTCGAACAAATAATACTCAGTTGAATTTTTTTTTTCATATATATTACAACTTCAAAATGTTCCTAAAACTATTTTAGTATGTCTCTAAAATACATAACAATAAAATGAATAAATTCTTAACTGAGAAGGCATTTGCATATGAAATCTTTAGGAAAGAAAATTTGTTTAAAATTGCCTTGTAAGAAATAGGCGGATTCAAATTTTCTTTTCTGATAACGGTAAAAAATTATCCTGACATTCCAAAAATATTTTCAACTTTAGCCATACTTGTCAAGGAATCGGCGGAAATCGATTTAAACGCAAATTTTGTTTGAAATTTTGTCTTTTATTTTGTGAAATGAGATTAAAGAGCCTGGAAGTCATTCCGGAAAGCCTCGGGTCAAGAAAAACATAAGCCACAAGAAAAGTCGTCTGCTCTGCGTGCATGAAATAAAATCTTTCTTTTTCCGAAATTCAATAAATACAAATAGAAATTGACGGGAGGTCAGATTTTTTTTTTTTTTTTTTCACTTGCCAGCAAATTTTTTTAAAGCAATGGAAAAGAAAGCCGTAACTTGTGTACACAAATTTGGAATTTTGAAAAGGTAAAGAGAGAAATAAAGACCAAACTTTTATCATTTTCATATTAAAAGCCTTCTAAAATATTCGACAAACGAATCACATTTATTATGCATGTAAAGATTCTAGAGTTTGAATTCTATGCATTTGTTTTAAGGATAAACTCGTTCCTTTCTAAAAGTTAAGTATGCCATCCTGAACTAAAACAGTTATTCTAAACAAATTATTCATATTGTGCTGTCTTTATTTTGCGAAATACGATTAAGGAGCCTTAGAATCATTCCGAAAGCCTCGGGTCAAGGAAAAACGTATGCCACAAGAAAAATCGTCTGCTCTACGTGCATGAAATAAAATCTTTTTTTTTTTTCTTTTTTCGAAATTCAATAAATACAAATAGAGAGTCGGAAAGTCAGATTTTTTTTTCTTCTAAAGCGAATAATATTTTGAAGCAATGAAAAAGAAAGTTGTTTCCTGTGTACACAAGTAAAAAAAAATTATAAGTTAAAGAAGGATAATAAAAATCAAGCTTTTCTTAGTTTCATTTTAAAAAGTCTAGAAAATTCAGGAGGAGAGTACTATTTATGTATGTTAAAATTCTCTAGATCTGTTTAAGGATTCACTCTTTGATTTCTAAAACTTAAGTATGTAATCTTGAACTTATTCTAAGCAAATGTCTGCATTATTCATATTGTGTCGTTTTAACATTTGTATAATTTGTGTTCTATTCTAGTGCCCCGAAAGATACGGCAATTTTGGTACGTATATGAATAATTGGACGGAAATATACAAAAAGATACTAACACACTTAAACCTAACAATATTAAAATTTATACGTAAATAGAGGGAAAAAATTAATATTTCGCGTGTTTTTTACATTAAGAATGTGAGAACTTGAACAATTCAAAGTAGATTTTATATTAATTTAATGCCACGTACGGCCAATAGAAAGATCTTGCATTATAAACAAGCTTAGGTTTGGATTACTTTTTAATCGAAAACTTTTTTTTTCGTTTCTTCTTCTTCACCTGCATTTAAAAGTAAGCAAATTTTGTTACATTTTTGTATTTATTCTGCTTTTGTGAAAGTTAACCAATTTAAGTTAGACTTATACAAGCTGAACAAATATAAATACATTCTAAACATTAAATTTGTTTAAAACGCTTAACACTAAACTTATATATATATATTTCTTACTAATGCAATTTCTTCTAATAATATTTTCACACTTCATCATGTTCCTTTAGAAGAAAACAATAGACATATTTTAAGTTAGCATAAATTATTAGGCTTAAACAGTAAGAACTTCAATTATCCTTACATTGTTGTGATTCCACAGTTTCACAAAAATCTCTTAAAATTTTGCACTGTCACTGAAGGGTGTAATACTTATAACTTACACGCGCTAATTCACTTGTCTTAAATATTCTCACACAAATTTACAATTTATCTCTCAATAAAGCTCATTGTATAAAAAACCGTTATGTGTTAGTTAATAAAATAAAGGCACTAAAAAACGTTCACAATATTATTACATATATGATTTCAAGGACTTATTCAACAATATTATTTTATCAGATTTACACCCTACTATTAATTCACTGTTTATAGAATATTTCTCATCATTACAATTACCTGACAACATCGATATTGGCTATTTTAAATCATTAACTAATTTTTATACTTTTTCATAACTTTATATTCCAAAATAATGCTATTTTTATTCAGACACAGGGCATTCCACAAGGTTCAGCTAAGTCGAGTATGCTTTCAGATTTAAATCTTTATTTCTATGAAAGAAAGTATATTAAAGATAATGTTTTGCTTTATAGATAGATAGATGACATAATTATTTTTTCACTTAATGATAATCATTCTATATCTCTTCCTGTAGCATATCCTTCTAATCTTGAACTTATTACTACGGTTTTAAATAATTCTTCAATTAATTTCATGGACGTTAATGTCTCTACAAAGGATGTGAACGTCAATGAAATTAATTGAAGAATTATATTAAGGCGTATTTTAAAGATCGTCATTTCTTCCGTTACTCAAAATTTTCAATCGCGAAAATTAGACATCAATCAATATTCATAAAAACATACTCACGTACTTTTCGCACCTCCTAGTTTTGGTAGTGAAAAAATTAACAAAAATATACGACTAAATACGGTAATCATTATAGTATTATCGTAAAACGTTAACGTTAAAAATCAGAAGAAAAATAAAGAAAAGGGTATTAATATAATTTGTTGCACCAATTTTAAGCAAAATTAGTTCCATAAACATGCAAAATTTTTCATAAGTGCTTTAAAAATCAATGCTAGAAAGCAAAAAGTAAAAAATATTTGTTGAGAAATTAATTTTCGAACGAAAAATTTTAACAGTTTGTACTTTTTAAAAATAATTTACGCTTTAACTATCTTATCTACGTCAAAAAGTCATGTATATACTAAATATGATCGTTAAAACACGTATAGAATCATGAGAAATGGCTCTTATCTGACATAATAATTTCGATATTTGAAATATCGAAAGTATGTTTAGAAGCTACATAATTATAAAAAAAAAAGTCTCAATAACTACCAAAAGAGAAGTTATTGCACTGTCATCTACGAGCCAATTGCAGTGCTTGATATATAAAAATGAAAACAAGAGCACCCCTACTTACTGAAATTGGATGACTGCCAGTACTCTTTTCCAACCATCGCCCACCACCCCCTCCCACCCCTCATATTTTTGCAGAGTTTTGGGGTTCAGAAACCATTACTGTTACATTGACCGTGTCTGTTACTGCCGATAAACCATAAATTTATTGGTTCTATTACATGGATGGTTTTCGAAGACATGGTCACGATCGAAATAACAGAAAAAAAAACAGAAGCAAAATAAAAAATATATATTACCATACTTTGAAAAATTCAGAAAATACATAGTTTTTTTTTCCTGTTTCTTTTGCGTTTTTTAAGCATCATTACTTTTCAAATTGTTAGACATTCCGCAACAAAAGTTATATTTTTTGGCAGATATTTTTTTAATCGTGAAAAAATATCACGTAAAAATATCACGTGAGTAAAAAACAAGTAAACATTAAAATTTCGATGACTGCGAAGAACGTCGTCAAAATATACATCCAAAAACGACCGCCCATGAGCAGTTATATAGATTTGAACTTCAAACATTAGCTTCTTATATGCAGTAATATATTCGATTTTATTATTATTATTATTATTATTATCATTATCATTATTATCCTTATTCTACCAAAAAATATTTTAAAGTTTTTTTTTTTTATTATTGTTGGGGGGGGGGGGGGGATGGATGGCAGCATGGACTGCGGTTAGTACTTCGGAGAACTTCTTAGGAACATGTTGGTGGCATTTTCGGATTCGCAATACCTAAATGGTTAGAATGTCAAGTTCGTAGCATATGGACTACAGTACTTGACTTTTGAAATACTGTCGTGTATATACCATATAAGTGTACGTAAAATCCGCAATATTGAATGGTTTATTCCTACCTGACTGCCAATACTCTTTACCAGTGACACACACCCCCTTACACACATATTTTTGCAGCGTTTTGGGGTTAAGATGTTCAGAAACCATCAATGTTACATTGATCCTGTTTGTCTTTGCTGAAATTTATTGTTTCTGTCACAGGGGGATTGCGAAAGACATGATCATGGTGAAAGTAACGGAAAGAAATACATACTACCATAGTTTGAAAAACTGAAAACACACTTTTTTTTTTTTTTTTACCATTTTTATGTATTATTATTATTTAAATTGTTAGGCATTTCCCTGAAAAATTCAAGCCTGATAAATATTCAAAGAAAAATAGTTTTTTAATTGTTTAAAATGCATTCATTAAAAAAAGGAAAAAAAAAGTTCTGCAAGGTTGCCACTGGCGACTATTTTTTTAATTCTATCTCGCACCACTTTCTCAAAACAAAATTTTTTCACATACACTTTGACAACAAGTAACAGATAAATGTACTACAAAATTTATTTATTTTTAAATAATGATGCGAATAGAACATAAAAATAGTCGCTAATGGCAGCCCTGTTCTGAGAAGAAAAAAAAATGTGTCTATACCATATATTTCCACATACGTATAAGATCACCAGCAAATAAGCCATGATGTGAGTTTCGATAAAAAATTATGGTTATTACCATGGATATTGTCAACTCCTCTAAAAGCGCATTTCACGCATTAAAAATTAAACATTACAAATTTAATCATACGTATTTCCACTATTTGTACTTTTAAATAACATTTAACACATTTTACTGCTTAAACCGGACCATGTAAACATATTTTTAAAACTTCCGTTTTGCCATTTACTTCTTTTTACCTCAAACAACAGGGGCGGTTGTGTACGCTCGCGACCTACGTTATACACGGCCGGTGCATGACGTTTAAAACGTCACATGGAGTGGATCATTTTTACACGGTGATTGGTGCAAAGCGGCGCACCCACTGTTTTGCGCCAATCACTGTGTAAAAATGATCCACTCTATGTGATGTTTTAAACGTCATGCACCGGCCTTGTATAACGTAGGTCGCGGTACGCTACACAATACATGATGCTGCGTAGTTAGTTACAGCATACATATGCGCCGTAACAAGACCTTCAAATTATCAATTGCCTATGAATTGTTTGATCTGTGAAAGCCATAAAAAATAATACATATGTATAAAGTATGTAGCCAGAAAATAATACGTACGTATGTTTGATGTGTGGATACTTCTAACCTCATTCTATCTTCACATTCGACTCAAATCATCTCAAATCAAACTAACTCTATTTCATTAAAAAACAAGAACGAAAAATCATGCGTCAAGCATAGATTATGTAACACTTTCCAACGCTTTCAAAATAATTTTACAAATCATTACCGTTTAATAAGCTGAAAGATAACATCTAAGTAAACAATTTGGAAAACGTATAACATATTTAAAAACGTAATTTCAGGCATTCCCAACATATATTTCCAACATATACAATATTCGGAAAAAAATCCGAATACTTTTATTCAGCCCTGTATATGATCCATAGATTTATATATATTATACATAGGATGCTAAATTTTAGTTTAGTTAGGAAACGCGTAGCGCAGTTTAAAATTCTCCTTCTGAAGTTTCTGTCAATAAACGGAAATGTGTTTGCGAACTTTTGTGCTGCCCTGTATATGATCTACAGAATTTATACACACCAAGTAATAGACAAAAAGTTAGTTAAATTTAAAACGCACTTCCAGGAATTAGTGTTAACAGACAGTAGAGAATTCTTTTGTGTGTCCCTGTAAATGAACGATGACTGCTATACACACAATATTCTGTAGTAAGCCTCTTGTAATGCACCTTAGAGATATATATACATTTCAAGGCGTTTAAAATAGTGAAACATTATTTAATTAAGCCGCAAACGATTTTTCTCCATAGACGTAATGTAACGGAATTCTTTTGACTGTCCCTGTAAAGTAACTATAAGTGCTATGCACACCCTATTCCATATTAAGCTTCTTGTAATGCACCTCAGTGATATATATCAATTACAATGTGTTTGAAATTTTGTAACATCATTAAAATAAACCGCAAATGATTTTTCCTCATAGACCGTAATGTAACGGAATTCTTTTGAGTGTCCCTGTAAAAAAACTATAAGTGCTACACACTTCAATTGAAATAGGGAACATGTTATAGATAAGGACAATAACATATAAAAATTGCAGAGCAATCCGAGCATATTTACGGGAGTTAGACACGGACAGACGGCAGACGGCCATACGGCAGACAAACCGAAGTCATAAACACTTTTCAACTAGGTTGGAAAGTGTTAAAAAAAGGGGGGGGGGTGAGGTTTAAAATGAATTTTAATGAATTTTAGATAATAACGCATCCAAAATCATTTAGAAAATAGAACATATTTTACTGTACTTCTATTATAGCGTATAGTAACTCTGAACAATACGAGCATTTTTACGTAAATTAAACGCAAATGAACTGAAAGTAGGGAAACTGAAAAATGTACTCCAAAACAATTGTGCATGTTAACCCTTAACTACTATGACCGAAATTGTCGCATAGCTATTGTGAGCGGTATCTGAGGCCAGTTGATCGAAAGATGAATAAAAGACTCGATTAACTCATACGATACTGTTTCTGTATTACACTTTATGTAAAATTAATATTACAATTAAAATTCATCTATTCAGAAGTCTCTGATAGCGATAGTACTAGGGCTTCATACGAAACAAAATTTCACAAAACATCTATAGTTACACTGAAAATTGCAAGTTAAGCTTTGAAAAATTTAAAAATCAGCGGTCCCTAGCAGCTGTTAAGAGTTAAACATACTAAAATTTCGTTACGTTTGAGAACTAGTCGTTGGGTGCCACCGTAATTACAAATATTTCGGCAACTAATTATCCGGTCGACTTCATTCTTTATGCAAAATTTATGTTTTTTGTTATTGTCTTTTATATTTACTCCTTAAAATAAACAATTTCGAAAATTTTTATATACCTTTTATTAGAACGGATATTTCGAGAGTCGAAAAAAATAGTTCCGGATAATCGAGGTTACTGAAATTCAACAAGCTAATTCCCATTATTACATACTAAGTACATACCAAATTTCAAGTCTCTATCTCAATTTGTTCGAGAGATAGAGCGTTTACAGACACACACACAGACAGACGGCGGCAATTTTTTTTTTCTAAAAATATGTTTTTCGGAATCTCTAGTGTCTGAAACGTGTAAATCCGTCAGAATTTTTTTTTCCCGATTTTCAAAACGATTACAAGATTTACCCTATACTACGTATGATGGGTAAGTAATAATATGACAACGTTAAAATGTTCTTAATTACTTTATCATATTGGGAAATATGATTGAAGCAGATAAAATAAGAAAATAGATATACGAAAAATCTACCACGCACAAATATTTTTTTTTTTCTTAAAATGCAAACTTCATTTCTTTATCAATCAAATATTTCTTTTTTTCAAATCATATTTCGAATAAAAATTCGTTGAAATATACACTTTTTTCTCTTCTTTTGAAAATACCACTAAAACAGCTTCGAGAAAGCGAACAGAAACAAAACTCTTCGGAATCGCCCTACTCCTAAACCAACTGAATTCAGGCTTCTGGTATTTGTTAGAAAATTGTATCGTTTCGTAATAAAAAAGAAAAATAGTCAATGAACTAAAAAGCTTTAGATAATCAATAAAACGTACGCTTGGGAGAATAGTTTAGTTTAGTCACGAAGTGTTTCCGATTCGCTAAATTATAGAAATAGCTCTAAGTTACTGAACTCAATTTATTTCTGTATCATAACTGCACGAAATAGTAAAAAAAGAAAGAAAAATTACCTTTATAATTAGAGATTTGTTTTAGTTTGATCCAAAACAATCGAAGATGAACTACAATATTTTACGAGCACTATTTTCTTACAGATTGTGACGCAACTTTACAAAAGAAATTAAATTAGTAGTATGTTTAATTATTAAAGCCCTCAGTGATCATTTAGCTAGTAGAACATCTTTTACTGTACTTCTATTAGGGGGTATGTAACTTTCAAACAATCCGAGTATTTTTACGTAAGTTAAGCGCAGACGAACTGAAAAATAGAGAAACTAAAATATATACTTATGATGTAGAGATCATAAATATTTGTCATTTCATTCAAAATTTATAATTTCTTAATATTTTCTAAAAGTTAAATTATATCTTTATTTAAATTATTTTCATTCTAAAGTAAAGTCATAACTATCCCATGATATATGCTATTTAATCATGTACTCTTAATCTTTCATTTATTCTGCAGCTTTTCTTTAACTGTATAAAGGTTATTTCCCTTCTAAAGTAAAATGCGACGACGGTTACTTCACATACATATTGATACTCTGGTATTATTTTATTAGCAATATCCGCTCCATAAATCTATTAAAGATTACAGATGTTTTACATCGCGGTGCCTTTTCTGTCAATCTTCAACTATCTGTTGTATCTAGAATGCAAAACTGTGCATACTTTACAGCTGCTTGTCTCGCATTTCTCATTAAAATCTATTCACACCCTAAAATTACATTTTCGTTGTTCTCAAAACATGTCGCAGTGTTGCTCTTTTAAATCATGCTATTTTGATAAAGCGCCTATAGTTTGTTTAGGGAAAGGAGATAACGAAAGTAAACAAACGGGTCGCAGAAAAATCACCAAGGAGCCACACATTTGGCACAAATCCCTAGGTTGGCGAATTTTATTTTTTATTTCGATTTGAAAAAGCAGAAGCTCAAACACTTCAGACAGTCTGTTTGCCGCTTCTGGCACAGCGCCAGATTTAAGCATCGCCAATCCGCATGTGCATTTGTTTATTTCTGTTATCTTCTTTCAGCGAATGGAGTATAGTATGGCAGGCCTGCTTTCTAACTCCCACGCAAAAGTAATATTGCTATCTACTAAACGGTCTCAAAATTCCGAATGGCGATTAAAGTGAAGCATGTTGTCGGCTGGCAAAATTGGTATGAATCTAGTGCGCATGTGCACCCCAAAAAGTCAGTCTGATTTCACTTAACCTCTGCAAAGACAAGTCGTAGTTCTTTCGATGTCAAAAGACCACCTCCCAACTTTACCATCATAGTCAAGTCCAAATAAACATAAAAAACCTTGCAAGCACCCATGGACTCTTCACTGTTGTTGTTTGCATTTCTACTGACTTCTTTATAGGAAACGGGTTTCTAGGAGTTTTTGCGGACAACCAAATCTGTTACGGTCATTTTTAGTTTGATGCTTTTCCAGCATCGCATCCAAGGCGTATTTTCGATCACGAAAGCCAAACATCCGTATCTAACCGTACCCCTGGCATCAACGATACGACAGTAGTCCAAAACAATTTTATACTGCATATACTAAAATTTCCTTAATTTTGAAATAATATAACATCGTTAATCACTTTATCATATTATTGTGAAATATGATTGAAACTGATAAGTCACAGAACAAAATAAATACGAAAAATCTACCATACACAAATACAATTTTTCATAAAAATGCAGAATTCATTTTTTATCGAGGGAAAAGATTTCTTCTTTCAAATCATATTTCGAATAAAGATTCGTTGAAATATACAAATTGTTTTCTAAAAATACGACGAAAACAGTTTCGAGAAAGCGAACAGAAACAAAACTCTTCAGAATCACCCTACTGCTAAACCAGCTGAATTCAGGGTTTTGGTATATGTTGGAAAACTGTACCGTTCCAAAGAAAAAAATAGTCAATGAACTAAAAAGCTTTCGATAATACATAAAACGTACGCTTGGGAGAGTAGTTTAGATTAGTCACGAAGTGTTTCCGATTCACTAAATTCAAAATAGCTCTAAGTTAGCGAACTCATTCTATTTCTGTATCATAACTGCACGAAATCGTAAAAAAGAAACTTAGTTTCATAATTAGAGATTTGTTTTAGTTTGGTCTAAAACATTTAAGGATGAAGTGCAATGTTTTACGAGCAGTATTTTCTTAGCGATTGTAACACAACTTTACAAAATAAATTAAATTACTGACCCATATTATAAAGCAAAAAAGTAACACTGACGTCATATTGACGGTGGCAACACCTGACCAATCAATTGCGCTTTTACTACATTTTTTTACTTTCTTCTACCTTTAGAAGAAGAAAGTATTGGATTCATGAAAATTTTCGACTTACGGTTTTCGACGGATTTATACGTTTTAGAAGGTCCTGAACAGGATTTGACTGTTTTTAGAAAATGTCTGTCTGTGAGTCTGTGACTCTGTCTGTCTGTATGTGACAAAAAAATTGTGCGCTCTCTATTTCAGGAACTAATGCGCGAAGTGCAATACAACATTATATTCAGTTAGTCCCTGATATAAATTGGTGCTGATTAGTTTTTGGTGAAAATCGCCCAATAGGTGGTGCTGCTATGCTGCATTTTTCACGATTTCCGCAATAGCTCTATCGCAAGAACTAATGCACTTATTCTCATCAAACTTCAGATTCAGTTAGACCTTAACATAAATAGACGCAAATTACGTTTTGGTGCAGACATCCAAACAGGTGGCGCTGCTAATACCACTTTTTTATGACTTTTACGATAGCTATATCTCAAGAACTGATGCACTGTTTTTCATCAAACTTCAGATTCAGTTAGACCTTGACATAAATAGACGCTGCTTACGTTTTGGTGTAAATATCCCAACAAGTGGCGCTGCTATGCTACTTTTTTCATGATTTTAACGATCGCTATATCTCAAGAACTAATGCACGGATTTCCATCAAACTTCAGATTCAGTTAGACGTTGACATAAGCTGTTGTTGATTAGGTTTTGGTCTAAATCTCCAAACAGGTGGCGCTGCTATGCTACATTTTGCAGGATTTACACGATTTTAGCAATAGTCATGTTTCAAGAACTAATGCACGGAATTTAATAAAACTTTTTTAGATTCACTTAGACCTTGATATAAATTTGTGCTGATTCGTTTTAGTGTATGCAAAACCTGTGTGAGATAGAAGAAAGTTATGGGATTGGCACATCCGACTGGTTTTACTTCTAACCATCGCACAGTTTCAATTTTTACGCCCTATCGAACAGACAAGTAATCGTGCGAAATTTTGGCAATTTCTCCTAGAATGCGGCTAATACGAAAGTATCGCTTTTAAGAACTTTCAAAACTTTATTTGAATACATAATTGATATTTTTCATATAAAAATGCTTTCGGTGTTGTTATAGAGGGGAATCTAAAAAATATTATTAAATGTAAAAAATCTATTAGAGTTTTAAATTTTAAAAGAAAAATGTTGTTCGCATATATTATACAACCCGAGACGCCCGGATTGTGTCTCCTAGTACACTGCAAAAAAAAAGTGTTGATTTTACAGTATAATACTAGCAATGCGCGGCAGTGTATTACTGCTTGTTTTACTGTTTATTACTGTTAATTTTGCGGTATAATACTGGCAGCTGGGAGCTGGGATGCCAGTATTATACTGTAAAATAAACATTTTTTTTTTTTTTTTTTTTTTTTTTTTTTTTTTTTTTTTTGCAGTGTATGTTTAATTATTAAAGCAATATGTAATATTTTGCACGAGTACAGTAAAACTTCTGAAATTTTAACTCTTCTGTAACTGAATCCTCCATTAGAAGGTAAAATATATAACGGTTCCTGCGAAAAGAGTACCAAGCAATTATACTTGTTAAAACGGAATTTTTCCCTGTCTGTTGCGATCCCGTCTTTACAGGTTTACTGTACTTCTGTGTTAACTGCATACACCAATTTAATGATAAACATGTTTTGTATTTTGTACATTTTTACCTTTGAACAGTGGACATCTCCGAATAGGCGCCCGTGAGGTGTCCGTTATTCAGACGTTTTACTATATTAAAAATTCGTATTTATAATATTCATAAAAATAGATTTTTTTTTTTTTTTTTTTTGTTATTAGTCACCAGTAAGCTAGCTCAGTGTTTTCCAGTAACGACAGATGAATTTAGAGGACTGCACGGACAGAAATTTCCAGCCCCGGGCCCGGCCCGACCCATACAAAAATTAAAAGTTCGGCCCGAGCCCGGCCCGGTTCGATTTAAAAGTTAACAGTTCAGCCCGAGCCCTGCCCGGTCCGGTATAAAAGCTAAAAGTTCGGCCTGAGCCCGGCCTGGCCCGGAAAAAAAGTTAAAATATCGACCCGAGCCCGGCCCGGCCCGAGTGAATTTCTACAAAACATTGATTTTTACGTCGATTTGGTTAAAAATTTGCCTCGTAGGAGGGGATCTAACCAAAAATTCCTATCTTAGCCTTTTTTTTTCATGTTTATAATCTTCATTTTTATAAAAGTGTCACAGCCTGCAATATTTATTTTTTAATAAATCTCTATTTGTTGTATGTATGTGTTTAAGTTATCATTAATATTGTTAATCCATATTCCATGTATTGAAGTGTTAAACATCAGAAAAATGCTATACAGTGAAATCTTCTAAGATGGAATTGCATAGGGAAGAAAAAAAATGAGTTATCGACAATTTGCCGTCTTAGCAGGTGTAAATGTATTATATATTCTTTTCTTACGTATTAGTATATTCATTTTGCATGGATCAACACATTTTTCAGTTTAAGACAGGATTCCGTCATAAGCAGGTTCTTTTTCACACGTTTCACTATATTTTAATTTAGCCATATTTTAATAAGCGTATAAATCTACTATTCTTTAAAATTAATAAATTTTAATATTTAATTGTAGAATAATGGCGATTTAAAAATGTATGCATGTTTTGCAAAGATTTTTGTGCCAGGTCTTATTTTACTGACCTTCGAACGGATCACGCCACGCCAACACAATGATTTTCATACGGGTCAAAACCAGGACTGAAAATTTTGGGGCGCGAAGACTAGGAAGAATGAAACCAATCCCGGCTCTGTAGCGAAAAAATAATTTAAGGCACGCCCTGATCCTTCAGGAAAAAAGCAAGGCCCGGCCCGTAAAGAGTAATCACTAGGCCCGGCCCGAAACGAGTGGAGACCAGGCCCGGCCCGGCCCGAGTGCCGTGAAGGAAAATAGACCCGAGCCTGGCCCATGCAGATCTCTAAGATGAATCGCAACATAAACTGCAAAACTCGAACATCGGTTATTATCGCTAACGTGTTTCAGGCAATCTCTTAGGATTTTAGTGACCCTAAATACCATTTCAGAGACGAAATATTACTTTTTTTATAAATATATATATAGAACAATGGTTTACAGTTTAAACTGTGTATAAAAATGTTGTGTGCTATGTTTGTATTTGGAAGACAAGATTTTTTTTTAGAAGGGTCCCATGTAGTATGCTCCGAAGTATAGCTCCACATGAACTTGATTGGGATTTTATTTAAGTTTTGTAGCAATGCAAACATGCTCAAGAAAGTTAGAGTGCGAACATACGGATTTGTGGTCATGTGGAAAGACAGATAGTCAGACGATACAAAATCATTACTACTTTTCAAATATTTTGGAAAGTAAAAAATAAAAGTAAAAATAAAATAGAAGTATTTAAAAATTTGTAGCCAAAATTACACTTTAAAAAATTTTTCGGAAATAATAACTTAATATTAATTTTTTGCCGCATTAAGTTATTTGCATTTAACATTCATTTGATACTAATCCAAAATAAATTTTAGTGATTGGTATTATTATTATTTTAAGGTACTGAGTCCCCTTAAACAAACAGGGTGACTTTATGACGACTCAGAGCTTGCATCCATAATCTTAAATGAACCATTTACAGATGTCTGTTGTAAGCAGTAAATAGCACAGCTGAACTATCCAAGACGCTGGAATCACGTTCCCATAATTGTATAATTAATTTATTAAGAATTAACATGCACCTCGGTGGCAGCGGGAACAGAATGAGAGCGGGTAACAAAGGGGGTTCATTTATATTCATGTATTCAAAGTGAAAGAATAACACTTGCTAAGTTTTGTGTAGAATTATTCCTAAAGTTGTTTTGAATATTAAGTAAGGAGATCTTCCCATGTTACTCATATCTTGTTTCCCTAGGTAGCTGTCATTTGCTCGCTGAACTAAGGTGTTTTGTGCAGAGATGTCACACAATTTTGTCATAAGCCGACAAATATTAGTTGTGTTCGGAAAGCCTCTAGCTTCACCAAGAAAATGAGAGTTTAATTAGCACGTACAAAATAATACTGTTCCAGCTGAGTTAATATTAAGCAAGAGGATAAAAAAAATCGTCCTGTTCATGTTTTTTAAAAAAAGGGTTATGTCAGTGCAACGTGTGGTTGAATTATTATATAATGAGGAATATTCTGATTCAAAATCTGAAATTTAATTTGTTTAAGCAAGTAATTATTTTAAGAAAATGTGAAAATAACTTCCATTACTACTTCTTAGTCTCGTCTGAACCCTTTCAATTTTTTCCCCTTTTTATTTTTTGGGGAATTATTAATTTTAGAGGGGGGGGGGAATAAAAGTGTGTATCCAAGTGACAAAAATTAAGGTTTACAGAAATTTAATGAATACTTGCTGAAACGTCAGTTGAGGCTCACTGTGGGGACCCGAAAAGTTTTTGGTTTCCGTCTGTTTGTCTATTCTGTGATAACTGCCGTAAAAATCGTCCTATTATGTTGATTTTTGGTCGGTATGTTGGATAGGTACCCGGAATTAGCTGTATAGTTTTTAGTTACATTTGGCTCATTCGTTCGAAAAATATAGAACATTTCTTTTTAGGTCATAATGCTTTTCAAAGGGAAGTCAGACGATTTTTTTAGTTTTAACATTCACCGAAAAGAAAATGTCACATTGGGATAATTGTAAATGCTAAATTTACGAAATGGAAATCTTAATTTAATCCAGTCGCTTTGAAAATTTGCCAATATATTTATTCGAATTTCGAAATTAATTGTATAAATTATTAGGAAATTTTATGCATTAATTTGAAACATTTTAATTTCTCATTTTTTACAAAAATTTCCAATGAATTTTTTCTCTCTCTTTCATTAAATGGTTGCTAAGCAACTATATTTCAAAGAATACCAACAAAGGAAAATTCAAGTGAATCGCATTATTTTGACGCGAAATTTTATTAACAAAATAGCTAATTTTCGCGTGATTTAAGTTTTTAATATGCTTTTTTTAATGAAATAGATGAGAATTTATTTTAACTACTAAATAAAGATTACCAAATCGGTTTTCCAAATGAAAATAATAAAAACGTTGAATGTGTAAATTGAATATAGGTCACATAAGAAGAATTTACATTTGTATAAGTATATTTTATACACGAAATTTTATTCAATTTCAGCAACATATGATGTTTAGTGGTTGAAATATAAGTATTTTTTTAAGGATAGGATAAAATCTCTTGCACAAAGAGATGGTTATTCTAATGAAATTAAAATAGTAAATACATTCAGACATATACTCAGGAAATGAAATATCACAATTACTGGAAATTGAGAATATAAAATTAAAGCGACAACGGGGTTTCAGGGGGTGGAGCCCCCATGAAGTAATGTATTGTCACTCTGAAAAAATACAGTAATAAGTAGTTTATCCTATCATTGCATAACATTACGTTTAATGCGATACTTCTAAAATTTCCGGAACTTTCGATAAATTTTATATTTTTATAAATGTATAAATAACTTTAAAATAATTAATTTTAGCATATCAAATATTATGCATATAATGCTTAAAATTAGTGAGATTAATGAACAATGATTTGTAGAGCTGACGTTGAGACCTTTGATCTGTAGATTTACTAGTATGTCATTTACTGAAATCTAAGAGATATTGTTCTTTTGCCTTCTTGTAAAATTCCTATAGGCTGTGGAAGGATTTTTGTAGAAATTTGAAAAATGTCGTATTACAACAGGATTAAAAATACATTTTAAAATAATAATAATAATACTGGGAAGTTGTTATCATAAATTATTAGTTCGGACCAGCAGCTTCTACTTCAAATTTAAAGAATTAAACCCATGTTTGAGATAAAAGAATCACTAACATTTGTAAAAAGAGAGCGAACTTTTTTTTCTATGTTTCATTACTAAATGCTGATATAAATAAGATTGTAATAGTAGATGTAAAGGCATATACTATTATTACTACACGCAAATTATATCAATTATGTGTAATTAATTCTAAAGACAAAATAATAGTAAAGACATGTCCTATTATTAAGACGCAAGAAGTCGAAAGTGTTAAAAAGAAGCAACTTTTTATTCCATAATATTTTTTTGTTTTATTTTTTGTTTTCATGGCAATTTCAGATAACTTCTTTCATGATACTTGTAATTTTTATAAGTTCATTTTATTAGTTGATTCCAAAATGTGCATTTGCTAAAACTATAGTTTATGTTCTTTGTCGAAATAACGCCAATTTATCGGTCAAAAATTTTTTTTGACTGTTGAATTGCCTGTGTTTATCTTTTAAAACAGTTTTTGGATATTAAACTCACATAAGTTTTAGCAAAGCATAAATATCAAAAGTGGAATTTTATTGCTTCGTGATTCAAGTGAAGCACTTCTATCAGTTTTTCAAAACTCTCTCTCTATATATTATATATATTTGGGAGAAAAAGGGGGGAAGAGAGTATGATATTAATTGTTTACGATATCGAAGTTACATTAGCCATCTGCGGTGCCTCTTTTTAACTTGCTTTGAGTGAAAATTATAATTTTTAACAGAATAGTACTTATTTTTTAAGTTAAATACAAAGCCATTGATTTGAACAGGCTTTCCATGTCTTTAGTTACGCTCAAGAGTTGACGCAATCATGTGAATTTTCCAAAGCCGTATTTAAGATTACTTAAATTAGCATCTATCAATAAATTTGTGTGTCACATTAATACGAAATGTCTTGCAATCTACAAATAATAGAATTGTCGAGTCCATTTTATTCATGATTCATGTATTTCATTTAATTGTGATTACTTTAGAAGTCACAAAATTCATCATTGTGAATATCGTTCGACAAGGTCTTGACACATTCACTAGCGAATATATATATATATATATATATATATAAACGTAGAATTTTCAGGCATTCTCGTTCAAGTGAAAAAGAATCAAATAACTATTTTCTTCTGTAAATTTACTGTACTTAGAATAGAAAATAGGTATAATTTTATTTATAAATACGATGTATTATATGACTTTCGAATATAAATTAAAAAAACAACTTTCACAGAAGTTTGGAAAAATATTTTACTATATTAGATATATAGAAATATTTATTAGATATAAAGAAATGGAAAATGTTATTCGACTCCCCGAAACCGGAATAAAAGTGACTTCAAGTTCAAGTATACAGCTTTTCCTAGTATTTACCTATTTTATCAGACATTAAAACATGTTTTTATATAAAAACCATGTAGACGTTAACCATTTAAAATACATAACTTCCTTCCGAATTGGAGAAGTCAGCCTTAAAAACAATCTGTTGATGTTGTTAAAAATCCATATCCGTTGTTAAATGCTAGCAGAGATCTTTAAAATGTTAAAAAATATTTTCAACACCTTCTCTCTGTGGCATCCTCAGTTTACTGTTGTTCGTCTTCATCAACAACCGTTTGATTTTATGCTTTCCTTGTGATTTCAGGTTTTATGTAACAGTAAAATCTCTGAATGGTGGTTACCACTAGGACCGTGAAAAATGGCTGGTTTGACATTTTTAAAACTTAAAGTTAAATCACATTAAAATTAAAATAACTAGCAGTTTTCTGTTGTGGAATTAAAAGATACTTAACTTTGAACAAAAGAAATCACTTATTATTTTTTTAACATACAGTGAGCAAAAAAAGTATTTGCGCACACGTAACTTTTTGCATAAGCCACTGGCAGCTATTTTTTTAATTTTTTTTTTAATTTTTTTATTTTTTAATTCTACGTCGCACGACTTTCTCAAAACAAAAATTTTTCACATACAATTTGACACGCACAAGAAAAATATACTACAAAATTTATTTTTCTCAAATAGTGATGCGAATACAATATAAAAGTAGTCACCAGTGGCAGCCCTGCATAAACAACCCTAGAAAGCAATTCCGACAAAATTGTTCGAACTGTTACTTTATTTAAATAATAAACTAACAGAAATAATTACCTTTTTGCCTTAAAAAATAATAATTTTCAAAATTTAATAATTTTTAAATGTGTAGTTTTATTAAATTTTAGCATCAGAATTGATTGAGGGGAATTGGATTCTCCTCCTTATTATCCTCAACTGGTCAAAATTCACAACTCATGGCCTGTCAGTTCTGGGTTTGATTTCAAGGCTGAGGTACCCTTCCCTCCAAACATCCAAAAATTTCACAGTATTTCCAAATGAAAATAATTTCGTGAATGTATTTTGAAAGTAGCGATCACAAAACAGTGTAAAACAAACAATCTATATATATATATATTTCTCTTACGTAGCGCGGAAATAAGGCTGAATTTCTAGCTTATAGTTTGGCAACAATCGTAGTTTCCAGAGCTCAGACCAATGAATGGACTATATTTGGTAAGATCAGCTCCGCCTTCAATATGGCGGCCATTGTGAAAGCAGTGAAACGCAAAGTAGCAATTATTAAAAATAAAATAACATGTACGTAATCCAAAGCGTTTGAGATGATTCCTTATTTTAATTATGAGTAATATCTTTAATTTCAAATGAACTTTCAATTCTTATTAAGAATTTATTACGAAATTCACTCACACGAAAATCAAGAGAATAAAAATATCAACTGTCTAGATTACCCCTGCTGCCATCTGTTGCTGTATTGATGAAGTAAAAAATAATTTATTTTTCAAACATCAGTAATAAATTAGAACAGTAAAATGTCGAACGAAATTTAAACAATGATTGATGATATATATGAACTATCTTCCTATCACGTGGTGTTCTTTTTTTTTTTTTCTTTTAATGAATTTAAGCCGTGCTGGAGAATATTATAGGTGCAATGAGTTTTAAACTAATTGTATTTCTAAGATCCTTTTTTCATAGTATTTAAATGATTTATGCCCATCGGTAGCACCAATATAAATGCATTTATAATTGTGTTTTCAACGAAGTTTTCAATTACTTTTTTTACATTAAGAAAAATTGTCAATTTCATTTGTTAAAATGATTTATGGTAATAGTCATTCCGGCTAGAATTGCTTGGGACCGCGTAGTGGTCTTAATGTGAATTGCGGGCAATTCACGGGGGTTAACGAACGTTAGCGAGGAGGGGCTGAGCCCCCTAGTATTATTTATTATTATCATACAATCTCATATTATTATCTCTCTTTTCATTTGTACTTTACCTTACACATCTGTAATGTATTTTTCACTCTTTTTGTTAAAATCTAGTCAATTGAGAATTTTAACGAAAAATTTTAATACAGTAAGTAATTATTGTATATTAGTTCCCTCAATAAAATGGATATAAATTAAAAGCACTATCTTTTATTTAAATAAACCGTAAGATAAGTTTCATCCTACAGTAGGTAAGTGATCCATACTATTTATTACTAGTTAAAGATGTTTAAATAAATAATAATAATAATAAAATATGCTAGTCAAATTGAAATAGATAACATTTAATGGATTTTGTGTATCTTGAATAAAAATTTCTTTTCTTCAGATACCCAATGATTGAAAAGGTTTAGTCCGGTGTGTATGATCTTTTCTAAAACACTGATGCGATTATTAATTTAGCATCTATAATTAATTAATATTTCATTCAATTCCCACTATTAGCTCACACTCTCTATATACAGGGTGATTCATAATGAATGGGACAAAAAGAAAACATGATTGTGAACGTTGTAATTAATATATTTAGAAAATTCAAATTTACCTCAAAACTACATTTATTCAAGTTTCTACAGGTGTTCAATATATGCCCCTCCGGTGACACGACAAATGTCTATACGGTAATCAAGCTCCTGCCACACTCGTGATAGCATATCCCCTGTGATGGAGTTCAACACTGCAGTTATCCGCTGCTTCAGTTTCTCTAAGTCCTGAGGAAGTGGAGGCACAAACACCTTGTCTTTAACGAAACCCCAGAGAAAAAAATCACAGGGTGTTAGATCTGGTCCATTATTCAGCAAAGAAAAATGGACCAAAAACACAACTGTTTGATAAAGCGCAGAAAACCTTCACCTTGGGAGAATCACGCTGATGTTCAAATGTTACATGGGTATTTTCCGTGCCCCAAAATCGCAAATTATGGCGATTAACTTTACCACATAAGTGGAACGTGGCTTTCGCAGTATGCTTTCTCCTGCATGGACGACATTTTGTTTAACAGCGCCTCTAGCGGCGAGTTCGTCATTCGATGATTTTTCCTTGTTGCCAAATAAAACTTGTATAATTGTAGTTGCAGAATAAATTTGTTTCGGCTGAATAAATCCATTACGGCAGTCACACTGCGCCACTTTTTGGCCCATTCATTATGAATCACCCTGTATTTATATATCTTGTTCAAATTTTCAATCGTTAATAAAATATTTTCTATTCATCCTATCAAGTTCAAATATATTTTTTTAACTTGTACTGGATGACAATTGATGTTAATACAGTTTTTTCAAATATTAATTCATTAATTAAATTTAATTAATTAAATTAAATTTTATATTTCATTTCTGTTCAAAAGTATAGACTCACTCCATATTTATAGTCTCACCTTCACACGTAAAAAGATAATGGGGCTGTTCACGGACGAAGATCAGGGGGCTCGCAGGCGAAGGAGACTATAAATGTGGAGTGAGTCTGTACTTTTGAACAGAAATGAAGTATAAAACTAAAATTTAATAATAAAATTTAATTAATTAATTAATATTTGAAAAAAACTGTGTTATCGTTAACTGTAACATCGCTATGGCACTTTATTGTGAAGTTTGGTAATTTTTGAAATTCAATATTTGAAAAACGGCATAATCATTAGATTTTAAATTTATATCAAGAAAAATACAATTTTTTTAACTTTCTAACGCAGTTTGTCTAACAATTTTGTGAGAAATACTTTTCGAGCTATTAATTTTTGGTATTTTAGCTATTTATTTTTTATTTAATTTTTAATACATTTCAAAAATTTCTCTTATGTAAGATATTTAGCAGGATATAAATTTAGGAATAAATACCGTCAGTGGCGAAGCGTGTAGATCGCTGGAAAAAAATTTCTATTTGACCTAAGTAGGAATTGACTTAAAAAAAAAAGTTTTTATATTACTTGTTTACAGGTCTAATTAAATTTACTTAAGGTTATCTATCTATAAGAAAAATACATTTATCGTGTCTTACAAAGTTTCAACTTAATGGTAAATTCCTAAAGAATAATAGTTTCTTCCACTTGGAAGAAACTTATTTCTTCCGGCTGTTTTTTTCCATTTTGGAAGAAACTTGCCAACCTGACTGGTGGTGGTATAGGTTTCATTATTTCTACCATTGTATTGCATTTCTCCCGGTGGAACAATGTAATTTTTTACTTTAATTATTTTTAAAGCTCTCTTATTTAACTTAAAATTGATTCATGTGTACGTACAGATGAATTTTTGTAATCATTTTTCATCAGATTATTGATGCGGTAGAATTATAAAAAATATGTACACAGGTGTGTGTTTCTTGTCAATAACAATAAAATATTTTCTTATTTTTAGAACTTACTTATCAATTAATAGTACAGTAGTAATAGTAATAGTATCAGTAGTAGTTTTAATTAAATTTTGATTCTACGTTGAGGAAACAGTTTAGAAATTCAAATTTTAAGGCATGATTTTTTTTTTCATTCTATTACCACGTGACTCAAGAATAAACATTGGTTTGTTACAAAAAGTAAAGTAACATTTGCAGTATTCAAGGTTCCGTGATGTGCATATATCAATGGATATATATCATGAAATATGATGCGTTCAGAGCTAAAGTGAATCAAGTCCATAAATTATAGTTTTGAGGTAATCAAGATTAAGGTTTATTAACACAAGTTGAATCCTAAAGTGATTTAGAGGAAATTTTTCTTTTTATTGTTGTAGTATGAAAATACTAACTTAAATGTGGGTCATAATTTGAAAATTAAAAAACAATAATGAAGATGACGATTCAATTTTAAATCTGAATTTACTGGATTTGATCCACTTTGGCCCTGAAATGTTTTTTACTTAAATTCGATCAAATGAATACGACACAGTGAAAATAGGACTTTTTCACTATGGCTCTGAAAATATACACCATTTACAAGTATTAATATGCAACACACAAATTTTAGTATACTGTTGGACTTGATCCAGTTTAACTCTGAACGCTCCATATATCCGATATTTCTTTTTAAAAATATCACGATATTTCATATTTTTGATATTTATTTTTAAAATATATATGTGTATGACATTTTTTCAGTCAAAGCAAGTGTAAGTAATTTTTTCAACTGTTATTGACTGTGTCGTTCTGTGGACAAAGAATTTTTGCCTCTAGCAGTGGCCTTTTTAACCTATATATAAATATAGAGGAGAAGGTCCCTGAGAGCTGAGCGCAGTGCAGCCTAGCAGCGATAGACAGAATTTGTATCTTTAATTGAGAGAAGAATATCACGAGAAGTAGTTCGCTGAAGTCTGTGTAATTGACAAACAGTAATAGACCGGGAGGCGGCAACACAGACAATCACCTCATCGAATTCACGGCTGAAATTCCAGAATTATTTAAAACTCGATTCGCATATTAAAACGCAATCGGTCTGACAAGTCATATCTTGGTGGAAAACACTCGAAAACCCGATTTTAGCGGTTGGCTCGTAGGTTTACCATTGTGTTTTCCTGCACCCAAAAGTATGAAAACATGGAGAACTGGGGCAGGAAAACACAATGGTAAACCTACGAGTCAACCGCTAAAATCGGGTTTTAAAATGTCTTCCACCAAGATATGACTTCGCAGACCGATTGCGTTTTAATATGCGAATCGAGTTTTTAACCAATTCTGGAATTTCAGCCGTGAACTCGAGGAGGTGATTGTCTGTGCTGCCGCCTCCCGGTTTATAAGAGTAAAAGTGACGACATGACGAAATCTGAGATATAAAAAAAAATTCAAGCATGTGTTCCTCATTAAAAATAAAAATAATAATAATAATAAACAAAAAATACTGATTGTATATTGGCCTGAATTGAATATTAAATTGTTTTATAGACGTATTTAGCTCCCAAATGCCGCAAGCAAGTTATTGGTATTTTACTATAAGAATGAATAATAGCGGTTTTAAATTAAACATAGAAGTGATCCAAATACCGGCTACCCAGAGTGGTCTAAATACCGGCTAGTATTTATAAAATTGTACTTGCCTTTTAATAACTGAATTGCGTTACAGACAGTGAATTGTATTGTTAAACTTTATCTAATGTGTTGATAAACCAGTTGACGAAACTATAGCATTGTTTGTTTTTGTTGTTGTTGTTGTTTTTATCGTAGATATATTTTTTGTTGAACTAAACTAAACTAAACTAAAAAGAAATAAATAAATAACATCCATATTATGTTAAAAAAATAATTGGGATGGAAAATTCAAAGAGCTATATGAAAAATAGCTTCCATTTATATAAACACACCATTTTCTTAAAACGGAGAATGCATTTCCAACTTAGGAAAATATTTCTTCTCCATATCGCTCATGATACGCATGTTTGCAGAAATATTCTATTTTATTCCCAACAAATAAGATAAAGCAACTTAGGTAAAGCAAACAGAAATAAAATTTCTTAAAATCGGCCTGTTTATAAAACAGCTGAATTAGGGCTTTTGATATTTGTTAGAAAATTGTATTGTTTCGCTAAAAGATAGTCAATGAACTATAACGCTTTCGATAATCAATGAAACATACGCTAGGGGAATAGTTCAGTTTAGTCACAAATTGTTTCCGATTTGTTAAATTAGAGATAGTTCTAAGACAGTCAATTCAACAAATTTCTGGAGCATAACTACGCGAAAATGGAAAAACTTTATTTGAATACAAGTTATTTGGTTAAATTTGTGATTTAAGAATCTATGTGATTTATGTGATTTCAGAATACAATTGAATTTCGGTCTTGAAAGCTTTGTGAAAGTAACTGCATAAATCACGTTTCAGATGTTTATTGTGCTGTAGTTAAATATTTGTTGGAAGCAACCCTGTCCATTCTTGAACTTTGAAATTATATGGGGTAACTTTTGTAATTATTTTTCAAACTTCTCTCGCATCACTAATTCTAAAAGGGGATTCTCACCTATTTATTTATTTATTTTTATTTCGAATTGTTCTTCGAAAAAAAAATCGATGAATAAATTACTTGTTAAAAAACACCTAAATTTGGCTATTGATATTTGTAAGGAATTTATATTATATTTTGGTAAAGATAACCTGTGAACTAAAACATCTTTCATAATCAATAAAACATATATGCTTGGAGAATAATCCAATTTAGTCACGAAATATTTCCAATTTTTAGGTTCGTTCGTTATTATATAAATGCGTAGCACCTGTAGTCGTCATCTGGTCCATGCGTCTGTCAATCTGTCCACGTATAGCAGCGCAAAAACTATCCAACCGAATGGTTTGAAATTTAATATATATAATAGTTGCAGAATTTTGTCGTCATTTCAAATTTTATGAAAATCGAATCAAAACTTAAAAAGGTATTAATAAAAGTTTTCTTGATTCTGTTATATCCCATCATACGTAATTAATTCAATGATATCCCATGATAGGGAATGATTCTAGGTTGTCATGGTGATTACGTCCTATTTAAGATGGAGTCATATTATTTCCGTATTACTGAATTTAAAAACCGAATCTGTATACTAAAATTGTTTAATTATAGCATTCTATGATATACCGACAGTTTTTTGGATAGATGTTTCCGAAGAAAAATATTAAATGTAAAAAGAGTCTAAATATGGATTTCAAGTTCTGAAAATTTCAAAGCTAGCCTTAAGTTTCTCATTGGAATTTTCAATAAATGTAAACAAAAGATAAAATGTTGCCAACTTAAAATGTACTTATTTTATTACGGAAATTAATCGTGTCATAATAACAGACGATAGAATTCATTTTTTCAGTGAGTAATAACGATGATTTTTTTACATTGTCTTGCATTGGATATTTGCGCATAGTATAATTTTAATGTAACAGAACTGTAATTAATTGTTTGTAAAAGTGTACGGAAACTTAATTTCATAAAATAAAATTAATAAAACCGATTATATATATTAAAACGATTATATATATTAAATTGCAAACCATTCGGTTGGGTATAGTTTTTGCGCTGTTATCTGCGGAGAGACGGGCGGACGCTACGTATTTATATAATTACGAACGCACCCTAAAAAGGTTGATAACAAACATATTATCACTATTAAAAGCGTTTTATTAGGAGAAATTGGAAACATTAAAGTGTGAGAAATGCATATCTGAAAAAATATGGAAATATAACTGCCGAAAATGGTATACCAGATTTTGTAACACTGAACTACTGTTTCAAAATAATTTTATCTGTTCATGATGATGTAATCTATTTATTTTCCCTTCGTATTTGAAAATATTTAATGTTGCGTTTTTTTTTTAGTCCTGATACATCTGTATATCGATCACCATATTAACATATGTTTGCAACTAGGTTCGAAATAGCCACGGTGAGCGTCCAAGGGTTAAATAAAAGTTAACGTATTCGAATTTAAACAGAATTGAAAATATGTTATTCAAATTCTTTATTGTGAGAAGCATCTGAGAGAAATCCGTTTACTTTTCTACTCTTTAAACAAATAATTATGAAACATATATTAAAAAAAATCAAATTAATGATTATGCTAAAATAATTTGAATATATTATTTAATCAGAATACTTTAGAAATAAAATGTGACAGTGTCGTATATCATAATTTTTAAACTTACCAGAATTAATAAAACCACGCCATAACAAAATATTTTGTATTCTTATTCACGCGAAATTCTATCTCAGGGCAAAAGTAAATTATTTAATGTATTATATACTACATTAAAAATATTAGATGAATTTATCATGTATTTTCGTGTAGTGTAAACAATATTAGAAAGTAAAACTATATTTACAAAGCTCTTAAAACTTTCCATATAATGCATATATTATTTATTAAAAATGTACTAAACGTTTATTTGATTTCGTCTAATTTAATATGCTAAGTTGAAATTTGAATTATTTATTTCACAGTTTGTTTGTCTTTCAGTTGAAATCTAAGCTTGTTTATCTCGAATGTCTCATTTAAAATTGATGGGCTTAAATTTAATATTAGTTATGTTCATACAAAGTAAACATTAAAAAGTAATTATTACTACTGTTTAAAAATTTTTACATAATATATGAGGTACCTCAATATATGTATAGATGAAGAGGCTCAGTTTTTGTGTTTGCATAGCATCAAGCTTAGCGCTTGTTGAAATAGCTGCATAGACCACGTGAGCTGAAACAGAATAAACATTAACAGTAAATATACCAGCACCCGGTCATTTGACCGGTACCAAATGTATTTCGATTCGCACCAGAAATTTCTTCACAAAATAAATAAGATATATATCACACAATGGAATAATGGAACAATGTAGTTATCTGCATGGATTACCTAGCGACTTGCAAAGCAATAGGGGCCATAAGAAAATATTTCATTTGCTGTAAAGAACTACGTAAAAAAGAAAAGTTTAAAATTGAATAATTAAAAAAAAAGTATTATATTATTCAGTTAAAAAATTTTTAATTAAAAATATAAGAAAAATGAAGGAAAATTTTTCCATTAAATCCAAAAAAAAAAAAAAAAAAAAAAGAAAAAAAAAGAAAGAAAGAAAGAAAAAGAAAAAGACGGACGAAAACCTACCGAGGGTCAAACCCATCTCATTAAAAAAAAAAAAAAAAAAAAAAAAAAAAAAAGACTCTTTACAGAGACCATACATTTAAATTTAAGAACTACAAATGCTACTAAATCAGTCTAAATAATGTATTTTTTTTTTTTTTAAATAATAATACAAAAGATAAAAAGAAGTTAAGTTTAATTGGAGAGAGGTGAAAACTCTGTCTTCATCATCAATTAACATGGCATATTTAGGTTGTTTACGATCAGCGGGTTCGGAGACCTCATAGTCTGGCAACTCTGCTATAATATCATTAGGGATGTTGTTGTAGATAGTTTTATAGAATTTTTTAGAAAGTTGACTGATGCGTTTTTCCAAGGAAGTGGTGCAGAGATCTCTGCGGATAGTAGTATTCCTGAGGTAACGATGGCCATTCCTGATGATGCGAAGATTTTTTTGTGAGCTCTATAAAGGTAATTCATGTTAGTATTACTTCCAAAGCCCGAAATTAGACAAGCATAAATGAGAATAGAGCGAATACATGCAGTATAGAGAATAACTTTATTTTTCATAGAGAAAGTATTACTTTTGAGTAGAGGTGAGAAGGATTTAGAGGTACCGGCGACTTTGTATCTAATATTTAAGAAGTGTTTACTCTAAGTAAGTCACCTGTCAAGAGTAACCCTCAGATATTTAGTATTACTAGTCCAGGGAATAGTAATATTGTTGACAGTAATGCGGTTGGGATATGTAATTTTTTTGGAGAAATAGATTGCAACAGTTTTTTGCTGCTTAAATTTAACGCGCCATTGAGTATACCAGCTAGTGAAATCGTCTATGTGTTTTTGAAGAACTTTGTAAAAAGTGTATGAGTGACGTGGAAAAGCGTAAATTGCCGTGTCGTACGCGTACAGGGCAAGTAAAGTCCTCAAAGTGCGAGGAATATCGTTACAAAATATGTTGAACAAAGTAGGGCCAATGACAGATCCTTGTAAATGCATGCGAGAATATGGTACAGTGTAGAGAGTATATTGTTGATGTGGATGCAGAAATAGTAGTCGCTAAGGCGTCAATCTATGAGGTGAATGAGTCCGGCATGAATACCAATCTTAAATAACTTGAAAATAAGGCCCTCGTGCCAGACTTTTATCAAAAGCTTTAGCGACATCAAAGAAAACAGCCGCAGCTGGAATGTTCATATTGAAGTTTTTACTAATTAATTCCACAACACGAAGCAGTTGATGTTGAGTGGAATGTTTAGCTCTGAAGCCAATGTTCGAGTATGAGTATGTTCTTTCTGTCTAATATGTCGTGGAACTGGGACCTGATGACGTGCTCAACAACTTTGATAGAGGGTAGAAGTGAAATGGGACGAAAGTTAACGGGATCCTGTAAGTAACATTGAGGTTTAGAAATGGGAGAAACAAAAGGTTTTCCAGGATTTAAAAAAAAATAGAAATATTTCAGAATAGCATTAGTAAGGTTGATAAGATTATAAAATACAATTTGGTGGTAAGTTTTTAAGGCAATGTTAGTGATATTATCACATTCAGGGGCTTTACGAATTTTGAGATTTTTAAAAATATTACAGATAATAAGGGATTGAATTTCAGGGTAGGAATCAGTGGGAGGGGTAGCTAAGAAATTTTTAACAGTTTCATTAACATTAAAATAATGTTCAAGGCTAACCAGATAGAGTTTAGGGAAGAACTGCTCGGTATACGTTTTAGCAAGAATTTGTGCTTTATCTTTATCAATGTATGCCGTAGTCTTGAAAGCAGTGAGGGGAGGAATAGAGATGTAGTTATTATTAACTTTTTTCTTAACTTTTCACAAAGAATTATCTTCAGGAGATAGAGAGCTAAGAAAATTACCCCCCCCCCCCCTCCCCATGTCAAGTAAAAAAGTTAAATAGTTTTAAATAAAAAATCTGGTGTGAAATATTTTTATAAAATTTGAGTATAATCTCTGGTATATTTAGTGTTAAAGAAGCACAAAGGTGCCTGGGCCATTGTAAAATATATCTAGGAATTAATATTTCCTTAGAGTGAATTCTCAAAAAAATATGAAAAAAAAATAGTGAAAACTCCATGTACGTATACAATAAAAGATCGATCAAATTTAGCGGCGGAATCTCGATAGATTTTTTAAACTAAAAACTCGTAATATTTTCTTATTGTATCTTAAATGTACAATTTGGCGTGGATTATGTTAATGCGATTTACAAGCCAAAATTTGTTAAACGTTTGTGTATATAACAATCTTGACATCGGTTTTTTAACGAATAAATTTTGCAATTTCTTTAAATTAAAATGTAACTAATAACAGTTTATGTAAGTTTAAATAATAAAAGTATAGATTAAGAAGATCACTTTCGAACGCTTCTCAATTATTAAAATATTATTTTCTTTTTCTTTTTGCGATCATAGCTGTGTATATCGGAATAAACATATACAATTTCATCAGATTATACAGATGATATACACGGTGTCCCAAAAATATTAAAATGTGCTTTAATTTTTTACCTGATGGCAATAGGCCGACAATGTAAATTGCAATAGTATTTATAATAAGGTAGGAATTCAGATGATATTTGTGAAATAGTCCTGCCATTAATTTTCACAGTTACACTTTTTAAAATTTTATATGGTTCCTGGATTCTATAAGTTATATTTAGAAAAAGGTTTTCGATGCTCTGGCAAGTACAACAGTAATAGTTCTACTCTTCCACAACCATAATTCACCGAGTTTTGATACTTTGAATTTCACGAAATTTTGGAGTTTTCCGCCACTAAAAACAATATATATATATATATATATATATATATATATATATATATATATATATATATATATATATATATATATATATATATATTAGAGCCGAAAAAAAATCTGAAATTTCTGAAACTTTTAAACATCATAACTCGGTGAGTTTTGATCCTAGAAGAATGAAATTTTTACTGTTTTACTTGTCAAAGAATGGAGAAATATTTTCTAAATATAACTTATAAGATCCAAAGACTGTATAAAAATTAAATAAGTGTAATTTTATGAAAATTAGTGGCAGGATCATTTCACCAACATATTCTTAATTCATGCTTTATTTTGAACACTTTTGTAATTTATGTTGCCTACTTTTCTCCAACAGGTAAAGAATTAACGCGCGTTTCAATGTTTTTGAGAAACCCTGTATACTCGGTGATTCAAAATAGATCTAATACCGATTATTTCTTAAACCGCTGAAGATAAAAACATACTCGCATTTACAAAATATATTCAAAAGAAGTACAGTTTTTAGATATGGCATTTGTTTTACAAGGGGCTGTAAATGTATTAAAATACATAATGTAATTTTCCATACGGTCCCTTTTTCGTATAACTTTTTGTAATATTTAGAAAAACGGGCAGACGCATTTTTAGAGCTGGGAAGCTCTGAAATTTCATACTCACAATTATTTTATGTTCATTAATTTTCATAAAGTTACACTTTCAAAATTTTTATAGGTACCTGGGTCCTTTAAGTTATATTTTAAAACATTTTTTCCATGCTCTGACAAGCAAAACAGTAAAAATTCCATTATTCGACAGTTAAACTCGCCGAGTTATGATATGTAGAATTTGTACCAAAATTGGTACCAAAAATGTTTATTGTAGTGTGCTCTATGACCCTTTAAAGTTTGCACCATGATTTCTGAACACTGTACATTGGAAAATGAGAATATTGACTATCTACTCACTTTATGTTATTTATATACCCAACAAGATTAAAATAAATAAATGAATGTGTAGTAATCTAGTATTTGTATCTGAAGTGATGATAATTTATACAGCAAATAAACATCGTAAATCAATATTATTTTATATTATTGAATAACATTTCACTTATTTCTTCGTTTATCATGATATAATGCTTATCAGGAGAAAACCTGGATAGTGAATTACTTTAAAATTGTTATTAACCGGGTATATATATATATTGGAAACATGCTAACTATTTATTCACTTTATGCAACTTATTGGGGGCCGCAATTTTCACACAGAAGTTTGAGAAATACAGGGTTGCCACTGGTGACGATTTTTTTCATTTTATGTCGCACCACTTTCTCATAATTAAAATATTTCACATACACTTTGACAATATGGCAACATGTGCAAGAGAAATATAGTACAGAATTTATTTATTTTTTTAATAATGATGCGAATAGAATTAAAAAATAGTTGCTAGTGGCAGCCTTGAAAATATAGAATAATATAGTATTTATAGAACAAACAAACTAAATGATGAAGAGCAATATTATCTTACATTATTGCATCATATATTAGAAATCATGATACTAACATAAGAAAAAAATCTTGTTTATCATAATTCATTGCTTTAAAAGCTTATTATATATTGGGAACTGCTGACTATCTACTTACTTTATGTTACTTATTCGCACACAAGATAAAAAAGGAATTTTAGCGCAGTAATCTAGTTTATATGCCTGAAGTTAAGATAATAATTTATAGAGCAAATAAACGCTGAAGAGCACTATTATATTATTGCTTGATATTTCAGTTGTTTCTTCATTTATCCTGATATACTAATACATAAAAGAATGGCATAGTGTAATTCATTACTTTAAAAGTTTTAGTAACCGGAAATATATATTAGAAACTTCAGATTATCTACTCAGTTTATGCTGCTTTTTTAAACACAAGATTTAAAAAAAAAATCTATAGTTTTTACAGTTGTAGTTAGGATAATAATTTATAGATAAAATAAACGTTGAAAAGCGATAATATCTTATCTTATCGCACCATACTTCAGTTAGTTCTTCAATTATGATAGTAGCACATGAAAAAAAATCTGTATATAATATTTTGTAAAAAAATAGTGTTGCGAATAAAATATAACAATAGTTGCCAGTGGCAGCTCTGAAAATATAGAATAATATAAATATTTATATAACAAGCTAAATGATGAAGAGCAATATTATCTTTAAAATTCATTAAAAGCTTTATTAACCGGAAATATACTGCTGACTATCTACATACTTTATGATACTTTTTCACCCACAAGATTAAAAATAAAATAGCGCAGCAATCTAGCTTATATACCTCAAGTTAAAATAATAATTTACTGAGCTAATAACCGTTGACGAGCAATATTATCTTATATTATTGCACCATATTTCAGTTATTTCTTAATTTATCATGATACTAATAAATGAAAAAAAATCAGGCATAGTGTAATTAATTGCTTTAAAAGATTTATTAACCTGAAATATATATTGGAAATTGTAGATGTAGATTATCTACTCATTTTATGCAACTTATTCGCAGCAACAAGATTTTTAAAAAAATTACGGCTGTAATCTAATTTTTGTAACTGAAGTTAAGATAATAACTTATAGAGAAAATAAACGAGGAAGAGCAATATTATCTTATATTATTGTATCCGAATTCGGTTATTTCTTAAATTATGATACTAACACATGCAAAAAAAAAAAAAAATATGTACAACATAATTCATTACTGTAAAAGCTTTATTAACCTTAGCTTTATTATTTTATAAAGCTTAATTATTATTTAAAATATGTATTGGAAATTGCTGACTATCTACTCACTCTATGCTACTTATTCACCCACAAGATTAAAAAAGAAAAAAAGAATTTTAGCGCAATAATGTAATTTTTATGCTTGAAAATAAGATAATAGTTTATAGAACAAAAAAACTTACTGATGAAGAGCAATATCATCTTACATTAATGTATCATATATTAATTATCATGATATTAACATAAAAAAAGATCTTGCATACACTTTACTTTAAAATTCATTACTTTAAAAAACTTTATTAACCTGAAATATATATTGGAAACTGTTGTCTGTTTACTTTACTTTATGTTACTTATTCACCCACAATATTAAAAAAATAAGGAATTTTAGCGCAGTAATCTAGTTTATATACCTGAAGTTAAGATAGTAATTTGTAGACCAAATAAACGTTGAAGAGTAATATTATCTTGTATTATCGCATCATATTTCAGTTATTTGTCTCCTTAACATGATACTAATACATGAAAAAAAAATCAAGCATAGTGTAATTTATTACTTTAAAAACTTTATTAACCTGAAATACATATTGGAAAACTGCAGACTATATATCTCCTTATTTTATGCTACTTATTCAGTGACACGATAAAAAAGAATTTTAGAGCTGCAATCCAGTTTTTATAGCTGAAGTTCAGATAATAATTTACAGAGAAAATGAACGTTGAAGAGCAATATTATCCTATATTATTGCATCATATTTCGGTTATTTCATCACTTATTAGACTAATAGAGAGGGGAAAAAATCTGTGCAGCGTAATTCATTACTTTAAAAGCTTTATTAACCTGAAGTATATATTGCAAACTGCTCACTATCTACTCATTTTATGGTATTTTTTCAGCGACTAGATTTAAAATAATAAATAAATAAATAAATAGCGCAGTAATCTAGTTTATATGCCTGAAGTTGAGATAATAATTTATAGAGCAAATAAATGCTGAAAAGCACTATTATATTATTGACTGATATTTCAGTTATTTCTTCGTTTATCATGATACTAACACATGAAAAATCTGGCATAGTGTAACTCATTACTTTAAAAGCTTTATTAGCCGGAAATATATATTGGGAACTGCACATTATCTACTCACTTTAAGCTACTTATTCAACCACTAGATTAAAAAAAAATATATATTAGGCAGCAATCTAGGTTTTATAGCTGAAGTTAAGATAATATTTATAGATAAAATAAACGTTAAAGAGCAATATTATTTTATATTATTGCACCATATTTCATTTATTTCTCCAATTATGGCACTACCACATGAAAAAAAAATCTGTACAGTGTAATTCATTACTTTAAAAGCTTTATTAACCTGAAATATATTATTTGAAATTGCTGACTATCTACTTACTTTATGGTACTTATTCACACACAAGATTAAAATATATATATATTAGAGCAGTAATCTAGTTTATATATCTCAAGATAAAACAATAATTTATAGAGACAAATAAACGTTGAAGAGCAATATTATCTTATATTATTGCATCATACTTCAATTATTTCTTCATTTATCATGTATGGAAAAAATCAAGCCTAGTCTAATTTATTACTTTAAAAGCTTTATTAACCTGAAATATATATTGGAAACTATAGATTACATCTATTCATTTTATGCTACTTATTCGGCCAGAAGCTAAAAAAAAAATGTATGGCTGTAATCTAATTTTTATAACTGAAGTTAAGATAATAATTTGTAGAGAAAATAAACGTTGAACAGCAATATTATCTTATATTATTGCATCATATCTCGGTTATTTTTTCACTTATGAGACTAACACATGCAATAAAAAAAATCTGTACAGTGTAATTCATTACTTTAAAAGCTTTATTAACCTGAAATATATTATTTGAAACTGCTGACTATCTACTTACTTTATGGTACTTATTCACACACAAGATTAAAATATATATATATATTAGGGCAGTAATCTAGTTTATATATCTCAAGTTAAAACAATAATTTATAGAGACAAATAAACGTTGAAGAGCAATATTATCTTATATTATTGCATCATACTTCAATTATTTCTTCATTTATCATGATACTATAATACATGGAAAAAATCAAGCATAGTCTAATTTATTACTTTAAAAGCTTTATTAACCTGAAATATATATTGGAAACTATAGATTACATCTATTCATTTTATGCTACTTATTCGGCCAGAAGCTAAAAAAAAATGTATGGCTGTAATCTAATTTTTATAACTGAAGTTAAGATAATAATTTATAGAGAAAATAAACGTTGAACAGCAATATTATCTTATATTATTGCATCATATCTCGGTTATTTTTTCACTTATGAGACTTAACACATGCAATAAAAAAAATCTTTACAGCGTAATTCATTACTTTAAAAGCTTTATTAACCTGAAATATATATTGGAAATTGCTGACTATCTACTCACTCTATGCTACTTATTCACCCACAAGATTAAAAAAAGAAAAAAGAGTTTTAGTGCAGTAATCTAGTTTTTACACCTGAAGTTTTCGAAAGATTTTTAATTTAGAGGAGTGGATGCCCTTTTATGAACTAAATTTAACTATCTCCTGCTTTCATTTATTGATTATAGAAAGCTTTTAGATTCATTGGCCGGATTCTCCGCAAAAAGCCGCAATTTTCTACCAAATGTCAGGAGCGCACATTCTGGAGGTTCACTTTGTCAAAATTTAAATCATGTGCTTCCCGATATTCTGTTCGCTCTCCTGAAATTGCATTGTCTGGTTTGAAGGTAGTTATGCTTATATTTCATTTTGATGCGTGGTTTCAGTTCAAATTGAAAATATGTCAAACCGAGATTGGAAATAGCTTTTGCCAAAGGTTGTAAATAAAACTGATTTATCAGTCGTAAGTAATGCTAACATAACTTCTTTCCAGTTCGTAAGTATTTATAATAGAATATTTTAGTAAGAATAAGTAAAATTAGTAAGATTTATAGTTTTAGTAAGTATTTATTATTTTTTTATATAGAAAGTTTTTAGATTAATTTGTCATATTCTTCGAATTCTCGTATTCTAGATTATTCATAGTAATTCTCATATTCTAGATTAATTGACCATATTCTTCGAAAAAATTCATTGTTCTAGCAAATGTCAGTAAATAATAGAATATTTTAGTAAGCTTTAGTAAGAGTAGTAATAATTTATTACAGAAACATTGTAGAAGATAAGTATGCGTAATGTTTCATTTTGATATGTGATTGCAGTTGAAATTGAAAACAACTGGCCAGATTCTCCGAAAAAATCTCAATGTTCCACCAAATTTCAGTAAATAATAGAATATTTTAGTAAGATTTAGTAATAGTAATAGATTTGTATTTTTAATATGTATTTATTTTTTATTATAGAAAGTTTTCAATTCACCGGGTACACTGAAAAAAAAAAAGTGTTGATTTTACAGCAGCTGGGGTGATAGTATTATACTGTAAAATCAACACTTTTTTTTTTTTTTTTCAGTGTAGATTCTTTGAAAAAGCCACAATATTCTACCAAATGTCAAAAAAAATAATATTTTAGCTAGTAAAAGTAGATTTATAGACTTAGAAAGTATGTGTTATTAATTAAGAAAAGTTTCGAGATACATCTCGTCACCCTGGGCCTCATATGAGGCTCCTACTTCGAATTGCAATATTTGAAAGAAAATTTTTTTTTGTTAATTCCAGCACCTAATAGTGATAGCATATGTCGATGCATTTACTATTATGACGTTACTTATGTTTCAGCATTTAATAATAATAATATTAATAAAAGTTTTATTAATTATTAGTAAACCGTTGGCGTTTCTTTTAATTTAAACATATGTTTCACTCTTTAAATTTAAATTAGGGACTCCTTTTACGAATTAGTAATTTGTGATAAAAGATAAAAAGTATTACTAAATTTTTTATGTTTGTTTAATCTGGTTGTAATACGACATTTTCCAAACGTCTTCAAAAATTCTTCCTTAAACTATTTTCACAGGAAAAACACGCAACACAACTACATTCGTTAGGTTTCTGTAAAGAACACATTCGTTAAATTTCAGTAAACTGTAACTTCTGTGATTTCGATAGCTACTTTTAATTTTGTTAGCGTAAAAGTAATTTTTCCCAAAATTGGAAAAAAATCGGTGCCGAGAGGGTTAAAAATATGTCTAACCTAGATTGGAAATGTGTTTTGCCAAAGCTTGTAAATAAAACTGATTTCTTAGTCACAAGTGTTGCTAAAATAACTTCTTTCCAGTTACACTTAGTAAGTATTTATTATTGAATATTTTAATAAGAATTAGTAAAAGAAGTAAAATTTATATAGTTTTGGTATGTATTTATTGCTTATTATAGCAATCTGTTAAAAGAATTAACTAGATTCCAGAGGAGGGTGAAAACTGAATTTTATACCAAATGTTAGTAAATAATAGAAGATTTTACTAAGATTTAGCAAGTGTATTTGTATTTGAATAAGTATATATTATAGATTTTAAAGAAAGCTTATAATTCATTGGGTAGACTCTTTGAAAAAGCTGCACTATTCTAACAAATGCCTGGTACGAGTAGTAAGATTTATCTCATCAAAAACAACTCGTTGTAAATGATCCCGCCAAGCCACAAACCTAAAACGTCAGTCATAAAAAGAAGTGATATTACATAAAAAGAAGCGATATAGAAGTGCATACTCCGAGTCCCGTGTAAAAATCTATCACTGCTCATAATGTTTCCAAAGGACTCGGAGTGAGGTACAGTATGTGAAAACTGCTTGGCGACCTGCAGGCTTTTATAATATATGTAGTATATCAATTTTGAAAATCGAAAAAATAAATTTTTAATTTTTCTTGTACCACTTTTATAAATATTTTTGTATGCGAAAGAACTGACAGAACGGATTTTCCTCCAGATCTATGCCATTCCCTTACGCTAGAATTACTGCAATATATCTCAATTTAGTTAACGTTTATTATAAGGTTTATATATATATATATATATATATATATATATATATAAGCAGTAACCATCACATCATAAACAAAACAGCTATATATTCGTGTGAACAGCGCCAGAAGCTGCATATTAAAACACACAAATTCAATATAATCCAGCAAAAACATGATTTTGGCCTGAACTAGCACCACCCCCCTCACCAGAAACAAGACAACACAAGAAAACACAGTAGAAAATATATGTAAAAATAAACAGAAACAGAAACAAGCTGCGGCCTCATCAGCAGTGGGGAAATTCAAAGGCAGCCAAGCATCCGAACAAAAAGATTAAATTTTAATAATTAAAAAGATTAATCTTTTTGTTCGGATGCTTGGCTGCCTTTGAATTTACCCACTGCTGATGAGGCCCCAGCTTGTTTCTGTTTCTGTTTATTTTTACATATATTTTCTACTGTGTTTTCTTGTGTTGTCTTGTTTCTGGTGAGGGGGGTAGTGCTAGTTCAGGCCAAAATCATGTTTTTGCTGGATTATATATATATATATATATATATATATATATATATATATATATATTATATATATATATATATATATATATTACAAACTCAAAATCTTTATACGTTTACTTAAAAAATTCTTCGTAAGAGTGGTGTTTTTAGTTTAAATAATGGTAAATAAAATCAACAAATTGATTTTTCAAGCTCATAAATAAGAAAGGACATGCAAACACAGAAGCTTCAACTTTTACAATTTTATGGGAGCAAAATAAATAAAGAAAGAAAGAAAAGAAAAGAAAAGAAAAGAAAAATAATATAGCCATATGTAATTGCAGGAAACGCAAACATTATAAAAGCCTGCAGGTCGCCAAGCAGTTTTCACATACTGTACCTCACTCCGAGTCCTTTGGAAACATGCGTGGTGATAGATTTTTACATTGGACTCGGAGTATGCACTTCTATATCGCTTCTTTTTATGTGATATCACTTCTTTTTATGACTGACGTTTTAGATTTGTGGCTTGGCGGGATCATTTACAACGAGTTGTTTTTGATGAGATATCACTCCTTTTTGTAAGGTATTTAATTTCAATTATACGGATTCCATTTTTATTCAGAAAAGAAAAGATGAAAGGGGCAAAAAAAATAATAGTGATGCTATAAACAGAATTATACATCAGAATTATACAATTTATTGAGTGACTTATTCCAATGTACATGTCGCTACCATAACAACGGGAAACTTTTATATTAATTTCCTTACATAGTATTCATCAGATTATTTATGACATATTTATTTTCCTTTTTCTTTTGTTTATATCACTCTTCCGTTTATATACATTCAAAAACAAAAAAATAGACAATTTTACAGTAGTTTACAAACTAATTAAAATACTACAGTTTCAGAAAAATGTGGAAAAATAAGAAGCACTTTTTTTTCGATCAACTACAACGATAAGTTTATGGAGCATACTTTACCGAGAATAATCAACATTTTTTTTTCTACGAACCTATTTCTATTAGTATAAAAATTTACCGGGATTTTTTATACTAACATATTAAATATATTATTTTTGAAAATTACTGAGCACCTTAGAAGTTTTTTATTTGTTCAAGTTTTTTAACTCAACGTTTCGAGAATTTGAAAAATATAAAATTCTCAACGTTTGCAAAAGTATAAAAACTATTAAAGTGATTTCTGTTCATATAGTCTGTTCATTCCAAGTCGGTGATCCTAAAATATAGGTCCCCAATCTCCGGCAGTTCATGAATTAATTAGGACATATGTATGCAACTGTTAAAATGTTCTCAAAGTTGAAAATAGAGGCAATAAGTATAGCTCGGCAAATATGAAACACGGCATTGCTTCATCATGGCTTTCTTTCGTGAGGTGTTCGTTCTCCGAACATAAAAATCTCACGCGAAAGTGTTCGTTAACCGATTTGTTCGTAAACCGAATAGTTCGTTACCGATCACCTATTGTATACGAAATTTAGCATTTTAAGTTCGTCATAGCCGGAGATTCAATGAACGGCAAATATTTAAACGCAAAACTTGTAATCTTGGGGTAGCAACATTTTTACATTCTATTACTCAGAGAATGAACGTAAAGTTGGAATTTTGTAATCGCTATTTCAATCAATTCCTGATACGCTAGAATTATATATTTATAAATAAACACAGTTTTTTTTAATCGATGAAAATACTATATTTTAATAGATTTAGAGCTTAACAGCGACGAGATTTCAGACGGGCAAAATGAACTCATATTAAATTTTAAAGCAAGATAATGAAACCTTACAGAGATTGAAACAGTGTAAAATCATTAAAATACATCTCACTGAATAAATATACATCGGTTGTAATGTAATCAAGATCTTCTAAGAGACTCTGTAAACGAAACGTATATGCTTCAATGCCGCTTTACAATAGAGAGGATGTAGTAACATATTTGGATATCTTGTATATATAGCCAATTTGACAAAAGTTATGCAATTTACTATTGTTTTTCCTCTGTGTTAAGTACAGGAATCATGTACTTCAACGTAAAAATTCGCTAATTACACAACTTTTTAGTCTTATTAAAAAATCTTTTGAGTTACCCTTTAAACGAACAGTAAATTCTACAATTCTGTTTCACAGTAGGTAGCTAACTTAGGTCGTTCGTAGTAACATATTTTAACATCATGCGTATACGTTCTTTTTGAAAAGAGTTAGACCATTTAATATTTTTTTTTGCTTCATCTTAAGTATAGGAATAACTCATTTTAAAGTGGTATACATAAAAACTAATTAATATTTTTACACGAAATATTAAACTTTTGAACTACTCATAAAAACAATTCAAATGCTGCAAACCGCGTAAAAATCGGATAATTACACAACTCTTTAGCCCTATATCAAAAGATCTTTTGTGAGACCCTGTAAACGAACCTTAAATGTTACGATTTTTTATAATATGAAGCTTACTTGGGTCGAGTGTAATAACATATCTTAATATCATGTGTATACGACCATTCCTAAAAGAGTTGGGTCATTTATTATTTTTTTGCTCTATGTTAAGTATAGGAATCAATAACTTTAAACTGATATAAATCAAAAACTAATTAATATTTTTACATGAAACTTACAAAGGTTTGAACTACTCATAAAAACGATTCAAATAACGTAAACCGCGTAAAAATCCGATAGTTACACATTGCTGTAGCCCTGTCAACAGTTTTTTGCTCTATGTTAAGTATAAGAATCAATAACTTTAAACTGATATAAATCAAAAACTAATTAATATTTTTACATGAAACTTACAAAGATCTGAACTACTCATAAAAACGATTCAAATAACGTAAACCGCGTAAAAATCCGATAATTACACATTGCTGTAGCCCTGTCAACAGTTTTTGGTCTGAACAAGATTTAAAAAGTGCAAAAAACAGCACTTTTAAAATCGCATTTACTGAAAACCTATTCGTCGGATTTTGCTTTACTTTTGAATTCCTAGTCCCTTGGCACGCCCCATTCCATAGAATCAAGAATTTTGTTTCTATCATAAATAGAACGCGAGATATAGATGCGTTAAAAACCTGTTTTGTCCCGTCCGCAAAATATAAACTAAGACAGAGTGCTAAAAATTTTTTGTAAAATCGTTTGGCATCCATTGGCGGAAATTCCTTCCATTTACGGTTCAATGCATTGCTGTTTCTTATGCTTGGCGAGAAACTCTGTCGAGTTTCTATGATAGATTTAGCAAGTACTCATTATTAGCTATGGAAAGATTTGGAGTCCTCGTGCGATATTCTGAAGGAGAAGCTGTGATTTTCTATCAAATGCCAGCAATAGATTATTTTAACAACATTTAGAATTGGTAGGAAGATTTAAGAATTTAATAAGTATTTATTATTGAATATAGAAAGCTTTTAGATTCATTGAATGCATTCTCCGGGAAAAAAGCCGCAATTTTCTAACAAATCTCGTAGCGCCACATTCTGAAAGGTGTACTTTCTCAAAATTTATAATCATGAGCTTTACGGTACTCCGTTCGCTCGCCTGAAATTGCGTTGTCTGGTTTGAAGCATTATGAAAAGCAGTTATGCTATGTTTCATTTTGATACGTGATTGCAGTTGAAATTGAAAACATGTCAAGTTGAGATTGGAAATATGTTTTGCCAAAGGCTGTAAATAAAACTGATTTCTTACTCACAAGTTGTTGCTAATATAACTGCTTCCCAATTAGTTTTACTTAGTACGTATTTGTTAAAATATTTTAATAAGAATTGGTAAAATTATTACGATTGTTGTTTAAAGAGAGATTTTAGATGGTCAGATTATCAATTAAACAAAACAAGAACGAAAAATCATGCGTTAAGCATGGATTATGAAACACTTTCCAACCCATACAGAATACTCTAATAAAATTTCTCAGTTTATTAAGTAAACAATTTAGAAAACGGATAACAAATTTGAAAACACAATTTCAGCAATTACTACAAATGTCAAATAAGCTATCCGAATTATTTTGTGCAACCCTGTATATAATCTATAGATTTGCATGTATATGTTAGTATGTTAAAATTTACTTCACATTACGCTAAAATTTACTTCAGTTAGGAAATACATTATCACAATTGAAAATTCCGCTTCAGCAATTTTCGTCAGTAAACGAAAATGTTCGTAAGATCTTTTAAGCAACCTTGTATATGATCTATAAAATTTAAATGCACCAATTAATATGCAAAAAATTAGTTACATTTAAAACCATGTACTACAACTAAAAACGTGCTACCAATAATTATTGTTCATAGACAGAACAGAACGAAACTCTTTTGAGTGTCCCTGTAAATGAACCATACATCTATGCGCACCATATTCTACAGTAAGCGCCATGTAATGCACCTCAGTAATATGTATCAATTTAAATGTGTTTAAAATAGTATAACATCGTTAAAATACGCCGCAAACGATTTTTCCCCATAGAGCGTAATGTAGCGGCATTCTTTTGAGCGTTCCTGTAAAATAACCATAAATGCTACACACTTAATTTTCAATACCAAACATGGTATAGTAAACCCCAATAACATATTTCAATTTCAAAGCAATCCGATTGTATTTACGCGACTTAGAGCACGGACAGACAACAGACAGACAGACGAACCGAATTCATAAAAACTTTTCAATTATGTTGGAAAGTGTTAAAAAATCCATTTTTTACCAAATGTTAGTAATTAATGGAATATTTTGTATGTTTTAGTAAGAGTAGTAAGATTTATAGATTTAATAATTATTTATTGTTGATTATAGAAAGCCCTAATCTCATTTTTTAAACATAAATTTAAATAAGGTGTAATTTCCCATCGAATGGCTATTTTCGTTTTCCTCTACGACAATTTATGAATTAAAATGTATGAGGTGTTGTTATTACTTTTTTTTCAACAATACATTATTCCTTAAAACATCACCTGCACGCGACTGCTGGTGGAATAGTGAAAATGAAGATTTAATTCATTTTGATTCACAGAACCAAGTTAAAAATTGATTTACAAAGCAGATTTTGAAGCGGAAATTCATAAGCTATATTTTTATACGCTCTCTGCCTCTTATAATTTATATTTAGAGAAACTTTCTCCGTGGTCTAATAAGTATAAAACAGTAAGAATTCCATTCTTCTCCGACCAAAACTTACTGAGTTAGAATACTTTGATTGTTATGAATTATTTTTGACGTTTTTTGACGCTACAAACGCGTTTTTTCTGTTTCTACCGTCAGAAAATATTCATAAAATTCAAATATGCTAACTCGATAAGTTTTGGACGTACAAAATGAAATTTTTACTGTTGTTTCTGGTTAAATAATGATAAAGAATTCGTTTTTTAAATATAACTTATAGGACTCAATGACCACGTAAAAATATAAATTTTGTAACTTTTTAAGAAACAGCTATTTTGATGTAAGGTAAAACCAGGAGAGATGGCGCGGTCGGAGAGATTGCGCACATAGAGGATCGGGGTGAAGGAGTAGAGTGAGCGCGCATTGACTCCAGGTAGTTGTACAACAACAGCAGTGGAGTGTCTACTTGAAAGTGCACGGTGATTGCTTTGAGCGTCTAAGATAAAGTATTGCAATTTTTTTTTGTTTTCCCAAAGTAAGTGCTTGAATTTTCACAGCTATTCATCAGAATTTCTATACAATGTCAATAGTAAAAAATATTTTAAACTTAAACGATTTCTCATAAGCTACTAATCTAGTCTAACAATGTGAACCTCAACGGTTCGTTTTAGAAGAGGTCATGTTTAAATAAAAGGCCGCGCAATCTCACCTACCGAAATTGGAGAGCTTGCGCATCTGCTACTTAGGAGAGATGGCGCAGTGTTCCCATTAGTTTCCATGCTAGGGGGGATTACGCAGCTTATTGGTAAATTTGCATTAAAAAATGAAAATGAAAATGGACTAATTTTAAGTTAAACGTGTTATTAAGTAACATAATTTTATTTTGTAATCTTATCTGGACTTGCTTTTTCTGATTCTTTATTTTTTTCCTTTAATTAAAATGTTTTAATCGTTTTTAAAATTATTTCCTTTTTCTGATTCTTTAATCATTAGGTTGAAATATTCACTCCTAGTACAATAATATTTGTTCCCAAAAACCTTACAGTAATGTCATTTAAGTGTAATTATTATTGTTAACAATTTAATTGTAGTTATTATTAGTAACAATCTCTTCTACCCATGTGCACAATCACACCAACCCTGTAAGGACAGACTGCGCAAAATAACTTTCTTAGTTTTATTACAACTGTTCTGTTAAATTGCAACATAACAACAAAATAGCAATGGAAATGCATAAAAAACAAATGAAGTAAAAATTATTCATCAATAGTTTAACAAAAAGTTAATATTTAGATTTTTTATTGCTATTCTTTTGAATTGTGCGCAGACTATCCTAGCTTTACCTTAAACAGATTTTCATATGATGCAAAAACAACATTTGAAACATCTTCACAATTGAGAGGGTCGTGGCCAGAAAGTGCCAAGCCACATTTTTGGTGAAGTAAATCTAACACTGTAATCTGTTGCTTAATATTGTAAATTATAATAGCCAACATATAATTTGTTTCTAATGTCGCTTGGTGGCAGCACATGTGACAGGTTTTGTTTTTGTCCCAGATGTTTATGCCTCCAATGAAGATAGCTAATTTACAATAAACGTAATAGTAATATCATTGAAGTAATGTCATATTGTTACTCAGAATATCTCAAATGTTACTAATACATTGGCGAAAAAACTTTAGGTTATATATCTTGATTTGAGTATTCGATCAAATTTTCAAATTCAAATATCTCAGAAGTTCAAAAATGTGGCTTGGCACTATTTTGCCTCGACCCCCTCAATTCAAACTACACCTAAACTAAAGTTTTATGAATTAGGTATTGGTGAACGATAAGAAGAGACACTCTGTATATCCGAACTGGCACACATTTGAATTTGTGCAGATAGGTGTTAAAAGGGCCATGGCCTGTGAGAAAACTCGTTGTGTATGGTGCGATTGTAAGTAAGTTATGAGAGACTTTGGGGATGATGTCATATGTATGCCTGCCATTGACTGATGTATCCCAATACTCCTGCCATTCGGATAAGATCCTAGCCTTCAAGACCCTCTTAATAAAGGAGTGAGGTATTGGGATGTGATGATCAACGGCAGTGTTGGTTGTGGCATTCTTGGCCAGTAGATCCGCGCACTCGTTGCCATGTATGCCTTTGTACGCGGAGACATGACCAAGATTAAACTTGTGTAGGAGATGCTTCAGTTTAAGTTTTATCTGTAGTATTAAGGTGTTGTTTATTCTTGGAGCATGTATAGTCTGTAGGCGCAGACAGACTGTCACTATAAATGTGCACATGAGTGTTGAGAAGTTGAATGGCCCAGTCTAGAGCGAACATAGCAAATATGCCTGAAAAACAGAGTTGTTATCGTCTAGCCTGCAGTCCAACTGATGGGTCACCCTCACCACACCTCCTTCCGTGACGCAAAAGGCTGCAGTAAGGCTCCTACAACTCCTCCTATGGTATTATAGGAGCCCTAGGCTGCAGTAAGGCTCCTACAACTCCTCCTATGGTATTATAGGAGCCCTAGGCTGCAGCGATGCCGGTATCTGTGCGGGATCTATCGGTGAATAATGTGAGACGTTTGGTAAGGGTGTAACTGTTAAGTGTGATGTTGACCTGGAAGTGAGATGTCTCCTCCGCAAGATGAAGCTGCCAACTGTGGATCTTGTGTTGGATGACCATGTTGGGGAAATGTGAGTTGATGAAATGCTCTTGTTTTAGGTGAAAAATATTACTTTTAGTGAATTCATATTTAAGTGCTATCGCTATTGGTGGTATCCCTGTGATGACATTGAGTGCATCTGTAGATATTGTTCTCTAGCCCCTTGATATCTGTAATAAAAAGATCCGTTGAATAGATGTTAATTTTGTTAAGGCTTATTTCGTGAGATTGCCTTCCCTGATACCTGCTCCATATGTGATTTTTCTTTCTATTGTTATTCTGTAGCATATATTTAATAAAAGTTTATTATTGACCCCCCATGTTTTGGATGTTAAAGAGAGTGAGTTGTGGTGATATTTGCTTAGTTTTAGTCTTAGGTCATTAATATGGGGAATCCAGTTCAGGTGCTTGTCTATAGTAAAGCTCAGAATCTTAAGGTGTGGGACATGGTTCACACTGGTGCCGTTGATACGTATGATCGGATTGCGGGTATGGTTTATTGAATGTGAGGGCTTGTGATTTGTGAGGTGAGAGTGTTAAGTGAAGTGCATCATAAAGTTGACAGAAAATGAAGAGGGCTTCAGCGGCCATTTGCTCCAGAAGGTGGCGGTTGCGGCCCGAGAAAACAAAGATAAAGGCATATAGAATGTACCCCAACCGATTCATTCTCATTCAGTAGCATATTGGCTACTAGTATCCAAAGAATTGGTCCAAGCTGCACGGATCAGGTATTTTTATTGAATATTATTACACCCATTTTTAATTGCCTTATGCCTTCCTCCGGATTCGAACCTGGGTACTCGCCATTAGATTATGAATGCTCTGTACCCTATATCAACTAGTCACACCCAACAATTTCGTTATAGGCCAAATCATCAATTACGAAATTTTAACTGGATTTTTTCCGTTCCTCTCAACTGAAAAAGAACATTTCCGTTTTTAATATTTAACAAGTAAGGATAAAAAGAAAATTTTCCGTTTATTCCCGAAAAATTTACGATTTCCCTTCAAAACAGGATATTTCCGTTAAAAGATAGAAATTTCACATAAAAATCACCGTGTATATACGGAACTTTTTTTACGGTTAAGGAACTTTAAGGACCGTATAAAAATGTAAGTTTCGCAACTTTTTAATAAATAACTATTTTGATGTAAACAGTATGGTGCAAAAACAATATATGAAACGTCTTTGCAGTTGGAACTGTGCGTATAAAACTAGCGGTTTAAGAATTGGCTATTACGAGATTTGTTTCTTTGTTTCATAAAATTTTGTGCTTCCTCAAATCTCGTTAAAATGCTTAATGCAAAAGAAATTTACTTATAATTTTGTAAGTATTTCTAATGAAATGATAATTATTGAATAAATAATTATTATTTTTATTTAAAATATTCTCAAAAAAAAATTACCTATTATTTCGTATTTGTATATAAAAATGTAAGAAAGGTTTTAGATTAAGGATCGTGAATTCCTTTGGCAGTCCCCAAAATCTTATGGGGGAGGGCCCTAGGAACGTGTCTACTGTGCCTAAGCCATAATTAGGTCCTGTGTATACGTACATCTATAGAAATATCCAAGACCCTGTAAATTTACATGCATAAAAATACTAAAGACTGTAATTTTCCATGAAAAGAAAAACTTTTACAGATGTGGTTTTGACGTTCACACTATGATTAAATTATAGCACATTGCATGAGAGTATTTCGTACCGACGCATTATAGCAGCAGAAATAATATTTCTGAAAATACACGAGAAATTTGTGATAAAGTCTCGCAATAAATTGAAAACTGCTATACTATAACTGTAAATTGAAATGAATCGAATTGCATCTTCCTATTTTTCTATGTACAAAATTTCCGGTGCAAATATTAATTTCTTGTAGCAGCATACAAAAAAGTGTGAACTTTATCGAATGCTTTTAAGAGAGAACTAGTGTAAATTTACTGAGAATCTCTGTTTCTTTTCTGTGTTTTTGCAAAAAAATTTAACAGTGTGGTTTACACTTTCTGAAAAGTTTCTTTTGTCTAAAGCCTCTAATAATATCTAAATGAAGTATATTTCGTTTTTGAATTTAAATATTTAAATCTAAATAAACTGTAGGATAAGACTGCATGTAACACTTTTCGTACGACTGCATTTTTCCTTTGATTTTCAACAATGATAATATTATAAAATTTAACATATATTTTTACAAAGAATAGTTTATAAACTTATCTTTCAACGTTTGTTTTGATTTTTTTATTATTATTATTCATTACTAGTGTAAGCATGAATAAAACTACAATTGACATTTTACATGCAAAGTTGATTTTAAACACGTTACATATAAAATACATGGATGTCTTTATTGTGGCGGGATTAGTTAGAAGGTCTATGGTCTATGAAATTTTAAAAGTTAACTCTCTTTTACGTAAATGCATTGCATTCCACATAAGTGATGCATAAACTTCCAGCACCGGGTGAGGCATTAACGCTCAGCGGTCCGGCTCCGCAGGACCGAGTGACCTCCCTCAGGCTTTCAAACTTCCAGCACAAATATTAAATGCTTAAATATTATATAAGTTTCTACTCTAACAAGAGCAGGAAAAAAAAGATATTTCTTAGAAGTATGGATAAAAAAGGTTAAGAAATTAATATATAATCCCATAAAAATTATTTTTTCTAATTATTTATTAAAGATAATTGAACCAAGTATTTAAATGAATGCAGATTATGGTGCTAATTTGGCTCAAAGCTAGCTAAAATTGCAAATAAAATACATAAAGAAATGAAAACATTAATTATTATTTAATTAGTAATTAAATTATTAATAATATTATTAGTTAAATTATTATTAATATTATTAGTTAAATTATTATTAATAAATTGATTTAGTTATTTATTAAAACTAGTTAGCTTAATTACTTGAATCAGATGCTGTGCTTAATTGTCTAGACAAAGTTGTAAATAAAATACTTAAAGAAGTCAACCCATTCAAATAAAAACAAACATCTTCGGAATTAATTACTTCATGTAGAAAAAACAGATATTCTTATTATTTTATCAATGTTAAACAATTCCTTAATGTGAAAATACATTGTCTAGAGACATTTTCATTCTAAGTTGTTATTGTTATTATTATTATCATTATTATTATTACTATCGGTCAATTCATAAAGTTATCTCTAAAAAATTTTCGTGGCTTTGGCGTCATAAATGTAATCAACTTTATAATAAAAGAGAACCTTAATTGAAAAAAAAAAAAAAGCCACTATGATTCAACTTTATTAAATTTTATGCTCCAAGAGAAGACCTTTCTATTAAAAAAATATATAATTTAAATGTTTTGGGGCACAAAGTTCTAATAGAAATTCTTTTCATAGTATAAACTCCATATAATATATCCTCTACCATAAAGGCCTTATTCTTCTGAACATTTTAACCGCTTTCTCAATTAAAAGCCTAAAGTCTTTCTATTTATTATTTTTATCTTTTCTCCTCTAGAAAGTGCAAAACTCATCAACCAAAAGAGGAATAAAGCGAGAAGGGGAAATTTCAACATTTCTGTTTTTCTCTTTCGGCATCAGCTTGAAAAATGCTCCAGAAAAATCGTCTGCTAAATTAACCGAGAGCTGAGAGTGTGTGCTTTCACAAATTTATTTTTTCCCTAATTTTATCTCTGCTTCGTATAACTAGGAGGGAAAAAAAATTACCAAATTTGATTAATGACATTAAGCGAGTGGGATTTACAGTAATTAGCAAAGATGTGTAGTCGTTAATTTTAACCAGGAGTTACAAATACCCATAAAAAAAAGTACAGTTGTTAATTATTGGAGAAATAAACATCTAACGGGGGGAAAGGGATTTTTTTTCGCCCAATCTAATGAAAGTTAAAAAAATAAAATAAAAAATAAACAATTTTTTCTTGCTGTTTATTTTCTAAAATAACCTTTTGCTTTTCCATTACCAATAATCTACAAAACTTAACGATTACATAAAAAAAATATATATAATAATAATAATTGATATTACCTTATCAATTCTAATTTGAAAATATGAGGAATGATTTTAAAATCATTGTACAGGGTTTAGTAAATTAAAAAAGACTTGGTTTATTTTTAGAATATTAGGATTTTAAAATAAAGCTATAAAAAGTGCATGGATGGAGAAATAAATTTGTTCGTATTTTTAGAATGTTTTATATTATTTGCTTATTTATTTAGGATGATTTTTTATAAAAATGTTTCATTTTGAGTAGATGCAAATAAACTTCTTATGAGTGTTATGTGTGATTGATTTCATTATTTTACATTATAATAAAATTTTTGCTGTTGCAAAAAAAAACTGCGGAAGAATTTTTATTTTTAGCAATTTTGATGGCAACCAGATGCGTTGCATTTGCATTGCATAGAACCTTTGGATTTTTTTTTTCGGGGGGGGGGGGGAGGGGGGGGGGAGAGGATGAAACGTATCTGCATTTAGAATAACTTTAAAGTTAATTTTATTAAATTTTATTTTATTTTAAAAATATATAGACTTAATTATTATAACTATAATTTTATTAATTTTCTATAACAAGTAGAAAATCATATTTTACAAAATAGGCTAACTGAAAACTGCGAAAATTATGTGCGAAAATTTTTCTTAATGAAAATGCGCAATTGCAATATCATTTTCACAGGAGAATTCATTTCGTTGTTTAAACATGTTGGCCTTGGCTATAATTTGGGAAGTGGTGGAATCAAAAATATTTAAAAATAACGCCATTTTGGCGCAATTTTATGAATTAAAATATATAATTTAATTTTGAAATTATCTAATTTTTCATCTATTTCATTTATTACTTTTATAGCTTTTGCGAATAGCCTTGTACAACACCTATTCAAATTAAAAATAATAAATTTTTAGTCAGAAAATATCATTAATAAAGGTCTAATAATTCCAAATATATATAACAATGCTACTGCAATCTATTGAATTTAGAACAGAAATTTCATTATTGTTTTTAAGTAAGTAATTTTTAAGAAATAAATAAGATTATTTATTATTACTCAAATTATTGCATTGATATATACTTATCGCACGCCAGATGGCGCAACTTAGCGTGAATGGTTCGGCGCAACAGAGTGTTTTGGGGAGGCAGCACTTTATTAATATCAGCATTTATTTTCAATCACATTTTTCCCAATATTACTTATTTTGACACGTAATTGACGATCATTTATTTGTTCAAATTTTGACGTCTCTGAACAAAACGCGATACGATGACAATTTATAAAAGCTATAGTTTTACTGTGTAGTTTAACAACGTATTTAAATTTCTTGTAGATTGGCCAATTCTTATGAAATTAGAGCATAGAATGTCGAATAAAAAACAAAAAACTACCACGCATACAAACATACCATTTTTGGATCCTGATGACATTAATACAGGAACATCAGTAAAGTGAGTGAGGTCCGTCCACCAAAAATGAATCATCAAATTTGGAGCATTCGTTCAAAAGTTATGTCTGGACATATACACTATAAACATATTTATTATAAAAGAATTCCATAACGTCTTTTGTTGGAAGTCGGTAAATTAATAATAATATCTCGTTCATAAATTTAAATTTCTAAAATTCGAAAATGATTGTGACATTGATGGATCCTTACGAATGATTAGTGTTGGTCCACCAAAAATGAATCATCAAAATTGGAGCATTCTTTCAAAAGTTATTCGAGAACATACACAAAAAAGACATATATATATAGAAAAGAATTGTACAACTTCCTTTGTTGAATGTCGGTAAATTCATAATAATATCTCATGGATAAATTTAAATTTCGAATTTTCAAAAATTATTATGACATTTTTGTTTCCTTACGAATGATTAGTGTCTGTCCAACAAAAATGATTCATCAAAGTCGGAGCATTCGTTCAAAAGTTATGCGTGGACATACACTATAAACATATAGATTTAAGAGATTTGAATAACCACTTTTGCTGGAACTTGGTAAATCAATAATAATATCCCGTGAATAAATTTAAATTTCGAAATTTCGAGAGTTATTATGACATTTTTGGATTCTTACAAATGATTAGTGTCGGTCCAACAAAAATGAGTTACCAAAATTGGAGCATTCGTTCAAAGGTTAAGCACGGACATACATTTTAAACATATATATTGTAAAAGAATTGTATAACCTTCTTTGCTGGAAATTCGTAATCAATATTAATAGTTAGGGAATAATTTAAAATTTCTAAATTTGAATGGTTATAACACTTTTGGATCCTTACGAATGACTTACTTTCCTTACTTTCCTTTATTAATATCAGCATTTATTTTCAATCACATTTTTCCCAATATTACTTATTTTGACACGTAATTGACGATCATTTATTTGTTCAAATTTTGACGTCTCTGAACAAAACGCGATACGATGACAATTTATAAAAGCTATAGTTTTACTGTGTAGTTTAACAACGTATTTAAATTTCAACATATATATTCGTACATATTCGTATTTCGGTATTCGGTATTCGTATTCAGTATAACTTTAGTGTGCTTTTCCATTCGTAATTCATCCTGTTTTTGAAGAGGTAGATGAGAAACGCAAACACACAATCAGATTTTACTATAATAAATTACAAATATTAGTATCTTGTTCACATGTAAATATTGCAGGTTTTTTTCTTTTTTCTTTTCCAAAAGACTATATGAATTATTATATTTATAAGTTGAATTTTGTCATTGAGCCAACTAAAATTTCATTTCAGTTCACCCGGTGAAATAAAAGGCAATTTTTCATTTTATCATCGTCTCAAAACATAACAGCTGTGTCCCTGATTATATTGAATGGCAGCCATGACTGAAAGTGGATGTAAGGATTTTTATCGTTCGCTTGATTCCTCTCTTCCTCTCTCTGACTCTCTTTCACAACACATTTTATCTATCCATCTATCTGTCTTTTTATCTAATTTTGTGTGCTTACATCTGTGAGTATATATAATCATATATCAAAAAGTCAACTTTGTTTTCATTTTGTCTACCCCACTCAATAAAGCGAAAGCTTTCTGACACATTCACAAAATCATTTTTATATGCAAATGCATGAAATTTACGGAGATTACTGTTCTAAAGCATCGAACATAATAAAGAATCAAACAGTGGTTTTCATTTTCCTATAAATGGGGAGTCCATCTTAGGGCTGTTCTCAGATTCCAAAGAAGTACTTTCTGACGCATTTTTTAAATTCATTTTTGTTCGGAAACGCATGAAATTGGCAGGTGTTTTTATTCAGAAACAATGTAATCGAAAGATTTTTTCCATTTTTTGGTAAAGGCAGAAGATCTTTTAGAAAATACTGTCAAAGTCGGCGTTTTGAACTTAATCTCCGACATCGCAGCACGAGAAAAGGGAAAAATGTGTCCTCACGTGACACAAATCACAATTCGATAAGTAATTTATTTATCAAAAAAAAAAAAAAAAAAAAGAAATGGAAAACTCATTTCGTTTCCAAATCGCTTCAATAGTCAGGCCTGCTCATTTTATGCCTCTGCCTTTAAAAATGAGTCAGAAAATGTGTCAGAAAATTTCGCGTTGTTGGGCAGGTTATTTGAGAACCACCTTAATAATAATATCTCGTGAATAAATTTAAATTTTGAAATGAAATTTTGAGAGTTATTATTACACTTTTCGATCTTTTCGAATGATTAGTGTTATTTTCCATTTATAATTCACCCTATTCTAGGAGGAGTGAACATGATAATCAAGCGTACAGTCAGGTATTAATATAATAAACTGAAAATACTAGCATCTTGTTCACATGTAAATGTTGGAGTTTTTTTTTCTTTTTTCTTTTCCAAAAGACGATATGAATTATTGTATTTATAAGTTGAATTTTGTCATTGAGCCAACTAAAATTTCATTTCAGTTCACCCGGAGAAATAAAAGGCAATTTTTCATTTTAGCATCGTCTCAAAACACAACAGCTGTGCCCCTGATTATATTGAATGGCAGCCATGACTGAAATTGGATGTAAGGATTTTTATCCTTCTCTTGATTCCTCTCTTCCTCTCTCTGACTCTCTTTCACAACACATTTTATCTATCCATCTTATATGTATCTTTATCTAATTTCGAGTGCTAACATCTGCTTGCATATATCGGTGTTTTCATTTTGTCTACCCCGCTCAATAATTCAAAACTTTCTGACGCATTCACGAAATCATTTTTATCTGCAAATGCAAGAAATTTGCGTGCATTACTGTCCCAAAGGATCGAACATACCGAAGAATCGAACAGTGTTTTTCATTTTCCTATAAATGAAAAGCACTCTTCATTTCACAGTTCGATTCTTCATTTATTTTTGGAAACGTTTCCGAGTAGTTTTTATAGTATCTTAATCAGTTTCCTCAAGTTGGAATATCGGTTTTTCGGATTTTGTCTCTATCTTGAGTTATATCCATTTGCTCACCTATGACAACATTTTTCTTATTGCCGTGTCTCAAAAATTTGCTTAAAACGTCCACTCTCACAAACATTTATTGAAAGCCTTTGAAATAAAATTGAAAACTCCGCTCGTTTTCTTGGTATTTGAATAATAAAATCTGCAAAATTTTTTGTTCATAAATAAAAATAATTTTAAGAATGCATCAAAAGGTGGCCAAATTGGGTTTCATAACAATCTTAAAGTACATGAGGTTTTAAGATAGTTGACCCTTATAATAATTTTTCTTTCCCCTCCCCCCTTCCTTCGAAAAGAACAACTTAAAACTCAAACTAGTCGTTGGGGGCCACCGTAATACTTACCCATCATGGATATGCATAACGTAAAATATGAAAATAAAACATATGTAAACTATTTATAAAATGCATTTCAATTCGAATAAAATCGTGGCTTGATGACGTCATAAACTTTAAATGTTCTATTACTGAATTGCGTAAAAGAAACATCTTTATAACTCCAAAAATGTTAATCATATTAACTAACGGTTTATTGCGTCTGATTAAGTGCCTCATTTCCAATTAAAATATACCTTTGAATTGAAATTTGGATGAAATACAGGGTCATGAAAAATCGAAGGGTGTGGAAAACAGGGTTACAAATATCTCGGCAACTAATTATCCGATCGACTTCATTTTTATAAGAAATTTATGTTTTTTTATTGTCTTTTATATTCACTTCTTAAAATAAACAATTTCGAAAATTTTTATATACCTTTTATCAGAACGAATATTTCGAGAGTCCGAAAACAATAGTTCCGGATAATCGAGGTTACTGAAATTCAATAAGTTTATTCCCATTATTTCATACTAAGTACATACCAAATTTCAAGTCTCTATCTCAATTTTTTCGGTAGATAGAGCGTTTACAGACACACACAGACAGACGGACGGCAATTTTTTTTTTTTTTTTTTTTTTTAACGTATTTTATCACATTAGTTTGCGCGAGGATAAATTTTATACAAATTCTATAGAGAAATTATCTCATTTACGGAGAAGTTTTTATCTATACTTTTCTATCTGGTAAATATGAGGAACGTACATCCTAAATACGTACCTTAATTTGAAATGTTTTAAGTTCGCTGTACTTATCTAAATTTACGCAAGATTAAAAAAGTTTGCAAATGTTTCATTTATCCTGTCTAAAAATACACTGCAAAAAATAATTGTTGATTTTGCAGTATAAAACTGGCACCCAGCTGCCAGTATTATACCGTAAAATTAACAGTATTAAACAGTAAAATAAGCAGTAATACGCAGCCGTGCAAGCAGTAATACGCTACCGCGCATGCGCGGTAGCGTATTACTGCTTGCACGGCAGCGTATTACTGCTTATTTTACTGTTTAATACTGTTAATTTTACGGTATAATACTGGCAGCTGGGTGCCAGTTTTATACTGTAAAATCAACAATTATTTTTTGCAGTGTATATGAGTAATAAAAAATACCTTGAAGTTATATTTTTAATTAAAAGAGATAGTGGGCAATATCGTAAACATTATCTCTATAAAAATCGAATTGGAAAATATTTTCAGGTAATTGCTGTATCTTAGGAAACATTACAAAAATATTCGCAAGGGAAATAACTATTGTTATAGCATTTCTCTGGACCGAAACTATAGATCTGTAAATAATAATATAACCCATATCAATGTTATAACTTTTAGCTGTGCGAATAATTTTATATTTTCTCGTGTTTTTTGCATTGTTTTTCATATAATTAGAAAAATTAGAAAAGTGTTCATACCTCTTCCTAGTTACACTGAAAAAAAAAAAAAAAAAAATTGTTGATTTTACAGTATAATACTGGCATCCCAGCTGCTAGTATTATACCGTAAAATTAGCAGTAATAAACAGGTGCATGCGCGGTAGTGTATTACTGCTTATTTTACTGTTTATTACTGTTAATTTTACGGTATAATACTAGCAGCTGGGATGCCAGTATTATACTGTAATATAAGCAATATTTTTTTTTTTTTTTTTTTTTTTTTTTTTTGCAGTATACCCACGATTCCGAAAAGCATTTTTTATCTTTAGAAACCTCAGAAGCCAGTATCTTTTCGAAATTTAAAGAAGCATTTATAGAAATAGTTTATTTTGCTGCCACTTATTTTCGGAAACGTTTCCGAATAGTTTTTATAGTATATTAATCGGTTTTCTCGAACTGGAATATCCGGTTTTTCGTATTTTGTCAATTTTCAAGTAAACATTTTCAGCTGCGTAATTAAATTTTCTACATGTAAGAGTAACAAAATAATATTAACTTAAATGTTACTGTTAATACTGTTAATTTATCCTTTTTGCTGTAAAACATGTTTGTTGAACATGGAAATGTTTAATTAAGAACACATAGCATCCTAAAAACTGATATTCCGGTTTGAGAAAATTGATTAATACACTCTAAGATGTCTAGGAAACGTTTCTGAAGGTCGTTGTCAGCAAAAGAAACTTTGTTTTTATAAATGCTTCTTTAAATCTCGAAAATATATTAGTTTCTGAGATTTCTAAAGATGAAGAACGCTTTTTGGAATTCTGGATAACTCGGAAGAAATTATTAAATATTTCGTTCGTTGTTAATATTATATTTTCTTATATTAAGAAGCATTTGTCTTTTTTTTTTTTACTTTCTTCTATCTATAATAGAAGAAAGTATTGTAATCGAAAATTTTTTTCGACGGATTTACACATTTTTGGAATCAGAGATTCCGAAAAACATGTTTTTACAAACTATTTGTCTGTCCGTCCGTCCGTCTGTCTGTCCTCATTTTATCATCGAAAAGGGTATGAAGTTATGCCTAGAATTGAACCAAATTTTTTGTATATGTCTTTGACTCTGGCCTGCGGGTCCCAGTTGAATTTGGGGATATTCTGCTGAAAAAGGGGGAGGGGGCTGTGATAGCCATTTAAAGATTTCAAATTTTAAAAAGTGCACAAAAATATTAAAAATCCTAAAAGTTTTTTCCGTTAAATGTTCGGCCTTGATCCGGGGATTCCGGAGCAATTTTTGTTTTGCCTCTATCTTAAAAAATGATTGAGATATAGCAGTTTGAAATTTTAGGGTGGTTGACATTTTCGAACAAGACTGCAGAATTCATCCATAAACGGGTTTAATTTATGAGTTTTAGTCAACATGGTTTCTTGAAATTTTCTGTCATTGTTGTAACCATTGTTTCAACTCATGTTCGCCAACATCAAATTCTCGCCAAGCATGGCGACATTTGGTGAGATATCACCAAATTTGGCGATAAAAATAGGTTGCCATAAATGAAGCCAACTTGGTTGTAGACGACTAATTTGGCGATATTCTCATTCAAATTCAATATTGACGAGAACTGGGAATGAATCTTCTTTAATCGGGTTCCACGCATTTTAGCTTTGTTTTTTTCCAGTAAAATTAGCTGAAATCTTCAAATCAAGGAATAAGGAAGCTATCTGTTCCTGGCGGTACAGACCACAAGCACTTTTTTTAGTTTAGTATACATCGGGTGATCGCATCCAGGTAACCCAACTATTCGGAAGCAATGACGTACAACAGATTGTCGAAAAATATGGATTTTATTGGCAATGTGATAGCGAATTTTGAAGCATTAACATGATTGAGATAGAAGAAAGTTTTGGGATTGGCACATCCGACTACTTTACATTATATGAACACCAATAATGCATTTTTAAACTATTTGTTTCACAATAAACTTGGGAAGGGGATATTTTTTATTGGATTACTTTACATTAGGCAAATTGAATATAAGGCAATTAAACATTAAAATAAAAGATTTAGTAGATTTTTGAAACGCAGAAAAAAAAATGATATCAAAATACTATCCGTAAAAAACATCTAAATCATCAGATGAAATATACGTCTATAAAAATGTTCAACAACCTACTATGTTCAACATGTACAAACAATCTATTATGAAAATACAAAATATTTGTTAAGCAGGTATTTTGGTTATAAGTAAGCACTTTATCATGGAAATAAATTATTAAGTTCTTGATAGCCAGAGGAGCTTCTATCTTATTTATATGAAGAACATTTTTCACATATTCAAATTACATGGAGCCTAAATTAAAAATTCTAATTAAATTTTCTTTGCCTTAATGAATTTCGTATTTGTAAATAACAGGAACAATGTTAAACATGGGAAATTTGTGTGAAACTGTATGCAAACTGCTTAAATTTATGGTTGCTTAGTAACTGTATAATTATCGATCTTAAAATGAAGGTTTGCTACATAAACACAAATTATTTTGTTAGATTTTCAAACCAATTTCTGTGGAAATTGGTCTCTACATAGAAATTCTCTACTATTGTATGACAATAGTCACTGAAAGTTTCCAGATATTTCTTCTGCATTTTCTAATAGAAAATGCATAAAATATTTTCGTTTCTTTTTTAAAAAGAGAACCTATTGTAATATTAAGCATGATACTTATTATATAAATACTATTCGACAAAATATCTATGAACATATATTTTGTCTATAATTCAGCAAGCACTTTATCTTGAAAATATACGTTTAAGTTCGTGAAAGCGAGAGAATCTAACTACTTATTTATGTGAAGTACATTTTTCACAAATTCTAATTACGCGGAGCCTAAATTGAAAATTCTAATTAAATTTTCTGTACCATAATGAATTTTGCCTTTGTAAAGAACAGGAACACTATTAAAACATACACAATTTCTGTCAAACTGTATGCAAGCTGCTTAAATTTATGGTTGCATAGTTACGTACCGTCATTATCGAAATATGGGACTACTATATATAAACATAAATTGTCACACACACACACACACACACACACATATATATATATATATATATAGATATATATATACCTTGCATGCTCTCTCACTCTATATATATATATATATACACTGCAAAAAATAATTGTTGATTTTGCAGTATAAAACTGGCACCCAGCTGCCAGTATTATACCGTAAAATTAACAGTATTAAACAGTAAAATAAGCAGTAATACGCTGCCGTGCAAGCAGTAATACGCTACCGCCAATGCGCGGTAGCGTATAATATAAAAAAATATAATATAAAAAAATAATAATATTTCCGGTTACTCTGCAAAAATGAAAATTCTTGGAATGCTCTGCAGCTGTATCACAGGGCTAGATCGATCTTGTATTCATTTGTATAAGACTAACACGTATCTATGCAGATATTAAAGTTTCTTTTAAAAAATCACAAAATATCTGCATGTGTTTTGTTTAGAGCATGCAAGGTTTTCAACCAAATTTAACACCACTTTCAGGAAACTTGGCAACGTACAGTAGACACAATATACTATTATTTAAATAGAAATATTAAATATTTGATGAAATGTGTGAGTATTTGTATGAAATAATTTTTAACTGCGCATGCGCGAAAGCTAACAAATTTTTCTTTTGCTGCGTTGTAGCTTTTATCATTGCATCCTAGCATATGATGCAATGATAAGTACAACTTACATTGAGAAAATCATATAAAAAGGCCGGTGAAAATTCAGAAAGGTGTCGGCGATATACTGACTTGAATTTCAGTTGCTTATTATATCTCGAGCAAGGATGCAATCATACATGTTTAGTGGAATCTACACTGTAAAAAAAAATTTCAAACTGACAGAAAAAAACTGTCAATTTTGGCGCCGGTGGAAAACCGTTTAATTTACAGAAAATATCTGTATATATTCATTAAAACAGTTTTCTCTGTAAGATTTTTTCTGGACAAATTACAAAATACACATTTTTTTTTTTTTTTTTTACAAGAAAAAACTGTTTTCTTTAAAACAGTTTTTTCTGTAAAAAATGCAATATTTTTCTATTGTAATTACATAATTATTTTACAGAGTATGGTAATTGATAATTCTACCATGGTTTTGCAATTTTTCAATTGTTTCATGTTTGGATACTTTTTTATAACAGGTATAAGTTTCATCTTTTATTTTTATTATTCTCCCATTTGTATATGATGTCTTTATTGTGGTTATGTGTATACACAGGATGGTCATAATTAAAGTGACAGTACTCTGCGTGTTCTGTAGCGCGATCTAATTGCGAGAATGGAGCCAAATTTTGTATTATGATTAAACAAAACGGGGAACAAAGGATACCGCGAAAAAATAGTTCCAAAAGTCACCGCTAGGTGGAAATGTGGCGCTGTGTAATAGAAAAGATAGTTTTAGAAATGTAGAATTAGTACTGAAATAAAATTATCTTTTATTTGGCACATTTAGTTTTATTTCAGTATTAATTCTGCATTTTTTAAAAACATTCTTTTATAGGCATTCAATGTTTATCTTGAAAATCCCGCCTAATCTCTTGAATGCAGTTCATGATTTTTCCAAACAATTTCTGTTAGAATGTGTTCATTTGGCATGGGAATCGAATTTCTAAATCGATTTCTCAACGTATAATCATAATTCAATTAATATGGAACTATTAATTGATTAAAGCGTATTTTTTAAACAATATATTGCACTCTTTATTATTTATTTTGCTTTTCTACTTGTTACTGTTTAAAGTATTTCGTTGTAGCTTCACAACCAGTTGGCCTTTTTTGGTGAGTATAGTTTGGTGCATCATTAAATCCATTGGTTGTCGTAACTCGTATACAATTGTAACCATAAAGAATATTTGGCGATTTATTACCTACGTCAGGATAACGAAAAAATGCCTTAAAATGAAGTTATTAATTTGTAATTAAATTCTAAAAATATTAAATATTGTGTTGCCATCAGAAACACACTTTTGTACATATTTTTTTTATAATTCTAGCCTATCAGTAAGTGAGTTAAAAATCAATTTCAAAATTCCATTTTTATTGGGTTGTTCGGGAAGTTCTTTCCGTTTGGGAAAGTTGGTTCGTACCAGAAAATTCTATCATTTAATTATTAGACATTAATTCCGATATCCAATGTCTAATAATTGATGGGCAGAATTTTCCGGATGGAAGAAATTTTCCGAACAACTCACATATAAAAACCAAGATCAGTTAAATAACAGAATGTAAAAATATCTTTTTCCCATTTTCTGCCGAAACAATTTTAAATTTACAAATTATGAGTCTAATGTAGATAATATAGTATCTATAATGCTCCTTATATAAAATACAAATAAACTCAACTTTTTCAATTTCCTTATATTATACATGTGCATTTTTTAAAGTCTCGCACAAAAGAAAATCATTGAATGCCTTCCAGTTTTCCATCTACAACAATCCTTTTCTAAAATTCCTATTGAAGAACATAAAATACGGAATAAAATACCTAATCTAATATCATAATATAGACGTCTAGAAATTTTGAAACAATTTACTTTTTCGACTTTCATTTCTTCGAGAAAATAAAATTTTAGAATGTAAAACTTGCATTTAAAGAATGGGGAAAAAGAAACAATATTCCAATATTTTTCATTCTGTTTTGGAAGAAAGAAAACTATTTTATATATTTTTCTGCAAGCAATCGTATACATAAAATATCCGAAACATTTCAGCGACTCTTCAGTAGCAGAGAATTTATGTGGAAATTTGTTTGTAAAATACAACAAAATTGTGTTTATATAAGCAGTCCCACATTTTCAAGATCGATAATTGCGGTAACTAAGCAACCATAAATTTAAGCGGTTTTGCATATGGTTTGACGCAAATTGCGTATGTTTTAATAGCGTTCCTGTTATTTACAAATACGAAATTCATTATGGCGCAGTGAATTTAATTAGAATTTTTAATTTTAGGCTCCGTCTAATTAGAATTTGTGAAAAATGTTCTTCACATAAATAAATTGTAAAGCTTCACTCGTTTTCATAAACGTATAATACGTGATATATTTTCATGATAAAATACTTGCTGAATTAGACAAAATATTTACTTTTGGATACCAGAGAATTCGACCCGGGCTTCCCCGGTTATAGAACATAGTGTCTGGTGTATAGAATATGGGTGAAAACCATTGTTTTTAATAAAAAAAAATCTCTAAAAGATTTTTTGCATTTGATATATTTTTCCAGATAGTCCACTAACAACACAAACAAGTAGGAAATTGTACGTTAAACGTGGCAAATGAGTTGCGTTCTTACTATAACTAGTTTTAAAATGTAAACAAATCATATTCCATGTTATTATTTCAGTGAAATGAATTATATCGTCTGCTATGAGCGAAATGAGCATGCCTTTCTTTTCTCTTTATTACGTATGCCACGTTCACAGATGCGAATTTTTATTCGACACCAGATAGCGCTGCAAAATTTGCCATGAAGATCTTGCTGTGCGAATGATTACCTACAAGGTTTAATATTTCTATGATTCATTATGAACGAATCTCTTGTGTTTATTTAATAGATATTGGGATAAAGGATAAATGTTGGGCTGTTAACATAATTTCAACTGAAGTTATCTCAGAATCTATACATTTTTTAATGTAACTCATCTTAGTTCATCTCAAACAAACAATTTTTTGAACGATCTTTCTAAAAATGCAACTTTTATGCAATTTTATTCGAAAAAATAATTTTTAATAAAAAGGGCCGCCTGGCATATGAAAAAAGAAGTGTAAAAGAACATAAGCCTGGCATATGAAAAAAGACCGTATTTGTTTTTCTCAGTCACATGACTTTCGTTTTTATTATATAGATTACTTATAGTAAGATTTAATAGGATGAAGAAAACTTCTATTAACATCTTTTTAAGTTTTGATTCGATTTTCATAAAATTTGAAATGACTCGACAAAATTCTGCAATGATTGTATATATTAAATTTCAAACCATTCGGTTGGGTAGTTTTTGCACTTCAGCGAGTATCGCTGATTGACAATACTGTAACTGCAAATGATGTAACTGTAAACGATGCTGAAAGCAGTAATACGCTACCGCGCATGCTCGGCAGCGTATTACTGCTTATTTTACTGTTTATTACTGTTAATTTTACGGTATAATACTGGCAGCTGGGGTGCCAGTATTATACTGTAAAATCAAAACTTTTTTTTTTTGCAGTGTACAGAATTTGTAAACAACACGTAATAGACTAAAAATTAAATAAAATTGCATATCACAGCAGAAAGAGCACTTTTAGCAATTACCGATCATAGTCAGTCCTTTAACCGAATCCTCTTGTGCGTCTCTGTACATGAACGATAAGTCCTACATACTTCATAATCTATAGAAAATTAGTTGTATTGAACCTTAGTGATCCTTTTAAATTCCATTGTGTTTCAAAAATCTTAACATGTTCACAATGCACCGCAAACAATTTTTCCCCAAAGATTATAATGTAAAGGAATTACTTGGTACGTCCCTGTAATTGAACTATTAATGCTACTAATTGTATACTCCGGTAAAAGAATGCTCTAGTCCTCTTCAGTAATGCATAGTAATTTTATTATGTTTGAAATATCGTAACATCAATAAAATGAATGCGCTTCAAACGATTTTTCCCCATAGACCACAATCTAATGGAATTATTTTGTGTGTCCCTGTAAATGATAAATGAAGTATTAATGCTACACATTTCATTCTCAATACAGAACATTCTATATTAAAATTCATGTATAAAAATTTCATGACAATCTGAGTATATTTACGAGATTTAGAGCACGGACAGATGGACAAACCAAATTTATAAACACTTCTCAGCTGTGTCGGAAAGTGTTAAAAATTGCGTATTACATACCTCCATGTGTCCTACATATCCTCAAAGTTTTGAAACTTTTGGAATTCTCGTGTTGAGGATTTTCCTTTGTAAGTAAAAGGTTGGAGATTTTCTTTTGTTTTTTCATATTTCGTTACAAGGATGGTGATTATATTACAGAGGCAGAGGCATGAGAATGAAGAATACAAGATTTAATCTCTCACCCTGCTGACTTAACTGAAAAGATTTATAACTTTTATTTAAACAAAACGTGACAAATAGGGTAGTCATCGGCACGTGACTCACACTATGGTCACAGCTTTAGAACAACACACTTTCGTATTTGTGAAAACGGATATATCTTTGCTTAAACTAAATATATGAATCTTGTCTTAATATTTTACTTGTGAAAACAGAATAAATGTAATTTTCTTCCCTCAGTTTTGGATATCAGTAGTTTTACATACCACGCACGATTTCTGCTTTGCTGTAAAAATATTTAAAGCGAAATTTGCATAATTGGTTTTACTATTAATGAAAGAGGTAAAAAAAGTGCGAATTCTTTTAGATTTTATCTGTACTAACCTTAAGTACCGTCTTTTCGCTGGATGCACGTTTTTTTTAAATTATTCAAGTTTTATCTTTTTATTGTTTCTGGAGTTTCTTTTAAAATGATTTTATTTTATTTAGTTTCTCTGCATACTTTAATTTTATTCGCCTCTAGTCAACTGATTTATGAAGAATTTTACATAATATTCGTTATACATGCGTTTACAATATTTTACTGATTTTTTTTTTTTTTTTTTTTTTTGTAGAAAAAAAAAATTTTCAAATTGATTCTAATTACTCATTTCTCAAATTTTTTTCTAGTGGTTGGTGAACCTCCTGCACTTGCTGTAGAGCGGAACGAATGTATTAAACTATACCACTACATTTCAGAACTTTTAAAAAAATAAAGCAAAAATTAGTATATTTTAAAGCGAAATTTCCATAATTGGTTTTACTATTAATGAAAGTGATAAAAAAGTGTGAATTCTTTTAAATTTTATCTACTAACCTTACATTTACCATCTTTTCGCTGGATGCACGTTTTTCAAAATTATTCATGTTTTATCTTTTTATTATTTATGGAGCTTTTTTTTTAAGTCATTTTATTTTACTTTAGTTTCTCTGCGTGCTTTAATTTTATTCGCCTCTAGTCAACTGATTTATAAAGAATTTTGCATAATTTTCGTTATACATGCGCTTACAATATTCTACTGATTTTTTTTTTCTAATTACTTATTTCTCTTTTCTTTTTTTTCTTTTTCTAGTGGTTGGTGAACTTTCTGCTGTAGAGCGAAACGAATGTATTAAGCTATACTACTACATTTCAAGCGTTAAAAGAAAAAAAAAAAGTATATTTTAAAGCGAAATTTCCATAATTGGTTTTACTATTAATGAAAGTGATAAAAAAGTGTGAATTCTCTTAAATTTTATCTACTAACCTTAAGTACCTTCTATTCACTGGAAGAACGTTTTTCAAAATCATTCAAGTTTTATCTTTTTATTATTTATGGAGCTTTTTTTTTTAAAGTCATTTTATTTTACTTACTTTCTCTGCGTACTTTAATTGTATTCGCCTCTAGTCAACTGATTTATAAAGAATTTTCGCTATACATAAATTTACAATATTTTACTTTTTTTTTTTTTTTTTTTTTTTTTTTTTTGTAAACATTCTTTTCATATTGATTCTAATTACTCATTTCTCAAAATGATCCAATTTTTTTTCTAGTGGTTGTTGCACTTCCTGTTGTAGAATGTATTAAGCTATAACACTACATTTGGCACCAGTTTTTCTTTTCTTTTTTTTCTTTTCTTTTATTTTAATAAAGCAAAAATTAGTATAATATTGACTGTTTCAAATGTATTAGTATACAGAAAGACAATTAATTTCATTTGTTAAATAAATTATTTCAGGCAATTTCTTTTCAATTTTCACATTTTTAAGGGAAATAATGCAATATTTGATATTTATCAAAAATGTCTTCCCGACAAAAATAACAATATTTACCAATTTTTTTAATAAATATATATATATTTATATAAATATATGATAGTTAAAAATGTAATGAGTTACGATATAAACCATAAAATAAAAACTACCAGGAACATATTCATTCAACTAGTCACTTTGATCATTTTCCATATGTTTTCTGTGTGTTAATTTATGAAAATAGTTGTAAAATTTCTGTAAATGCTCAGATATTTAAATCCATCGTTCATTATACTTACAACATCGCATAAATTGTAGGCCATCAGTGAATATAATGATCATAAATATAATCATGCTTTACCGCTTTTCTTTGATTGTTTATCAAAATATTTTTATTTAAGAAAACACATTTAATTTTTTTATTTCTGAAAATCCATTAGAAAAATTCACCTACAGGTCTTGAAAGCTTTCAAATTTATATGTTGTACGATATTTAATATCAGTATTAGAAGATCTTTTTCGTCTTGTGGCTACTTAAATGCACACTTCAGGTAAGTTAAATACACACTTCAGGTAACTTAAATACACACTTCAGTTAACTTAAATACACATTTCAGGTAACTTGAATACACACTTCAGGTAACTTGGATGCATACTTCCAGTTTTGAGAGCCTAAACAAAAATGGCCATAGCTACCTTTCTAATGGTCGTATGACGAAAAAAAAAACTGTTTTGAATAGCTAATTGTACAGTCTTAATAACATAATATGAGAAAATTGTGATATTTACCCAAAGATTGTCTATTTAAATGCGTTGGGATATCTTAAGTCTAATATTCCAAATCTTTCTGCTTATTTCAAAACTTAGAAAACGACTTGTATTCTAGTTTATATTTTATTCTATCACTTTTAAAATTAATTAATACAAAACTAAACCTTATTTTACTGGTACATACAAATTAAAAATTATTAAACTTCGATAACCAGAAAATTTAGAGTACAGATTTTCTTCAAATTTTCATAGGAGAGATATTGAGATAGACAGAGAACTGCGACAGTAAATATATGTAGAGTGAGAGCTGGTGAAGAAATTTACTTAAAGGTATTCACAAGGAAGGTCTCCTTAAAGCGCATACTCAAAATATTTTGAAAAAAAATGCTAATGAAACTACTCATGTACGTAATAAAGAATCAGTCAAATTTAGCTTTGAAATCCCAGTAAAATATTGGTAAAAAAATAAAACGCTTTCGAGTATTTGGCGCAAAAAGATGCGTTTTGGCGAACAACACTTTTTCCTCGCCAAATGCAAACGATTTTAATGCATTTAAAAATTCTTGGTTAAATGAGTGTTTAAATGTACAGTCGCAATACTTTGTGAATTTAAAATTGATTAATTAAATAGTTTATTATTTTTTCTATAATCTTATATAATATATATACAAGTTGCGTGTTGCTGAAGTTATTTAATTTTACAAGGATTTTACTTCTGAAGTTTCACCGGCTGGTAAGTTTTAAGTGCATTTTAACAATAACTACCCGATTAAGAAAGCTCTCATTATACATTTTGATATTAAATAAGTCGTTGTTTCTATGGCAACAATACTTTTCTCTTGTTTTCTCCGATACTAACAATGTCGAAATCAAATTGTCGGTGCTCAGGATCGGACTTTAATTTTTAGTTTGAAGCATTTTTAATTTTGTTCTAAACCATACACTGCAAAAAATAATTGTTGATTTTACAGTATAAAACTGGCACCCCAGCTGCCAGTATTATACCGTAAAATTAACAGTATTAAACAGTAAAAAAAGCAGTAATACGCTGCCGTGTAAGCAGTAATACGCTACCGCGCATGCGCGGTAGCGTATTACTGCGTTAAATTGTTATTAAATTAACATATTCCTTTAAAAAATGATTTTTTTTAATTCAACAATTTTAAAATTCCTCCTTCTTTTCCAATTTAGGTATTTCAAACTAGATTTTTTTTTTAATCTTATACTCATGTTACTTTGTTCTACAAACCTAAGTATAGGATTTTTTATACAAAGATTAGATAGGAAGAAATAAAGTAATAATTGGATGTATATGGAATAAACCTTTGAAAATCGCATATGTTTAATCTCAGATTTTTTTAAGACAAAAATTTAAAAGATATAAAAAAAATCTATACTTAGTTATCTCTCATAGAATCTAAAGATAGCTTTAAAAAATGTATTACATAGAGAATATGAAAAAATACCAGGGGCAGTCGGAAAATAAGTTTTCCCTGGCGACTGTGGACAGAGGTGTGTATGAAAGACAAAAAAATGTAATGAGACATTAAAGATAAAACATAACTTTATTTTTCCACATAAGTACCAAGTACATTGAGACATTTGTCATACCGCTTTATGAGCTTCAAAAAGCCCTCCAGGAAAAAATCAGGTCTTTGCATACGGACGAAGCATTGAAAGGCTACGGGAGGTGTGTTTCAAAGGTTTCGCATGTGAACGCTTGCGTTCACCTGCTGTGTCCTCTTTCGCCCATAGCCGTTCAACGCTTCGTCCGTATGCAAAGCCCTGATTTTTTTCCTGCACGGCTTTTTGAAGCTTATAAAGCGGTATGACAAATGTCTCAATGTACTTGGTGCTTATGTGGAAAAATAAAGTTATGTTTTATCTTTAATGTCTCATTACATTTTTTTGTCTTTCATACACACCTCTGTCCACAGTCGCCAGGGAAAACTTATTTTCCGACTGCCCCTCGTACTAACTGAGAAAAATGAGTTTAAACATTTCATTTACAAAGAAGAGACAGACATGTAAAATTAACCATATCTCCTTTACTATTTATGAGATCGTCAAGAAATTTGAGTACAATGTTCTACAGATGTTAAGGTTCATTTTAGGATAAAAATGTGAAATTCGACATTTTTGTCATTTTTTTGTCAAATTGAGATGAGTCCCTTTAAGTATTTAACGAATAGTGCAACAATTAAAAAAATATATATTATTCTTGTTTACTTGAAATTATGATATCATCTATCAATTTCCAACCTTTTAAAAGTACACATATAAAAGTCGCAGAGACCGCTGCAAAACGAATTGAATAGTATCCCGATTACCATGAGTGCCAACGAGTTAACGTCAGTAAATGGGATAGCATTGATTTCACTTTGCGGTGGCCTGTGCGATGTTGAGAACGCTCATATTCACCATCTGCCTCAACTCCCGATTAAGGGGCTACTTCACTCACGCGATAACACCCGTTCGCTAATGTTAATCCTATGGGAGAATTTTTTTTTAATATCTCATTTGCACTTCAATATTTTTAAATGATTTCTTTTGCATTGGATAGCTGAGGTCGATCTCTACGCAGGCCGTTTTCTACTTTTTCGATTTTGGTTGCAGTTTTTTTTTTTTTTATGAGGATACTTTTATTTTTGAAACCGATTCAGAAAGTGAATATATCTTAATGAAAAAACAAACAAACAAACTTGTAAACCAAATCCAAAAAGTAAAAAACAGCCTGCTTAGAGATCGGCTTCAGCTATCCAATGCAAAATAAAAGATTTAAAAATATCGAAATGCAAATGAAATATTAATAATAAATAATAAATCGGTCAAATCTCAAATGGTATTCACTATTAGGTCTTCTGCTGCAATCTGGTCCAATCAGTTTAATGGTGAATACCATTTGAAGGGTTGAATGAGGCTCTTGAGCTTAACCGGGAGTTGGGGTAGCATACTTTGAAACCATCGGTACTCTGCAAAGTCTTCCATACCTGTTTCAGGTAATCAAGAATATTAATTATTTTAATTTACAACCTTCATCAAAATCCTTATAATCCTTATATAAATTTCTTAATCAGTTTTCGATCTAATGAGTTTCTTATACTGTTTTCCACTCTTTTTTTTTTTTTTTTTTTTTTTTTTTTGCTTAAAATTAAAAGAAGCCATCAAATATTCTGATCATGCTTTGATATTGTGATTTCCATGTATTCTTTACATTATATTTTCCTTTACCATTCATTTACATTTCATATACTTCATACATTCAATGTAGCTTCAAAGACTTTTCTTATTTATCTTTGTAATTTTAAATGTAATGTGAAAGAAAACACACGCTTTGAAATTCATACTTCTCTTGCATATTAGCGACTATCCCCAAATGAGAAAGTTATAATGAAAGAGAAACGAGCCTTTTGGTTATTGTTCGCGAAGTAAAATGTCATGGAATATGTAACGGTTTTTAAAGGTTACGTGCTTACCAGGATAGTCAAGTTACGTGCTACCTAAAATTAAAGCACCGCAGGTTTTCGCGACGTCATTATCAATATCCAAGGCCAGAGTCAAAATAAAAGAACAGGAAACGTTGAACGAAAGTAACATACAAAAGAGGAGATATGTGGTAATATGTGCTGCTAAGAATATTAATTCCAGTTTAATTAACTGCATAAAAGGCTTCCACACTCTTTACTACCATCATGCGAATGAATAGAAATTTGCTTGTTCTGTAACAGAGGCTTGCGATTCATACTTTCATGTCTGAAAAACCAGTATAATGGCTGTTAAAATTTATTTTAGGATTTGAATTGCATGATTAATTATGCAATACAGTGCTAAAAATTGCAATTATTTCTGAAGAAAAGGAATAAAAATTGTTCTGACATTAATGAAAGAGAAAGTTGTTTTGCTATATTGTTGTCATAATCTTTTTTGGTTTTCAAGTTTGATTTTAGTTGAAATAATTTGAAATCTACTATAGTAGACATTTTCTGTTAGTGGACTCTTTTCTAATGTTTAGTTTCTTTTTCAATTTGCTTACAAAAATATGTTTTGATTATTTGAAGTCTTCTGTAATGGACATTTTCTGTTAGCGCACGCTTTTCCACATTTCCGTCTATTATACAATTTGTTTACAATATTACATGTTGATTGTGTGAATTCGTTTGTAATGGACAAATTTTATTTAGCGGGCACTTTTCCAATTCTGCTATTCGATTCATTTACAAAAATATACCTTGTTTCTACAAAGTCTTGTGTAATGGACATTTCCTATTAGCAAATGTTTTTTAAATTCTTCGTTATTAATTTGCTTGCAAAAACACACCTTGATTCTTTGAAGCTTTCTGTAATGGACATTTTCTATATTAGTAAAGGATTTTAAAATTTTTCGTCTGTTATTAAAATTGCTTAGAATAATGCACCTTAATGGTGTGAAGCCGTCTGTAATGAATATTTTATTAACGGATTTACACCTTTTTTCTGAATTTATGTCTGTTATTCCGTTATTCCGAATTTATGTCTGTTATGTTTACAATAATACACCTTGATTGTGTGAGGTCGTTTTGTAATAGACATTGTTTAGAGGATGCTATTCCAGTTTTTTTTTTTTTTTTCGAAAAATAATTCTGGATTTTATTAATTTTTTTGTAATGGACCTTTTGTTTTAGCAGACGCTTTTACCATATTTCGTCTGCTATTCTATTTGTTTATTAAAAAAAAAAAAAAAAAAAAAAAAAAACTTGATTATGTGAAGTCTTTCCTAATGGATATCTTCTGTTACAAAATGCTTTTACAGCTTTTCGTCAGTTTATGCAATTTGTTTAAAATATATACCTTGATTCTGCGAATTCTTTCGTAATGAACATTTTCCATTAACGGTCTTATTTAATTTAAACTTCTCTTATTCACAATTGAATCCATTTGGACACTACACTGTTAACTAGTATTTTAAAAACACAAATTGCACAAATTGTGCTTATTAGTTGCTAAAGTAATTCTCTTATTCAGTTTGTTTATTTATGAAAATGAACCTGCGCCAATTTCAACTATCAGATTGTTTTTAAAAGTATTCAAAAAAGAATTTAGCTAAAATATATGTTCATATATTTCTCATTACTCTTGTCTTGCACACTTTCATTAGTTATTTATCTCTCTTTCTAAACATGGTTTTCACATCGCCACGTGACTATCTAGCCATGTGTTATCTTTCAGAATTAGGGCAAAGACATACGACATCTTATTAACACTAAGGAGAGGGAGGGGGAGAGAGGTTGTACCCCCCTTTTTTTAATTCAGTTTAACTCCCATGAATATAGTCAGTCACTCATACATTTAACTTCTTAAAACTGTTTGATTTAATGGCAAATGTCAAAATAACTACTTAAAAAAAATAATAAAGAATAATGCAAAGTGACTCGAGGTACAACATGGAGTTGTACCTTAGGTCAGTAGGTTTTGTTTCTTGGATCATAATAATAATAAAAAATAAAAAGGCAATAGATACTTTAATTCCCATAATGTAAAATAAAACTGTGCTATGGAATAAAAGTACAAATGCAATATTTATTGCAGTCTACTTTAAAAGAAATTTTAAAAACTTATCAATCTGACTGTCCATTCATGATTGATCCCCATAAACAAAAACCTGCAAACAAAATTGAAAAAGTAAAAACGGCAATGGTAGATATCGATCTTAGCTATCCAATGCAACAAGAATCATTTAAAAATATTGGAATTCAAACGAGATATTATAAAATAACTGTCCTATAGGATTAATATTAGCGAGCGGGCATTTTCGCTTGAGTCAACGGGAGCGAATTTTATTATAGGGTCATTCCATGCTAAATGAGCAAATCAGCTGTGGCTGACATGTCATAGATTTTAATGAAAATCAGCATATAAGTAGATCATATTTATTTATGAGTAAATGTAAAATAATAGATTTCAGGATTGTTTATTTAAGTATTAAAACTTACATTAAAAGTTGATGAAAAGTTGATGATCGAGGTTTTGTCTATATGCTTGAAATTTCAATTTACATTATTAGCCGTAGGAGTGGAAAGACTTTATCAAAAATTATTTATAATTAAGAATGAATAATAAGTAACAGATTGGAGTGATTTAGTAATTGTCCTTTTATTCCATAATGAGAAAAAAAATAAATACTGAAAAATTTTGAGAGGAAAATGCAATATTTCTATTATTTGTTTCAACATGAAGGAAAGGTCTTAAGATTTTAAAATTGTTTGACGTTATAGATAAAAGTATATATTTTAAATATAGAAACTTTCATTCTTGCCTTTTTATTCCTTAATGAGAAAAAAATAAATAATGAAAAATTTTGAGTTGAAAAATGCAATATTTATATTACTTGCTTGAGCATGAAGGAAACATCTTAAAATTTTTTAATTATTTGACGTTATAGATAAAAGTGTATATTTTAAATATAGAAACTTTCATTCTTGCCTTCAGTTTATTTTTTTCAACAAAATTTTAAATTAGAGTAGAATAAATTATTGATTTAAACGGGGCAGTGGTTTTACAAACAATTATATAGTGATCAAAGCTCCATACAGATGGCAGCATTACATTTTTTTGCAAGATGGCAGAGAAGGCGCTCAAATGTGAAGTGAAATAGCCCATAGAATGTAACAAATGTTACCTTTTTGAACTCATTTCTGTTATGTTTGGAATCAAAAGGCAATCTTGAATTTTTTTCAGCATATCATGGGCTTTTTTAACTTTATGCTTCTTCAATATTGTTAATGTCAGGTCTTTCCTTCATTTGATTTTTTAAGTATACATAAGAGGAAAAATTGTGATTTTGTAATTTTTTTTTTAAGTTTCTAAGCTATTTTGAAGATGAAGAAAATAAATGGAAACTTCCAAATTTGAGAAATTTGGTTTTCATATGTAACATTACATCATACATTGATTTCACATATGTTTTTAAATTCCTTTAATTTTTGTAACGCTTTTAATTTTCTCAAAATTTTCAATTTTTACAACCAATTTAAGGTCAACCATGGTGTTACGAAATTATTATTACTAAATAAATATGATAATAACTGTCCACGAGTTACTATATTATGAAAAAATTTTATTTATGTTAAATAGTTTTCAAGATATGGAACTTTAAACTTGCAACTTTGAACGATTCCATACAAGCCATTCTATGTCACAAGTTTTTTAAATGTCCAGAACTTCCAAAATATTTTATTTTTTGTCAAGATATTTTGAATAGCTCTATTTAAATATGAATTGAATCTGTGTACCAAATTTTATTAAAATCGGTTGCTATGTGGCCACGACTTTTTTTAAATTTTTGCTCATTTTGCATGGAATGACCCTAACAGGAGTCTCAGGAGTCTTACTTTTCCACTGAAGGTACAATTTAGCATCATGTCAGATTATATTTTATTTCTATATTCTGTTTTCCTATAAAACACAAATGCCTAAAACGTTTACCATTAAGAGCATAATGTAGTTTCAATGTAGCATAATTGTTTCAATAGTCTACATCTGATATTTTACCTTTCTTTTTAATGTTTAATTCCGATAAAAATTATAAAATTGTGTTTTGACTTGCATTCATTGCGCACAAAACTATTTATTCCAGAATCCTAAATAATATTGATAATTATGTAAAACTATTGTACCTTGAACGTAGATTTGCAAAGGCTAGAAAAAACCCGGTTTAAACCTGGGAATAAACCTGGGAATAAACCGGATCTATTGGAAATAAACCTGGGAATAAACCGGTATTTTGCAACTCTACTTGAACGTATACTTCAAATTTAGAATTATAATTGCGTTAGTTATTTAAAATTAGCATTTTTCCAAAAAAAAAAAAAATTTTTTTTTTCAGAATTTAATAATTTAAATTAAAAAATGATTAAGTTCTTAATTGCTAAAAAATGAAGTATTACGTTCTAGGTAGATTCGTTTTACATCATCATTATTATTTGAGACTCTGGAACCAATAGTTTTGCGCGCAATGGATGCAAGTCAAAAAACATTTTTTTTTTTTTTTAACAAAATGAAACATTTAAAAAAAATAAAATATATCAGTAGTAAAGTATTCAAATAATTATGTTACATAGAACAGATATTAAAGTATCAATGGCAAAAAGTTTGTGCATTTGTGTTGTATAGGAAATCAGAAATAAAATTAAATGTGACATGTTAAATTGCACTTTCAGTGAATAAGTAAGACTCCTGAGACCCCTTATAGTAATGTCTGCGAATTTCATGCGTGTCAGTGCAAAAATGGCATCATGAATGTGTCAGAACGTTTTGAGAAGTTGAGCGGGAAAATTAAAATATTAAGAACAGCACCCTTAAAATAAAAATTCTTTCTATTTAGCGTTTTCCTTTTTCTCATTAGATAAACAAGATTTATATAAACAAAAGCCCAGAAATAAATTACTTAAATTTATAATACTAATGACTTGATTGTTAAAATTTGAGTAATAAAGCAAACTAAACAAGACTTCAAAACAAGCAATACAAATATTTCACTATTCATCAGCCCTCCAAAAGCGCATAATTACAGTCAATATAATTTTCTTTCATTTTTAATAAATACGAACTTAATAAAGAAAAAAAATCTAAATCCAAACAAAACAATTTATCCTACGAAATCAAAAATACACGGTTCAAGTGTTGCTTTTACTCTAGTTTTGATAGCTGATTAATATTTCAAATTCTCAATGCACTGTTAAAAGAAACAAGCAAACTTTTCTAGCAAATATTTTATTAAATGAAAATAAATTGCTTACAAAATGTTTAACAAGGTTATTGCATTAAATTTATATCACAATCTTATGAATATAAATTTTCAAACTTTATTAAATTTAGAAGTACAACAATGCGCGTATATTCTTATGAATGGCGAACAAATAACCTGCCATTATTTTCGCTTCAGATCGTTGATAAAATTTTAAAGATAAATATCCATTAAGAATAAAATTGTGTTTCTAATCAGCTCTATGTTGTACGAAATTTGTTTTGGTTTGATAAAAACTTATCTTGAGGGGGAGAATCGATTATCTGCTTGAAATTATAAATTAAATTTTTCATGCGAGGAATGAAAATTTGTATTTATTAGATTATTTTTCTGAAGCTGCTTTAAGTGATTAGATAAGCTGAGTTTCTTCAGTTCTGTAAACAAGTTTCTTTAATTCTATAAATAAATTTCTTTTAGAAAGTCCATTGTAGATGCATGTATTAACAAATGTTCATAATCTAAATTTTTTATGTAATCCTCGAACGAAAGTAAATAATAAGATTTATTTAATAAAAAGCACTGCTAAACTCTTTAAGTTATTATTAAATTATTTCAAAAAGTGATTTTTATAAATGTTAGCTTAAGAAAAGTATGAAATATTTTGGTTTAGTGCCTAACCTTGAATATGCTTTACTTAATTTTATATATTTTACCTTTCTAACCTTATCAAAGTATCTGATAATCTTCGAGGAGGATTTTTATTTTTAATATTTAAAAGTTGATCTCTTATGTGCATTATTATATATTGCAGAATATAGCTCGTTTAAGGCACTTTAAAAACTTCGGCAAGACATTTTTGCCCCTACCTCCCCCCACCCCCCCACCCCCAAAAAAAAAAAATCCCAACTATAATTTAGCTTGACGCCCAGCATCTTTTCTCCCACCCCCCGCCCCCACCAACACTCATTCCATCTTTGTCTTACTAAAGGTGAAATTTGCACAAACTTTTCTGGAGGCTACAAAATTTTGATTCCAAATCAAAATTTGAAGACACAATAGACATAAAATTTCAGTTCTGAATGAAACATAAAGACACATATTAAATTTACAAGAAAACAATTATTCATTGCTCAAAGTATTTCTTCCAGATTCAATAAAGATTCCTTTAATAATAACCATGCGACCCAACCCGGGGAACCCGGATTTAAGATGCCCGATATACTTGCTGGTGTACAGAAAAGGACGTGGGTAAAATTCATTTTTAATTGAAAACTCTCTAATAGATTTTTTACATCTATACTAATATTATAAAGAATAAACGTGTGTTTGCTTCTAAAAGGTAATCTCTGGAAGGGTAAGGTAAAACCCTTAAGGTAAAGCCCTTAAAAGTTTTTCCAATCCGATTTCAAAAATAATGGTTGCAAAATAATGCTGACTATTATCTCTGTTACAACAAAGGCTACATTTTAAGTCGGTACACTCTAAAATTGGAAGGAGTGAGAAGTTGACTCTTTGGAAGAGTGAGAGGCATTTTCACACTTTTAGGAGTGAATTTTATAAATATGCACTCTTTAAAGAGTGGAATTTTCCACTCTCTAGAAAGGAGTGAACTATCTCACTCCGTTGTCAAGACTGACTGTTTCACTCTGTAGACAAGAGTGAATAGTTCACTCCGTTAAGAGTGAAGAAAAACAGTTTTTTTCCAACAAAACCACAAGATGGCGCCAGCTCTCAGATCCCCCGTTATCGAAACGAAATGCCTAAAATGAAATCCTTTATATATAGTAGCACGATTTTAAAAAAAACTGAAAAAGGCATTGAAATAATAAATGAATCGATAGAATTATGGATAGGAAATATATTTTATGCTTTACAAATTGCAGGATTTGCCAGTGCTAAGAACAGGGCAGGGAAAACAAATATTTGAAGTAAATTTATGCTTAGCTGCAACACAATTTTGCTTCTATTTTATAAACAGAAATTTAATATCTCTGAATTCTAATTATTTTCCTCTTTATTTAAATAACCTATTCTACATATTTTATATCATTTCTAACCTCTTTATGAATATAAACAAAATATAATTATACAGATTAAATTTTCTGTTATTTTTAGCACGTTTGAAATTAAAATGTAAAACTTTCTTATGTTGAAAATGTTATGTATGAAATGAAAAACGTTGCATTTAATCACTGATTTTATGTGGTTTTGCCCTTTGAAAGAGCTCTTTTCAGCAGACCAAATGCACAATAAACTATAAGAGAAACGTCAGGTGACTGGAGGAATATGTTGAAAGGTATAAATACAATACCTGTGTGAGTTTTTAATGTTTTCAACGAATACAGCGGTAGTTTTTGAAGTATGAGCAGTAGCTTTGCTTTGATGCAGTTTCACCCTTTAAAAGTCATTGTAATAAAGAAAAGGGCATTTTTTCTGTAAATATCGGATGTAACACATTCTCTTAATAATATAATGAATTGATTGTAACATTTTTGTCCAATATTCTTATTTTTATTTTCCCATTGTAAGATAAATTTGCGATAGTCATAAATCCTTACCTGAAACTTCGTTTTCCGCCTTGAAATGGGCTCTTTTTTTTCCATGTTATTTTTCCATCTGGTATCTTTTTACTATGTATATGTACTGATTTTTGGAATAGCACTTTCCAATCAATTGTTATGTTTATTTCGCACTAAAAAGTTTTTATATTATGCGCTTTGCAATCATTTTAGACTGTCGAATTAGCATACTTCTGTTCGGAAGAAAAAAAAAAACGCATCTTCCCTTTCACAGCTTTTTTGCATGCGCAATCTTGAAATAAGAATAAATTTGAAAGTATCAGACGATAATATAAATTACACATAATAAGTTGCTGTCAGATTTTTTTTTTCCCTCTAAAATAATTCCATTTTTTTAAATCATTTATCAAACTTGTCTAAAAAATGTGCGAACAGTCTCTGTATTATATGATACAAAAATAAAGTTTCAGTTTTCTTATTTACACAGTTGAGAAACACCGTAAATATTTGTGATATCTACACAAATTTAATAAGTGTGCTCGAATATCACAAAAGAAACAAAGCTAAAATAATGTAATAAGAGCTTTTTTTATCGTTAGCGGCTGTAGCATGCTGTAGGTACCAGCTCTCGTCCGATCGCAGAAGTCAAGCAGCAACGAGCTCGGTTAGGAGTTGGGAGGGGTGACCGCCTGCGAACAAGCGTGTGTGTGTAAAATGAGTTTCTCTTTTTTATTCAAGAATTTTAGTCACTCCTAAGCGAGTGACTATTCACTCCAATCAGGGGTGAAAAAACTCACTCCTTTTGCAAGAGTGGATAGTCACTCTTCTGAAAGAGTGAGTATTCACTCTTTCAGAGAGTCAAGAATTTCACTTTTTCCTAGAGTGAATAGTCACTCTAAAGAAGTTGGGCAAATTTTGACTCTGCGATAGAGTGAATATCCACTCCTCCGGAGTGAATAGTCACTCTTTCTTATTTAGAGTGTACCACAATCCCATGGGGATGCAGAAGCAAAAAACGTTCTAAATTGAGATTTTGGTGATACAGCTGGGTGCTTTAACGTGGAAATTGGACATGGAGGTTAATTTAAGTTATAAATGTTCGCTGAGAACGGTTTCTAAAAAATTTAAAGTTGCGAAATGAGCGGAAAACTTCTAAAAAAATACGATTTATTTAGAATCGTTAGGGATAGAAACTTAAAATTTCACACGTGTTACTTTCAAGACGCACAGAACAGCTTTTAGAAAATTCGAAATTTAAAAGGGTGCAGGAGCATAAAACGTTCTAAAATTGCGATTTCTGTAATACTCTTGGGATTAAAAGACTGAAATTCGGCATGTTTTTTTTTTTTTTTTTTAAAGATGTAAGTGCTCTTGCTAAGGACGGTATCTAAATTTAAAAGGGTGAAATGAGCAGAAAACGTTTAAAAACATTCTGAAATACGATTTATATGAAATTTTTAATAATATAAAATTGAAATTTGACATGGCTATTACTTTAGAGACGTAAATGCATGCACAGAACAGTTTTTTTTTAATCAAAATTTAAAAGGGTGCAGGAGCAAAAGACGTTCTAAAATTGCGATTGCTGGGATGCAGTTGCTTAGATAACTAAAAGCTGGAGTATCTGGCATTGTGGTTACTTTTAAGATGTAAATGCTCGCTAAGAACGGTTTCTAAAAAATTCGAAATTTCAAATAAAAATTAAATGAGCGAAAAATATTTAAAAAGCCTTCTAAATTTTAAATTAATTTTTTTAATTAATTAATTTTAGATTTTCCCATTAATTTAAGTTTCATGTTCGCCTAAATGCAGTATAAGAATGTAGTTTGCTCAAAATATGACTTAATTAGTAATTTTTTAACTATCCGTCGCAATATAATTTCCTCTGATGCAAACTAACAGTCAATACAGGCAAACACCAAATACCATATGGCATATTTCAACTATGCGTGCAAAGCCGCGGGCTTTATTAGTTTATTATATTTTCTCAGATTGCTCACAAACTATACCATTAAGCATTTTTGGTACTTTCGTATTAGCCGCATGCTAGCAATCAATCGTGAAAGATTTCTGTATTTAAAGCAACCTTTTTTTTTTTTTTTTTTTTTTTTTATGTTTCAGTGTTTAAGAAGAGTAGTTTTATTATATATGTCTGCTAAATTCGTAGTCTATTTATTTGTGAATTTTTAATTTCGTTTGCCAATTTAGTTACGAAATGTTATCGGAAACAAAACAAATTCTGAATTATTTACATTGTTTTAAGTGCAAACGGAAGATCTTGCGTAACCGGGTTGCACGTTCATTTTCGAGATGGATTTTTAGGTAGATTTCGTAAGAAATACTACCTATTACATTCTCACCTAAGTTGGAAATTTTGAAAAATTTTAGCAGATCTACGCCGATCATGACTCCCAGAACCCAAAACCACCCCGAGTTCAAAAGTTTATCTATCTATCTATCTATCTATCTATCTATGTCACTTTTTACTGACCACGATAACTGGAAAAATTATGCATAAATCTCTTCCAAACTGATACATAAAATCAAGGGTCATAAAATCTCGGTCAAGTTCGTTAATGGGCAAAATCGAACCAAGGGGGGGGAAATGGGGGGGGGGGCTTTTTGTGAAAACAGATAAATCCTCATAATTTCTTTATTATTATACGTATCGAATCCGTTTAAAGTTATTATTACTTCTAGGAAAAGGGCCGAAAATGTATGTATGACAGATTTTTGATATAATTAAAAATGGCCCCAAGGGGGGGAAAAAGGGTGGGTTTTAGAAGAAAAAAAATCATAGCTTCGTCAATTCACAAGATATCAAATCCGCGTAAATTTATTATTAATCCTCTTAGTATTATCTAAAACTTTTATATTGACATGTTTTTTATAGGACCAACCGTTATAGCAAAAAAAAAAATTAAAACCAAAACAAACCCCTGCCGGCTCCGCCTGCAAACAAGTTATTTTTCGAAGTAGGCGGTTCCAACTCCCGCATCTTTTCGAAACTGATACATAAAATCAAGGGTCATAAAATCTCGGTCAAGTTCGTTAATGGGCAAAATCGAACCAAGGGGGGGGGGGGAATGGGGAGCTTTTTGTGAAAACAGATAAATCCTCATAATTTCTTTATTATTATACGTATCGAATCCGTTTAAAGTTATTATTACTTCTAGGAAAAGGGCCGAAAATGTATGTATGACAGATTTTTGATATAATTAAAAATGGCCCCAAGGGGGGGGGGAAGGGGGGGTTTAGGAAAAAAAAATCATAGCTTCGTCAATTCACAAGATATCAAATCCGAGTAAAATTATTATTAATCCTCTTAGTATTATCTAAAACTTTTATATTGACAAGTTTTTTATAGGACCAACCGTTATAGCAAAAAAAAATTAAAAACAAAACAAATCCCTGCCGGCTCCGCCTGCAAACAAGTTATTTTTCGAAGTAGGCGGTTCCAACTCCCGCATCTTTTCGAAACTGATACATAAAATCAAGGGTCATAAAATCTCGGTCAAGTTCGTTAATGGGCAAAATCGAACCAAGGGGGGGGGAAATGGGGGGGCTTTTTGTGAAAACAGGAAAATCCTCATAATTTCTTTATTATTATACGTATCGAATCCGTTTGAAGTTATTATTACTTCTAGGAACAGTGCCAAAAACTTATGTATGACAGATTTTTGATATAATTAAAAATTGCCTTAAGGGGGGGAGGGAAGGGGGGTTTTAGAAGAAAAAAATTCATAACTTCGTCAATTCCCAATATTTCAAATCCGCTTAAATATATTATAAATCCTCTTAATATGATCTAAAACTTTTATATTGACATGTTTTTTATAGGATCAACTCTTATAGCAAAAAAAAAAAAAAAATCCTTACTGGCTCCGCTTGCAAACAAGTTTCGTTTCGAAGTAGGCGGTTCCAACTGCGGCATCATCGCAAAAAGGTCATTTCTTCCGCAATTCCCGACAAACAGGCTCCCCACGTTCTGCGTCTTCGAAATCTACCTGTGCCTGTAGGCCGAGCCGTCAGGGATTTTTTTTTATTATGAATGAAAAATATTTTAAAAACCATAAAAAAAAAATAAAAAATCAGTAAATTGAGTTACAGTTTTCAAAAATATTGAATTGAAAACCACCTCTTTATTATTGTTATTATTATTATTATTATTATTATTATTATTATTATTATTTGGTCTTGGTGGTATAAAATGGAAATCGTTCAATAGTTAGAAATTTTTAAAATGAATGTAGAAAGAATTAAATTTATTGGTCAGGTCGTTGTTACCGTCAATATGGCGTCAGCATTACTCACGGACATGTTTTTCCTTTTCAATGTTGATATTATATTTCCAACAATAAAAAATCCCTGACGGCTCGGCCTACAGGCACAGGTAGATTTCGAAGACGCAGATCGTGGGGCGCCTGTTTGTTGGGAAATGCGGAAGAAATGACCTTTTTAGGGATTTTTTTTTTTTGTGCTATAAGAGTTGGTCCTATAAAAAACTTATCAATATAAAAGTTTTAGATAATATTAAGAGGATTTATAATAAATTTAAGCGGATTTGAAATCTTTGGAATTGACGAAGTTATGAATTTTTTTCTTCTAACCCCCCCCCCCCCCTTGGGGCCATTTTTATTTATATCAAAAATCTGTCATACATCAATTTTCGGCCCTTCTCCTGGAAGTAATAATAACTTCAAACGGATTCGATACGTATCATAATTAAGAAATTATGGGTTTTTTTCTGTTTTCACAAACCCCCCCCCCCTCCCCCCCGGTTCGATTTTGCCCATTAACGAGCTTGACCGAGATTTTATGTCTCTTGATTTTATGTATCAGTTTCGAAAAGATGCGGGAGTTGGAACCGCCTACTTCGAAAAATAACTTGTTTGCAGGCGGAGCCGGCAGGGATTTTTTTTTTTTTTTTTTTTTTTTTTTGCTCTAAGGGTTGGTCCTATAAAAAACTTGTCAATATAAAAGTTTTAGATAATATTAAGAGGATTTATAATAAACTAGATGGAACCCGTCAAAACTTGACGAAAACAAAATACTGTAACAATATCAGTAAAATAAGCTTCTTTATTATTTAAGAAGGGGTGCGTATGAAAAAGTCTTTCAAATATTATATATTAAAAGTTTTTTTCCCCAGTCAAATACCAGTCGATATTTCCGATGCAAACTCCAAACAAACAATCCGTAATAAACTGTGTAATGAAATCAGTTTGACATTATCGCCATATTCCCCACGGCAAGAAAAAAATTTCATGTACCTATGAAGTATCATACAAATAGTATATTTCTATGCTCATCTCATATTCAGTAAATAAAATAACATAGTAAATAAAGCACACATCCCCCCACCCCTGTGATAATGCAACCGAATGAGCTCCTATGCGCATGTGCATTGCATCTGCCCAAAAGCACCGTAGAAATTCAATGTTAAAAAAGTTTTAAAATGTTTAAATTAAAAGTTTTAAAATGTCCTCTTTAATCATTGTTCGTTACAAATCCATTTCTTCTAAAACGCATCCATTATTTTAAGCTACTCAATTTTTATGTAAAAATGAAGAACTTTTTTACAGTAATAAATCAATCTGCAGATGAGGGAGATTTTTAATGTTTTCAAGTGTAATTTATTTGTATGGTTTCTTCGGTTCCTTTACATAATCAGGATGATTATCCCTTTTCCATCACAATCGGGGATATTTTCACTCTTATACAGTTGACAAATGGATCGTTAAAACAATATAAAAAAATGCAATTCCTAGCATATTCTGATATCTGCTGAAACATATACATCAACGAATTCAACATAGCAATTTTATGTTCAACATAAACTGAAAATAGTTTTTTTTTTTTTTTTTTTTTTTTTTTTTTGACAGATTTTCGTTTAGCGCCAAAATGCTCTATCTTATGGATAATCTGATCTTATGATTTATCACTGTTTATATTACTATTATTATTATTATTCACTTTTTAAGATGGTTAGAGAAATCTATTTTTAATTGTGGCAACTTTCCCAGGGGCTATTTTTATTATTGAAGCAAACTGGTGGTTATTGATAAGATACAATTAAAAAACTTTTCATGCTTGAAAATTATTTAAAAAGTCATTAAATTAAGCGGCAGTTTTCAAATAAATTTGAATCGAAAGCTAATTTTATTTTCTAATTGATGATGTAAGAATTACGATTGTAATATGTAGTAAAAAATTGAAATTTGTAGTATTTAGAAGTAATGTAAGCGCGATGAAAGCTAAAGCGATAGCGCCGTTTGTTGTCACAACCGTTATACATTTCTAAAAACTACCACTGTGTTTTTGCTGGAGTCCAAAAGTAGACTACCGTTTTTTCCCATCGAAAGAGAAATTCACGGTGGAAGAGATAGGACTTTGCGCTAATAAGGAACTGTTAAATGAACTCATAATAAACCTACCAAAATAATTCCTAAGAAATATTAGTCCTACATTGTTTATTCTAGCTAAAAATACAATAATTATTTCAAGTATTTTTTTCTACCATAACACTATTTTTAATAATTTTTAATTTCCTGAAATCCTTTACTTTTGTGTTTTTTTTATTAAAAAAGGGAATTTTCTAACCTATAATTTAAAAAAAAGTAATTGGTAACATGTAATCAAGGTATGCAATCAAGATGAAGCAATCAATGGCGGCTCCAATTCTAATCTTTATTATTAAGAATGGAAAAATCAGTTAAAATTACGTCATGTTGACACAATCATATACATTTTTCTCTTTAGTTTTATCAATGTTAAAATGCATTTCAAGCTACGCATAACGTCATTTTCACCGGAGCAAGCTTAGCACACGTACTTCATATACGTTACTTTAATGTTTAAACATCATGCATACAAAAAAAAAAAATATTTTGTATTTAATTGTAATGAAAAATGGCATCAACAAAGTTATAATGCATAATGATACAATAAACCAAATGGACAATATTTCCTTGACGTCACAATAAATATGATTTTTTTTTTCGCTTATTAAACACGCGGATAAATATTTTTACCGAAATTTAAATTTCAAATTAAAAAAAATCAGCCTAAAAGCCAGGTGCTTTTAATATTTATTATTTCTCTTTCATCCTCGTAACCACGGAGTTCAGAGAATAATCTCTATGCAACGCAACAGTGGGCGTTATCCGATTATGACGTCATTAGCAGAAGTACGAGGCTAACTAAAAAGACAGGCTACCGCGATACATTCCACTTATCTTTTTTTTACAGACCGCTAGAGTGACGTGATGCTCTTTTCGTGCACCTTCATTGGTGCATTCGAGCATCACGTGACTCCCGCGGTCTGTAAAAAAGATATGAATAAAGCACCGCGGTATCCTTTCTTTTTCGTTAGCCTCGCAGAAGTAAAAGTTTAATTGAAAAATACGGCTAATTAATTAAATTTTAGAACAAACGAATGCACGATAACAAATCTGTGTCCAAATAGCTTTCATTAAAAAAAAAGAATGATGTAATTTGATGCAGTAGTTTGTTCTCACGAATTGTCGAAAGAAAAAGCTTAGCGTTTTAAATATATAGATTTAAGCGGATTTGATATCGTGTGAATTGACGACGTTATGAATTTTTTTCTTCTAAAACACCCCCTTCCCCCCCCCCCTTGGGGCCCTTTTCAATTATATAAAAAATCTGTCATACATACATTTTCGGCCCTTCTCCTAGAAGTAATAATATCTTTAAACGGATTCGATACGCATCATAATTAAGAAGTTATGGGTTTTTTTCTGTTTTCACAAAAAGCCCCCCCCCCCCACCCTCCCTCCCTTGGTTCGATTTTGCCCATTAACGAACTTGACCGAGATTTTATGATGTATCAGTTTCGAAGAGATCTGTGCAGAATTATTGCAGTTATCGTGTCCATAAAAAAGTAACATAGATAGATAGATAGATACATTTTTGAACTGGGGGTGGTTTTGGGTTCTGGGAGTCATGATCGGCGTAGATCTGCAAAAATTTTTCTAAAATTCCAACTTAGGTGAGAATGTAATAGGTAGTATTTTTTACGAAATCTACCTAAAAAAGAATGTTGGCAAGTTCCATAATTCCACGAAATAGCACACCTTCCATCTCCCTCTTTATTTGTCTTCTTCCCTTAGCCTCTCTGTTTTGCTTTGATAATTCAGTTTCCAAATTTTTGTGACATTTTGAAATAATACATTCACAAGCACACAATATGTACAGAACGGCCCAAAACTCACCTAACAAGATGAAACGTCAATTTCTCAGCTGATATAAAGACAATTCTTTGAAAATTAGGTTTGTGGTAACAAGGATTTTTGTATAAATGTGTTTTTTGCCTTATTCCGCATTACTATTAAAAACTGCCACCTACACCGCCAAACAACAGTTTTTCGTCATCGGAGAACATAATCAGGCAGCCGAAAGTCCAGTACGAGTAAAATGAGCGTTCTTTTTAGTAAAGTTTAGAGTTAAAGTTAGACCATATTGACACACAATATCCAACTTAGTGAACAATTTCAAAATGATATGTTCGGTTCTGGAAGATCAGCCATTTCGAGGCAGGCAATCCATCCATGTGCAAAAAAATCCCTGACGGCTCGGCCTACAAGCACAGGTAGATTTCGAAGACGCAGACCGTGGGGCGCCTGTTTGTCGGGAATTGCGGAAGAAATGACCTTTTTTACAATGATGCGGCAGTTTGAACCGCCTACTTCGAAACCTAACTTGTTTGCAGGCGGATCCGGCAGGGATTTTTTTTTTTTTTTTTTTTTTTTTTTTTTTTTGGTATAACGGTTGGTCCTATAAAAAACTTGTCAATATAAAAGTTTTAGATAATATTAAGAGGATTTATAATAAATTTAAGCAGATTTGAAATCTTGGGAATTGACGAAGTTATGCATTTTTTTCTTCTAACCCCCCCCCTCCCCCCCCCCTCTTAAGGCAATTTTTAATTATATCAAAAATCTGTCATACATAAATTTTCGGCCCTTCTCCTAGAAGTAATAATAACTTCAAACGGATTCGATACGTATCATAATTAAGAAATTATGGGTTTTTTTTCTGTTTTCACAAAAAGGCCCCCCATCCCCCCCCCTGGTTCGATTTTGTCCATTAACGAACTTGACCGAGATTTTATGCCCCTTGATTTTATGTATCAGTTTCGAACAGATGCGGGAGTTGGAACCGCTTACTTCGAAAAATAACTTGTTTGCAGGCGGAGCCGGCAGGGGTTTTTTTGTTTTTAATTTTTTTGCTATAACGGTTGGTCCTATAAAAAACTTGTCAATATAAAAGTTTTAGATAATATTAAGAGGATTTATAATAAATTTAAGCGGATTTGAAATCTTGGGAATTGATGAAGTTATGAATTTTTTTCTTCTAAACACCCCCCCCCCCCCTTCCCTCGCTTAAGGCAATTTTTAATTATATCAAAAATCTGTCATACATAAATTTTCGGCTCTTCTCCTAGAAGTAATAATAACGTCAAACGGATTCGATACGTATCATAATTAAGAAATTATGGGTTTCTTTTCTGTTTTCACAAAAATCCCCCCCATCCCCCCCCCCTTGGTTCGATTTTGCCCATTAACGAACTTGACCGAGATTTTATGCCCCTTGATTTTATGTATCAGTTTCGAAAAGATGCGGTAGTTGGAACCGCCTACTTCGAAAAATAACTTGTTTGCAGGCGGAGCCGGCAGGGATTTTTTTTTGTTTTTAATTTTTTTTTTAGCTATAACGGTTGGTCTTATAAAAAACTTGTCAATATAAAAGTTTTAGATAATATTAAGAGGATTAATAATAAATTTACGCGGATTTGATATCTTGTGAATTGACGAAGCTATGATTTTTTTTCTTCTAAAACCCCCCCTTTTTCCCCCCCGTGGAGCCATTTTTAATTATATCATAAATCTGTCATACATAAATTTTCGGCCCTTCTCCTAGAAGTATTAATAACTTTAAATGGATTCGATACGTATAATAATTAAGAAATTATGGGTTTTTTTCTGTTTTCACAAAAAGCCCCCCTACCCTCCCCCCCTTGGTTCGATTTTGTCCATTAACGAACTTGACCGAGATTTTATGCCCCTTGATTTTATGTATCAGTTTGTAAAAGATTAATGCAGAATTTTTCCAGTTATCGTGGTCAGAAAAAAGTGACATAGATAGATAGATAGATAGATAGATAGATAGATAGATAAACTTTTGAACTGGGGGTGGTTTTGGGTTCTGGGAGTCATGATCGGCGTAGATCTGCAAAAATTTTTCAAAATGTCCAACTTAGGTGAGAATGTAATAGGTAGTATTTCTTACGAAATCTACCTAAAAGGAAGTATTTCAAGAAAATCTTTAATTTTCGCTATCAGGGCATTTTTTAGGTAGATTTCGTAAGAAATACTACCTATTACATTCTCACTTAAGTTGGAAATTTTGAAAAAAAAAATTTATGATACACTAGCTTTGCACTCGTTTGTTGTTGAAATATGCCAATTGGTATTTGTGTGCCTATTTTTATTAAAGAACTGCTACAGATGATTTAAAAATTACTAATTAAGCTACGTTTTGAGTAAACATCATTCTTATTAGGTGAATGTGAGACTTAAATTAATGAGAAAACCCAAAATTAATTCCAAATAAATCGTAATTTAGTATATATTTTGAAGGTTTTCCGCTCATTTAATTTTTTATTTAAAATTTCGAAAATTTTAGAAACCGTTCAAAGCGCGAATTTACATCTTAAAAGTAACCACCATGCCAAATTCCCAGCTTCTACATCAACTATATCACAGAAATTGCAATTTTAGAAGGTTTTTTGCTCCTGCACATTTTTAAATTTCGAAATTTTTTTTAATTGTTCTGTGGGTACATTTAGTAACAGCCATGTCAAATTTCAAGTTTCTGTCCTATAATTTTCGATAAATCATTGTTTAGAATGTTTTTAGAACGTTTTCCGCTCATTTCACACTGTTCATTTTCAAAATTTTTAGAAACCGTTTTTAGAGAGCAATTATATCTAAAAATAACCACTATGCCACATTTCATGTTTCTAGTCCCGACAGCATCACAACACAAACATCGCAATTTTAGAAAGTTTTTTGCTTCTGCACCCTTTTAAATTTTGAATTTTGTGAAAGCTGTTCTGTGAAAATATGTACGTCTTAAAAATAACAAACATGTCAAATTTTATGTCTTTATCCCTAGTAAATCTAAATAAATCGCAATTTAGAAAGACTTCCTCACATTTCCCACCTTTAAATTTCGAATTTTTAATAAATTGTTTATACCCAGCATCTGCATCTTAAAAGTAACCGATTATGTTAAATTAAAGTTCATAACCCTAACAATCCCGACTAAATCGTAATTTAGAACGTTTTTAGAGAGTTTTCCGCTCATTACATTCTTTTACATTTCGAATTTTTCACAAAACTTTCTTAGTGAGCCTTTACACCAAAAAAGTAACCACCACGCCAAATTCCAAGCTTCTACACCAACTGTATCACAAAAATCGCAATTGCAGAACGTTTTTTGCTCCTGCACCTTTTAAATTTCGAATTTTCAAAATTCTATTCTGGTCGATCATTTACGTCTCGGAAGTAACAGCCATACCAAATTTTAAGATTCTAGCCCTAACAGTTCCAAAATAAATCGTAATTTAGAACGTTGTTGGAACTTTTTTCGCTTATTACACCCTTTTAAATTTAGAATTTTTTAGAAACCGTTCGTAGCAAGTATTTACATCTCAAAAGTAACCACCACATCAAATTTCAAATTTCTAGCTCCAAATCACAAAAATCGCAATTTTAGAACGATTTTTTGTCCTCCACCCTCTTGTGGTTTATTGTACTGACATAAAATATAGCCTATGTTGGAGCAGAGATCGTTACCAGCATTTTGCCACCATTAATTTTTAAATCGGTTCGGTACTTCCTTCCTGAGATTACCCCTACGAACAGACAAACAAACAGACATTGCTACTTTATAATATTAGTATAGATTATCACAGAAAATCTCGCTCACGAGATTCGTTGTTTGAATTGAGTAAATCACGTATATAACAAGATGCTTTATGCAAATGAGTCTGTTTCTCATTTCGTTGTGATTTAAAGAAAATGACAACAAATAATTTTAATTGAAATAGTCTTAAAACATTTTTGGTTTTTATGCCTTGTATATGTGGAAAAATTGAAGTTTTCGAATTTAAAATATTCGGAGTTTCTTCGTGGTATTATATAAGTTAACCTTTTAACACACAGAAAAATCTTTAGAAAAGAAAATAATGTAACTATAATCAAACCCTTTTTAGAGTGTTTCAAAAAACATCATAACATTAGATGCATAAATTATTTCGTTACAATATTTTGCATTAATAGCAAAATGTTAAACAATTTATATTGAGGAAAACTTGAAAATATAATTCAAACCCATATTCTACTTTTAATTATTAAACTAGATGGAACCCGTCAAAACTTGACGGCAAACAACTTGATAGTACCATAAAAATAAAATTCATAGCTGTTTGAAAAAGTTTGAAATTTTTGCAGAATAATTCAAATAAAATAAGAAAAACCATTCTGTCCATAGCAGGGATCGAACCCACACGATTATCGGAACAGAGAAGAAACGCGCCTTATACCACTCGGCCACCGTTTTCGCATTTGAGTGTGCTCTAAAACTGGTTAGGTTCTAGATTTAAGTTTACGCATGCGTAAATAGAGCAAATTCGTGTGAAAAATGAATTTGACGGAAATCCTTTTTCGTGTTAATACCGGCTGGTTATAAAATAAGTATCCCTATTTGGAGCTGTCTGTAGCTTGAAGGAATAGCAGGAATGAAACCAAAATAGGTACACTTACTATTCGAGAAGGGGGAAGAAGAATGGAACAATAAAAAAATTAATTGCAATAATCGCCGACAGATGGCGCTTTTGAGTGTGAAATGTAATGTGTAATATTGTGTACCGTGGAGGTGTAATAAACCTCAATGACTTTACTGCATATCATAACATGTATGAAACATCATTCCTGATGCATTACATTCCGCACTTGAGCACGTTGTGCACAGCCTGGATTGTGTCCTCTACCACAATGACCATGTGGAACCTGAACATGATCGCGGTAGCGCCGTGCAAAAGAGTAACCACGTTGTAAAGATTCCATGATGTTGTGTGTTTTGAAATGGGGTAGCGTGGAACCGTTTCACAATGGATCAACTTCATTAAATATTTCAGAACAAATTTTAATAAAAAGCGTTCTCGAAATTTCTAGAGGTAAAAATTATTTACAACAATTTGTTTAGCTGAGTTCGCTCGACTTGTAATTTATAGCAAATCACCGAATAGTCCAGTCTTTTACAGTAGTTTTAAAATCTTAAAGACTAACAAGAGCTACCTTTTCACTCTCCACTAAAAGTCCAATCCAAGGCTTTTGCGTTGACTTCAGAGAGATCGCACTCTCTCTTCAAAAATCTGTCAGCAAACCTTTCCTTCCCCACTTGGTCGGGAATCCATCCAGAGATCAGTGTCTTTTCACCAACACTCCTCTGCTCTCCAAAATCTAACTGTCTCCCCCGATTCTCTTCTCCGGTCCGCTTGCTCGAACAAAAGATTCTCCGATCACCAATCAAAAAAGTTTTAGTTTACGTCATTGGATAAAGCTTTCTTTAGGGAGGTCTTACTGAACTTTTAAATGTTCTCGCAGGAAATTTTCCCGCGATCCGAGACCCACATATAGACGGTCAGATCAGAGAAATATTTGCTGTCTAGCAATTTCAGTTTCACAAGATTGATCGAAGCTTATCTTTTCGACATAGGCGACATTCTGTAACACCACAGAGAAGCGTGAGAAAAGTTTTCCACCTCTTGGGAACTTCTATCTTTGATTACTCTTACTAATTAGCAGACTGTGAGGGATTTAATGAATTCATCACAACGTTCACTGTGACATTTTCCAATAAATTAGGTGTGCCATTCGGTCTGCGCCTTAATTTTTTGTTCTTGTATTACACATTACATTTCACACTCAGTAGCGCCATCTGTCGGTGATTATTGAAATATTTTTTTTATTATTATTCCTTTCTGCTTCCCCTTTCTCGAATAGTAAGTATACCGATTTTGGTTTCATTCGGATCATTCCTTGGAGCTACAGACAGCTCCAAATAGAGATACTTATTTTATAACCACCCTGTATATAAGATAATTAAATTAGTAGCATCCAAATGATTTCTAACTCGAATTCTAAGCAAAACAGAAACAAAATTCACACTTCTAAGTAAGCTAAGAAATCTCGGGTTGACTTTAAGCAAAAATTTCGGGTTCTGGTCGACTTGTACCGGAACCGTGCAGGACCTTAGCACTCTGTATAATCTTTCTTTGCACTATACTAGTTTCATATTTCAAACTTGAAAGGTACCGTGATATTCCAAAAAGAAACGTACATAAAACATGTAAAAAAGTGAAATAAAACATTTTAAAAGCTTCTTTTAAATATTATTTCAGCATGAAATGATTCGACTAAAATATTCCCTACATACAGGTTATTTTTCATATCCTCGTAATATATTTTTCAGTGTCATAGTCACAAATAAGCGTTTTTTGGAGTTATGAACAACCGAGCATACTGAATACATGAATACCAACTATGAATTTACATTTCAATATGTGTTTTCAGTATCATGTTTGCTGAAAAAACATTTTCCGTTTATTTTTATTGAATGTTACTTTTCGAAACGGCTATCCTATATGAGAAGCAAGGTTAATTCTGTGGATTTATTTTATGAATTTCAAAATAGGCAAAATTGTTAAGGAACTTGTAACCTTGTTTATCTAAAAATATTCATAGTTTATCTTTATGTAAACTTCTTTATCTAAAAATTAGAAGCCTCGTATGATATGACAAAGATACATAAAGTGATTCTAAAATACGAGGGAAAGTCATTATGTAAGTGACAAAAGATAATTAAATAATAACTTACAATGATATTCACTTCAAAACTATTTTTATTTCTCAACATATTCTCCACCATTATTTATGCACCTATATCACCGTTTTATCAGTGTCCCAACACCAGCTGCATAACATTCTTTGGGTTGCTGTCTCAGCCACATTAGAACTTCAAGTTGAACCTTTTCATCATCTGGGAACATCATCTTGCAACTTCTTCAACATCCTCCATACAGCTTCGACTTAGCCCCAAGCGAGTTTCATCTGTTTAGTCCACTAAAAAACCATCTTGGAAGCAAGATGATGGTCACAGATGATGAAACGGTTCAACTTAAAGTCCTAATGTGGCTGAGACAACAACCCAAAGAAAGTTATGCAGCTGGTGTTGGGGCACTGATAAAACGGTGATATAGGTGCATAAATATTGCTAGAGAATATGTTGAGAAATAAAAATAGTTCTGAAGTGAATATCATTGTAAGTTATTATTTAATTATCTTTTGTGACTTACTTAATGATTTTCCCTCGTATTTGTTAAAAGGGAAAATTAAAATCATACGACAAACAACCAATGTAATATTAATACTAATGATCGTTTGTTCGAAACAATGCTGTAAACGTATTGTAAATATTATCAAATGTTTGTCCTTTCTTGTAGTCAAAAATATGTTTGATAAAGAAAAAAAATTCTCATTTTTATTTTGCAAAAAAATATTTTACATGAAACAGTTAATGTTACAATTAACAGTTCTGTTTAACAAATAGTATTTGCTACTTTTACAGAAACATGCATTATTTTCTTTAAAAATAAATAAATAAATAAATAAATAAATGAAATTGATGTGCGAAAAAAATAAAAATCAATGAAAACATTTGAAATCAGATTTAACAAGAATGAGCAAACAAATTGCGTTTCTTCACCAGATATTTTTTAATTTTACAAATGATGGAAATTTTCAACGTTTTCAATTGACAAACTCTTTGTATTTTTTCTTTGTCCCATTATGATACATCTTTATTGAAGTCACACGTTTTATTCAAAATTCGGATTTCGGACTCGTGATTCGCCCCCCCCCCTTTTTTACGCGTAATTGACTTGACTTGAAATCTCGACTATAAAGTATTATTATTATTATTATTATTATTATTATTATTATTATTATTCCTGCGTAAAACGAGACTATTGAAATAAAATATTTCCAACTAAATAATAGCTCATTCAAAGTTTATATGATTGATTTTTTTTTCTACTTTTATTTAACAATCCCTTGTACTATTATTTCCGTTACTGGTATAATATTGTTACTTTGTAGTCGTTTGTTCCGGACAATGCTGTAAATGTATTGTAAGTACTATTCAAATGTGTTTCCTTTCTTGTATTCTAAAGGATGTTTGATAGAGAAAAAAATTATCATTTTCACTTAGCGAAAAATATTTTGTATTTGTCAGTTAATGGTACAATTGACAGTTTAATTTAACAAATAATATTTGTTATTTTTACAAAAATACGTCTTTTGCCCATACAAAAAAAAAAAAAAAAAAAAAAAAAAAGATATGAAAAGCGATGAAATTGCTCTGAATGAACGATTCCATGTTTTTCTCCCATTTTGAATTTCAATATAAAAATTATCATTTCAAAACAATTGCCATTATCTTATACAGTTTACTTTTTTTTTTTTTTTTAAACTTTGGTGTGGAAAAACTAATAAAAAACTAATTAAAAAATATATTTTTTTTATTTAAAACAACTGCATATTTTTATAAAAGTGTTTATAATAACTGTATAGTTATTTTTTGTATATTTTTAAAAGTTGATTTTGTATTCTTTTTTTACAGGTGAGTGTTAAGATATTTCTTTTCCTTCTTAAAATGTTTTGTTAAAGGTATGTTCATTTTTTATTCATTTGTCTCTCAGTTTCGCACAAATTTTAACCATATAGTTTGTGCATGTCTATATCTGCATGTTTAGATTACAGTGTAAAACATAATTAAATGAAGTAGATGTTACTTGGATATTATAAATTATTGTATTTATCTTGTAACATCATTCTGTCCTTTGCAAGTGTACCATTGATTTTAATGAAAATAATAACTTAAAAAATAACCAAGATCAGAAAAACCGTGCTCAAACATTGTAGTCTAAATAATATTTTTAACATAGTACCAAGTACAGTGAAAACCGATTACAACGAAGCTGAAAAGAGCCTAAAGAGTTATTCGTTAATACGTGCACTTCGCTATAAACGATTTCCTTAAAGCATTTTATGTATTAAAGCAAGAAGCAAATGCCTTAATATTTCAGAGGAAATTCGACCTTACTGCACATGCCTCAACTTTTTATGAACGGTGAATAAAGAAGAAAATAGAATTAAGAAGAATCAAGAGAGCTGGGGAAAGAATAGCTCGCCTATTGACCTGCATTGCTCACAACCCTACCCCTAGGAAATACTTCTTCTAAATTCTTCTTAATTCTATTCTTACTTCCCCTTCCTGTAGGGAGCATCCATTCTTCCACCTGCTTTGTTTGAGAAAGGTGTGAAAAAAAAGGAAAGGGGGGTAGAGGAGAAGAAAGGAATTTTACTTTTTTTGAAGGCAGGAATGGAAAGGAAAATGGGGGGGGGGGTCTACCCTTCTATAGAATTTGAAAAAGGGTCGGTTTTCTAGGTCGGGGGAAAAAACAAATTTATTTTACAACCAGATAACAATATTTCTGACGTAATTTTTACACGGGCTGTAAAACATTTATATTTATTACTATTAAAAATTTCAAAGGGTTTCGGCAACAAAAGCTTTTTTTATGTTTTTTACGAGCACTTTTATCCCTAATTATCAGTATTTTTTATTTGGGGTTCATTTAAGGTTTTTCCAGGGCAACTAGTTAATAATTTATTATACAAACCTAGGTGTGCCTCTATGTTAATGGGGCTCAAATCTAGTGTTGCCAGTGTCCAGGGGACACGGTACATCCCCAGTGTTGAATCAGGCGTTGGCCCGAGAGAGACATCCCCCGGCCGGAGATGCAGAAATCCCTCCCGGACAAAAATTTCTGAATCACATAAGTCACTTAAGTGCCATTTTAAGTAACATTTCAATACTTAAGTCCTGATATTCAGAAGTCCAACGACCCGTCCTGGGTAATTCCTACGCGGATCCAAAGTCCCGATTTTGCAATATACAAAACTATGTTCAATTTTTTACTTTCGTTGTACTATTCACTCAATTTCATTGAGTGAAATTTCATTGAGTGAAATTTCATTTGTATTGAAAGACTTAAAAGATTGTAAAATCCAAAGAAAAATTACACTCTCAGAAAAAAACTGTAAATTTATGAGCGTTTGCCCTTCAATTTTCACGGGCAACAGCCTTATTTGATGAAAAACGGTCTGGTCCACTCAATAAGCGGCCTTATCCCTTAGATACTTAGAAAATTAAGAGCAATCCACATATTCTTACAGTTCTAGCCCATATGTTAGCAAAAATACGCTGCGACCCCATACATTGTCCTCCGCTACGGTGTAACCCTTCATTTTACTCATGTTTCGAAAATTTTAACCCACCAAAACAGCGATTCTGTGATGATTATCTAACGTGCTACGTGCTACGGAACAGTAATCAAAATGTTATTGTGTTTTAAAGTGCATTATATTTTGTGCATTATAATGCTATATTACTTTGCCCCGTAAAATTACGGGCTGCACAAAATGATGGGCATGGATTTTTTTTTTCTTTTTACGGGGCATGACTGGAATCTCTGCTGCCGGCCTCTGCCCGTAATTTTACTGCAATTTTTTTTACTGTAATAAAAATAGTGTAATAAGAATCTTTAACTTAAAGATACTGTAGGTTTTAGTTCAGAACTTTTATACTAGCCCTAGACAGGTATAAATTAATTGTTCGGGAACTATAATTGCTGTAATCTCTCTCTCTCTCTCTCTCTCTCTCTCTCTCTCTCTCTCTCTCTCTCTCTCTCTCCGAATCTGCCGTGTTATTGAATGACTGAATCTTTTTTCTAATAATTTCAAGAATAAATATGGAATGGAGTATTATTTTATTAAAAATTACAGAATGTGTTCTGGCATTTCATCTAAGTAATGAAACGCTAAATCTTGCAAAGTAAGATTCGATGAATAACCACTTCTCTGTTTTCTTCTTTAAATTATTAAATGTAGACAAGAAAAAATCGATACATTTTATTAATACATTTACGATTTTTTAAATGAAAAATCGTATTTTTATTTGATAATATTTTTTCTACTTTGTGTTTCAAAACTATAATTCAAAACTATAATTGACACCAAGATTTACGAACGAATATATTTTAAAATAATTAAAAGCTTTCCTTCGTGTACCTTATAAATTCAAAATTTGATTCTAAAATTGTGGTGTCATTGTGGCATTTTGGGATTAAAATTAAGTGGTATATATAATATACCGGCGCCCTTCAAGGGGTTAAAGTATCACAAAATCATCACCAGAAATAGCAATAGAGTAGATTTTTTTTAAATTCAGACTCCATGGGGGGCCGTAAAGAAATTTCAAATTATACAAAAGTCGAATTAACCCGAACATGCCATTTTAAATAAAACGCAGAAAGGAGGTAATACGAATAAATACAACATTCAATGGTCCTTACATTTAAAATCATCATTTTATTACAAAGATTTCATGATACAGACAAAAACACTTTTTCGAACCTAATTTCAGCAATCAGTAAAATAGAGACAAAAGTAAGCGTCAGATATGTTCTGTTCTCACATACAAAAATCGCGTATACCATATAAGTAATAATTTAATTGAGTTTTTTATGTTATTAGTTTTATCAGTACTAACATTTGCGGAAGTTAACTTACAGAATTACAATTAAGAACTTAATTTTACATACTTTGAATTCAATAGTTGCATAAATTTTAAAGCTTCGAATTAACCATGAGAATTCGAATTAGAGAGCAGTTTTTAACATTGTTTTAACTTTACTTTCAAGGGGGTGACTCTTATTCGATTTGCCGAATAATTCGAATAACCTAAATTCGAATTCAACAGAGTCTACTGTAAAAAAAAGTAGTATACGATTTTTAAAAACTATGACTTTTCTTGCAAAAAAAAATATGTTACAAAATTTTTATAGAGTGAATTTTTCCTTACTTTTTATTTTCCTCCATTCATTTTATTAACACTTTCCAACATAGTTGAAAGCGTTTGTGGTTTCAGTTTGTCTGTTTGTCGTCAGTCTGTGCTCTAACTTTCGTAAATGTAAACTGATTGTCATGTAATTGATATATGTTATTGATATTTAGTATGGTATGTTCGCTAATGAAAATGAAGTGAGTAGCATTTATAGTTCGTTTATAGAAACGTTCAAAAAAGTTCTGTTACATTAATGTCTAGATGGGGAAAAATCGTTTGCGGTGTATTGTAATAATGTTACACTATTACAAACATAATGAAATTGATATGGATTTATCAGGAGCACTGAAACATGCATTCTGTATAATATGGGCAGCAAAGCATTTATTATTCATTTACAGGGCCACATAAAATAATTCAGTTACATAATGGTCTACGGGGTAAAACGGCTTGCAGCTTATTTTAATGATGTTTGCTTGCTCTAGAATATAACGTGTATAGCATTTATAGTGACACGCAAACGATTTTGCTTACAGTATTACCTATTAGTGATAATTGCTATGGAAGTATGAGTTTCCAGTTATGGTATATGCATTTTTAAGTTTAACTAAATTTTTGCATACTACGTGGTGTGTATAAATTTTAACTAAATTTTTCATACTACGTGTTGTGTATAAAGTCCATAGATCATATACAGGTCTACACACTATTAAAAATTTGCAACAAACTGTCCTGTCATTTGACCGTTTCTATGGAGTATGGTTACATAATTATAATTTAACACTATTCTGATCATATTATTTTCCATATTATGGTCAGAATAGAGTTATATTACGGTTATGTAACCGTATTCTATAAAAACGGTCAAATGACTGGACAGCTTGCTGCAAAATTTTAACAGTGCACAAAAGAATTTGTAATCATTACTGTGTATCGGCGTGACTTGCTTAAAGGTGATTTTTAATTAAGCTATGCATTTTCTAGGTGAACAGTATTTAGTATACTAAGAAATGTTTGTAAAATATAAATAAATTGTGCATATGTGTGCCAATTAATTTTTATTTCATAAAAAGACGCTGCATTTAAAAAAAAAATATCTCATGAATAATTTTATTTGTTTCAATTTTATTCTCTTAAGTTACTATTGCCTCAGAATGAAATGCGTATAACACATTCGAGAGCTATACTGTATGAGTATTGCAATTTTTATGGGTATTTGCATTAACTATAGAATATTATGCAAAGTTTCAGCTAAACAATGTTTTGAAAGATCTAGATAAATTCAAAATTATTTTTTTCTTTTTCCTCACAATAACTTTAAAACGTAAATTTCATTAATTTTTATTATTCATCCTAATATGTTTGTTTTTGATTTTTCAAAAAAATATATCCCCCCCCCCCCTCCTCTTTAACGCAAAGCTTTTCGACATATTCACGGACTCATTTTTAAACGTAAACGCATGAAATTGGCATCTTCTCTGGCAGTGATTTCGAATCCAATAGCTTTTTTTCTTTTTTTTTTTTTTTTTCCGATAAATGTAATACATTTTGATTACAAACCTAACGAAGATCATCCCCGCATAGGGCTGTAATGTCCGAAGCTCAAAACGCCAATTTTGAGAGCAATTTCTTAAAGATTATTTCCTCCGAGACGTGGGGTTACTGTGGCAGCGACCTGTGTCGTCGACACTTTGTAAATTGGTTTGGGGTCCGCGGCCCAGGCCGATCGCAGCACCGCGGCGAGACAAAGCTGCTGGTGCGTTATAAGCCCTTCAGAGACTTGGGAGCAATGGTCGGAACGCGAGCCGGCGACCTCAGTGGGCGCCTGGCGGCGCGAGCTCACTTTCCCTTTATCGAAAACGCTATTCGATTACAGTTTCTGTATAAGAGTACCTGCTAATTTCATACTTCTAAACAGCACCGCAGCAGCAACTCTATTTGGCGCCTGGTGCAAAGATTTTTATTCTGTTTTCTACCAATCCGTCATCCGTGCAACAGTAGTGATAACTGAAAACGCCTATCTTGCTTAGCGCCTCGTGCCGGCGCACCACTTTAGTTGTGGCTCAGTTTCTAAGATTAAAAATGACTTCGTGAATGTGTCAAAGTGAGCATTCCGATAACTTTGTTTGTTATTATTTTTAAAATATACCAACAATTTAAATTATTCTGAAGTTTTATTTATTTATTTATTTTAATACCTTATTTTCTTTATTTCTACGCAAAAATATAAATAAAATGTTACTTTAAGAATAAAGTAAGTTAAATATATTCATAAATGAAAATATTAAAAAGAAAAAAAAATCGGGATTTTATTTGAACATTAGTTTTTAAGATAGAGTGCCCACAAAATTTTTATCACATACAGACAGACACACAAACAAACTCACAAACAGACACAGATATTTTCTGAAAGTGTTCATATCGTGTTTAGCACCTTCTAAAATGTATAAATCCGTCGAAAACCGGAAGTCGAAAATTTTCACGAATCCAATACTTCTTGTAAAGATAGAAGAAAGTAAAAACATGAAAACTAAAAATGCTTAAACCTGTTTCAGATATATTAAAAATGATAATTTCTTCAGCTTTTTGATTTGTATTCTAGAGTTGAAGATATTTCAAAGCTTTTTAATTTGAATTTTTAAAGTATATTTAGTTTCCTAATTTTATTTTATATCAGCGTAATAATAATAATAATAATAATAATAAACTCATTTAGAAAAGAAAATTTTTCATAAATGCAATACCATTAATAAAGAAATATGCTTGTGTCTATTTATTATTTTTGTAGTATTTAGAATTTTTTATACCAATCAACAATAAAAGATTCATAGTAAACAATATCCATAAACAAATTTTAAAACAATATTTTATTTAAAATTAAAATTATAAAAAAAAGTATTTGTAGTAATGATTACACTTTTAAAATATAGGTTTAAAAGATAAACGCATAGCTGAAAATAGTTTCAGAATTTTCCTAATTATTCGCATTCACATTTTTTAAAATTAATTTAGTATAAAAAAAATTACAATGTCAATAAAGTATTACGCGTTTCTACATGGCTGAATTAGTTTTGTTTTTGAATAATCTCAAATGTAAATTCCAGATAATCTGCAATCGCACAATGAAACATTTTTTTTTATAAAGAAAAAAGAAGAAAAAAATAGAAAGAGAATCGGTTAAAAGCAGCTGATAAGATTATACAAACAGAAATAAGCAGAGGAAACACAAAACGAAACTAAGGTCGCTTTTCCTTCCTATTGATTTTCAACACTATGAAAGTTCGTCAATAGATGCCGCTAGGAGCAGCGTTCAGGTCTATGTCACATGACCTCGAATATCGACCAATGAACACTGGGACGAGTATGAATCAATCGTATGCTGTTTTTTTTACTTTATTACAGAAAGCTTGCGTATACGATTTGATGTAAAAGTCGCCGCGCATACAAGGATTACATCCGTTAAAGTTATATTGTGATTAAACATGTGCATTGTGATCATGTGTTGATAAATAAAAAAAATGTGTTCAGGAACATCAATTCTCAGCCATGTTTCTTGCTAGCTTGCTACAAACTATACCAGGGCTAGCTTAGGTCGGCTGTATCTGCCTTGCGGTAGTGTTTGGCCTTGGATGTAAGATCTTATTTTGTGAGGGTTTATTGTGTGTTGAGTGTGGACTTGTGCATAAAAAAGAAAAGTAAGTTATTTTTTTATTTATCTAACACTGTTAACTTGTTTACATTTTTTAGAAGTGTCTTTGAAGCGTCCGATTGTTGTAACATAAACAATATTCAAAGGGAAAATGTATTAATAATGTAAACTGTAAAAAACCCTGCATCAAAAGCCATTTTCTTGTTTAAAAATTATTATTTTTATTATTAAGAAGCTCTTGTGAATTGCTGAAGAATATTTCTCAATCTCGTACAATTAATTATATTTATAAAGTTTATTTTTGTTCAATCAGTTGGTTATGAATTTCTAATTGAGATTATTTTGGAAATGGTGTGCTTGGGAGGATTTTGAAAATTTCATCAATCTGTGCGTTGATATAATATAACTATTCTTATTTATGTTTTTCCATGAGATAATTGGAAGAAATATTACACAAAATAACTTATTAAAAAAAATCTTGAATAATCTATAGTGCCAATTCTAAAAGCATGCAATAAAGGTTATTTTCTTGTTGGTCGATCTGATATATATCTTTATAATTCAGATTAACTCTTTTTTTTTGTATTAAATTGCTCAGGAGAATTCAGTGTTTCTATTTTGACAGCTTTTATTATATTTTTTCTTGTAAATGGAAGAGCTTTGATATTGCACAAAAAATAAAATAGTTGATTAAAAAGCATGTTGATAATATCCGATGAATTAGTTTAAAACTGTTTATCTCATAAAAAAATGATCTGTTTTAAATATTTTTATTTTTATTGTGCTTAAAAAAACCACTAAAGGGTTTTTTACTTTTTAACTGTCAATTAAAAAGTCTTATTTAAGCAAGAACATTATTTATCAGACATGCACATTCGTTAGCGTGGTTTTGTTAAGGCTGTTTTTGAATCTTTCATATTTTCCCTTGCTTGAAAACATTTTTCAGGCAAATTTAAGACTGTCGAGAAATATTTTCATTCATAAATACATAAGTTTTTCAGATGCCCCATTCAGTTTTTAAATGACTCGGTTTATCATTTTCTTATAATGTGATATGTCCCTGATTATAGTTCATTTGATAATTGACTAATATCGTTTATTATGTTTTTCCTTATAAAGTTTAAACTTAGATGATGTGTTCTAAATATAGGTACTTTTTACATATGAATAAAATAGAAAGACATTAAGATAATTAACAATCTGATTATTTACAACACATAATGCTTTAGTTCCTGAAAAAATTATTTAAAATTTCAATTTTAGCGATTTTATTTTATTGCTATTTACTTTTTCTTGCATATTATATAAAGAAGGAAAACTACATTAAGACAGAAATCTGGAATGAAATATTGAGTTTTTGGTGACTGTGTTCGAATTATTACTGTACAACTAATTTAATGAATGGCTTAATTTATAAATTAATATGCATATGCCAAAAGTAAAAATAGCCAAAAGGGGGAAGAACAATTATAAATTTGCATATGTATACATTGCATTTATAAAAAATATATCATGAGTACAATATTTAATTTTTTTTTTTTTTTTTAATATTTACAATACTTTAGTTTTTCTATTTTAAAAATATTATTTACATTTTTTACATATACATAAAGAAGGAAAACTACATTAAGATAAGATTCGGGATTGAAATATTGAATTTTTGATGACTGTGTGAATGAATTTACTGTATTAATTTAATGAAAGACTTAATTATAAAGTAATATGCCTATGTCAAAAGTAACGTTTTAATACTCGCTAAGCAATTGCAAATGTGTATAGTATAGATTAACTTAAAAAATATATACATATATGGGTCATTCTAAAAATAAACGTCCCTTTTGAAAAAAAAATTCAAATTTTTTTTCACAAAAAATGAAGTAAAAAAAAATCTTTGAGAGGATTGTATACACCTTCAAAAATAGAAATTTAATATCAGCAGCACACTTTTAAAAAAATATTATTTACTACACTTAGAAACGTAGACACATTGAATGAAAAGTGTCTCCTGTGTTACCATATTTTAAACAATCTCCCCATTTTGTCTAATGAAAGTAAAAAAGTATTTTTACAATTTTAACATTTTGATATGAATGTTCTTTCTCACTGCCACATAATTTTTTGTTTATGTATATATTTTCTCACAAAATGGACATATTATGTCCCCTGTGTTACCTTTTTAGTATTCTCACAATATAAAACTTTACATAATTAGGTAAAAAGTATAGCAATATAATAAAATCTCAGTCAAACTTATTTATACATATTAGTCATTGTATATTTAACCCTCTGAATCTTAAAAAAGTTTTTTCTTTTTGTTAAGACACAAAAAATGTCAGTAACACAGGGGACACCAAAGTAACAAAGTGCACACATGTTCAGCACTAAGAATGCAAAAATCGTAGAAATGTGCTTATATATTAATTAGAAATTTATTTCTCATATTTTCGAATGTGAACCGAGAGAGCAGCTACAACATAAAATTGGTAGTTTGCAGTAAAAGAAGCATGACGATATTTTCCACTTTCTTAGAAAAAACTAACTTTAATAATAATACAATCTGCATATTTTTTGAGTTAAAATAACATACAAAACTTTATATGCAAGTTTTAGCCACACAATGGCCTAAAAAAATAATTTAAGACCCTGTGTTACCTCATTGTCTCTTGTGTTACCAACATCATGGTAACACAGGGGACTAGTAACACGGGGGACAAAATGAAATAAAATATTATCTTTATAATTATATTTTTATAGAAACAATGCCAAAGTTATATGAATGTTTTCTTTTAACTGAGATGTACAATTTAAACCGAAATTAATTTAAAAAATATATATTATTAATGCAAATTGATGGTAACACAGGGGACACATAAAAAACACACCTACCTTCAAAAATCACTTTAGCTCAGATAATATCTTTCAAAATTTAACATATGAAATAATGACTACTTAAGATAAATGATAGCTCTAATAGAGCATGGCTGACTGTTGTTAACAACATTTAGGTTACAAATTCTTGTTATAATATTAAGAACAAAGTAGAAGTAACACAGGGGACAAATATTATTGGACACAAGAATTTTCCTTATAAAATGAAAACATATCTAAAAATATATATTTAAAGTATATAGATATAATAATAAGACTACAGAGACTTAAAAAATATAATCAGACATAGCTTTTAAAATATATATGGTGAAAAAATGATGGTTTGAAAATAAAAAATTGCTCATGGGACAAGGCTTTTTATAGACAATTTTAAGTAAAGCTATTTAAAAAGTAATAAATGCAATTTACCTAAAATTTCAGAATTGCATTAAAGAAAAATATTTCTGAAATATCTTTTCAAGTATTTGAATTTAATTTTGGAACTAAATTGTGGGAAATATAACCTTACAAAGTGTCGGACCCCAAAAGGGTGCTTTATTTTTGGAATGACCCATATATGTCATGAGTACAATACTTAGCCAATTTACCTAATATTTACAATACACTTTATTTTTTGTAGATTTTTTCCCTTGCAGAATTTAGTAGAAATTAAAAGTTAATCATTATTTATCTTGTTTACTTTATAATACGAATTTCTATGTGGATAGCAATGTCTACTTTTCCTTAATAAATAATCAAAATTATATTCGTGAGGAGAATTTCATAAATTTAATTTTACAAAATGCAATAAATTAACTATTCTTATTCAATATAAACAACTTTTTAATTTGCTGAATGTAAACATTTTTATTAGAGTGTTATAGGCTTATATTTATTAAAATAATTTTTGCTTAATTGGTATTTTATATTATTCATTATCAACAGTGGAGGTGACTTCTAGAATAAAACCTTTTTGATGTTTTGATTCCCTAAAATATTAGTTTAAATTTTTAAAAATGACGATGTTTTACAAAATGTACTTTTTCTTTGATTAAATGCAAAAGAAAAACCATCAAAATAAGTTGGAATGTGAATTGGAATATTTGCATTTTTTGTAATTGGTGTGAAGTAATATTATTTCTAATTTATGAAAAGCTTTAAATTATAAATTAATAATGCGTCAGAATTGGGAGAAAAAATTATCAAAATGTGCACAACATTAATTTCCTTCCTTAAAACAATGTTTTTTAAATTATACTTCTATAAAATATGAATGAAATAAAATACCTTTCTTGATATTTTTAAATTCCTTAAAATTTCAGCTTTGACGTTGTCTTTTAAAACGTACTTTATATATATATATAATTTTGAATTAGAATATCTATATTTTTGTGACTACTATCTGAATAAATATTTAACTTTACTAGACTTTTATAATTAATAACGCATACATCAAAACTAAGATTTTGAGAATAAATAATTAAAAATGTGCAGAACATATGAATGTTCTTTTAGAATAAAAAAAAATTCGATTTGCATTTTGTGAAAATATATTAACCTTTTTTAGTGTTTTAGTTGTGTGAATATTCGTTAAAATTTCAACTTTGACAATGTTTTGTAAAAAATAACTTTCCCAAAATTTAAATAATATAATAATAAAAACACATGAAGGTAATTAGAAATATAGTTTGAAATATTTAAAAAAAATTGTGTCTATGTGAATGAATCTTATTTCTAATTTAATAAAAGATTTTATTATAAATTGATAATGCATGTGTCGAAATTTAAATTTAGATAATAAACAATCAAAAATGAGCATAACATAAATTGCTCCGTGCAGAAGAATAATTTTTCAGATTATAGGCAATTCTCTAAGTGTTAATCTTAGATTTATGACAGTTGTAACCAGTGTTGAATTCCGGGGGGTGGCCCGGGAGGGACATTCCCTCCGGATGGTTTGAGATTTTATACTTTTAATGGTTAAAAAGTGCATCCCCCCCCCCGGAGTCTCATAAATCCCTCCCGGAGAAAAGTATCTGAATTCAACACTTGTTGTAACCCAAGTCCAGAACAGAACAACAATTACACTAAAAAAAAGTTAAAGGGGCCAAGAAGAGAAAAATGGAAAAATGTCCAGGCTTTATCAAAAAACGAAAAAAAAAGTTCGTTTATTAATAAGAGCACCTGCCAATTTAATACGTTTGCGAACAAAAAGGAATTTAAAAATGTGGCAGAAAGTAGTCAGTTTGGATTTGAAAACAGCCTTGAGACTTTTTAAGTCTTAATTATAAGATCATTTCTTTAATTGAAATATTTTGTAATTGTTAGATTTTACGTTATATAATCAAAATTGTATCCATGAATGGTTACGATATTAGAAGATGGGATATAAAAAAATGAAAAGGAAGTGTTACATAGTTTTCTTTCTAGAAACAAAAAGGGCAGGGTAGTTGTCACTAATAAAGGCACAACTAAAGCAGAAAAAAAGGCACTAGTTCAGTAAGAAAGGGCATTATTTCAAGGGGGGAAATATTGTGTTAAGTAATGATAAAAAAAAAAAAAAAAAAAAAAAACAAGATTTAATAATCTTCGTTTTTTTCATAAAAAAATAAGAAAGGTCTATGCTTTTTACAAACTTTCGGGTACATTGATTTAGAAATACTCTAGTATTGAAGAAGATTTTTACAAGAAATCTCTGGATACAACCAAGGGTGCATTTCACTAATATAAAAAGGACAAGGTGCATTTTGCCAATTTTAGAACAGGCAGGGTGCTACGCCCTTAAATAATGGCCTAGAGGGAACACTGTTCATACATTTATTTGCATAAAGAAATTTTGAAATAATTGTTGGGGCATTTTTTTTTCCTTTTTTTTTATAGTAAAAAAAGTATTTTTATTACAAATTGATACAAAAATTTAAAGGTGGTGTTATAGGCTGCGGTTACATGCAAATCATTTTCCCTTAATCCATTATGTATTATCAACAGTAGCAGTAGCCCCATAATCATTTATTTTATAAACAATGGCGTTCTGACAGTTTTTTGTGTGTGTGTGTGTGTGTGTGTGTTCACATGCAGTGGTTTAAAAAGGTGAAAACTTTTGAAATGCATTTTAAATTTTACAAAATGTTTTATAATTTCTAATATTACCATTAGAGATAACTAGTTTTTTCATTTCTAAATTTCTCTGTTAGTTACTCTTTTATTGATTGATTGATTTTTAAATTAAATTAAATTTTCAGCTTATACATTTATTTAAAAATAGTATGACTCATCCTTTTTTTTTTTACTTCATATTTTTTTCAACAAATAGTAGGTATATATATAAACTAGGGGGCTCAGCCCCCTACTCGCTAACGCTCGCCAACCCCCTGTGAATTGCAAAGCAATTCACATTGAGACCGCTACGCGGTCACAGCTCGCTTTGCTCGCTCGCCCCTTTTTATTTTTCTAGTAATTCTAGCCGGAATAAGTACTACAATAAATCATTTGAATATATGAAATTGACAATTTTTTTTAATGTAAAAAAGTAATTGAAAACTCCGTTGAAAACACAACTAAAAATGCATTTAGTTGATGATACTAATGGACATATAAAGAATTTAAATACTATGAAAAAGGATCTTGGAAACATAATTAGCACCTATAATATTGTAGAGCACGGCTTAAATTCATTAAAAAAAAAAAAAAAAAAAAACACTATGTGGTAGGAAGATAGTTTATCATCAATGATTGTTTAAATTTTGTTCAACATTTTATTCTAATTGATTATAGATTTCTGCAAAAGAAATTATTTTTACTTCAATAAAACGGCAACAGATGGCAGCAGGGCATTCTAGAAAGTTTATATTTTATTATCTCCGATTTTTTGTGTGAGTGAAATTCATAAATAAATTCTACAGGAATTCTTTGAAAAAATGAATTCATTTGAAATCAACAATATTACTCATAATTAAAAAGAGGAATCATCTCAGACGCTTTGGATTACGTTCATATTATTTTATTTTTAATAATTGCTAGCTTCAGTTTCACTGCTCTGACACTGACCGCCATATTGGAGGCGGGGCTAACACAATCTTGTCTGTTCATTGGTCTGAGCTCTGGAAACTACGATTGTTGCCAACGATAAGGTAGAAATTCAGCCCTATTTCCGCGCCACGTAAGACAAATATATATATAGATGCCTTTATAATATATAAGAAAATTTAATTAAAAAACATAATTGGAAATGTTAAATCCAATAAAATAGCTTTATTTTTGACAGGAGTTAATTCTGCTTTTAATATCTGTAATTCAAGTTTGTATATTTTTCTTATTTATTTAAAACACAAGCCGTAACACTTATTTTTCAGTTTTAATCAATGTTCTGTTGTTAAAAGTAAAAAAAGAAACAAACAAATCGAATGATAGTTCTCTGGTTATTCCTTTGTCTTGAAATTGGATTTAAAATAATCATTATCTTAAACTAAGCATATATTGGATATTGTATAAATCATCATCATGATTGCGAGCATTTTCCATTCTACATCATAGAGATTATATATATATATATATATATATATATATATATATATGTTTTTAGTTTGCAATATCACTGATTACTTTTTCTTAAAATGCATTATAGAATGAATGAAAAGTTAGTAATATAAATATTATTTTTGTAAATGTAGTTCATAATTATTTTTATGTAAGCTAGCGAATATATGTTGAATTTTCTTAGTGCAGTTATTTTTGGAGTTTTATGATTTCATCTAACATTGCCTCATAAAAGTTTAATACATAATATAACTTCGAATTTTGACGAGTTCCACATCGTAAGATAAGATTCTAAGATTGCAAATCAGAATATAATGAAAAATAGTCTAAAGAAACAAATTGACTTTTTATGGTAATTAAAATGTTGTGTATATTTGAAAAACATTAAATGTTATTTAGTTGAAAAGTAAAACTTCAGTTTTGTGTTTAAATTCTTATTTATTCTTTTATTTTATTTAAGCGAAGTTTTTTCGGAGTTATAATATATTACTAAACTCAAAACACTTCCTCTACATTTAATTTTATATTCCAGTTTTAAAACAACTTTCTTGCAAGATATATGACAGTTACAGTAACTATTTAAGACAATTGCAGTAAAAAATGGCAAGTAGTCCTAACTTTTCTATGTATATTACTAAAATTAACAAAATATAAACCAGCTATAAAGATTTATCGAACGCACAGCTGCGAAAATATGATTAATAAAATTTTACTACACAAGGCGCTTATCCAACTTGGATAGTTAGATGTTTCTCAATGATAAATTTAAAATTACTAAAGTAAAAATTCATAATTTTGTTTTCCTTATTACTTGCTTGTCACTTTAAATAAATCACATTTTCGAATCACAATGTTATTAAATTAAGGACAGATTACAACATACAGAAAAATCACATTTAGAATACTGTTCTTAGTTATTTAATGCGTTATAGTGATTGATTCTATTAATCAGTGTTTTGTGTAAGCAACATATGCTAAATTGTATATTTTTATGTAAATGTTTGGCATGGTACAATACTGATAGAAAGATAGATTTTGTGTGTGAATTTTTGGCACGTCTAGCCCCTGCACTTTAGCTACGATTTCAAAAAAGGATTGCTCTGCGCGCATGTCTCATACTTTAAAAATTTTGTTTTAACCCTTAATTGCATAGTGATGTAAATTTCCATCACTTTTTATTTAACTTTTAATAAATAAATCAACTTCTTCACCACCACTATATTTATATAGAAATATTAATCCAGTAAATTTCCCGTGAACTATGTTGCTGAACAAAGTTAAAAATCTATCTTAAAATTTCTGGTGTCTAATATTTAATATATGTATAAAAAAACACAATTGTGAAAGAAAAACTCATGCAAAGAAGGGTTAAGCTGTTTCGAAATAAGTGCGTATAACTCTGTGGTATATCATTTATCTCCAATTCTGTGGTCTTGAGTTCGAATCCAAGCGGTGGAAAGTTTTATTTCTCAATATTTATTTGAGTTATAAAATAATTTGAATGAAAAACAAAAATGTAAATTTTCCATTTTTCTATATGTTAGCGATGGAAAGTTTGAAACAAAATGGAAATAAATATGAAATTTGGTTATAAAAATTAATTTGAAGGGAAAAATGGATTGTACCAATATTAACAATTTATACAATGTGAATTTTTGGAATTTTATCGAGTTTCGTGCTTTTTAGAGATTGCTGCACAGTGAGTTTGCTGCAGCCAGTGATTTTTTTTTTTTTTTAAATGTGCGCACAGCTTTTATACATGCGTTATTGACTGCAGCTTTAATGAGTTAGTGCATTCTTTAGATTGCTGCAAAGTGAGTTCCGAGTGTCCAATGGTGTTTCTTTTGGTTAATGTGCGCGAAGCGCTCATACATAAGTTACTGACCGCTGCTTGAATGATTTTCGTGCATTCTAGAGATTGCTGCAAAACGAGTTTCTTGTGTCCAATAATGTTTAGTGTTTAAAATTGCTTTTTTAATGTTAAAAATTTGCTTTGGAACGTGAAAAAATTGTTGGACAGTTCGAATTTGAAATAGAGCCTAAGGCATAGCAAGCAGGTCAATAAGCCTTTTTACATGGTTTTTCATGAATCAGTGTACTTCCACTTGCCTTGTTATTGCAGAGGGCCCCTCAATTATGTTTTTATAATTTAAAAAATATATAGCCAAAAGACCTTTTGGGGGTTTTGTAGACCCCAGTGGTGCATATTTATGTTATAATGTTTTTATTTATTTAAATATTTCAGCCTAGATTATAGAATGGCATAATAAGATAGAATTAGAATCCTGCATCGGGTCGGATTGACACTAATTTTTTTCGTTGCGAGTCGGTTAGGTTGGGGGTTTAACTTTTGCAGGTCGATTTGACCCGATTTTTCAAAACAGTCCAGAATATTTTTCAGATAAAAAACTATATATTTGAATGTGAATGAGTCTATTAATATATATTAGTTTTACTTCATAAAAGATAAAATTTATATTAGAGGTACGATTATAGAAATTTTTGTCATTCTTTTATTAAATTATAATTATATTAAATTATGGATACATTTTCTTTTATGTCAGGTTCGGGTTGACAAAATATATATATTTTTTTGTTGTTCTCGATTTTCGACAGTTTACCGCGCAGGACTCAAGATAGATGATAGAGTAAAGTAAAACTTTTCAAAATAATAGTACACATACTACGTTAAAACTTCTGTTATAGTTTCTTAAAATAGTTCCGGAATTTCAGTGGGAAAGTAATTTTCATGGTTTGTATTACTTCACAACATTTTAGCTGACGGTTCCAATTGTATTTAGCGAAAAAGAAAATCGCTCACAAGAAAAAAAAAACCCTCCATTCATTATATATTTGCCACGCCTCTCTTGACTCACTGAGGACCTGGACCTTCCTTCCATCCTCCCTCTTTGACCCGCTTGACATCTTTTTTTCTTTTAACTTTTTTCTTTTCTTTTTTTTCCTCTGTTGATGAAGCTTACACCAGTGTTTCCTTTCTTTTGAGTGATCAAACAATGAATTTTATTTTGTATGGTAAAAACTCCGTACTATCTTCAGTAAAGCTGTAAAAGTCAAATAAAAAATAATTTGCAGTAAAGTTTCATTATCTAGTTCTCGTTGTTTCTTTGAAGAACATGCAAAATTGAATAATGATGAATGAACAGCGCCGGTGCTAGGTGTTTCGATTCAACGCCCGATGCGAATAAAATTTGGCCGCCATTTTATATTGTAACACATGGGTGACGGCTGACGCGATTTCACGTTTTTGGGGTATGTGTAACTCGGCTTGATGTCATACACGCATGTGTGGTACTTCTGCATTTTATATGTTACATTATTTCTAAAAAATATGTACACAATATTCGTATTTATACAAACAGTGTTGTATGCATATAAATATGTTTATTAGAAAGAGTATCATAATTATATATATCCATTTGTAATGTAAACTTGAATGCTGAAAATCTTTTAATTTAAATATTACAATTTGAAAGAGTAATGCCGATATGCAAGACTTCATGTTTAGAAGAAGAAAGCTAGCCGTCGTGAATATCTTTTCAGAACGCTTTTTTCTGTTTTCAGTGCCAGAAAACGTTGAAAAATCATACAATTCAAAATATCACAACTCGGTAAGTTTTGGTCATGCAAAAATGGACTGCGTACTATTTACTGGTTAGAGCATAGAAAAAGTTTTTTTTTTTTTTTTAATAGAACTTATAGGACACGTTTAAAATTTTATTGTTATTTGCCATTTAAAATTTTGTAACTTTTTAAAAACTAACGTGACGTAAATAGCTTTCAACATGATGAAGAACAACATGAAAAATATTTTTGCAACTGGAACTATACCTTTAAAATTTGCGGTTTGGAAGTTAACTATTGGTCGACGATAAGATTAGGACACCCTGTATATCTAACCAGATAATAGGTTATTTGTCAATTTCAACTCGTTTTGTGAAGGGTTTGACTTGAAGATAGAAAGGTTTTGTGAAATGTTTGTTTTTTAAAGGAAAGAATTTTGTGAAGGTTTAAGATGAAAAAAATGTGAAAGCTCTTTTAAAGTAATCAAATTCTTCCTACACAGATCCCTGGAAATTATCTTCATTCCTTGTTCCTCTCCCTCCTTCCCCCTCTTCTCCTTCGTATAATTACAAAATAACTCTTGACATATTTGATATACGCAATAGATGCATTCAATGTCCTTAAAAATTTTCATTATACGGCCACTTATCCTTATTACGGGAAAATTCACATACGCATTTCGTTATTTGGTTATGGCGCATCAGCGAGCATCAACGCGTAATGTCCACTATTGTCTTTTTTAGCTTTAAAAGAAGGAACAATACATTTTGTCGCGATAAAGCGACACGCTTAATCTTAACTTGTAAAACTCGAATTGATGATGCGCTATGAGGAAGCGTTTCAAGGCAAGTGGTTATTTTCGAAGTTGGTCAGTTATTAACCTTGCTCTATTTAGTTACTCGTTCTAGCCTATGGTGTCACCATTTTTAATTGCTATATTTTCTTTTCTGTTATTTTTTTATTCAAAGAATATTTAATAAATGTACGGACTAGTGAAAAATGGAAAGCAAATAAATATATCCACATAAATCTTATTTTAACATTGATACAAGTTACAATTAAGTTCCTCTTTTGTGTTTGAAGTATTGGTATATGAAATTATCATCATTTCCTAAACTGTTTCTTAAATATTAGTTTTTGGGGGGGGGGCTTCCTGTCTACCCCTTTCCACCTAGAATAAGCAATGTATTATTAGATCTCTGTTTTACTGTGCTGGATAGGGAAGTACATATGAAGTTCACTGTAAAAGGCCAAATTGGAAATTTTCATTAGTAGTCAGTGTCCAGTAGTAGCAATTTCATTCGTGGCCACTTAAAAAAAAAAAAAGAAAAAAAAATGTACTAAGCAATAAGCTTTTAAAATAAAATATATATGTAACTGTAAGTGATTACAGTAAACATAAAGGCTTTAAAACGTATTTAACGGTGACATTCTGAAGATCTGTAAGGATTAATAAACTACTTTTGCATAAAATTTGAAATACTATTTCAAATTATTCGAAAATAGTTTATTTATCATTAGAGATGTTGAGAATCAATGTAATGTTTTACATTTTATACGGAAAGTTTATTTATCATTACAGATCTTGAGAATGCTACCGTTATTGTGTGTACGCGTACGAAACTAGTCGGTTTGTTTATTGAATTTTTTACCCTTTATTTTTATTGTAATCACGTAAATAATATAAATGATTTTTTCTTATATAATTCTACAATAAACTTTTATTAAAATTTTTATTAGTATTAATCTAAATTTAAATAGCACAAATAAATATCTTAATAGGAATCTGTTTAGGAAAAAGTTGAGTACTTTTAAGTACCCTTCATAAATTTTTTTCATCTTAAAACAGGACCTTTCACAAAACTTTTTGTCTCAAAACCGAACCCTTTACAAAAATTTTAATCATAAAACAGGACCTTTCCCAAAATCCCTTTGTCTTAAATACAATATTTAAAAGGAAAAAAAACCCTGTAAACTGAATTTCTCACAAATTTAATCATTTTTAAATAAAATCTTATCTTCAGAAAGCAGCTGAAGTTACCAAATAACCTATTATCTAGCTTTTTTTACGCATAAAGGTTCTTGTTAAAAATAGATAAACAGAAACCTGCATATAACGACACTTTCACAAAATTATGACTTTTGTTTTTTTTTACAAATGTAAAAAACTTTTTATAAAAACAAGACCCTGTGAGAAAAATCGCGAAAGAACCGTAGTTAATATTAACATATTGCAACCTGCAAGAAAGAAATCATTGATGACGAGAAAATTTTATTTATCTTATTAGGAAAGGTGGCGCAGTTTTTTAATAGCCACTTTTTTCATTTAGTATGCCGTTGGCCGGCACTAATTTTGCCCTTCACCTCACTTCCCTATCCCAAATATGTAACTATATGTTTTTCGGTGTTTTTATTTTATTATTTTTATTTTTACATAATGACAAATAATTAACTTTTGTAATAATAAGTTTGTAATACCTGTTTTACTAATCGTGGTAAACATTCCACCTTATCGGCAAAATACAACGCGAGTTTAATTCGCTATAAATAAAGGGAAAAAAACTGTTTTGTCCCTGATGCCTGATCTAATGATATGAATTAACCAGTGATTATTTTTAAGGAATTACGTGTAATCGAGTTTCCTCATGATTGCTAATTAAAAGATTCAAATCAGAACTGGCTACTTTCTGGTGCATTCATAGAGACCTTTTCCTTCATTAAAGGCATAGAATTTGCAAATATTTCTTATTAGAATACAAAAAAATCATTTGGCGTTCCTATTTTTACAGGCAAAGGATCTTTCAGAAAATGTGCTAAAGTTGGCTTTTAAATTCGATTTTCAGATCGTCATAGGCAAGAAAAGGTCATTAGTAAGCAATTTACATTTACAGCGAAATGAACACAAATTTCGATTGCTGCGATTTTTTAGCAATAGTAATATTTCCAAGCTTCATGCATTTCCGTATAAAAATAACTTCGTAAATGTGTCAAAGTTTTGCGTTATTGAGTGGGGAATAAAATGGAAGACTATGTCCATTTTATTGACTTTAGCTATATAGAGATATAATAGCTGAGCGGTTCTGTAAATACATATCACTTTTGTTATAAGTCGTTTAGCTTAGATCCGATATTTTCCGATTTTCAGTTCGAGATAACATTGTCTGTGAAGAAAATTAAGAGTTTACGATGAAAATATTACCCATTACTCTAACAACATCCTTTCAAAGTACAAAACGATGCCTTCAGGCAACTAATGTTCTTAAATGGCTTGTTCCTTTCACTCCTTAAATCTCCTATTAGTGATTTTAATGTTCTTTGACCTGTTATTGTGAGTTCGTTCGTTCCATTTTGGCTGTTGTGAAAGTCTGGTTATATTTGTTGGCCAAGTTCAAAACCCTTTGACACCTCCAGATCAATTGCCTCTTCATCTGACTAATGTTAGTAATTAGTAATCCGAAAGAAAACTTGATTAGTTATTATGATACTCATTTTTCTTATTAACTGAAAATTATTGTTGTTGACTGTAAAGAGTTTTTGAAATCATTCTACTATTGTTGATTTGTGATATGTCTGAAGCTTATCTGGTTCTGGTAATACTTTCTAGATCATTCCGATGTAACGCTTGAATATGTAATAGCTTTATTTGTGATAATTGTTATTGTTAAGTTGTCAAACTGTGAACAACTTAATTTCAGTTATTTTTCTTAAAGTATATAGAAGTTCGGAATTATCTTCATCTGAAGAAGTGTTAATTGAATCATGATCCGTGCCAGCTGTTCCCAGTCTGTTCATTCCATTTTCCAATGGTAGATTTTGCTGACCAACTTCTAAACACTTTGTTTTTGACACCTCCAGATCAATTGTTTCTTCCTCTCACTAATATTAGTAATTGGTAATCAACAAGAAAATTTAATTATTTACGATAAGCTTATTAACTGTAAATTATTATTGATTACTGTATTAACGTTTTTGAAAGCCATTCTATTGTTGACTTGTGATATGTCGGTTGCTTATCTGGTTCTGGTATTTCTTTCTAGATCATTCGAATGCAACGTTTGAATGTGTAATATAATAACTTTATTTGTGATTATTGTTGTCAAACTGTGAACAACTTAATTTCAGTTATTTTTCTAAAGTATTGAAGTTCGTAATGATCTTCATTTGAAGGAGTGTTAATTGAAATCATGATCCATGTCAACTGTTCCCAGTCTGTTCGTTCCATTTTGCAGTGGTAGATTTTGCTGGCCAAGTTCAAAACACTTTGACACCTCCAAATCAATTGCTTCTTCCTCTCATTAATGATAGTAATTGGTAATCAACAAGAAAATTTGATTAGTTATGATATACATTATTAAAGCTTATTAACTGAAAATTATTCTTGTTTATTGTATTAAAAATTTTTTAATCCATTCTATTGTTTGGAAAATATTTTCATCCGAATGAGTGTGGATCATGATCTATATCAGCTGTTTCCAATATTTTCCTTTATCACTTGTTCAAGCTTTTTTGACCTGTTGTTGCGGTTTACTTTTTCCGTATATCAAATATATATTATACATTATCGTTTTACCTATATTTGATTAAAGCTAATTAACTGCAAATTATTCTTGTTTACAATAGTAAACAAGAATTCGAAGCTTTCGAAATCAATTCTTGTCTTGATTTGCGATATGTGTGTTACTGTCTCATTCTGGTATTGCTTTGTAGATCTACGTTTGTATATGCAATGATATGATTTGTGGTTATGGTTATTATTATTTTTTTAGTTCTGAAACTGTGAACAACTTATTTTAGTTTTTTTTTTAAATTGTGAAACTGTGAACAACGTATTTTATTATTATTATTATTATTAGTAGTAGTAGTAGTAGTAGTACGTTGAAGTTTGAAATGATCTTCATCTGAATGGGTGTGAATCGTGATAAGAGATGGCAAATCAATGGCAATTTCTGTGACTCGCGAAAAATATAAAACATTATAAAGATAAAATTATTTTTTTTTTGTTAATAAATAAAGTTTTATATGTATAGACTATCATAAACAATGCAATTATTTTTGCATAAATTAATAAAATTTTTCTTTTTCTGTGATAATATGGAGAGTTTTCGAAATGTAACAATTTTGTCTTTCGATATGAATTTAAAAAAACTTTATATCTTAAATTAATTTCATAAGGCAGTCACTGAAATAAAATGACGTGAATCCAAAATTGCTATGTATATTACTAAAAATAACGACATACGAACCTGGTATAAAGCATTCTGCAGCAAAATCTGATTAATGCTCTTCATCAGTCCGATCTCAAATTCCCCCTCTCTAATGTAAAACCTGTGAATTTAAGATGCATCCGTATTTTTCATATTTCTTCTGAGAAAATAAAAATAACTTATTATTATTATTACTCTTCTTCTTGAAAAGTGTTTTTCTTATTTATTTGGCAAAAAGGTTCTAAAATATGTGCTTAATTTTGGTTTATTTAAAACGTTAAAATCTTAGTGAAACTGGTGAGCTAGAAATAAGACTAACAACTTAAAATAAAACTGCGTATTTTAGAAATATTTCGTCTAATAAAAAAGAAAGAAACATCCTTCAACAAAAACGTATAGAAGAAAGTCAGTAAAAATGTTGATTTTTCGAAGAGAAACTTGAAATATCTGGATGCATTCTAATCCCGAAGGGTTAACATTAGAGAGGGAAATTTCGGATCTAACTAAACTAATAACAAGCCTTAATAAATAATTAATCCCTTTTTTTTTTCGATGAAACTTTGATTTTTATGAGTTAGATGTTGCATTAATAATAAGTTAGAAACTGGGCAATTCCAAAAAAGTGTCAACTTTGATCAAAAACAATTTTTTAATATTTTTTTATAAATTAAGTTAAAAAATATATTGAAATATATTCCAAGTTTTCAAATTAATGTTTTAGATTCAAAACGTTTAGGTTATAGCTGAAAAGTAAAATATTTGAAGTTTTGTACAAATAGTATTCTTAAAAAAAAAAAAAAAAAAAAAAAAAAAAACTGTGAAAAAGAATGTAATTTTTGTTTATTTTCTTAATAAATGAATGCATGTAGTAAAATATTTAATGGTTTACAATAGTCTTAAAGCCGTATACTTGATAATAATGCATGCAAAATAAACTAGGTAATCGTCCTCGATATCTTTTTGAAAAAGCTGTCACATGTGAATAGTTATATAATGTAATTTCTTATGATCATTTTGGATAAGTTATATAATGTAATTTCTTATGATCATTTTGGATAAGTTATATAATGTAATTTCTTATGATCATTCTGGATAAGTTATATAATGTAATTTCTTATGATCATTCTGGAAAATAAAAAAAATATGAAAATTATTAGTTCACTCGATTTTCTTTTAAATGAATGTTTAAGAGACTTTCAGTCATTCCGTCACGGTCAAATGACAGTTAATAACTACAACCCTAGGACACGTTGGTTGCTTTAAATTATAATTTTATATTGCTTATACATCATATTTAAGATATGTATTAGTTTAAAAACTGAATGGCTTATTAATTCACAAAAGTTTCCAGTTTTAAATACCAGGTTAGAGTCATGGTAGCAAAAATGTCATTCTGTCACACAATAAGAAATTACTCAAAAATGAAAGAATAAAATAGTTTTTAAAAAAAATTTCACAATTTTTTTAAATCTTTTAATCAATAACAGTCATGTGCAAACTGAAAGGTCAATTTACATTTGAAAATAGCTTCAGGGTAATTGCTTTAACTTAATTCTACAACTGAAAATGTCATTCCGTCACATATGGAATTACCCAATTACTAAAATAAAAAATCGTAGTTTTTTCTTTATTACGAGTATACACTTAATTATATTCCTGAATCAAAATTTCATTAAATGAATAGCTAATAACTATATAACAGAAAAATTACATTTTGAAATTTTGTTCCTAAATATTTAGTGCATGAAAGCGTATAAGCAGCATATACATGTAATATATATATTTAATGTAAAATTTTGGCACGTTGCAATATCGGTCGTAGATATTGTTTGTGAATTTTTGGCACGCGCACTTAAAAAAGTTCGCCATTCCTGATCTAGATCAACTGTTCCCAATACTTTCCTACCTTTCCTGCTTAGTCTTTTATAATCCGTTGTTGTGAGTTCCTTCGTTTCAATTTGCTGTTTTGAAAGTCAGATTATTTTTATCGGTCAAGTTCAAAAGACTGACGCCTCCAGACCAAGTGCCTTTTTCTTTGACCAATGTCAGTAATTAGTAATCAGTAGGAAAGCTTGTTATTAGACGGAATTATATAATCCCTGATTCGCTATTATGAAACATACTTTTACAGTTCATTATTTAAAAAAATATTCTTGTCCACTGTATAGTTTCTTTTTTAAAATTTACTCCACATTTCATTTTCGATACGTATATTTTCTGGTGTTGCTTTCTAGATCAATAGAATTTAATATTTATGTAGTATGACATAATCTAATTTATAATGAACTCTGAACAATAATTAGCATAATTTATTTTTCTTTTCTTTGAGGCATGCTGAAACACCATTACACTTTATTTTTTTTAAAGGACTATCACAAAAAAAATAATAATAATAAAAATAAAAATAAACCAGTAACCACATGTTTACAAGTCAAATATAAAAGAAAAAATATATAACAATATATTTTTATATCTACTGCGATAGAAATAATTTTCAAATGCATTTTAAGAAAACTTTAAATGCCAAAATAAGAGTAATCTTTTTTTTTTTTTTTTTTTTTTTTTTTTTTTTACATGGTTATATGTTTTTATTTTCAAAGCTAATATTTATTAGATATAGTGATTGAGCAGTTTTACCTGTGCATTAAATGTGTATCTTACACATAGCAATAAAGATAAATTGTTAGAATAAATGACGAAGATACACGGGGAATCTGGGATGTTTGAAGAACTTTATTGACATACAGGGTGATTCATAAAAGATGGGCAGAACTTTAAGGGTGATCATCACTTCTATTTTCCTTATACTGCTAATGCTATATTTTTAACATCAGAATTGCGCATTTACTATTAAACCGATTTATTAAAAAAATTTTTTGGTGATAAATATGACTTATTTCTTTGAAACGACGCAAATTTCATATGTGAGATGTAATTACCCTTTTTTTAATTTAAATTTAAAAATTTTTAATTTGTTTCCAATAGATTTCACCAGAGGGCACTACGGGTACTGCAGATTTTCGGCATAGGTTACAAAACGATTGTTTCAGGCAGTTTTTATATATTTTCTTGTTAATTGTTGTCATTATCTTGTTATAAATTTAATAAGGGGTATTTTTTACACGATATTATATAAAAAATATCGTTCAACAAGCATTTTTGCCTTTGCTGCAGTAATTTCATTCCCAGCTGCCATGTCAGAAAGACAAATTTTTCCAAATTTTCAGCAACCCTAAAACACTTCCGTTGAGATTTCCGATATCACCTTTTTCTCTACGCTTGCCTTTGAAAGGGAAGAGAACGGGAGGAGGAGGGGGGGGTTACATTTGTGGTCATTTGCTTTTCTCTCTGTAAAAGGAAATTTGTCTGCTTTGTAGAAAGCATTTATTGAATCTGGGAAAGGGAACTGTTGGTTGACCCCTGACCTCCTGACCCACTCTCTATGTTCCGAAGGTTTCAAATTTTCAGTACCACTAGGTTTGCGAAGGGATATCTTCAAAATGGGTAACTTTCTGTTAGCGAAAGTTTTACTTTCTAAAAATAAAGTGAAGCAGGCGATTTTTGTTTCTTTGATTTTTCCCTTCAAATACATTCGTTGTATAACTTTTCCCTTTAAAAAAATAGTTTTCATTCCTTGTTACCTTTAGTTGACATTGCATTAGATGTACACAATTTTTAATTGAAAGAAATTAATGTACATTTTTGTGTGAAAGAGAATTTAACGTCTAAGCAATGTAAATTGCGCCCAATGTAAATTCGACACACACAAGTAAGCCGAATACCGAATATTCGGTCGGCTGAATACTCCAATGTTCCAGGGTTAAAATATTAAAAGGTTAAATATTAAAATCGCTTTATCTCATATTTAATACAAATGCTGCCTCAATTTTAATTTTTTCTCTAACTTTTAACTTTATTCCTATTTTTATGAACATTACTTTCTCACAAGTAAACTTCACACTAAAAAGAGAAGGGAAAAAAATCTGTTTCGAATTATTAAATAAGATTATAATTGTAATACTTGTAAATAACGCTCTTAACTTTGGCTTTCTATGTGAATTAAAATAAATTAATACAAATTTCGTTTCTACCACTTTTCGTAATATCATATTTCAGATAAAGCAGTGTAAGTCTGATAAAAAATATCGTAACAATATCTTTACTATAATTAAAGTTGGGAAAAAAATTCAAGTTCGGCTTGAAGTGAAATACTCTGTATTTGAATAAATGGATTAGAACCTGGTTTCCTATACAAAAACTGTCTGAATGAAACTGTAAAGTAAAACCTATATTATAAATTCTTTGTAGATTTTTCAATTGCGTAAAATGTGTAAACTGTATCACGTCTTATTTATTTATAATCGGCTGCACTCTTGAATCCTCGAACACTTTTTTTTTTAATTTCTGAAGGAAACGGATATGTATTTCGAAGGAAACTGTAAAGTATAACCTACATTATGAATTCTTTGTATAGTATAGATTATTCAATTGCGTGAAATGTGTAAAATGTATTACGTCTTATTTATTTATAAGCAGCTCTATTATTATTATTATTATTATTTTGCTGTAAGGGTAGATCCTATAAAAAACTTGCCAGTATAAAAGTTGTAGATAATATTAAGAGGATTAATAATACATTTAAGCGGATTTGATATCTTGTAAATTGACAAAGTTATGAATTTTTTTCTTCTGAAACCCCTCTTTTTCCCCTCCTCGGGGCCATTTTTAATGATATCAAAAATCTGTCATACATAAATTTTTGGCCGCTTTCCTAGAAGTAATAATAACTTTAAACGGATTCGATACGTATCACAATTAAGATTTATGGGGATTTTCTGTTTTCACAAAAAGGCCTCCCCCCCTCCCCCTTGTTTCGATTTTGCCCATTAACGAACTTGACCGAGATTTTATGCCCCTTGATTTTATGTATCAATTTGGAAGAGATTTGTGTAGAATTATTGCAGTTATCGTGTCCATAAAAAAGTGACATAGATAGATAGATAGATAGATAGATAGATAAAGTTTTGAACTGGGGGTGGTTTTGGGTTCTGGGAGTCATGATCGGCGTAGATCTGCAAAAATTTTTCAAAAATTCCAACTTAGGTGAGAATGTAATAGGTAGTATTTCTTACGAAATCTACCTAAAAAATAAATCGGTCTCTTATCACAGTTATTTTGCAATTTATTTTTAGTTTATATAATTCCTGTAATAAATCAAACTGTGTTTTAAATTTTTTATTACTTTAAGGTGATTTTGATGTTAAAAAATAGTAGAAGGAAAACAGCGTAAAAGTTGGCAGCTATACAAACATCGTAGAATAGCTTTCACGTGTATCAAATGGTACTGTTAGTAAATGTATTGTTGCTAGCGATTTTCTGATTCATTTTTAAGCATAAAAGCATAATACAAGCATGATTATTGAAATGATTGAACAGTTCTTTATTTTCAAATAAAGGAATTACATCTTGAGCTATAGGCTATTATTGTCTAAGGACGGCAATTTTTTCCTTTCCTGCGCTGTCACGTCCTAAAATTCAGTTTAAAATGACAACTTTGACAGCATTATTTGAAAATCTTTTGCCTTTACAGGAAAATGAAAAAAATATATATTACATAGTTTCTTAATAAGTTTGTGAATAACAAGTAATATAATTTAAAAAAAAAAAAGTCAATTCCTACTTTTTAATCATAAATATATAAAATAAACCCGTGCAGCATTAATGTCCCATGTTATCTTTATTGAACATTATTTTATAATCATCGTTGCGGTATTTTATTTCTGTGGCATCACTCATTTGAGATAAATCTTTCATTTCATTTATGAAAACAATGGGAGGAATTTTTTTCTCCCATTTAAAACTAAAATTAATTAATTAAATTTAATGAATGAATTAATATTTGAAAAAACTGTATTAACATAAAGTGTCATCCACTACAAGTTTAAAAAAAATTATTTGAACTTGAGTGGATGAATAGAAAATATTTTATTAACGATTGAAAATTTGAACAAGATATATATAGAGAGAGTGTGAGCTAATAGTAGGAATTTAAAAAAATCAATTAAAAAATGTGTCAGAAAGTGCACAGTTTGGACTTCAGAACAGCCTTAAGTAAATAAAACGTATATGCAAAAAAATTAAGTCAGAAAATAAAACAAATGCATTATGTAATAATATTTAATAAAATATATTTACTGATAATTATCATATATTTAAAATTCTAAATATTTTTTGTTTTTAATTAAATTTATATTTACAAAGCTTCGCTTAATCTTGATTACTTTTTTTTTCAATTTCGGTTCGGATTACTGGGTTTCTATTGATATGGGTAAGCAGAAATATTGATGTACAATGCTCCCCCCCCCCCCCCCCCCCCAAAAAAAAAAAAAAAAAAAAAAAAAAAAAAAAAAAAAAAAAAAAAACATTGAACCATTAATTTGGATAGCTAAATACATTAGCAATTTAACTCCAAATTTGAGGAAATATAATTAAAACATATCAATATTTCGGAAATTCTGAATCTAGATCCTTTAACTTAAAAGCGTTATTGTTATTTAGCGCAGCTATTTTCCTCCTGTTACATTACAAAATCCCTTTTTAATTATAGCTAAACCCTGTGTTTCTCTCAATAACATGAGATTACAATTGACCAGTCGATATCTATTAAATTAAAAAACTGGCTTAAACCGCGCTGAGATTTGCATGGGCTGAAATATTCACAACTGGGCCCGGCCCGAATTAAGCCATCTTGTTCCGGAGTCCCCAGAAAGTAAAGTCCAAAACCAAAACCCATCCTCTGTACAGATCTATAACCAAAAGCTAATCTCTAATCTTCTAACTTACATTTACTTGGCACAGAGCCTCTGTGTTTACTCAGAATCGGCTTCAAACGGGAAGTGACGTTTCCTAGAAAATAGGGCTGCCAAGAACAGAAGTTATTCGCCCATGCGAAAGTCAGCGCCATCTATTGAGTAAAGGTGATTTTCATAATATCTGACGCTCCTTTTTAAGGGGTTATAGTACACTTAAAGACAAATAATATTAAATAGGAGACTAAGGGTCCCAGACGTATTCCCAAGGAGATAGGGGGCATTAAAGTTTAGGGTCCGAAATTTCAAATGATTATAAAACATGGAAAAATTGGTCGATTCGTTTGCGGTTTTTGCAAAAAATTTTCTTTATGCCAGTATTTTCTTGAAATAAAATTTTAAAGTTCAATTTCAAAAAATGCCGATAGGGGGCGCTTTAGACTTTGGAGTAACAAACAACTATTTTTTAACGTTATTTTTTGTATTTCTTTAAATGATTTCGAAAGCTTAGACTTAAACTTAAATTTTGATCTAAAAATCTGAGTCCTAACGAGTAGTTAAGTAGCGTAAACTGAAATTTGAAACCCTTCTCCCCCCAGAACAAAAATCAGTTATTCCCGATCTTTGTGTCGTAGATTAGGCTCTAACTACTGCCGCGTTTTGCTAAAATTATTCTTTATGTCAGTATTTTCTTGAAAATAAATTTTAAAGAAAATTTTCAAAAAATTCCGATAGAGGGCGCTTTAGACTTTGGAGTAACGAACAACTATTTTATACCGTTATTTTTTGTGTCTCATTAAATGCTTTCTAAAGCTTAGACTTAAATTTTCAGCCCAAAATCTGAATCGTTAGACGTGGTTAAGTTTCTGGGGAGAGGGGTTTGAAATTTCTACTCCTGAGCACAGTTCAGTTTACCATGTCCACACATTGTGTGCTGTGATACGAGGTAAAAAGACACAAATTAGGATTATGTTACCAAAGCATATTTATTAACATGTAATCACAATAAATGTTCAAAATTGTGACCACCAGAGGTTATGCACGCAGAACAACGGCGACGAATGGAACGGCGAACATTCGCGAAAACATCAGGCTTTTCGAGCACTTCCCCTACAGCGGCGGAAAGTCTGGCGACCAGTTCCTCGGGGGATTCAATGGGTGTCTCATACATAAGAGCCTTCAATCGTCCCCAAAAAAAGAAATCGAGGGGTGAAAGATCTGGCGAGCGAGCAGGCCAAGCAACAGGACCACCTCGACCAATCCATCTGTTCGGAAATGTGATGTCCAGATAGTTGCGGACGTCTCGTACGTAATGGGCTGGCGCTCCATCGTGCTGGAACCACATGACCCGCCGGATGCGTGGAGGAACAACGTTTAACAGGTCTGGCAGCACATGTTGCAGAAATGTGAGGTATGTTTTACCGTTGAGGCGTTCAGGAAGAAGGTACGGTCCGATTAGGTGGTCTCCGAGGATTCCTGCCCAAACATTGATGGAAAAGCGTCTCTGATGAGCATGTGGATACGTAGCATGTGGATTGACATCCGCCCATACATGTGCATTGTGTGTGTTAAATGTACCTTCACGTGTGAAGGTACATTCATCGGTGAAAAGCACAGTTCGTCCAAAATGTGGATTTAGCGCGTTCTGCTGCAGAAACCAGCGGGCGAATTCAATACGATTTGGATAATCCCCTGGAGACAGTTTCTGGACTCGTTGCACATGAAACGGGAGCAAATGTTCATCCTTCAGTACCCTCCAAGTCGTGGACTGTGAGGTATCCACCTGGCTAGCCACTGTTCGTGTACTTGTACTTGGCTGCGCCGCTACTACATCCAGAATGGCTTCTGCAACAACTACTGATTCGTCCTTTTTTGCACGACCTGCATTCGACCGGGAAGCGAGAAATGATCCCGTCTCACACAACTGTCTGTGCAAGCGCTCGAAAGTTTTGCGGTTAGGCAACCGCCTGTTAGGAAATCGCTCTCCGTACATTCGTTGTGCCTCTGCACCATTTCCATCTGCCGCTCCGTAAATTAAATGCATCTCAGCCTTTTCCTTATTCGTGAAGGGCACCATCTTCCGATTCATTACTACAGCGACTTACACTTGACTCACCGTTCAGTGGTTTTTATGCCTGAATCGTGTCGAAATTTTGCATACGTGTTCTTCTTCTTCCCCATTTGACATTTGCATACTTTCTGTTTCCTTCTTCACCCGGTGACTAGCGTCAGGAATGGAGCTTTAACGTTTGCATGAGCGACGTTTCCAACTGTGCCAGTGCCTTTATGAGTGAATTCCGACTATGCAGTCCTTGACGAAAGTTGTATTTTTGCCTCGTATCACAGCACAGAATCGTTGGGCATGGTTAAGTAGTGCAAACTGAACTATGTTCAGAAGTTGAAATTTGAACCCCCTCCCCTCGCTACTGAACCACGCTCAGCGATTCAGATTTTGAGCTGAAAATTTAAGTTTAAGTCTAAGCTTTAGAAAGCATTTAATGAGACACAAAAAATAACGGTATAAAATAGTTGTTCGTTACTCCAAAGTCTAAAGCGCCCCCTATCGGCATTTTTTGAAATTGAACTTTAAAATTTTATTTCAAGAAAATACTGGCATAAAGAAAATTTTTTGCAAAAACCGCAAACGAATCGACCAATTTTTCCATGTTTTATAATCATTTGAAATTTCGGACCCTAAACTTTAATGCCCCCTATCTCCTTGGGAATACGTCTGGGACCCTTAGTCTCCTATTTAATATTATTTGTCTTTAAGTGTACTATAACCCCTTAAAGTTCTGCCCATCTTTTATGAATCACCCTGTATATGCATACCATATAGGCATACCATATATCATCACCATAAGCATCATAAATATCATATCATCATATCATATAGGTCATTACGATTGCTCTCATTATTTAAATTAGGATAAATTCATCAATAATTTTTTCCTTTGCAGTATTTTTATGTTGAACATGAAATATAGACGATCCAAAATTTTGAGAAATTTTATGCATTAGGTTTTTTAATTATCTTTTTAAATCTGATAGCGGTGAAATTTGAGACATTGTCGTACATATTGAAATAGATATTTTTCCCCTTTCCATAAAATTAGAAATGAAACACAACTTAGTAGTATAGTAGCGAGAATAATTATCTACTCTCTTCATCAGATGATTAGTAACAGAGGGTAGTTTACCCACCCAACAAGCGGAAAAAGGATTCTGTCAAGATTTCTTTTTTCTCATTTTAGGGGGAAGGGGGGGGGGGTGAAGAGCTAGTTCTACATACAGGTGAATTTCTGTTTAACGAACTTCTGTTTTACGAATTTCTCTATTTAACAAAATTTTCTCTAGAACGTTGATTGTGAACAAAAATAATCTGTAAATAACGAGCGCGAATTCTTATTTAACGAATTTTTTCAGACCAAAATTTCAAAGTTCTAATCGTTTTCAATCTACCTAAGATGCATTGGTGCAAGACCTTTAGTCTTAGGACTGATTTCAGTCTTTAAGAGATTTTTGACTGATGGTAAATTCTACTTAATATACTTAAATAATAGCAATTTTACTATCAAGAACTTTTTATTAATTTCTGTTATTGTAAGAGATTCATTATTTACCCATAATGCAAACATAGAAGTCTTATAACCCATTTCCATTTGGTTATTCCTGATACTCGAAAAAAGTTTTCAGTCTTAGCTTGGATGGACTTAATCTTACACTCATGCTAAGAAGTGATAAAGATGAGTGATTATGGAGATGAAGAAATGGCTCCTGAAAATTTAACTCAAAGTGAAATGATTAAATTTATAGAAACTATTCAATATGATCTGCAATTCTTTGTAGGTGTTCCCGGAAAATACATTTAAAGTACTTAAAATGTGAATAATTTTACGTACAAAATTGATTTTTTGAAACTGTATTCAAAGTCAGATTATGGATTACTTTACTGCTGGTTCTGCAAACTTAAAAATAAATGAAGTTTTTGAAATGTAAGCTTCTTTTTTTATTTAATGATAAAGTTATCGCTACTACTTAATTAGTACGCGTAAAAAAACATAGATACCAGATAAAACTACACTGTCGTAGCAGCAAACTTTCACCCCCCCCCCCCCCCCCAAGTTAAAAAATACTGTGTGGTACCATAAAATATATTTAATAAAATTATTTAATTGGGTTTTTCCCTATGTGATACCTGTTTGGTTCCATTTCTTCGAAAAAATTTCTGGTTCAAAGTGTGTTTGACTTTTTTTTAAAACGGAAAGTTAGCAGCTATGAATTTTTTAAACACAGGGGTTCAAACACAGCTAAAATTATGAGTAAATTTTCTACTTTGTAAAAGATATCCTATTGAATTTTCTTTTAACAAAATTTCTGTATTACGAATTTTTTTTGAAAGAACCACGAAATTCATTAAATAGAATTTCAACTGCATTTTATATCTCCAATTACCAATATCATTTCTGACTGTCGCACTTCGCGATATTTTCTAAAATTGTATTTAAATGAAAAATCACTTGATTTTAAAAATGGAAAAATATAAGTATATATTTTTTTAAATGCACTTTCTCTAAAAATATATATCTATTGAATTGGACTTTTTTTTTCTCGTGAACTTTAATTCTCATTATTTCTACTAAATTAATTATGAACCATTCTTATGTCTCTGTATGTTTGTAAAGCATCAATAAAGTTACTTGATCAAATGATTGATGAAAACCTTATTGTATCTTATCTTTTGAATCAAACATCGATTATTAAAAAAAATAGGTTAAAGAGACAAGAAAACAATAGAAGTCTCACATTTCTAATTTTTAGCTGTTAAATACAATCGATTGGAAGTATTGTTCTCGCTCAATCGTATTTTTATCAGGCACGCTTGAAAAAATGAACAATTTTTATCTTTTATAGTAATAGTGAAGCAATGTTTTTCAAAGATACTGGGTTCCTATTTAGTATTATAGGTATTTAATATTTTTTAGCGTATTTAATTCTTATTTAGAGAGAGAGTTATTATTATTAAATACATATACATGTATAATTAGAAAGAAATATTAATTGAACTATTTAATTTTAAATAATGAAAGATACTTTTTCTAAAAATTTATATCATCGATTTTATATCGTATTTGTTACTATTTTTCTTTTTAAGCCTGTAAATTTTACTTAAAATGTGTTACTACTTAATAGATATTCGAAAGTAATGAATTCATAAAATACTATGTATGGTTAAAGTTTGTTTCATTTATTTTTAATAATTTAAAAATTTTCCATATTTAAAGCCATTTTATTTGTATGTAATTTCTAAATGTTAGTGCTGTTAAATACAGTGGTTTGAGATGCCATTTTTCTTGCTCAGTCGTTTTATTATATTTTCATTAAACTATTTTATTGTATTTTTTATCATTGTTGTATTATGAAAAAAGAGAATAACAATTTTTATGTTCTACATTAATAGGGACGGGATGTTTTTGATGGGTTCCTATTTAGTATTATAGGTATTTAATTATATTTAGCTTATTGCATTGGTGTAGATAATTATAAAGGATTTGTTGTATTATTTTTCAGTAAAAATATACAATCGATGTTATAATGTATTTTTTTATTTTAATTTTACTTAAAATTTCGAAGTATTAATAAATATAAAAACAAATCAATTAATTTAAATATTATGTATGTTTTAAAGCTTCGGCTACCTTGTTTAAAAGAAAATAAATTAAAAAATTGTCTAATGTGGCTTCCTGGAAATTTCTTTTCAGTAATTTTTTCTGTGCGAACTAAAGTTCTAAAATTTAATGATCCATCGGCATTTAGATATTAGATACAGATTTACTTTATATCGACATATAGATTTACTTTACGATAACTCTGGAAATATTCTGTTAGTATCTGAGAGAGTTGTGCAGTTTTGATGTATTTAAGATTTGAAACATTTCATTTTAGCATCTACAACTGCACCTGAACGAATAATTTTGAAAATTTAAGTTTTGTGCGTGTGTGTTTTCCTTTAAATCAAATTTATCTTTTAGTCATTTAGATATCCTAGCTGGTATTGGAATGTTTTTACTTAAGACTTTAAAATATATGTATTGGCCTGTTTGATCATACATGAATTACCAAATAGTAATAGTAATAATAACACAAGTTTACCCAACGATTTTACAGTATAATACTGCCATTCCAGCTGCCAGTATTATACCGTAAAATTAACAGTAATAAACAGTCAAATAAGCAGTAATACGCTGCCGTGCTGTAAAACCAACAATTTTTTTTTTTTTTTTTTTTTTTTTTTTTTTTGCAGTGTACATTAGTATGTTTTCAGATTTCAGAACAGTTACAGAATACATTATTTTCTTGATGTCCTTACTTGCCAATAACATATTGTATATGATGCAATTTTCTTTAATTTAATTTTACATAACTCATTTCCTTTTATTCGCATTGAAGTTTCCAAAATTTAAAAAACGATGTACATGAACATAAGGAAGTAATTCCTGCGATTTTTTTTTCTTTTTTTTCCGTTGTGATGCAATAAGCATATTCTTCTCAGTCGAAAGCAATCGAAATTTACCACTGTATCACTTTTAAAATGGTTTTGCAAGTAAAATTTAATGCATACAAAATGGGACAATGCCGTGTTACTAATTCACTTAAAGATGCTGAAAAAATCTTTAAAAATTTGTAGGGTCTGGTGTTTCAAACGAAATAAATATAAGAAATCGCACATGTGACACGTGGCACTTTAATGTTTATTCTTGTGATGTAACTCACGTTCTTGCATGAATTTTGGGAATCATAGTGTGTGCATTCGAATACATCAATTTTACTCATCAATTCTGTGTTCAGGAATGGGAATACCGACATTTTCTGCTGAAATATTTGCGTTACAGCAGTTTTGTTACAAACCTTACCGAAAACTTTATGGTTCATTTTATTGTAAATTTGCTACAAAAAATACTGAGTTACAAATTTCGTGGTAAATTTTGCCATTTTTTCTAGCAATGCATTAGAAAAGTTCTCTATTTTTATTTTTATTCTAAAAGTATTTAATTTGCTGCCTGTGCACCTTATCAATTGAATATTATTAACATTTACTAATAACTATTTTGTGTATGTATTTATTTAAAACATTTTGTAAAGAAAAAGCTGTTAGAGATATTTTTTTCCCTTTTTAAATAATACTTTCACATTTTTATTCGCTCCCGAGTATTTTATTTTTATTTCAGTTTGATAAGTTTGTCGGTTTAATCTTTGTGTTATGCGGATCTCTACTTAGTGCCTCAAGTTAATTTTGTTTGAGATTAAGCCTCTGATATCAGATTTTAAATTTTGGTTCACTATTAAGATTATACAAATTTAATTTCCGTTTTCATTATTGTTCGTTTACGTATTTTCTCATTTTATAATGTACTTGAAAACACTCAAGGATGAATTTTAATCCCTTTACACAACGACATTCTCTTCTTGATCGAGTTTTAAATAAGCTAATTACTTCTCTCAATTATACATACTCATTCCTTCCGAATTTGCAGTTGTGTTAAAACACCAATATCCGTCCGCTTAGAAATCCTTCATAAAATTTCTCCAGATTCTAGTCGAAACCTTTAAAAATACAATGAATTAACACTCGAGAAAACTTCATTAAAATTGGTTGATCCAAACTGTAAAACCGGCAAAGTCTATTATTTAATTGGCTAAGTATAAGTTCTGTGTACATCGCTAATTACCGGATTTCCTGGCTCGCGAGGAATTGGGTAGAAAACTGGAAAAGTCTGCTTTCGTTTAGGATCAATTTGCTGCCTTACGATTATAACGTGTGTAATCTTTTACGTGAGATTATAACCAAAGTTGCTTGAATGGCATAATCTTGAATAATTTCGTAATTTAAATGTTATTAAGTCACGATGTAAATCGGAGGTTTGTTCTAAACCTCGATTCTAATTATCTGTATGTAATTAGCCTTTGATGAACAATGGCGTATGTTTGTAAAATACTTGGTAAAATTAATTGGAATTATAAAAATTGTGTACTTATTTCAACTTTTTCTAATTAATGCATTGAAAGCAGTGTATCTTTGTTTCTTGCTTATTACATAGTTATGCGTCCAAAATTTTGATTTTCTTTCTCTCTATTCCTGTAACATTGCAATGTTTTATTATCATTAATATGTAATCAATATTTTTAAAACATTTACAAAATTTTCCTTTTTATATAGTATATTTAATAATCAATTGTCCAATATTTTTTCCTCCTCCCTGCCTTGGCTAGGTTTAATTGAGTCAAACAATTAGTTGCAATTGGTATTGACATTGTGCTCTTATGAACCATTTGTTGACAAAACTTGCCATTAACTTTGGTGAAATGTTCGTTTTTAAAACTCATCAGATATTACATAACCGTTACATTATTACATCATACATTTGCAGTGTCAAGTCAAACATAGTAAGATAGACGTTAAAATCCATATTTGGACTTCGTGTTGAAATCCGACCAGGGGTAGATGCAGATTTGTTTTCTTGGGACCCATTTTGTAAAAAACAAAGGTTATTTTTGTGAAATTTATTATATTTTTGTGAAAAATAACATTTTGTAACAAAAGTTGAAATCCAGTTATTCAAAATTAAAAAAAAAAAAGCATCTGACAAAACTTTTTAAAAATCTTTTTGCTGAGGTTTTCTTCTCTGGTGAACTTGTTTGTTTACAAATTCACAGTTTAAAAGTCACAAAATAATAAATAATTTTAATAGGTAGTAAGTTTTTATGGAATTTTGTGAAAGAGTATATTTTATCAAATTTGTTTTTGTGAAGGAGCCCATTTTATCAAATTTACTTTTGTGAAGGGACCCATTTTATTAAATTTATTTTTGTGAAGGGTCCTGTTTTATTGAATAGATTTTTGTGAAGGGGACCTAAATAGGCCCCAAATTTTTCCTGGATCGACCCTTGCCGACTTCATATATAAATGTGCAATTTAATTTGATATCATGTGCTGCATTTGTAATAATCAGTTCTTAAACGTAATCAACATTGTCCATCATTGTTGAAGTTGATGATCATCCCATGAGGCCATCGTCTTCTACAGCAGTACGGCCATTACCGAAGAATATGCACCAATTTGCAATACAAAATTTCTCTTTCTCATACTACACTTTCTGCAAATGCCATTGAATTTAGTTAGAATTATATCTTTTTTGCCCATAGAGCTATACGTTACAGCGCTGGATATTCCAATCTATGTGCAACATTTAACTAAATGCTACATATTTTGTGGGTTAAAAAAGATTTAACAGCTGCAACCACGTTCAAAAATTTTATACACTTCAAAGACTGAAGTTTTATCAATGCTGTCATCAAGTTTTACTGAAATATGCTGTATAATAAACAGGAAGTTCCCACCGTTAATCTTCTGAATTATCCTGGGTGAACACAAATTAGTGGGGGAATTTTGTGAAATATTAATTGTAAAGTATTAATTCAATGACAGATAACTGATATTGTATCACAAGATTGCGTATATATTTCTTACTTCAGTGCTGATGTCTCAGTTTCGATCTCAGTGATCGCGGTCTCAGTGATCGCGGAAATATTATTCTATAATCACCACGATCACTTCACTCGTATATTTTAGTGCATGGTGTTATTACAGATCAGGTTTACAGTCCACCCCGTTCGAAATTCATTCCTGAATTGAAATCACGAATCAGCATTGCACTTGATGTGGAAAATGCTCATGAACATATGGCATGAATTGATTTACAGATGTGACATTTGCAGATTAACAAAGGGCAGTCAAATGGAACACTTGTAAAAAAAGAGAGGGGGGGGGGGGTAAACTTTATGCGTTTCACCTATTTTATAATCATGTCATGTAGAGTTTCCTCCAGACAAATTCAAGATAGTGCTGCAGCCTGCCTGCCCTTTGGTTTAAGAAATAGCACCCTTCTTGCTCTTCATCCAAAAAATGAAGCATTTATTGCCCCTCAATAAAAATTTTTAAAAATGTACCTCCATTGCTTTTTGCATTGAAAAATTTGCTTACACAATAAAAACTGACTCATTGTTGTATTTTGAAAAGAGAGCCCTGACTTTTAAATATTAAAATTGCCTTAAAAATCAAAAAAGTGACTTACAAATATTTCTTAGTGTCCGTATGAATCCAAAAGGTGTCTTTAAAAGTTTAAAATGTATCCTTACGAATCTAAAATGCGTTCTTACGAATCTAGAAAGTGCTCTTTTCCTACCAAAAGCCCCCTACCCTTTTCTAAAACCTGGGGGAAATTTTGATGTCATGTGTACTTTCATGTCTTGCTGTATAAGTGAGGCTAATAAACCATTCTATTTGCCCAACTAGTTTATGCCCACTTATATATTTCTAGTAACATTCTGAAAATTGCATTTTACCAATTCTGTTTTGTTGCGCTGCAAAAGTTTGTCTTATTTTTTAAATTTCTATATATAGTTTTAATTATATTAGTGTTTCTATCGGATCATTTGATTAAAATATTGTACTGGTTAAATGGTATTTATGCAATAAAATTTTGTTGATTTTTGTTTGTGATGATTTACCAATTAGCAAATACTAGCCGCACTTTAATCAGTTGAAATGGTTATGTTTTGTTTTAACAAAGTAATGAAAAAGAAACTTTTGTAATGCGTATCAAATTAGAATTAATAAAATGCACGATTCTACTGAAAAAGAAAAAAAAAATTCAAAAGCATACAATTGGAATAACAGCAATGGGTCGGAAGGGGGGGTGAGGGGGAAGATAACTAATTTGTACGCATTATTCGACCACTATTTGTTGATATAATGTGTCATAGGTTTGATAAATCCATTTGTTAATTAAGGTTACTACTAGAAATAGTAAAAGCCATTTTTCATTTAAATTAGAAGTTTTCTTCACAACCTTTGTCATAATAGCTACTTTCTTCTCAATGGTGCGGCGTAGCAAACTCTTCTAATGTCATGTGTCTTCTTTGCATGGTCAAAGTGCACTTTTTATTGTAACTTTTTTTTATTATTATTATTTACTTTATGCAGTACTTTATCATATAAATTGTGGTTACTTTATTCTGCATAGTACGGACGTATTTTAAAAGTATGCTAAAGAAAAACTTATGGCGGGAGAAATGTATTTTCATCTGTAAATTTTATAAATGAATTCACATTTTAATACTTGTGTACTTGAAATAATGCGATATGTCTCCAGCTCTTAAATGTTCTTTTATGAATCTTCTCCAGCAAGTGTGGAAAAGTACTTTAAATGTCCGCGTTAAAACTAGTTAATGTAGGCACACTATTTATAAGGGCAGTAGTTCACAGTTCCGTATATTTTTGTCGTGTGATCTATCTATTCTTGTGTGTGATAATAGATTTATTGTTCGATTGTATGCTTGAGACTCTTTTAAAAAGCATTATCTGTCAAGATGATTCACTTAAAATAGAATGTTGTTTCGCTTGACCACTTAAAACAAGGATTTCATATCTGTATCTGCTTTTTTTTGTGAACTGATGTTTTACGAGTGCAATGTCCTACGGTTGAAGGATATTGCATGAAAAGAAAAAGAAATCGTTGAAGTGAAATATTTATTTTAATTACTTTCTCTGATGATTTCCATATTTGTGACTTTTTGCAATGTACAGTGTATGCTACTGGTTATAAGGTTTGAACAAGAAGTAGGTTATTAAAAGTTTAATTTATTCCAGAATTAATTATCTAATACTTATTATTCTCTTTTACAGGTAACTCAACGATTATTTATTCATAATGCAACATTATTTTTATAACTTGCTATTTGTTTCAAAACATTAGCTGAAAAGAAAATGAAGCAGCTGCAAAACATGTCAATACTGGGAAAACATTGGTGCTTCCATCAATGTTTACCCAGTATAAAGCAGCGACCGTTAACCATTTTGAAAATGAACAAAAACAATGTTGTATTACAAAACAATGATCTTTGAATTACCTGTAAAAGAGAGTAATAAGTATTAGATATAATTAATTTGCTAATAATAAAATTAAAACCTTGGTAACCTTACTTCTTAAAGGACAAAATTATTGTCGGCTAGCTTTCCTATTAACAGAGAGGAGTAAAATTTTCTTCCATGTCATCAATGATTCCACTCTTGCTATTATTTTCTGTGTGTGAATATAGATTTAGATATAGTGTGAACATAGCTGCTTTATTCTTGGAAGGGATAAAGCAGCGACCGTTAACCATTTTGAAAACGAACAAAAACAATGTTGTATTACAAAACAATGATCTTTGAATTACCTGTAAAAGAGAGTAATAAGTATTAGATATAATTAATTTCCTAATAATAAAACCTTAGTCACCTTACTTCTTAAAGAACAAAATTAGTGTCGGCCAGCTTTCCTACTAACAGAGAGGGAGTAAAATTTTCTTGCATGTCATCAATGATTCCACTCTTGCTAGTTGTAATACGTTAATATTAACATATGTATTTGGGCTATTTAATTTTAGATTAATGCTGATAGAAATTTTAACAAAAGTTTATTATTTAGAACATTTAAAACTTTTAAATAAAAAAGTGGTTTAACAGAACACTAGTTTAACAGACGTTTCTGTCGCCTAATTGTCAAATGGTAACATAGCTCAGAGCCGTCAGAAGCCAATAAATGTGCACGTGACATCATTGTAAGCAGTGCAGGTGGACTGGGGTCAATTGATTGATCAATCCTATGGAAAAGAAGCGCAATTCCTACACGAAGAGTGCGCACTAAACACGATAATGGGACTATTTGCAAACCTGCAGCGAAAATAAAATTTTCATATATTTGCTGTCAATACATCATATTACGACCAGGTTGCCCTTCCTGGAACACCTTGTAATTACCAATAACGTAAGCCCCCCTCTCCCATATTTAACCTTTGTCGTAATCGAGATCCTTTCCTTGCAGACACCCTGTTTCCGCTGAACATTGGCACCAAATTGCTCGTATTTATTTTCTGCTACGCGGTACTACTAAACGCGGTGTGTCTCTTTGAAAATAAATCACGTCCATTAAATGTTACTAAATTCACTTGCAGAAAATCAAGTGAATTGAAATGTATTTCTGCTCCTACTTAGCGGTACAGAGATGAATTCATGGACGCTTTCACAGTCCTTTTCGCAATGTCTTATTCTCACTTTCATAAATCTGTTTGTAAAGGAGGAGATCACGGATGTGTTTAGTCCTTGTGCACAACTAACCAATCTCATTGAAAGAAATATAAGGGGGTGGCTGTATAAAACTCAAAATTTTCCTGGCACAAAAAATAGAAAGTTGGTACACCTTCCCTTTATAAAAGTACATGGAGGACATTTCTTAACAAATAATATGATCAAAAATGGCCTTGCCAATTCAATTTTGAAGAGTTACCAAACAATTTGAAAATTCCCGAAAAAACACTGGAAAATATTAAAATCATTCCAGCCAAATTTTTGTTTATTTCTTCTTATTTTGTCCTTTGACATCAATTAAAATTTCGCATATCATAAAATGTTTCTTGGCACACAGGAAAAATGCAAATTATTTTTTTCCCTCAAAGATTTGAATGACCTGGCAACCCTGTTTCCGCAGCTGCTCGTGCACGGAAATATCATATTGTAGTAGAAAACAGCGTTTTGACTTATCCTATCATTTGATATGATCTAAGAAGATCTGTGTGTTTAATCACATGGAGGGAGACTACGTCGCATCGTAATGTGTCTCTTTACCTTTTTTGGCACCTTGATCACGCAACTCAATCCCATCTGTTTGGCTCAAGCGACGAGGCTGTGTAGTGTAGGTTCGTCCACCTTTGTCAAGTTCCGGGGATTAATGATCGTGAGATAGCTCTTTAAACAACGATTAAAAAAGACTGGGTTTGTAAACGGGCTTGCCAGCGAAACGCTTTGTTGAGCCCAATTTGTCAAATGAAACCACTTTCTTTCCAATTTCTTAATTTCTGATTCTAATTTTCATCCATATTAGCATCGTAGTTAACAGTAATCCGCATAAATAAAATCAGCAATCATTCATTAGACAACTCTGTGAACTTTACTTACTTTAAATATAACAAATGTCTAACGATTTTTGACTGTGCTCAGTGTTGTTATTAAGTTTATATGCAATTTTATTTTACTGCGTGCTGATTAAGACTTGGGGAAAAAAAAAAAAAAAAAAAAAAAAAAAACTTGACCGCATTTAAAATTATATTTGATGGATCGTAATATTTTAATTTCGCTGATAACATAGTCGATAGAAATATTTTAGCAAATTTTCTAACAGTTTTCAGGTTTAAATACTATCATTTAGTTTAGTTTTCTATTTAATACCTACTATAATTAAGACTTCAATGTAATGAAAATAAATTTTTGATAATAAATTTGTGTTTAAAAACAATACAATGTGCGTCATAAAAGATAAAATAATAATCGTTAAATTTTATAATAAATATTCATTTGTTCAGTCAGGCTGTTTAAATTTAAAAGTATAAAATTTTACTCCCCCCGTTTTGATATAAACGATTTTGTTTCGCGAGCGTTGCATTAATGGATTCTGATACCCTTTCTTTACAATTTTATGAAACATTATTTAAAATAAGATTTTTTCTAACAATTTTGCATCATAAGCCATTTTTATTACTTCGACGGGATATATCAACGGTGTCAACACTCTTTATCAGTATAAAGAATATGGTTTAAGATGCTAGCCCATTTTACTTTAATGGCATGTAACTATAATCGTGAAATACAGAGACCCGGAAAAAGGTCTACGATGTTATTTAAATTTTTATTTAAAAAATAAATAAACAAACAAATAAATAAATAAATAAAAAATCCTACTCTTTGAACTTAACGTTTGTTGCGAGTCTTGTTCTTAGAACAACATTATTTTCGAAATAATTTTATAGCCGAGATGATGAAAATGTTTGTTTTATTACACATTTTAAATGAAGCTGTGAGAATAGAATAATTGTTGGTTTTAGCATCATGGCATCTCATTTATTAAGGTGATATAAAAACTTATTTTATGGCTCTTTAAATTTTCACTTTTGTTTTTTTCCTTTTTGCATTTTCTCTCCGTTTCTCATTATCGTGGTTTATTGCAAAGCTGGGCTTCTCTAAAATATGTCTAGTCACAGATTTATTTTTATGAGGAAATTTTCTTTTAAAATCTGCCTTTTTCTTTCATTTTATTATTTGATTTGCTTGTGCACTGAATTGTTCTTGTTTGGATTTTCTTATATGACAATTGAACGGCATTTAATTATAGCGGTATCTTTATACAAACTCGTAGAGGACACATTAAATGTTCGGATTATCCAAAATGCAAATTAACCAAAAGTTGTATGTTTAAAAAAATAATCATATAACTGTATAATTCTAGGAATAGCATACAGGAATAAAACCTTTGTCTTAAGGCTGTTCTGACATCCAAACTGGCTACTTTCTGACACTTTTTAAATATATTTTTGTTCGCAAAACATGTCGAATTACGAACACGTTTGCGTAATCCGACGCAACATGTTTATAAGACAACGACCACATGACGCAGCATGTTCGTAAGATAATGAAGCAAATGTAATCGAACTGTTTTTTCCGTTTTTTCGGTAAAGACAGAAGAATTTTCAGAAAATGCTGTCAAGTTGGTGTTTTGAACCGAATTTTCAAACGCGACAGCGCGCGAAAGGAAAAAAAACTACCTTACTGAAACAACAATTGCTTATAACACAGGATGTAATTATTTTATCGAAAAATGAAGAAAAAACTGTTCGATTGCAAAATCACTTCAATAATCATGCCTACAAGTATCATGCTTTTATGTTTAAAAATGAGTTAGAAAATGTGTCAGGAAGTTTCGCGTTGTACACAAAATATTTTTTGAGAATCGCCATCATGTTATGTTTTATGTGTTAGGTTTGAACAAGAAGTAGGGTTACTAAGCTTTTAGTTTTATTGTTCAAAAATTAATTATATTTAATACTTATTATTCTTTTCTACAAGTAACTCAGTGATTATTAATTTGTATTACAACCTTATTTTTTATGCTCGTACTTTGTTTCAAAACATAAGCCGAAAAGAAAATAAAGCATTTGCAAAACGTGGTCCAATACCGGGAAAACATTGCTGGGAGAGATAAACTAACGGCTGTTAATCAGTTTCAAAATGAACAAAAAAGCAAATGTTGTATTACAAAATAATAATATTTGAATTACCTATAAAAGGGAATAACAAACATTAGATATAATTATTTTATTAATAATGAAATTAGAACTTTGGTAACCCTACTTCTTATTCGGGCGCTTTGACAACCTGATTTTTCACTGATTCTTCGAGTATTTTAGAGGAAGGTTTTTTTTTTCTTTTAACAAAAGGTCTATTTCCCAGTCTGTTTTTTAATATACATTATATCTATATTTTTATCAGCTTCATGGATGGAAAAAGAATAATTTTTCTTGAAGAGATTCTCTACTTTTCGAATGATTTTTGTTGTAGATTTAGATGGTGTACGACTTTCAGGCTTTTTGAATTCAGCTGTTTTTTATTATTTCATGTGTCTTAAATATTCGATAAATCGCTACTTCCCCCTCCCCTCTTCATTTTTAAAAGGATTAATGGTCACTGTTTTATCTATTCCAGCTCTGTTCTTCCAGAATTGGGCAACAAGTTTTCCAAATATGCTTATTTTCTTTTCGGCTGATGTTTTAAAACAAAAGAGCAAACGCAAGAACAGTGTTGTATTATGAATAACAAACATTTGAGTTTTTTGTAAGTAATCGGTCAAGTACGAGCATAACTTGCGCTCAAAGGGTTCCGTACATTAAATGTATTAATTACAATTTATTAATTAATGAACTCCTACTATCCCTATTTTTTTCATAATTTTAGTTTCAGTAGATTCGGAAACAGGAGGGGGGGGGGGGGCTATTTTCCCAGCATACTTTCGACGATATCTCTGAAAGTATAATACCTAAAATTAAAACAAATATATTTTTCGATGTTAGATGATTCTTCAAACGATACCCTACACGATATGTAAAAAGAAATATTTTTAAGTAAATTAATATCTCGTCTAATTACCGACAATTGTTCTCGAAAATCATTATCTAATATCTTTGGAAGATTCTGCGCGATAGATACCTTGAGTGCCCGTCAACTCCCCGCTGACCGCCGGAAAAGTAAAGTTTGTGTGTAACAGAAAAATGCGTTATTTTCAAAAACTATGTTACCTAGGAAAAACATTTAGCTTCAGTAATTTCGGATATAGAAGGGGGGGGGGGAATATTTTTTCAGTGCATTTTCGACGATATCTCTGATAATATATTACGTAAAATTAAAGCAAATATATTTTTGAGTTCGATATTACGAGGTCTTTCACACAATACCACACATGGTAGTCAAAAAGAAAAAAAAAATCAGGTAACTTAATTAGCCCCTAAATTTTTCCTAAACATGTTTGTGAATCGCTAATAATCTGAAAATATATGGGTAAAAAGGTTTATAACTTTCCCAAGTTTTAAGTTTCCATGATTCCATGTCCCATAGTTTACGAGAAAAAGGGTGGTGACAGACAGACGGACGGACGGACAGACACAGGAGTGATCTTATAATAATTCCGTTTTTTACTTTTTAAGTACGGAACCCTAAAAAAGAGTAATAAGTATTACATTTAATTAATTTTAATAAAACTAAAACTTTTGTAGCCCTACTTCTTATTCAAACCTTAAAATAAAAATTAAAAAATACATATTTCGTAAAACAAAGCTATGTGCCTAATATTATTCGCTTATACAGATTCGATAGAAATTTTAGATCGCGATTTCTCACGTAGGTTCGCTCAATATTATCATGTAGCTTATGTGCCACATTATTTTAATCTGTGTCATCTAATATAATTAATACTTCATTTACTTCATAAATATTTCACCATAAATCTGTCCTTAAAAAAATAAAGGAATCAAAACTGTACGCTTACGTCATAAAAATAATAGCTGTTACATGTTATAACAAATGCCGAGCTGTTGGGTCAAGCTGTTTAAATTTAAAAGTATAAAATTTTATTCCATCCCATTTTGAAATAAACGAATTTGTTAGTGAACATTGCATTAATGGATTCTGATACTTTTTACTTTACATTTTTTATGAAACACTATTTTAAGATAATACATTTTTTCCTAACAATTTTGCATCTTAAGCCATTTTTATTACTCTGGCGAGAAATATCTATGATGTCAGCGTTCTTTATCAACCTAAAGATTATGGTTTAAGATGCAATCCAAGCCCATTTTTACTTTAATGGCCATATAACTAAAATCGTGAAATACAGAGACCTAGAAAAAGGGCTAAGGTTTTTTTTTTTTTTTTTTTTTTTTTTTTTTTTTTTATGTAAAAAATACCAACTTTTTGAACTCGACATTTGTGCAAGTTTTGTTCTGTTCTTCTAACATTATTTTCGAAATAATTTATAGCCGAGATGAAAGTGTTTGTTTTATTACACATTTTAAGTGAAGCTGTGAGAATAATTGTTGGTTTTAACATAGCATCTTGCTTATTATGGTGATATAAAAGCGTATTTTATGGCTGTTTAAATTTTAACCCCTCCCCTTTTTTTTTTTTTTTTTTTTTTTTTTAACGTTTCTTATTATCATGGTTTATAGCAAAGCTGTACTTCATTAAAACAATATATTTAGTCTCAGATTTATTTTATGAGGGGAATTTCTTTTAAAAACTGTCTTTTACTTTCATTCTCTTATTTGGTTTGCTTCGGGGCAGACTTTATCTAATGAGTTTATTTAGTTTCGAAATAAAAGTTTATCTAATAATATCTTTGTATGTTTAATTTCTATAAAATAAAAAAAATATTTAGAAATTCGGTCCTTTTTAAAGTATAAAATTTTATATGGTTGGTTTAAAGTAAATGGTTTAAAGTAAAAATGTTTGATAACATTTAAACTAGTGTTCCTGTTAGGCATTTTTAAAATTTTGCTCTGCTGCACCGAAAATGCTCATGGAATTTTTCTTCCTTGAACGATGGTATCGACGTACCAGCTGTTTACTTTCAACAAGATATATTTCAAGATTTTGAGGAACGCCATCGACGAATGGTACTTTTCAAAACCATTCCAGATTTGGAGTGAGTTATGTGAAATCCACTGCAAAACACAGAACTGCAAAGGAAACATTTGGCTGTGTACCCTAGTCATCACGCAGCGTGCTCCAATCTTCATCAGAGCTTATGCACTGGAAATGTATTTAGGGAATTTTTATCCAATTATAGGATGATATATAAATATCCTAAATAAAATGCATACTTTTGTAAAGCAGCAAAAATTGCTATAAAGTAAGTAGTAAAAGCAAAACAAATGTAAAAGACAAAATTATTAAATACACCATAAAAGTATTAAGCAACATATTTCATAAGGAACATAAGTAATAAATTATCCTTCTTCATGTAAAGGTGCATGCAACTTCGTACAGAAGCAGAAGATACATAAAAACAAGTAATATATATATAAAAAAAATTAGTCAATTCCTACTTAGAATTTTTTTTCCAACGATCTACACGCTTCGCCACTGACGGTATTTATTCCAAAATTTATATCCTACTAAATATCTTATAAGAGAAATTTTTGAAATGTATTAAAAATTAAATAAAAAATAAATAGCTAAAATACCAAAAATTAATAGCTCGAAAAGTATTTGTCACAAAATTGCTAGACAAACTGCGTTAGAAAGGTAAAAAACTGTATTTTTCTTCATATAAATTTCAAATCTAATGATTATGCCGTATTTCAAAAATTACCAAACTTCACAATGAAATACCATAGCGAAACCTTCACGCGTAAAAAGATAATGGGGCTGTCCACGGACGAAGATCAGGCGAAGGAGACTATAAATATGGAGTGAGTCTATACTTTTGAACAGAAATGAAATATAAAACTAAAATTAATTGATTAAATTTAATTAATGAATTAATATTAGAAAAAACTGTATTAACATCAAGTGTCATCCACTACAAGTTAAAAAAAATGTATTTGAACTTGAGTGGATGAATAAAAAGTATTTTATTAACGATTGAAAATTTGAACAAGATATATAAATATATAGAGGGTGTGAGATAATAGTAGGAATTGAAAAAAAAATATACAATCCAAGCTTTTTCGAAATTGAACTTATGATCTTTATAAGCAATTTATTATGATTCTGGTTATAATAGAGATGCTGTTATAATTATAAATAATAGTTTTCTTAGTAACATTAAATTTCTTCTCTCTCAGGCGTGTCCATGATAAGGAGCTTTTTCCTGGCGTTTTTAATGCTTTACCATGGCTGCTTCCTTTTTACTTTTTCGTCGTAAATTATTAGATGAATTTCATCTTTTTAACATACAAGCCTCTGTCTTCCGAGGCCATATTTAAGTTTTTTTTAAGGCGTCGCGGATGCGATGCGAATTTTTGTGTCGCAATACGATCATCTTGTTTTGTCATTAGTGTAGGAAGTTCTCTTAGCCAGTGTGGTACAAGTCTGTAATTTTCCGCGGTTATAAGCTAAAAGTTTAACTCCACCCTTTCCATGACGCTGCTCCAGAGTATGCGGGCTGAGCTGACTTAATGATTTCTTGTGTACTTTGCTGTTTAATGGCCTGTGCTTAATTGTCCAAGAAAATGGCTTCAGTGTTTACCGACTAATCTGGAGAGCGGAAATATAAGAAGAAACGCTGAACTTTTATCGTGAGTTGTAATACGTGGAGAGAGTTGAGGCACAGTGGTCCGCCTTTTTTTGTTTTAATTCTTTTATGTCTTTGAGAAATTAACTATAAGTTTATTTTTTTTTCCCGTAAGATTATTTACATATTTCGAAAAAATTTCTCAATGTTTGTTCTGATACTAATTTGTTTGTACTTATTTTCTAAAGAAAATTGGGAGAGTGGATCAATGTAGCTTAACCCTTTGTGTCATCATGTTGCATATCTGCAACATACCGAAAAATCAATGTTATTTCCAAAGTGAGGATATCTGCCCTACTTGACGTTGCGATAATTATTAATTCAATATTATTAACACGTTAATCTTTACTAGATATCTTTCTACTGTCTCATCTGCATTTCTGCCGAACATTTGACAACAGACTGACAAACTGTCAACCCCTATCCCTAATTTGTCCCTAAATTATCTAATTTACCCTATGAATCATTTTACTCTTATGTCTTGATGTGTGACAAGAAAACATAATGAATATAAAGAATGGCATCTCTTTTTTCCGATTTAATGGGAAAATAATAAGTTGATTTATTTGAATTACATGCGAAAGATATTTGAAATTTTGAGAAAAAATTCATGCTTAAGGATTTTATATTTTACAATATTTTATGTATTAAAAAATAATTTATATGCTTATTAAAGCATATCTGTATGTATTAAGATAACATGCGGGAGTGTATGTAGTTATTCGTTTTCAACAGTATTAACTTGCTTTTAATTTTATCAGTGGCGGTACGTGACTGGCTTTTTAGGTTCCTTCGTACATGGTTCCAACTTTAATGCTTTTTTGTTACCACTTTTTAATGGAAATCTTCGCATTTTTTAATTACAGAAGATTTCTATTAAGCAATAGTGGTAACTAAAATAAAATAAAGTTGGAGCCGTGCGTGTACAGCCTTAAAAAGCCAGTCACGAGAACCGCCACTGAATTTTACTATGCATTCCTGTTGCATCATCTACATTTCTGTCAAATATTTGACAACAGCTTTCGACTAACTAGTGTTTTCCAGAATGCATATTAGATTAGATGAATCATGTTACTCTATATCTTGACATGTGGTAGGAAAACATGATGAATATGAAGCATAACATTTCTTTGTTCCGACCCGCATTGAAAGATCGTGTCGTGTATGCCTTTATGGATCCAAAACTGTATGCTTGTTGGCACATATAATTGCCATTACATGACGCGCAAATTGCAAACGTAAGGAGTAATACAGTGGCTCACCACGCAACGCCAAATCTTGTTTCCCAATATAAGATCGTCCCAATTATTAGTTAAAACGTCTTTGGCAGCGCTTCAAATCCGACAAGTCAAAATAACAGCAGTGTGTAGAAATCTATCTGACCTTGTATTTCTTCTTCGTTTTACTATTTATTTATTTTGGCTCTATTCATGCACACTCAACTGTTATTTGCTATTTGAGTTTGAGAACTGAACTTACCACGATATTATTTTTCTTCTTAACTCGCTCCTAATCAGCCATTGCGAATTCTTTCAAGTGGCGTTAAAGGTTATCGTAAGTAGAGTATAAGAAATAAACAAATCGTGAATGAGCTCTCGTATGCGTTTTGATTACAATCAAGTGAAACACGTGGCGTGATTTTTTTTCCTTTTGATATCAAAAGTTATTTTAAAAAATCCAACATTTGTTTCAACAATTAGATTATATGTGTATAATATGAAATATATATATTGGTCATTTAAAAAAAAAATTGCTTAAAAAGCGTTTGAGAATATTTAAATTTAAAAATTATCAAAAATGGAAATTTTTTGTTGTTGTTGTTTTTAGAACAGAGACTTTAAGATGTTCTTCTTTTAGGATATAAACTATGTTTGAGCGTGAATTTTCTTAGACCACGAATAGTTAACTAAGTGAACTTTTGAGTTTTAGTGTCATGAGCGTTAGTGGAAAACATCACTACATTTCTCAAAAGTATAAAATGTTAATTTTTCTAAAAATGATACATTTTAATAATAAATTTTGTCCTTTGACATTCACATACAGAATTTTTTTTTATTAATTTTTAATTAAAATGCATAATATTTAGTGTCATGAGTGTGTATTGATACCTATTTTTACTCTGTTATTATTGTAAATAAAATATGAAAATTGTTTTAAGAAATTATAGTTGTGAAAGTATCTTATTTTAAAGTATTTTAATTATTCTAGTAAAGTTACGGTAGATTTTTTTAATTATTTGATTGCATTTTAAAGCATATATACTAGTTAATACTCTTGACAAATAGTTATAGTAACACACTTGGCTTGTTGAGGGAAAATAAATAAATAATCTTAGCATACTATTTTTTTTTAATTCCATCAATTGGAACAGGGAAATGGTAATATTATATTGCCTTTCATTGCAATTGTAGGATTAGGCAAAATACTTATTTCTTGATCATGGCTTACATATGAAATGTCCTCCTCCTCCGTAAACCGAAACAGCTGGCCGTTTTCACCTGTTGCTAATGTTGGCAGGTGTCCCGATTTTTAAGAGTTCCAAGACCCTTCCCTCGGAACCACTAGACTACGCAGGGTGCCAAAAATCCAGAATTTTCGTGATATATATGATGATGCTCATATATAGTTAGACTAATTTATTTAAATATTAATATCTATTTTTTTTAATTAAATTATTTCGTGCAAAATTATTTTCTATATTATTTATTCGTTGTTCAAATTAAATCCTTTATTCCAATGCTTTGTGTGCTAAATTAAATCTTTTATCCTCGCTAACAGCTTTATTTAATAGATACATCACAATAGATGTATGCAATCCTTTTTGTGGTTTCATTGCTACATTTAGCTTGTACAAAGGTCCTTTATGCTTTGTTCAAAATTAAAACAAAAGACACTCATATCTAATTTTAACATCTACTTTTTCTTAACTTGATAATAAGTATAATATACGGTTGCAAAACAATTCCCAGGGAACTCGCAGATGGTCGCAGAGTTGCCGCTTTATTTTACTTATTTTGCTTTTCTGCCAATACTGGTATACCCTTTGTATGTCTGCCCTCAAAAAATTAACATGTCCGTCTTCCTAACCGCTGTGTATAAGTTAGCGCCTTGGCTGGATCTCAAATTTATGTTGCCAATGTAACAGATATGAAAATTTAATCAGATCATCTTTGTCTCTCTAACTAAAAGCATCAATTTATTTAGTTAAGGTCACCCACCCCTTGTTTCATCGTCATGGCATTTTCAATAAATCTACATTCCATGGAGTAATTTCTGTTCAATGTTTTCTATTTTAACATCCTCAGGATTAAAATGCTGCGGTTACTGTTTTGCCAACGCCATGCTAATATTAACTTTTCACGGACCTTTACGATCTTCTATTCTATACTTATAATTTGTGCAAGAATTTAGTATATCTAGAATAAGATAATTCCTGTTTTCCAGTTTTAATTTAAAAACCCACAAATAATTTTTTGTTCGCATCATGCTATTCGTTAGCTTGTGTCGAGTGGCACATTAATACAAATATAATTAAAAAAAAAAAAACTGTACAAAAACATTGTTGAAATGTTTTTAAAAGACTGTAAATTTTAAGCCATGCAAATAAGAAATTTTCATTTATAAAGGCTTCTTCATCGATATAGATTTCAGAGGGAAGTTTGTCGAATAAATTCAACTAATTGTAAGATTAAAACTATAGTTTTTAAAGACATATATATGTAATTTGCGACAAACTGGCAAATATAAGTAAAACTAGAGCAACTCAGAACATTTTTTATTTTTTAAAATTCATATGAGCTCATTGAGTTTCATTTATTATGTTAGTAATTAATGAAAATTTGCCAACAAATGTGCAGAAAGTTTGAGATTTTCCTATATTTCTAGAGTGGGATGTTCTTAAATGCAATATTGGTTGGTTAAGTTTCATTCATGAACATTGATTGTTCTGTAAATATTGTTGATTAATTCAAATATTGGTTTTGTAGAATTAACTACATTTTATGTTTTTTATACATTGTTTAGTTCTCATACATATAGTGTAATGACAGAAAACTGTTTACAATTTTAAGTCCCGAATTAGAAGCCATTGTCCAGCTCTTTTTAATCTCCCTGTTCTCCTATTTGCGACAGTGCCCTGGCAATACTACATATTGCTCTAAAATAATCATCGTATTCCTGACAAACTCCAACGTATCGATAATGTTTTTTATTTGGGTCATCTCCAATAACAGTGTTAGCGCATAAGTACCTGATCGAAGCTTATATCATTAGGATTTGCAGTTACTAAACTGAACTGCTACTGAAATCAACAGAAAAAATGGAGGTGTCATCCGATTCCAATACTGTAAATTAGTACTTTTTTCCCCTTAATCTTTTTTTTTATTTTGTTTGCCTCCTCCAAATTTATCTTAAATCTTTAAATACAATTTTTTTCAATGGTGTGAAACACTTACGAAATTTTCCGTTGTTCACCGATTGTTTCTACGAAAACATGAAACATCACGGTAAATAAAACCCCCAGATTTGGTAGATAAAACTTCATAAATAGAATGTGTACCAAATTGGGTGGTATTTGTTGAAAATAATTACCAAACTTCTCTAGCAGATACAAAGAATAATTTTACCATTAAATTCTGATCTAGCAAACAAGAAATCAGTACCATGTGCTAGAACTTGATCTGCAAATATTTTCATAATTGTGTGTATGCCATAGGCCACTCCTTGGCCATGGCCAGATTCAAAGAAAGACCATAGAAGAAATTGATTAAATTAAAATGGATTAAGCACAATTACATCACAAGTGTTGTGTTGTCCATAGTTAAGTAGTACTTAGGACAAAATTATAGTTCCCTAATTTGTTTCCAAAGTAAAATCCAATACACACAAAACGGGCCTATTAAGCCTAATACGGGGACGTGTTAGGCTTAATAACTAAGCAATTAATGTCACTATAACGCACAACAACAACAACAACAATAATAATATCGTATCTAATAATTACTTTAAAAAAATAAGAATAAGGTTAACACTTGATGAATAAAAATATTCACTTTTCTTCGAATTTTGCTTTCTACTATTTCTTATAGCATGCGTCATATTTCCACAAAATTGCGTGTACAGTGTTCCACAAGAGGAAGGGGTGGGGGATTGATAAATGATAACAATACAAACAGCTGATAGCACTACTTGTTGTAAATAAATTAATTTGAAAAAAGTAACATAATGCAGTTCAGGAACAGACCTTCACAGTTCAACCTTTGTATCTGAAAAAATATTTATTATTAATATTATTATTTTAATATCATTGTATGTTAAACAAATCATTGTATGCCATTTTAATTTGTTTATTTGAATAATTTAAATTATTTTTCTAAAAATTTATTTTATTATTGAAAAAATGGACTACGGACAGTAAAAAACCCCAACTTTGCTGCCATTCTTTTTCAACTTCTTTAGTATTATGTTCCTTGAGCTGTTTAAATTATTTAACCCTATCACTATGTCCTGGGGTCCACGCGGACCCGAAGCACTTTCAACAAGTTGTCAAAAAATCTATCACTCACTGAGTAGATTCAGCCGGTGTCATCTCATATCATAATGTTTGTAACACACGATAAAAATTAAACTGTACAAATATAAGTGGTACTTGTTTTTTTTTAATTTGAAAAATAGATAGCATATTTGTCCTGGGCAACAACAGGGCATAGTGATAGGGTTAAACGTCATGTTAGAAATAGTTGCATAAATAAGAATACTAATGCATTTTCTGTTTTATTAAATATAAAAGAATTAATAGAGCTAGTACAGCACGGATTGGCAATGGTTGAAATGACTTTTTTTTTTTTTTTTTTTTTTTTTTCCCGGTTGTGTATTATAAAGAACAAACGTGTCCGTCATTAACGCTGAGTTCAAAAGTCATTAGTCGCGAATACACTACGGATTTCGCTTCATTGCCCAAGTTTGACGAGAGCACTTTCTTCTGGTACTGGTTATAATAGTGATATAATGAAGTACCACTTATGAGTGTCTAGCTTTTTTTTTTCTTTTTTACTTAATGTTTTTAAATGTTTGTTTAAAACATTATAAATTAACGAAATATTAATATGACACATTTTAAAATCAAATTTAAGGTACCTGCCTCTTTCAGCATTGTTATTGGGGGAGGGGGGAACTTAGTGGTAGCGTTGTTATATCATGAATTGCGTAAATGGTGCAAACCTGATCAATGTGAATTTTTGGAAATGTTAAATTATTTATTCAAAGATATCTGCAGATTGTAAATAATAGCACTACTTTGTATAAATTAATTTGATGTCTACAGATCTGTAGATTTAAACAATAATATTAATTTAAGGTTTCTTTTTTCATTTATGTTATGTGAATTGGAATATATTTTATGTATTACTTTTTTCCTTTTATATGTTTTTCATATTTGCCTGTTTTTAATTGTGTTTTCTTTTTTTCTAGGTAAGTAAATCTATCATCATGAAAATTACCAAGAAAAAATATGCCTACTGGTTTTGATTTGTGAAAATAAGTAAATTATCTTTTTCATTTATTTTAAGGTTCTTAAATTTTAGTAACTACTTTCTAAACATATTTACGAAAACATTTTTATTGATAAAAGCACGAACTTAGCAAGTATTGTTACAAGGAATCAAAAAGCGTTTTTGTTTTTCTATAAAAGTAATAAATCTGCGAAAGATGACGTCAAAACTAGTGCTTTCAGGCCATTTTTGGATGTGGCAACGACAGAATGGTTGCCGTCAAGTAGAAATCGGCTATAACGCAATTGAATATCATTTGACCGAATAAATTCGATACATCAAATTTAGATAATGGGAGAATATTAATAATAAATAGATTTTTTGGTCAAATTAAAAAAGTTTCCTTTAATGTTCAATATTTTTAGTGGTGTCGTATAGATTACTCTAACTTCACTAAATAGTTGAAATTTTGAATATAGCCTTAAGGGGTCGGGTATGAAAACACATTAAATATGGTTATTTCTAAGTAAGATATTAAATATCTTTATTTGTTTTGTAAACATGTTCTATATTCTTTTGCAATTGTTTTTGTGTTTATTTATGGCAGGTTTAATGACAAATATCAAAGTGTAAAAATGCTTTTTTTTTTCATTGTAAGTTGTTTTATTAAAAAATTATTTTTTTTATCAAAATTCATTTTTAAATCATTTTATTTAAAACTATTTTGTATCTTGCGCACACGATTTTTTGAAAATGACTTTCTAGATTTTCATGAAATTTAACATCTTGCGTAATAAATAAATGTATCATAAAATGGCCTAAAGTTTTGATCCGCCAGTCAATTTAACATTCTTTAATTCAGTTAATTAATATATTTTAAAAATATATTTGCTTTATGTTAAAGTTTCCAAATTTCCGACTTTTATGAAATATGTATTTATTATTATTATTATTATTATTATTAAAAGATTACAAGTATAGTATAGTATCTATAGTAAGTCATTTTAATTATTGAAATAAATGTAGATCATACAAGTGAGTTACGGCAACGTTCCTCCGGGTGGAAATATATATATATATATATTATCTAATTTGTGACTTTAAAAAAAATTAAATAAATCCTGAAAAGAAAATTTAAAAGAGAATGGTTCTTTAAATATTTCTTCAAAATTTTACCCGAGTGGGTGTTGTAATTTTTACGATGATAAACTTTAAAGGTAACCCTTTAATGATAATGATAGTCTAAATGGTGGCTTTCGGATTATTCAAACAATTAAAATTTCCCAGAAATTATTCAAAGAAAAAAGGTACTGAACAAGAGAAAATATTATCTCCCTCTGAACAAGAGAAAATATTATCTTTCTCTGTTTTCTCTGCCCACTTATATTTTTATTTGAGTTAGTTTTAACATTTCACTCGCAATTTAACATATCACGCACATACTCCAGTTTTAGCAGTCCGTTTGGTCAGTGCGAAATTTATAGGGGGGGGGGGGGGTGCTACGGAATTTAATCAGTTAATGCCGCTGTAGGCTATTAAACATTCGAGATCGTAGGCGCTCAAATAGTTAGTCCAATTGAATTACAGGAAGCTGTCCGGTCGTGATACTGCTGTGTTTCTGTGCAGAAATTTAATTTTATATACTACTAACCGCATTCTCTTAATGCTGCATGGGAGCCGAACCAGTTAGTCCACGGGAAACTTAATATGCTGGATCATTTGGTTTACTTCCTTATAAATAAATAGTTAGGTATAGTTCATCGCCTTGTTCGATGGTAGTTTGATGTTACACTAAAATTGTTAGAATGGGTTAAGTGAATTGAGTATGGAGGTTTGATTCTTGGGATATATAAAGGGAATTCACAGGGATCTGTTTAGGGAGGATTTGTATTTAAAAGACCCTTTATAAAAATTTTCATCTTAAAACAAGACCCTTCACAACTTAAAATAGGGTCCTTCACAAAATTCTTTGTCTTAAAAGCAGAACTTTCGCAAAACTTTTCCCTCACCAAATTGAATCTTTCATAAATTTTAAAATGAAATCGGATATGTCACAAAACAGTTAGTCGCTAAAGAGCTTATTATCTAGCTTTGCTAAAAAAAATTCATAAGCATGAACCTGAATGTGAACCTGACGATAATTTTAAATTTCCAAATTATGGCTAAATTTTCACAAATATAAAAAAGTGTTTACAATTTTACAAAAACAGGACCCTATGAAAAATGTTTGGATTATTGTATCTTTATCGATGTCATTTTCTCATAAAATTTTAAACGAAAAATACTTTTTATTGGAATAAACGTTGTTTAAGACTGTCATTTAAAGGCCCTGAAAATAGAATGCTTGCGTCGATGGATGAAAATGAAATTTTTAAAAGAAAGCGTGCATTTTAATTTTTAAAACTGGAATATTTTTCTGCAAGTGATTAAGTTTTTTTTATTCCTGCAGCTGCAAAATTATAGGGGTCAACAGTCTTCAGAGAACGAAATGCTCTCATCTTTGAAAATGACGTCATTAAAAACGTGCATTTTCATTGAGAAAATTACAACTTTTTGCTACAATATCATCAAAATTAACCAGTTTTCCAAATGTAATTTTCTTAATTTTAATCTAACCTATCTTATTAAATATAATTTTCTACTTATTTTGTTAAATTAATAAAATTAATATTGATAAAAAAAAAAATTTCTAACTGTAGAATACCCCCTCCATTCAAAATTGAAAGATAAATGTGGGTTGCCGATTAGCTAGTGATATATTAAACGATATCAATATTCTGATTAATTGACACTTCGTAACTATAATCTTAAAATAAAACAAAAAGAGAACTAAAACACGATAAAACATGATCTCACCGCGTATTTCTGTTTTCGCTGCCGACATATATTTTTTAGTTGAGTTAGTTTTAACATTACACATGCAATTTAACATTTCACACACATACTCCAGTTTTAGCAACCTATTTGCTCATTGCCAAATTCATAGGGAAGGAATGTTTCGGAATTTAATCATTTAATGCCAGGAACGCTTACTGCTGGAGGCTTTGAAACATCCGAGATCGTATAGGCGCTCGAATAGTTAGTCCAATTGAATTACAAGAAGCTGTCCGGCCGTAATACTACTGCATAACCTTGCAGAAATTTAATTTTATATACTGCCCGCATTCTCAGGCGTATTGTTAATGCTCCATGGGAGCCAGTTAGTCAACGTGAAACTTAATATGCTGAACCATTCGATTAAGTTGTGTATAAATAAATAGTTAGGTATAGTTCATTGCCTTGTTTTATGGGAGTTTGGTGATACACCTAAAATTGTTAGAATGGGTTATGCAAATTGAATGTCGAGATTTGATTCTTGAGATATAAACAGGATTATTATAGTTTATTAATGTCATTTTCGTATAAAAATTTAAAAGTTTCATTTTTTAAATTTGTAATTGGAATAAATGGAGGTTAAGAGCTTGCGCCAGTAACGCGAATACCAAACAATCGCAGCTTTCTTTTTAAATTTCTGGTTTGTATTTTAACATTTTCAAGTGACTTTTTAGGGTTTTCTTCATCTGACGAAACCCTATTCTGCTCACTCCTCTGTATGTCTGTCTGTCACCAAGTTCGTTTTCAGAAACTGTATAAGTTATATACTTGAAAATTTGCATACTTATAGCGGAATACCTCCAATCATACGACAAATCATAAAATTTTGAAAAAGTCTTATACTATTTCAATTACATGAATTAATTTAATGACATCCTACCATTTCTTAAAAGACATCCAACCAGATTTTAAAACAGGGCCTTAATTTCAGTCTTTCTCGCGTAGGTTTTGTGGCTAAGTGGTAGCGTGTTAGCTTGCTGTTCAAAAGGTTCCAACTGGATATATATATATTGTATTTATTTTTTGAACTTTAAGATTTTTTTCACAGGTTTCATTCTTTGTTTATGAGTGGTAGTCCCAAAATCATATTCTTTAGCAATGTTATGGATAATATGATGAAACCACTCATTTTATTTGGGACTTGATAATTCTGTCTAAATTCCACAAATTTCATTCATTCAATTTTTAATTTAATTTCTTCTTCTTTTAAATAAGTATTTGATATCTATATTCAGAGTGTTGGGGAACACTTTCGTTGTCAATAAATTATTACTTACTAAATCATAATTTCTGGTGTTTCGGTAATGTTTCATTAATGGTTATATATATTATTTATTTTCTTTTTGCCATTTTAAATCCAAAAGTTGTTGTAGAATATTTTATCCATTATTTTTTTTATCATTCAAAAATTATTTTTTAAGAAATTGAATTTCGTTTAAACATTCTTTTGTTTTTAGAAATATTGAATTTTATTTAAATATATATATATATATATATATATATATCCTTATTCTTTAAATTCCTACTATTAGCTCACACTTATATATATATATATATATATCTTGTTCAAATTTTCAATCGTTAATAAAATATTTTCTATTCATCCACTCAAGTTCAAATAAATTTTTTAAAACTTGTAGTGGATGACACTTTATGTTAATACAGTTTTTTCAAATATTCATTCAATAATTAAATTTAATTAATTAATTTTAGTTTTAAATGGGAGAAAAAAATTCCTTCCATTGTTTTCATAAATGAAATGAAAGATTTATTTCAAATTAGTGATGCCACCGAAATAAAATCACGCAACGGTGATTATAAAATAATGTTGGTTCAATAAAGATAACGTGGGACATTAATGCTGCACGGGTTTATTTTATATATTTATGATTAAAAAGTAGGAATTGACTTAAAAGAAATTATTATATTATTTGTTTATTATTAAATATTAAGTTTTCTCTTTAAATCATTAATTCTCGTTAATGACTATTGCTGCCATTTCACGTTTAATTTATTAAACTTTCTTCTGTTGAAGTAATTTTTATTTTATCATTCAAAATTTAAATTATATAATGTAATGTTTTGGACACGTTTTCGCTTGCCGATTTCCACACTAGAAATTCTAGAACATGTACTGTTACAATTGTCTGAAAAGTATCCAGTTCTTGAATATTTTTAATTTGAATTTAAAAAAATAGCTTCCTCTTGTAATAATTTTATTATTAAATTTAATGATGCTGCCATATATATGTTCTTATTGATTCAAGTGTATTTATAAAGGGTACAGATTTAATAATTATAAATTAATGATTTGGGTTTATTAATTAAAGGATAAAGTGTTTTGGAAGGCATATTAAACGAAACACTATGCGATCGTCGATCACATTTATACCCACTTGTTTTGCATAGGATATCTGAGGTCGATACCTAACCTCGTATGTTCGTATTTTTTCGATTTTGGTTGCAGTTTATTTTATTATTTCTGAGGACACTTTCAGGATGATTTTGAAGCAATAATTATAAATTATTTAGCATTTATTAATTTATTAAATAACAATATTATTTATAACAAAACGGTGTAATTTTCTCAATGAAAATGCACGCTTTCAATTATGTAATTTTCAGACTCGTTTACTTTCGGAAGCGGTTCCGAAAGTAAAAGACACAGTTAGATATCGACCTCAGATTGCCTATGCAAGAAAAAGTCATCAAAAATAAAATATTGAAATGCAAACGAGAAATTGGAAAAGAAACGCTGTCACTGGTTTAACATTAGCTTGCGAGTGTCTTCGCGTTACTTGTGTGTTGGCTCTTTTAGTTTGTTCTCAAAGGCCCTAAAAATAGATGAGCCGATGAAAACGAATAATGAACTTTTTAAAATAAAGCATGCATTTTTAATCTTAAAACTGGAATATTTTTATATAATCTCATCAAAATGACATGAATTTCAAAGGTTTAACATTCATTTAGATAATTATTGGCAAATTATTGGCCAACAATGTTTAGGTAACGAAAGGCTCTCTTCTCTGAAAATGACATAATTGAAAGCATACATTTTCAAGAAAATTACACCGTTTAGTTTTTCAGAATGTAATTTTCTCAAATTTCGTTTAATCGAACCTTGTTAAATATAATTTTCTACTTATATGAAATTTAATATTAAAGTTATATTATAAATCTCTTTTAAATGTTGGATAAAATGACACCAGTTGGGAAGTGCTAGCTATGCTCAGTTAAAATTAGCCAACACAACGTACGTATCTCAAATATTTTCTTACATTATCATAATCATATATCTCGGCTCCTATTGGGAATTTCTAGAAAATTCCTTCATATTCTGAAAGACAATTTGGCGACATTGGTTTCATTTGGCGCCAAGCTTGTGTTTTGGCATTGGTAATCTTGAAAGTCGATTTTCCCGCCAAATATCGCCACATTCGGCTTAAAGTTGTCAATTTTGCGACTTAGTTTACTGCCAACTGTTCAACAATTAATAACTGTTTCAACCTTCATTTCCATTGAAATGGATTGGCCCGTAGTGACCCCAAAATGACCCACTAATCGAATTTTCTTGAACATGTAACCTAGCTCAATGGTCATCTCGTACCCCAAAACGGTAAGATACAAAATTTTGTCAAAATCGTTAGCCTTTTTTAGATAAAATTTGCATACACACACACACACACACAAAAGATTTACTCGTATTATATAATATATATGATCCCCCCCCCCCCATTTCAAAATTGAAAGGTAAATATGAGTTTCCCTCAGCTATAGTAATATTTCAAAGAAATGATGCCTTTCTATTATTCGAACCTCATTTAATAGTTGAAATTTCGCAACTTCTCTTAAAAAAAAAAAAAAAAAAAAAAAAAAAAAAAAAAAAAAAAAACTAGTCGGATGTGTCAATCCCAAAACTTTCTTCTATCTCACACAGGTTTCGCATACACTAAAAAGAATCAGCACCAATTTATATCAAGGTCTAACTGAAGCTCAAGTTTTATTAAATTCCGTGCAGTATTTCTTGAGATATGACTATCGCCAAAATCGTGTAAATCGTTCAAAATGCTGCATAGCAGCGCCACCTGCCGGGCGATTTTTACCAAAATCTAATCAGCATCAATTTATATCAGGGACTAACTGAATCTAAAGTTTTATTAAATTCCGAGCATTAGTTCTTGAGATAGAGCTATTGCGGAAATCCTTCAAAATGCTGCATAGCAGCGCCACCTGCCGGGCGATTTTTACCAAAATCTAATCAGCATCAATTTATATCGGGGACTAACTGAATCTAAAGTTTTATTAAATTCCGAACATTAGTTCTTGAGATAGAGCTATTGCGGAAATCGCGAAAAATGCTGCATAGCAGCGCCACCTGCCGGGCGATTTTTACCAAAATCTAATCAGCATCAATTTATATCAGGGACTAACTGAATCTAAAGTTTTATTAAATTCCGAGCATTAGTTCTTGAGATAGAGCGCCCACAAAATTTTTGTCACATACAGACAGACAGACAGACACAGTCACAGAGTCACAGACAGACATTTTCTAAAAATAGTCAAATCGTGTTCAGGACCTTCTAAAACGTATAAATCCGTCAAAAACCGGAAGTCGAAAATTTTCATGAATCCAATACTTTCTTCTTGTAAAGATAGAAGAAAGTAAAAACGAAAAGGAACTTATGCGAAAAAACTTTATCTACGTTGGTCTTTCTGTTTTTGTCCACTTATATTTTTATTTGAGTTAGTTTTAACACTTGACACGCAATTTAACATTTCACTCACATACTCCAGTGTTAGCAGTCCATTTGCTCATTGTCAGATTTATAGGGAAAGAATGTTACGGAATTTAATCAGTTAATGCCGCTGGAGGCTATTAAACATCCGACATCGTAGGCGCTCGAATAGTTAGTCCAATTGAATTACAGGAAGCTGTTCGGCCGTGATACTGCTGCGTAACCGTGCAGAAATTTAATTTTATATATACTACCAGCCACATTCTCAGTGCTTATGGAAGACAGTTATCCAGCGTGAAACTTAATACGGTGAATCATTCGGTCAACTTGTTTGTAAATAAATAGTTAGAATATCCTACAGTGGTTTCGGTGATATATCTAAAAATTTTAGGGTGAATTAACAGAATTGAATGTCGGGAGTTTATTTTGGACAATTTTCAGCTTGTGTTCTAAATCCTAAAATTTAAAACACAAACAGTGTCTTTACATATCTTTTAACTTTTCGCATCACTTTTATTTGAATGAAAAAACCGTATAGTAAATGAACGAAAAATTACCCATTTTATTTATTTTTCAATGCATTTATGTATGCGTACTTATAAGGTGTTCGGTCTAAATTTGACAGTTGCTGGTTAAAAATGAAAACATAAAATATTCGAGTAAAAAAAAAATGTTATATGGGAAAATGTATAAGTAACATATAAAGATTATAACAATGCAAAGAAAGAGAGCATAATCAAAGAAGCCACCCTTGGGTTACTACATGCCCTACTAGTTATAGAATGTCAAATTTAGAACAAACCGAACACCCTGTATTTTATTTAGTTTGATATTTTATTATTGTATATTATTATTTATGGTTTATGTGCAGATAATGCTTTTTAAAGTATGTTATATTAAACGAAATAGTTAGTCCAATTGAATTACAGGAAGCTCTTCAACCGTGATATTGCTACGTAGCCGTGCAGAAATTTAATTTTATATACTACCCGCATTCTCGGATTCTAATGTTAATGCTTCATGGGAACCAGTTAGTCAATATCAAACTTAATATTCTGAACCATTCAGTTAACTTGTTTATAAATAAATAGTTAAAATATCCTATAGGGGTTCGAGTTCTACGATATACTTAAAATTATTAGAATGGATTATGGGAATTGAATGTCGTGATCTGGTTCTCGATAATTTTCGGCATGTGATTAACCCATTCCGCGATATTAGACTACCTAATTTTAACCCCTTGCACTCCAAGTATTTCACTCAAGTTCAGATATTATAATTTATTATATACAAAAATGATATAAAGTTGGAATATAAAAGGCCTTTTGATTTGAGACATTTTATTTATTAATTACTTTGCATACATATATTTTTAACAGGCTACTCGCAGAATTATAAAATCCCAATCCGTCAATCAAGACTTATTTTATAAATTTATTCAAATATTAATTTAACATTTTCCCTTAAAAATAAAGTAAAATAAAATAAAATGATTTATCTTAGTGATAGTGATAAAATAGGGGGGGTTAAAATTCTGCGAGTAAATACGATACTTATAAAAGAAAAGTTTATGGATAACTGATCTACCATACAGGCAGGCGCAGCGTTCCGGCGTCCGTGCTTGTAGAGGCCCCCGCATAACGAGCCTAAAAACAGGGTTCCTACGCACCTGGAAAATATGGAAAGCAGAGAATTGTCAGGGAAAATCGTATTTTTTCACTAAAACCTGGAAAAGTCAGGGATTTTTTTTTTTTTTAAATATGTGCTATCATGTCTTCCGAGATCCAAATTCAGTCTGCAAAAAAATTCAGATTTTTTACTAGCAGATAGTATTTTTGCTGCATTCATATTTTTAGCATTATGTTTTAGCCATACAAATTTGTTGCTAAATAGGTGATACCTCTATGAAAGAGATATAGAGCCATGTTAAGGTGGCTAGGATGAGATATCCTGAATATTTAAATAAAAAAAAAAAAAAAAAGAAAGACAATTATAAAGCAAGCAAAAAAGAAAAGTTGTGGCTAAAATTAAATTGTTAAAAGACAAAAAATTGAAAGTTACATAACAAACTGTTTCTGAAACAACACAAATGACATGGTAGTAGAAATGTAAAAAAATATTTGAATGGTTGATATGTGAAATCTAATTATATCAATAAAATGTTACTTTGAATCCATCCAAATTGTATATTTTTAATTGTTGTTCATTTCTTTTATTATAAATATCATATAATAGATTTTTAGTTTCAATTTTATAGATTACTTTTATTTTCAGAGGTATATTTAATCATTAAGATCTAGAATTGCTATCCGTATTTCTAAAAATGTCGTGAATTGTGGGCATGGAATTGTAGGAAAAATGGTCTGGAAAAAACCTGGAAAAGTCAGGGAATTTTGTTATTCAAATAGAGTATGAACCCTGTAAAAAGCACTTTTTCTTCAACCTTTTGAACAAAAAATTGGAGCCCGGAAAAGTTTAGATATTGAACCCGAACTTGCCCTGTCCTCCTCCCCCCAAAAATTCACATGGGTCAATTTAAAGAGGAGGTTAATCTTGTTGTTAGGTGATCGATATACTGCCGTATTTTACATATTTTTCTAGAATTGTAAGTGTAATTAATTTTCTTTATATTCTATAGGGAATGCTGATCAAAAATTTTCTGACAAAACTAAAAAGAATTTTTCAAAGAGATAATAATGAAACACGAGAAAATGGGTAATCATTTTATATGGTATTCTGATTAAATACAGAAATCATAATGAGACCCTAATGTGATATAATGAGATTGCTAATAAGTATGATGGGAATTTTTCCGTTTGACTCTCTCTCATCGGCTCGTAGTATTAAATCACTTAAAAAATTCCGCGTAAGCGAAACTACGGAATGTCCAAGTGTCAGCACAGCACTTGCATTAAATATCACTGACAGAATCAAAAAAGGACTATTTTTTTCATTTCAAACAGATGTTAATTAGCATTCGAGCGAAACTGAATTACATGATATACTATATAGACGTTCGAGCGAATTCTTCTGCGAGACTCTGAATATCGTTTATGGTTATTATCGAAAATACATCATGATGTTTCTTTTATGTAATTAATAATATTTATTCCCACGCTAGAATTATGCATATAGATGCTGTGCAAAACTCTTTATTTAACTAATATAATAACTGTATTGACTATATCAACTATTCACTGACAACATATATATTTTTTCTTTTAAACAGATGTTCGTTATCGCAGAATTAAATTATGTGATGTACTAAATAGAAATTCGTTCAAATTCTTCTATCTGATATTATTGTTTATTATAAGGGCTGTAAATACAGTAAAATCTTGTTATAACGAATTTCTGGAGACCACCAATTAAATTCGTTAATGCGAAATTCCAATACGGCGTTTCTTAAAAAGTGAAATTTGCATGCATAATAAATAAATATATATTATTACTACACTTGTATTAAATATCGTTTAACATCTAAACATGTCAGTAAATAATAAATATTACAGTATTAATAAATTGTGAACTTACTATAGTTAGAAGTAGAATAATTATAAAGTTTATTAAATTTCAAGATTTTAATCGTAACTATTATAAAAGAATTATAATTTATATTAGACTAGCTAACCTGCCCGGCGTTGCCCGGGCCCAAGATAATTACAATCTCAGAGAAAGGCGTTAACCCCTTCCCCTCCCCCCCCCCCCCAATACCCGCAAATATAATGAATAGTTTGTTCAAGAGAACCACCGTCACCTACATTAACGCGATCATTAAAAAAAGAATTGCATTTTTCTGATAATTAGAACATAACGAAGACGCTACGCTAAAATAGCCGGCAGATGACACCCCTTCCCGACCTCAATTTCAAATCTATATCTTAATTAGTTACCTAAATTTTTGTTAATTAGTAAAAATTGGCAATTATTTTCTTTCATGTTCGCAAACTAAATGGAGGGATCGGCCAGAGAAACACATCTCTTTGTAGTTCAGTTTTTAATGAAAGCAGATCCCTGTCTGAAACTTCCTCGGATTGTTTTCACTGGCGCCGGCAGATTTTTGGCAGTTTTTTGCATAAATTAAAAAAAAATTACCAACCGACTTTTTCAAAAATCACATAGTCAGATGCAGAATATTTTTTTTACATATGCTCAGAAATTTTCAAATTGATATCTCAGTTAGTTTTCTTAAAATTCGCTAATTAGTAAAATAATTTCGAATTCGTTCATTTCCGCTTGCAAATCCAATGCGCCGGTTCGTTTCTTTCGCCATTTTGATTTAAAAGATGTCATTTTAGAAGCTATGGTTAATGAGAATCTAATTAATATCTAGGCTAATTATCAAAATATTAAAATTGTGGGGGTCAGGTGCACCAAGAGAGGGTTTGGACTACCTAAATCTAAATTTACAGACTTCTAGGTGCGCTAAATTTTCCTCGCCAACAGACACACACACACACACACACAGAGCGAAACTTTATTTTATTAGTATAGATATCTGACGGATTAAAAAATCTCTCTGACATCAGCTGTTAATATAACTTTATTTCTTAACCCCCCAAAAAATATGATTTTTTTTTTTCTACACTGAAGTTGGCAATGCATTTTTCAAAACAAATTGTATTAAAATGTTTTCGGAAACTGCTGGGATAATTACTTTTTAAGAGTTTCAATGTTCTACAGAGCCGCTTTCGATCGTACAACGCGCAATATTTGGTAATTGATGGACAATCACCATCACCTTCATTTTCAATTTCGTCTGCCTCCCCTACATTCAGTTTCCGACGAAATTTTTCTTACAAATTCTACTTTTTCAATAGAGATATTTCTTTCTTGTCAACTCAACATTCGTAAAACTGAAAACTGAAATAACTATTCTTTTAAAGCCTTCGATAAATTCGTTAAAGTGAATATTTTAATAATGTGAAAGCATAGGATGTTTTTTAACAATACAAAAAAATATTCGTTAAACTGAAAAATTTGTTAAAGTCACATTCGTTGTACCGAGATTCTACTGTACATCTCTTCATATGCCGTTGCTTTTGTGTAATTAATAATATATTAGCTGGCGTACTTACCCGGTGTGTTGCATTTGCGTTGCATGAGATCTTTCGATTTTTTCGGGGGGGGGGGGGAATCTAATCTAATTCTAGATTTAGAAAAGATTTATAGTATTAATTTTATTGAACATCTTATTCTAAGCAAGAAATGATGTTTACAATGTAAATGAACAGTAAATCACGAAAATTACATTTTGCATATGTTACATGATTTTGATATAATTATAATAGAATGCCTTTATAAGAAAACAGCGACATACAGGGAATAAAATTTCATTGGTCGAGAGGATTTTGGATAAAAATTTGAAGAACTTGCCATTATTGCCAGGCTAATGTATGTTTACTCGTCTAAGCGAATTCGTCTAGGCGAGAGTATAGCCAAGTTCTGTAGTGGGGGGGGGGGGGGGTTGCTATGGTTCGGACAAAAACTTTCAATCTGAGGATATGCCCTGTACATATATTTAGACTCCATGCTCTATCACAGTCCACATTTTAAACACATTCGGAAAATAAGATTTCATACGGATCAATAATATTAAAAATATTTTAACTTTTTGATAATAATCTTAGTAAATGTGTAAGTAAATCATATTAATGAATATTCTTTACACCAAATTAAACTGGTCGTTGGGGACCACCGTAATACTTACCATCATGGATACGCATAATATAAAATATAAAAATTAAAACATGTGTAAACTACTTATAAAATGCATTGCAATTCTAATCAAATCGTGGCTTGATGACGTCATAAACTTTAAATGTTCTATTATTGAATTGCGTAAAAGAAAAACATCCTTATAACTCCAAAATTCATAATCCTATTAACTAACGGTTTACTGCGTCGGATTAAGCGTCTCATTTCCAATTAAAATATATATTTGAATTGAAACTTGAATGAAATACAGGGTCATGAACAATCAAAGAGTGTGGAAAATAGGATTACAAATATCTCGGCAACTCATTTTCCGATCGACTTCATTCTTTATGCCTTTTTTTTTTTTTTTTTTTTTGTCTTTTATATTTATTCCTTAAAATAAACAATTTCGAAAATTTTGATATACCTTTTATCAGAGCGAATATTTCGAGAGTCCGAAAAAAATAGTTCCGTATAATCGAGGTTACTGGAATTCAATAAGCTGCTTCCCATTATTACATACTAAGTACATACCAAATTCCAAGTCTCTATCTCAATTTGTTCGGGAGGTAGAGCATTTACAGATACACACACAGACGGACGGACGGCAATTTTTTTTTTCTAAAAATATATTTTTCTGAATCTTCAGTGTCTGAAACGTGTAAATCCGTCAAAAATATTTTTTCGATTTTCAAAACGATTACAAGACTTACCCTATCTATACTACGTATGATGGGTAAGTAAAAAGAGAGAGAGAATGTAAACTAAAAATATTTAAATCTACTTATTTAAACAAAACAAAAATAAGGATATTTGTTCACAATTTCGGATAGCAGAATATACCTTATTATTTACCTTTTTATTTCTTTTTTTTTCCACAAAAATGAAGTAATTTACTTACCACCTTTTAAAGGAATTTCATTAAAAGTTACAAAACAATTATTACCTTGGAAACTAATTAAAATTTTAAAATTCTGAAAGCTTAAATAATATCCTCGGATTCCTGCGGATAACTGGGTGTTAATTTTTCGTGTTGTGTTCCATATTCTAGGAGGAGTAGTTGTGAAATACAAACAGACAGTCAAATTTTACTATAATAGATTCTTGTTAGGAACATGCATATAAATGTTCTGTATTTTTTTTTTTTTTTTAACTATTATATTTTGTTTCCTTCTGCGTGTATAGAAACTTTCAAAAAAATTATATGTAATAATCCCGAAATTTTCCAAAATGATTCAAATATCTTTTTTACATCAGTGATCAGTCATACTCGCGTAATAAATAGATCATGGAATGCGTGATATCAAGGTTTGAATCATATTGTATTTAATACTAAAGATGAAGAGGATGATGCCCTTAAAGTCACTTTAAACGACAAATTAATGAAATTTCTCAAAAAACTACTAAAAATTATTAATATTATTACCGTTGCTCAAAATTTTGTTACATTTAAAAGTTGCGAGAACAATAAACATTTTCTTTATTTTCGATGTCTTGTAAAATATTTTCTTGGTGCATGGTCATACCCTAACGTAAATACTCTAACGGTCATACCCTAACGACCTAACCGTGTTTTTCTGTCACATAATTTCGAATTCAATGACTGAATTAACAAAAATTTTATATTAATGTTAATTTTTTTTCAAGCGCGTAATAAATATAAAAATGTAAGGTAATCACACACAAATCCTCATACCAATGTTTTTCATTATTTTGATGTATCGTCAAACATACATGAAAAATTCTCACAGACACTTACAGGGTTGAAAAATAATGAAATAATAAGATTTCTTTTGTAATTTAGCAGCTAAACTATTTTAACCAGGTTTGTTCTGCTATGTAAAAAAAGAAAAAAGTTGTTGTTTTTACCAAGCAAATTCAACAATCTTATTTTTAAAATTTTACGAACCTTTTTTTTTTTTTTTTTTTTTTTTTTTATGATCATTTATGAAAACACGTGGCTTGAATAAGACATGGATTTTGTTATGCTTTATGATTCGTCAAAATCTCATATTCCAATTTGCTTTAATGGTCGTAGTTCATTTTATTTTTTTTTCTTTCATAGATGTTCTAAGAAAGTCATTCATCAGATCTGCAAGTTAGAAACAGAGTAAATGAATGAACTCATTTTTTTTTAACTCTTAGAATACTTTTTTTTTAAGCAAAAAGGGAAAAAAACGATTTTGTAATTTCTTTCCCTTGGGCTTCTCTCCCTTGCAGTTTCTTTTTTTTTTTTACGGAAATAATTAATGAGATGGCATATTTTGTAACACTACTGATTTTTATTTTCTTTAGTATTTTAATTTCTACGGTTTCAGATTAAAAACTCATAATTATATTTCATTCCTCGAAACATTAAGATTTTTCTTTTCTTTCCTTTTTCTGTTTCTTCAGTAATTGTTCAATGGGGGATCATGTTTATGAAAAGTTTTTTTTTCCCTCTCTCCTTTTCCCCCTTATTTAAGAGAAGCAGTTCCATCATTTTCAAAATACATCTGTTCAGTTATTGGTATAGTACTATAAATGTTGTTATTTGTGCTGTTTCAGTACATTCGTCGTAATTATTTGTGTTACAAAATTCGAATTTGTTATATTATAGGAAACCATCAAGCGCAATACAGTTCATTTAAATTACTCTTGTGATAGGCAGTAATCCCCCCCCCCCCTCCCCTTGAAAAAAAAAAAAGAAAAAGAAAAAAGCATTCTGTTAGGCTTCAGTATGTGTGTGTATATATATATATATATATATATATATTTCAATAAATCAGATTTTCCTAGTGATTTTAGAGCTACATTTTAACATTTTTTCCCTTCGTAAAATAACTTTGTTGGATTTTCTTTGAAAAATTAACGCCCACCCGCTTGTCTAGTGGTTAGAGAACAGGCTACTGGACAAAAGGTGCTGGGTTCGAATCCCAACTCAGGCATAGACGTTTGTAGCAGTTCGGATTCCACTTTAAATGTGGGTCCCAGTCTGTTTGGCATGAGAATGCCTTCGCAATCAACGAACTCTGAAAAATAACTGTTTCTTTTTTTACTGTTCTGCTAATAAGAAGTAATTTTCTATAGTGTTAGCGTTCATTTATGGAAAAGGTTGGTCTCAACAAGAATTGGTTTCTTGGGATGCTTTAGAATTTGTCAAAATCTCATATTCTAATCTTATAACTATTTTTTTTTCTTATAATAGCCTCTATATATATGCAAAAATCGATTTCCCCCCCCCCCCCCCTAAGCTTTTCTCTCTTCCAGTTTCGCTTTTTTCGGAAATAATTAATGAGATGGCATGTTTTGTAACTCGGTTGCTTTTTTTTTTTTTAATCTTCAGTTTTAGATTAAAAGCTCATTTCATTTCTCGAAACACCAAGATTTTCTTTATTTCATTCCAGTAATTGTGCAGCCGAGTTCGTGTTTATTAAATGCTTTTTTTCCCCCCTCCACTTCCAAGAGAAGTATAATTTTGTCCTTTGTAAATGATATTTTAAGTACATCCTTTTGAATTTATTATTACTTTATAGTAAGTGAACATTTTTTGTTTAATTATTTCTAATGTGCGAAACGCCATGCCTATATATTTTTTTCAACTCAGCGGTAAACATGTTTTGTGCGAGTTTCAGTTGAAAATTAAAACTATATTTTTAAAGAAACCCCCTCAGAGTATATACTATTATTACTTATCATGATTATAATTGAGATCTGCCTAATATTGCACTAATGCTGCATTAATTGAAAGTACTGCCGATGAAATAACAATATTGGTTAAATATTGATTTCACATTGGAAATATTCACTATGAAATGCCACTATTAAATAAATATTAATTTACATCGGACATAATTGCACTAAAACGCCAATGTTGCAGAAATATTAACTTTACATTTCAGATAATGGCAATGAGATGGTGAAATATCTCTTGCCAATATTGGTGCATTATTTGCAAAATATAAATACCTCAATGTTAGGGCAATATTGGACAAGATATGTCAGTACAAACAATGTTGGCCAAATATTTTTTAATAGGAATACTCCGCTGCATTTAATTAGATTTTTTTTAATAATTAACTTCTATGTTGGTTGTTATGATTCTTTTTTCTTTTTTTTTTAACTGAGCGGTAAATAAGTTTTATTTTCTTTCAACTTCATAAATATTCATGTATCTTTTTATGATAGAAACAATGAAAGCAGATACTTTGAAATAACTATAAAACTGCATGTCCCTAATAGAAACATTTGTGTGTGTCACTGGAATTTCGGAGGTCCAAGAAAAATATATAAGCATTCCTGGCGTTGTTAGAAGACGCTCAGCACACGAACCTCGTTTCCGAAATAGAAAGCAGATGGTCACGTGCAGAAGAGTCCTCTGTGCTCCCCGGAAGTATGACGCGCGTGCAGCAGATGTTTCCGCCACCCTCTTTCAGTCTGTCATTGGTCTCCCCCCATTACACGTGCTTTGACGATTTCCAGAGATAGGGTCTTCTTCTTCCTTCCTCCGCATTTCTGCAGTTTTATTTTGAAAATTTTTGCATTTTCTTCTCGAAGACTTCCTTAACCGTTCAGGTATACAGCGGATAGGAGAAAAACGTGATATGTGCTTCGAATTATATTTTTTTTGCCTCCTGGGAGATTCTTCTTGCATAGAGAGTCTGTATGATGTTCCTACGCATACGTTTTTTTTTTTTTTTTTTTAAATGTATTTAGTACTTTATTTCAAACAACAACCATTTGATTTTTGCTAAATCTATCCATTCAGAATAGCTTTAGGTTACTTGGGTTTTCCTTTTAGTCCATATATCGCGCCCGTCGGCCTAATCGTTCAGAGTTTTCGTGGTTTTCTTCGAGCCGTGGATTTATCCATGCGTAAATACGGGTTAGGTTCCCTTAGAAAGACCCCCACGAAGGGCACTCCCTCCGGGCCTATATCCCTAGTGTAGATAATTGGCCGTCAATAATCAACCCAACCCAACCCAACCCTTTTAGTACATGTTTAATTTAAAACTTTTTTTTGTTTTTGTGAAGTAACATTAAAAAAATGTGTAAGTAGATGTAAAAATGCTATTGTAAATGAAAAATCATTGTGTAACAAAAAAATAAATTAAGTATTGAACGTTGATATTGAAACAGAAAAGCCTTCTGTTCCCTCTTAAAATCTTTAACTGAAGTGCATTTTCCCATTGCCGTCTCACTTCTGAAATTCTAAAAAGGCCTTGCCGTATTGAATCCGATGGGAATTTTAGATCACAGAAATGACAGCTCACAAAAATAATACTTGTGTATCACCAGTTTGACCGTGCGAGGGTATCCTGAAATTGCAGTGTCAGCTGGTGACTTGCACCAAGTTTTCATGAAACCAAATAAATAAAATATCCTTGAATAAATAAAAAAGCCCATAATCTTTAATGTATTGGATATGGCGTTGCGTGCGTAGGATTTTTTTCAAAATTTAGATATTAGTGAAAAAGGGGGTATTAAAAAAATTCTATTTGATCGCATAAAACTAATCTTAAAATCTTGCAAAAAAATAAATAAATAAATAAAAGAAAAAATCTGACATATCGCTATATAGAATTTACCTGTGAACGTTTGTATTAAAAAAAAGTAAATCTGTCCAGCGCAGCGGTCCCCGAGATATCCAAGATGTTAAGTAAAAATAAATAAATAAATAAACGCGGTTAAATTTTTGAGTTTAGAGGCAATTAGTTACAGTGGCATGTTTGTCATTACTGACAGACCTCCGATCATATGGTCACTCACTTTTTTCAAAATGCTTGGGTGAGGAGAAGGACATTTTTTTTTCTAGTCTTTTAAATTCTAATTTTGCGTTATGATGTAAATTAAATTTACTATGTTATTTTAAATCAGCTACATTCTTCTAATATATAGAAGTTATATTATCTGCATATATTAATGGAATAACGTGCATTATTTCTTGAACTACACAGCGCTCATAAAGTTTGTGAACCGATGCCTGTCTGTGTGTGTTACAAAATAAAACGCAGGTCAACTCAATTAAAAATATTATTACGTAAAAAAAATTTGTTTTACTTAAATATATATATAGTATCGGAACGGCGGGGCGCCGGCAGCAGTGAATCCCTGTTCAGCATATCCCAAAACGTGTAAATCCATCGAAAACTTTCACTAATTCAATACTTTCCTCTTATGATTAAAATGAAAAGTATGAAAGCTACATTTTCGTGACTTTTTGTACATCAGGTTTCGGGTGGATTATCGGAGGTTTATTCAGCGATTATATCTGTTATGTATATGATATTTTTTCTGTGTTAATAGCGTAATATTTTCGACAAAAATGTAACGTTACATTTGTAATTTGAGTTATTCGTGCTAAAAACTGTTACGGAAAAGCTTATGTCAAGGCGAAAGTGTTGACATTTTACAGTGCCTAATTTTCCATAAATTAACAAGACTTATATTCAAAACGAGAGTTTTTTTTCTTTTGTTATGTACGTTTTTCGTTTACATTTGAATTTGAAAAGTGTGATTTTCTTTAAAGCGTTTTATATAAGAATTTCTTTAAAAAAAATCTTTTCTTGCTATAATAAAGGTGTCGGTATGGAAATATCCCACTCAAGAGTTTTCTTTTCAAGTTATTCTAAAATAATTTTAATGTTCTTATTTACTTTTTAATGCATTCAGCTTGATTTTATCTGCAGCTATTTGGCTTCACATATTCAAATATGCAAATCCATTTGTTTAATCTTGTAAGCTGAACTTTTCTTGTAAAATTAATCTCTAATTTAACGATAATTGTTGTAATGGGGGATTATTAAAATCAGATATTCCTTTTTTTCTGCTTTGATATGCAATATATTTCGGAAAATAAAGAATTTTCATTGTAGAATATTATAAAAATCTTTAACTAGTCGATTACTTTCTTTTGAGATTCCGTGTTTAACGACCTGAAATTCACTTCGCATTCACGAAATTCTTCCCCCCTGTGGTGTGTAATTTCATCACGTAACTTTCGCATTATGCTTTTCGGAAACAGCGAAAACAGCACGTCTGCTAAATCCCAAAATAAATTGCTTTCATCTTCCTAAATATGCATGAATTTAGTACGAGACTGCAATTTATAATTCACGTTTCAGATATTTTAAATTTCATCTGTCGATTCAGTTTTTAAACTGCATTCGCTTTTGAAAATGTTTAAGCACCACGACAGAAATGCGTTTGCTCGTTATGCATTAGTTTGAATGTTTACGTAAATAAATGTCTGAACCTAACCTATCACATCTGTGATTGTATTGTTCGTAGAAATAATGTATATTAGGTATTCAGTTGATTTTACAAAAGTACTGAATATTCGTTTTTATGATGTATGTTTCACTAAATTACAGAAAATTTAGATCGATATTAATGAAAAATATCAGAAATCGCTTTTCCGCACTAGTTGTATTGTTGCAGTAAAAGTGTATATACAGACATTTGTCGACGACGAGGATAATGAAAGACGGTAATGAATTTGGCGAACTTAGACTTTTGCCGACTTTAATGTTAGACATTCATCCTGAAAGTTCGAAACCCCTGTCGCGCTCGTCGACCTAACCGTTCGGAGTTTTCCGTGATTTTCTTCTAACCTTGCCGTGAATACGGGTTAGGATCCCTTAGAAAGACCCCCAACGGAGGGCACTCCCCCTTAGGGCCTATATCCCTCTTGAAAATAATCGGCCGTCATAAAATCAATCAACCAACCAACCTGAAAGTTCGATGAATTCAAGTTTATGCGACGGATAAAAATAAAGATACTTAAAATCCAGAAAACCTGATATGTCGTCATTTTATTTAATGCTACTACATAATCCCCGTCAAAAATGACGAAATGTTGATTTGAGTTTCATTTTCATAAGACTTTATACAAACTAACACTATGAAGATTTTATTAAGGTTTGTATTGTAGAAAAGTTCATTTTAAAATTGACTACAATCAGGGATCTGTTTAGGAAAAAATTGGGTCCTTTAAAGTACTCTTTACAAAATTTTTCATTTAAAAAAAGTATCCTTCACAAAATTATTTTCCCTAAAACAGGACCCTTCACAAAATTCTTTGTCTTAAAAATAGGTTTTTTACAAAATTTTTCCATCTTTAAACCAAACATTTCACATATTAACCATTTAAAAGTAAAAACTGACCAGTCACTTTTACATATATAAAGAAAAAATATGTATTTTATATCGATATATCTTCTTAAAAATGCATAAACCAAAACCTGAGTATAACAACTATTTCGAATTCACAAAATTATTATTAGATTTTTCACAAATATAAAAAGCTGTTCACAATTTCACAAAAACAGGACCCTGTGAAAAAAGTCTGGACAGACCCCTGACAATGTTAAATAAATTAAGTAACGCAAACCGCGTATTTCTACGATGATTACTTCTGCAGATATAACAATGTTTGTCTTGTAGTATCAAGTCTGCGCTGCACGTAACAAAAACTTTAGGTCCATTTATCTCAGAATGGGTTTTTTCATAATTAGTTATCTTTAAATCTAAAACTTCCTTGCAATATATGTGTATGAAATTTTGTACATAGTTTTCATGTTATGTTTTTAAATAAAATGTCTTCATGATTTTTAATTTCGTGTGAAAATTTTGAAAATATATTACTCAAAATAAAAATCACCCTCAAAAATCCTCTTTTTTTTTAAACTGTTAAATTTATTATAAATTTTGTGACATTCTTATAAATCCTGAAGACAAGATAACAAGAAAACTTTTCTGCACACAACAGTAAAAAAGTAATGAAATCTGGCAAGTGATTCATGAGTTATATCAAAAATTAAATAAGTTTAAAATTTAAATTTTTTCTTTAAAAATGTTCAATCATGTTTCATCTAAAAATTAATATTTATAGAAAATTACATTTAAAAAAAAAAATCATTACAAAATGTCTATAAATAAGGAAAATAAAATTTTGATTTCCGTACATTAATAAAAATTTATTTTCATCTTATTAAATATATATGAATTTAGACTGAATAATAATTCACATTTAAAATATTTTAAATTTCATCTATCGAAATTTGTAAGCTGCATTCGCTTTACTAAATATTGTTGTGTTTAGCGAACGACAGAAATACATTTCCTTTGTTACCCAATGGTTCGTCACCGCAATAGTTAAATGATGTATGGCATTTATGATTGCATTATTCGTAGAAATATTGAACAACGGAGATTGTTGGAGATTCGATTGAATTCTCAGAAATATTGAATGTTCATTTTTATGAATTACCGAAGTTCCTCGATAATAACAAAAATGCCAATTAAAAAAAAATAATAAAATAAAATTATTAATTGCTTGAGATTGAAGTATACAGTCCCTGGCCAAATTATTAGACGCAGTTGTTTTTATTATAATTTATTAAATATCTGGAAAGATACATGAGGAATTATCCTGAAACTTCAGGAGTGTAAACAACATGATAAACGTCATATATTTCCGCAAAGATTTTTTCCCGAAACCCCATAAGGGGCCTTCAACAAATTGAAGAAAAACGAATATCTTTTGGATAACCCTGTAAAAATTAATATTGCAAAAAGCATTCAAACTGTAGATTATGATTAAGTGGCTTATTGTAATAATTTGGGTTCATTTTTATGAAGATAGCATGTATACTCGAAGAGAAATTCACGTTTTTATAAAAACAGTCCCAAATTTTATCAAGTTTTTTGCTTATAATTTGCAGAGTTTTTAATATAAAAACAAGTTATTTTCAGAAATTATGAAAAACAAAATTATACACAATACCCTGCAATCAGAATTAAAAGATAATAAAAATTGTATGAAAAATGAGCAGGTTTACTAAATATTGTTTCACTGCGCATGCGCGAATTCAATCAAAATATACTGTGCATAATATATTAGCTAAATGTATAGACCAACTTTTATGAAAGTCTCAAAAACATAGCTTGAAAATTCTGATAGTAATAGCCGATAAAATAAGCTCGAATTTCGCTGTTCCCAAAAGGAAGCAAAAAGATAGGGGTTGTATCAAATATAGAATGAGAGACACTTCATTCTTATTATGTCAACTTTCATAAGCTAGTATATTTGGATACAACCCCTCATCTTTTTGCTTCCTTTTGGGAACAGCGAAATTCGAGCTTATTCTATCGACGATTACTATCAGAATTTTCAAGCTATGTTTTTGAGACTTTCACAAAAGTTGGTCTATATATTTAGCTAATACATTATGCATATTACATTTTGATTGCATTCGCGCATGCGCAGTGGAACAATATTTAGTAAACCTGCTCATTTTTCATGCAATTTTTATTATTTTTTTTAATTCTGACTGCAGGGTATTGTGTACAATTTTGTTTGTCATATTTTCTGAAAATAACTTGTTTTTATATTAAAAACTCTGCAAATTATAAGCAAAAAACTTGGTAAAATTTGGGACTGTTTTTATAAAAACGTGAATTTCTCTTCGAGTATACATGCTATCTTCATAAAAATGAACCCAAATTATTACAATAAGCCACTTAATCATAATCTACAGTTTGAATGCTTTTTGCAATATTAGTTTTTACAGGGTTATCCAAAAGATATTCGTTTTTCTTCAATTTGTTGACGGTCCCTTATGGGGTTTCGGGAAAAAATCTTCGCGGAAATATATGACGTTTATCATGTTGTTTACACTCCTAAAGTTTCAGGATAATTCCTCATGTATCTTTCCAGATAGTTAATAAATTATAATCAAAACAACTGCGTCTAATAATTTGGCCAGGGACTGTAAGTTCAAGATAAATCAATTTTACATCATTATCAGTTTTGTTTGTTATTTTTGAAGAATTATTTTTTTTTCTACAACCTTGCGCGCGGTGGATATCAGGCAAAAAAGTTTTTTTCACTTAAAAAAAAAAAAAAAAAAAAAAAAAATTAAATATGAAATGTACAACATTGAAATAATTATGTTAAATCAAGCACATATTGATTATTGGTGGTCAAAATTTCATTTTATTGTGTGTTATATGAAATCAGAAATAAAATAAAATGTGACATGATGAAAACTTGCATCTTCGGAGGAAAAGTAAGACTCCTGAGACCCCTTAAACTCTTAAATTTATTATAAATTTTGTAAGTAACATTTTTATAAATTCTGAAGGCAAATTAACAAGAAAACTTTTCTGCACACAACAGTGAAAAAAGTAATGAAATCGGGGAAGTGATTCATGAGTTATATAAAAAATTATATAACTTTAAATTTTTAAATTTTTCCTTAAAAATTTTCAAACACGTTTTATCTGAAAAGTAATATAAAGAAAATTACATTTAAAACAATCATTACAAAAGTCTATAAATAAAGAAAATAAAATTTTTAACCCCGTACATTAATAAAAATTGCTTTCATCTTTTTAAATATATAGTATGAATTTAGACTAAATAATAATTCCCATTTAAAATAATTTAAGTTTCATCTATCGATTCAATTTGTAAGCTGCATTCGCTTTACAAAATATTGTTGTGTTTAGCGAACGATAGAAATATATTTCCTTTGTTACCCATGGTTTGTCACCCAATAGTTATAAGTAAATGACGTATCGCATTTATCATTGCATTATTCGTAGAAATATTGAACAACGGGGATTGTTGGGGACTCTGTTAAATTCTCAGAAATATTGAATGTTCCTTTTTATGAATTACCGAAGTTCCTCGTTGATAACATATAACATCCATTCGGATATATCGCTCTTTTATCCGTGTTTCCCCCAAAAGTTATAAATTGTATGTTAAACGAATGTTTTAATTAGCTTTATTATATAATTGGGGATCCCAGCCGGGCTTCCCGTATTACGAAACATAGGTGATATTTATTTATTTATTTATATTATTGAAAACACTAATCTATTTTTTTATATTTAATATATTTTTTAGATTGTCCACCAAAAAGCATTTTTATATGGAAAATATCAATATTAAAAGCTATACTTTCGTATTAGCCGCATGCCGAAGAAATCGCCAAAGATTGCTACTTACAGGAGTGTTATTCATTATTCTAATATTTTCAGTGGTTTAAGTGCGTAGTTCGATTATATCTCTGCTAATTTGTGTTTTATTAATATTTTATTTAATTACTGATGAAGTTCTAATTTCGTTATAGAATATTGGCCGGAAACAAATGCTGAACTATTTATATAAAGAACTGTGTGCTCGCGATAGAGATAAATCTTTAAAAAAAAAAATGTGGTTGGAAATTATTTTTAAACTATAAAAAATCACTAAATTGGAATACAGTTTTCAAACAAATTTGCATTATTTCAAAGAACATATTTTCCCGTAATTGACGGTGTAAAAATTGAAATTGTAGTATGTTTAGAAGTTTAAAAAACTGAAGTAAAAGCGAAATTAATTGTTAAAGTGTTGCCACTGTCAAACTGACGTCAGCGTTACTCACGAACATGTTTTTTTTTTCTTTATAATACGTTATTTTATATATATATAAGTTTCTCAATCGGTAATTTACTTTTAAAAAAAATTATAATATGCGCACAAACTAACGTTTTGGAAACTAATATTGTAACATTTACCTAAAGGATATTTGTTTATTCTTACATATTTTAACGCTTTCGGTTATATCGCTTTTGTTTATTGTGTCTCGAAATGCAAATATAGTAAGAAGCCATTGTATCTTGCATTGAAAGCACAGAAAATTTAGCGCAAAAATGTCAGAAATGGCTTTTCCGCTAGAGCAATGTTGTTGTTGTAAAAGTAGATTTACAGGCAATCAGTGAAGATAAGAGAATTAATCTCAAAAATTTTTTTTAACTATACATATTGCGAAGTAAAGAAACATTGAAACAAGTGCAGATGAAAGCATGGACACACGAGACACAGGTCCTGGGCAGGTAGTACCTCTTTATATTTTCGAAAAGTGATCGTCGCCTTATTTAAACGCTGAATTTTTGTCCTAAATAAGGCAAAAATTACTTTTACTGAAATTGCAGTCAATGTGCCCCAGTTCCCAAAAGCTCTTAGCTAGGTTCTGCATAGAAACAAATATATTAAAAGAATTCTGTAAAAGCTAATATGACGTCATTTTACTTCATCGCCAAAGTTGTTCCACTGAGTATAAATAATATTTCTCTTCGACGAAGCGGTAAACAGAAGTGCAAGACAGTTCTTTCTATTCTTCTGCTGGTATTATTACACTGTTTTCGTGTATTTTGAGATAGATTTTGATCAGTACGATTTTGACATAATCTGTCCATATCATTGTTCTGTCAATGTAATGTTCCAATGTAATGTCATGATTCTTGCGATGTTACAAAGCAAAATAACTTTTCTATATGCACATTGTTGTTCATAATTACTGTTTAAAAAAAAAAAAATCGCTTTATTTTTAACTCATGACTCATTTAATGGATAAGTGACCAGATTACAAGGGCGCAAAGTGGAAAAGCCCCCAATCACCTACTGCCGCAGAATGCAGAAATTGTTTTTTAAACTGATGCTCCCATCCAAAATATAAAAAAAACGCAGGCTATTTTTATTTGGCAGTTTCCTAATACTGAAAGAAAAATTAATTTGAAATTTAGATATTATTATTCGATGCTGGGAATTTATTCGTCTCATGTACGCCACTGGGTAATGTGCTCATGTTTGACATTCCATCATGTGCTGCAAGGTTGCAGCCGTGCCAACGTATAAGTGAAAAATGCCAGACTGGATGTCGTCCAGATGGCTTAAATGGTAAAGCACTTGGTGCGCTATACCAGGGTATCTGGTTTCGATCCCCAGTCTGGACACATTTTTCTCTATGTTGGTTATGCGTTGTTTAGCAAAGTGAAAATTAATTCACATACTTTTTCAGAAAGAAATTTACATTTACATTAATTATTTCAAAACTCCTTTTAATTTGCTGCTTATTCACTCAGTAAATATTAATTTTTTTTAATATATACTTTCATTTATGCGTACTTTTCTGCCTTATTCTTGTCAAAGTTATGTCTTTTTTAATGAATTTGAAAAATGCAGGACAATTTAGGGATTTTGTTAAAAACAGGGACGTCTGGTCGGGTTATCAATGGGTCATCAACTCACACTTTTGGAAACTGCTAACTTAATTCATTTTCAGCGGATTTTTTTTTTTTTTTTTTTTTTTTTTTTTTTTTTTTTTTGCTGTAATGGAGCGAGGCCAAAATGATGCTGAACTAGAAAATGTGCAGCTTTCTTTCACCATTTTAATTCTAACAGAAATAACCCATTTTCTTATTTCTTTTCAAACAATTTTCTTTTTATATTATCTGTAGGTATAGATTTATTTTAGAAAATTAAATTCAGAACATGTTTAAAATTAAAATAATATTCAATTCTTTTCTTATCTCTTACTCTTCATAATCTGATGACAAAAAGGATTTCGCTCTATGCTTTTCTGATGTAAAATCTGGTGATGATTCAGAACTGGAACGAATTGGATTGTGGGGGATAGATCGTTTGTATCCCCTCTGTGGATGTAACATTATTATTACTTTTTAATAATAAATGGGTCGGTGCCATTTCAATGCAGATGAACTTAAATCCTCGTATTTTTTTCTATTTTAATTTCCCCCCCCCCCCCTTTTAAATGAATAATGACATTCTTTGTAATGGTGTGAGTCTGCTGCTTGCTAAAGGCACTGGCGACTATTTTTATATTCCATTCGCACCGCTATTTTTAAAAGAGAAATTGTGTAGCATATTTATTTCTCTTGCACATGAAAATGTCAAAGTGTGTTTTTTTTTTCTTTCCCCTAATGAGAAAGTGGTGCGAGATATAATTAACAAATAGTCGCCAATGGCAGCCCTGTAAAGGCTATCTGCACATTTTCTTTTAGTGTATTCTTTGCGTTTCAATACATTTTATTTATTTCTATTTAATAATATTTTATTGCGTTTTTAATAAATATTCTCATAAAGAGAAATACCTAGTTGATTCTTTTACTTTTTCTTTTCTTTTTGAGCGTAGTGTTGAATAATGCAGCAATGATAAAAATTGTTTTTTATAAGTTATGATTTTAAAAGAAAGTGCCAGTTATCTAAGTCTGTGGATTTATTATTATTATTATTATTGAGGCATACATTTTATTTTATTCTAAAGCTTTTTCACATATTCTTTATAATTTGCGCTTTAATCTGTTTATTTTTTCATATCGAAATTTTTAATTAAATTCATAATCAGTAGGGGTCGATCCAGGCAAGAATTGGGACCTCTTTTGGCGGTGTAGAATTCGGACGTTTTACTCCGGGAGGGGATTTCGGCAGCTCGGAGGGAGCTGTTCCTTCCGACTAAGTCAAAAGTAGGACTCCGTCAAAAGTAGGACTGTGGAGTTCCGGGTGGGGAGGGTAATTGTACTTTTAGCCCATTAAAAACATAAAATGTTAATATTTGAAATACATAGTTAGGAAGACTTTTAAAAAGTTATTCTTAGTAAAATGCTTGGTTCGAATTCGTGTAACTGGAATTTAATCTTTCGTTACAAAATTTTATCTTTACAAAAATATAATAAATTTTATAAAAATAACTTTTTCCCCCCATAAAATTAAAGGACTATCGAAGATATACATATATAACGACCAAAAACAGAATTTTCTTTCTTTCGAGTTGCTTAAAAAATTAATAAAAGTTATACACAACAAAGATATCTTGATCTTTAAGTTTTCTCTCGAGCTTTGTGAAAATAATTTTGCTCCTTCCTGAATTCAAACAAAAATTCTTCTCAATTCCCAACTCAACTTCGGCGTTTGATAGATGTTCCCGTCTACCACAAACAACTGAACTTATCAAAAGAGGCCATATTTCACCTACCTTTCAAAACTGGACAATTACGAGTGAGGGATCACTTCCCTTTAGGTATCTCCTGCCCCGTATTATGTGTATATTCTGGATTATTTTTTGCAGTTAGGGATTCTATTTTTGCGCTAAACGCATTGCTTGAACGTGGTGGAAGCGGTCCATGGAGGAGTGATATGGCCCGTCAGCGGAGTGACTTGCTCTAATGATCTGTTGTTATCTGTCGGCTTCTTGCCTTGTACATGTTTGAGCATTTTTGACGTTTATCTAGTAGTAAAACGATACTGTTTTTGTATGGGGGAGAAAAAAAAATGTTTGCTTTTGAGGATTATGTCTTTAGTGGATTGCAGCTAGGTATGGCAAAAATATTTCCGAGCGTGTAATACGATGTGACAAACTTTGTTTACGTAGTTCGGCATCATGAGCATGTGAAATTGTAATCAGCATAATTTCGTCAGGGGGTTTTCTTGGACACATTTTTTTTCTGTTTTCACTCTTTTTTTTTTAAAGTGTATCAAAGCAAGGCCTAGCCAATTGGGGAGGGGGGGGGGGGTCACCAGGGTTTGATCCCCCTCCGAAATCCTTGTCAGGATGACTGTGGTCGATCTCTTTTTTTTTTTTTCTTTGTTTCTGCTAGCTTGTTGAAAAGATGGATGCAAATTTTGAAAAAAAAAATTACTTTAAAATTCGTCCATGCTAGCGCTATTAAGTATCAATCAAGCCAGTTAAAATTTAAAAGTCAAACACAATAAAAAATCTTAAATCAAAATTCTATACGCTAACATCTTTTTTTCTTTGATTCCGTCAGCATGTTGAAAATATTAATGCAATTTCTAGAAAGTCTTTAAAATTCGTCCATGTTATATGCCATTAAGTATCGATCAAGCCAGTTATATAAAATTCAAAAGTCTATCTAACGATAACAAAAATTTAAATACAAATTCTACACGCTAACATTTCTTTTTTTTTTTTCTTTGATTCCGTTAGCATGTTGAAAAGATGAATGTAATTTCTAGAAAGTGCTTTAAAATTCATACACTTTTTTGAAATGGTAGCGGGATGCCCATGCTGTCAAACAAAATGGCTAGAATATTCTAATATACATTCTCCAACTTGTTTAACTGAAACTCTTGAAGAATACGATGGGCTGTCTAATTCTTAATATCCACAAATTAGCAAACTTGGCAAAAGTAACGTTTTTGACATACGCTCCTGAGAAGACATTTCTGACAAAAACGTTTGAAAATATATGAAAAAAATCTTCAGGAATCTTTAATTTGGTTGACACTAATATTGATACATCGGCGAATCAGCATCAACAGAAACGAGATTATAAATTTCTTTGCAATGAACTGGGCTCAAATATTGAATTTTCTTTTCTAATAAGTATTGGTTATTTGAATTCACAGTGACTAACTTTTAACTAGCTTCACCTTTATTAAAGTATTAAAAAAAACAAATCTAAAATAAGATGCAGTCGAACCTCGTTAACGCGAACCTTCAAGGGGAAACTTTTTTTGTTCATGTTAAAAGTAGTTCATGTTATCCTAACTTAAATTAAATACATTGCATACAACTGGACGGGGCAATCGGAAACAGTTCGTGCTAAAAGTAATTCGCGTTAAGCGTGTTCATGTTAACGAGGTTTGACTGTAATAATAAAATTTTGAATCTGCAAATCCCTCTCCGAAATATTTTTCTGGATACAGCTTTTATTCAAAGATGTTAGTGTTCTGTTTTTCACACTGTAACTCCTGTACATCCTCCACTATTTTATATTTTGAAACTGAAGGACACCCCCCCCCCTTGCGCCACTTATTTATTTATTTATTTATTTTAAGGGGATTTATTCATAAGTACAAAATTTTCCAAATCAAAATCTGCCATAATATGTTCCTTTAGGGAAAATATAAATTTTTATTTGTACAATATGTGTAATTTTATAGATAGAACTTGCTGTAAGTAATGCTATTAGCTGACTAAACATAAAATATTTAAAATTTTATTTTTATAATAAGTAATAATATAATGCAATATCAATTAAGTAATATATTATTATTATTACTATTACTATTACTTCGTATAAAGTCATTTTTCTTCTGGAAGCAAAATAATCTCCCACATCTCCTGCTATGAATGTTTGAGGTATTTTCACATGAATTCACAATCACCCCCTGAATCGTAAGTATTTGAGATGTAGAATAGATTACATCTCATTGAATTTACAAGAGGAATTTTGATAATATGCAGATAATCTGTATTATTCGGCCGTAAACCGAACAGTATGGAAATAACCGAGAAAATTCGGGGAAACACTTTAATTTGTTGCTAGAATTACGTAATATTTTATCTGTTAAATGAAAAAAAAATAAATATACAGAGGGTGTTTACACAAATTAGGAACGATTTTGATGTTGAATTAAAAAAGAACTGGAAACAACAGGGGGGGGGGGGGATCTGGCAACATGTAATAACGTGATAACTGAAATATTGGCTGCTATGAAAAAATATCGTCTGCTACTGAAATGGCACGCGAAAGAAGCGAGTGGCTTGAAGGTTCAATATTTGCTCTTTCTGAAGAGAATTATTCATATTCTGTTACATGAAAATCATTTAGCAGGTGATAAATGGGAAAAAAATTGTCACAATTGATATAGCGTGGATTTATCTAAATGACTGTTATAAAAAAAAGACCGATTTATTACCGGGAAAGAGGCCAAAAAGACTTAAAGAACTGTGGTTCAAACACTGCAAAGAAAGTTTCTCCAAAGGATTTATGCTGATTGCTGGAATCTCTTACAACGGAAAATTAAAGATAAGTTGTGAAAAATGTCAAAATTAAATCTTTTTATTATCAAAACAATGTTCTAATTCCTATTTTTAAATAAGAAATTCCAAAACTTTATCCTATGGACGTTAAAAGTGTTTAGTTTCACCAGGATAAAGCAAGTAGCCATACATCCAAAAGTACAGTCGCATTCTTCGAAAAATTGACAAGAGAAACTGGAATCAAGTGTATACCGTTTAATAATATTCCAACCAAGTCCCCAGATGTTTCACCAATGGATTACTGTATCTTTGGACTATTAAAACAAGCTTTTGCGAAACGCCGACCAACTACGTTGAGTGAACTCTGGAAATGTGTGGTGGAGTAATGGAACAAAATTCCACTTCCAGTTTTACAAAAAAAGCTCTACTATCTTGGAAATCCCGCTGCATTATGATAGTCCACAAAAAGGGCTACCAGACAGAACATATTAAAAAATGATTGTTTTAATTTATGTATTTTATTTTTGTTGTCAAAATCGTTCCCAATATGTGTAAACACCCTCTGTAGAAATGTTAAGCTCTTATAAGCAACATTAACATGTTGCATACAATGCAAAAAGTACATTTGTCCAAAAATCGCGAAAACGAAATAACAGAGCAATGTTGTTTTTTTTTCAACGATACTTACAATGCTTTGAAACTGATTAACTAAAAAAAAAAAAAAACAATAACATGTTCTCATTATAAGGCGAGAAAGTTTTGGCTGTCCCATAGAAACAATGCTTGTCCAGAGACACTTTTCCTCCCCCTCTTTTAGAAAATAGTGAATTTCGAAAAAGTGCTGTTTTTTGGTTGAGAATCTTTCAATTTAATTAACGCTTCTAAATCATATAAGTTTTAGTTGCTTAAAAAATTGGTTAAATAAATACTTCTGTGTTAAACCCTTAAATTCTGTGACAGAAATTGTCCATAACTAATTACTGCGAGCAATCTCTGAGACCGCTCGATCGAAAGAAGATTAAAAAGCTCGATTAACTCATAGGATACTGTTTCTGTACTAAACTTTTTGCACAGGTCTATTATAGTTAATTTTAATTAAATTTCAGCAGTAAATTACGCCTGTAATCCTTGAAGAAGAACCAGTGAATTTTTATCCTGCTATTATTATTAACTATGTGTTGTCGTATGCTAGACTTTGTATATCGTCTCATGTTTGCTGCAGAAATTTGCGTGCTTATGATGACATTTCCATCTTGTGCTGCGGTTGCAGCCTGTCCGACACATATAAAAGTGAGAGATGCCGAGTTGGGATATCGTTCCTTGTAGCTCAGTGGTAGAGCCTCAGAGCGCTATTCTGAGGTCCCGGGTTCGATTCCCTGCTTGGGACATTTATCGCTCTGTCGATTTACGCTTAGAAAGCAGGATAAAAATTCACTGGCTGGTTATTATTCAAGGCCTATTATAAATAAAGATCACCTACTCAAAAGTCTAGCGATCGTACTAGGGCTCCAAACGAAACAAAATTTCACTAGTATCTTATAGTTAAACTGAAAATTACAAATTAAACTGCTAAAATTGAAAAAAAAAAAAAAAAAAAAAAAAAAAAAAAAAAAAAAAACCAGTGCTGTGTGAGACCGCTAACAGCAGTTAAGGGTTAAAACTATAGTGGACATTGCGAATTATTAAAGATAAATAAAGAGTTCTTAAAATATGGAGAAAGTGTATAAAGGAAAGGCATCAGTAGGCATTTAGCTACTCTTATGTATCGGTAATGTATTTAACATTTAATGCTCATTCTGTATTTGTAGTTTAACTACTTTATATCATGCTTCTCGAAGAAAAATATTTTGAAGCTATGCCAAGAGAGCGAACTTTCGTGCGTAATGATAATGCGTTTTTAGTGTTGATGGGAGTGCCAAAACTTATGTTTACATGTTGCCAAGTCAGGGTGTAGAGTACATTTCATTTAGATGACATCCCCTTTTCATCTGATTTCTTTCAGATTGTTTTTAATGTTGTTATTATGTTACTTTTCTTATATACCAATGAACCCAAATGTTCACTAGTAGCAATGAAATCAGTATACCAAATCATTAAGGAGGAGAGGGGGGGGGGGATTTCAAACTACAAACAGCTATACTGATTCTGAAAGACGAAACTTAAAAAAATACAGTTAAACAATAAAACCGATATTACAACATATTTCATGTAATGCGAATATTTGACAGTGTTTGGCTACAAGGTACATTAGGAAGTGACTATGTTTCATTATTTATTATTCTAGGCCAGAGCTGCAATTGAAACGTAATTTTTAATCTTATCTTTATGTCCGTTACGAGGCATTCACTCGACGATTTACTACAAAAGCTGGAGACAATTTTGTACCCGCGACGTAGTAATTTTACTTGCGCCACTAGCGTATATGGCTTTTATTTATTTATTTATTTGGTGTGTGTATTTGTGTGGAAGAGGGTAGGGGGTGGAGCTGGAATCGAATTCACCATTTACGGGCTAGAATTTCAAGTAGAAGTTCATTTGTCCTCATGCTCAAAGAATGCGGCTTGAATGTACCTACTGAAAATGTTAGCCCATTTTGATAAAGAAACCAATAAGCTGGTTACCTGATAGAAGTGCAAGTTTTTGCTAATTGGATTCTGCTTATCAACTAACAAAAACGGCGTGGCTTCTTTCTCAGCAGGCTACCTTGTTGCACATTAGTTGATACAGACAATCGGCACAGCTTGTATTAACAGTGTAGCCAAGGTCAAATGTGACCATAATGTTGTTTTTTTACTCTCATTATCTCCCTTGCATCATCGAACCACCTTCCGACTAATATAGTTTATCGCACTACGATGTCTGGCGCCATGCTTTTTAGTTCAAAAGTTACACCCACACCTTTCTAGCCACAAAATAAGACTAAGAGTTAAAAAAAAAAAAAAAAAAAAAAAAAAAAATCTAAATAATTTATTCAAGTTTTCATTGCCTAACTGCGGTAAAGTTTCGCGTTTTCACATGGAAATATTTAAACTACCCTTGAGGCAGACCTAGCTTGTCAAGGGACATTATACTAAACAGAAGTATACGCCCGCCAGAAGAAATTGTGCTGTGCTGAATTTCAAAGACATCACCGCCCTTTTAAATCAGCCTACTTGGTTGACTCAGGGATCAGAGACATCCATGTGTATCATGTTAACAAAAAGCAGATGCTCGACATTGTTATTGGAAGAACTTCTTTATAATGAAGAAATACTGTTACTTCGTTTTTGCTATAATCTACTAATACGACTGTATCTATAAGTTTTAGTACATATTGCATATACTTATTCATAAAGCGACACTACTCAAAAAATAAAGTTTAATAAATAAAACTAAAAACGTACTTTTCTGTAGCAAAGAGAATGTTTTGTGCTCAAAACGTGAGCTTTTCTAAAAAGCTCCCGTGTTAGTTCTGCAGCAGGTTGACCCAAATATCAATCAAAGGATCCTAAACCAATTAAATTGAAGGTTCCTCCCGAATTGACTCTTTCGCACCCTACTGGGTAAAGATTTATAAGTACGTGGATAAAAGTGGCTCACACGAAAAAAATGCAGGCTTTCTTGGTTAAATGCTTGCCAACGATTCTCCACGACACTAGCGGGCGCATGTACGAAATAATGCTAAGATAAAAGCTTTCAGACTCTGAAACAGTTGAACCTGACTTTAAAAAGGACGATCATGTATTTTAAAAAAGGAATTAAAAGGTCAGGTGCTTAACGAACTTGATGTCTTCATTTAAACCACGACTACAAATAAGTTCTACAGTTCTATGCTAAATCAAAATAATCGAGAAATTAAAGTAACTTCCAGAATATCTCACACGTACTATTTAGCTAGACTAGACTATACTATAAGTCTTTTGGTAACGTCGGATGTTTTGTTACTGGTTAGATTTAATGTTAAAATGATTAAATTGGTTATATTGCGAAAAGGTTATCAAGGGCAATATTCCACAATATAAGTAAATCGTAATTGATTTCTGTTTGAGTAAAATAAGTTGTTAAACCCGGGTAGCTTTTTCAGAAAGGCTCAAGTTTTAACTTCAAAGATGATTTGATTTCAAGTTTTGATTGATCAGAAAGGCTCAAGTTTGGAGATTAAACAATTTTTGAAGAGTCCCGTTTTAAGAAGAAAAAAAATTCTGAATCGTCCTTTAAAGGACATACGTTATTTTTATACAGATCTCTGGTACTTTTTGTCATAGCCCAGTTTTACTTTTTAATTGGCTGTTTTTTTTTTCTGGTTTAGGGAATTATCTTAAACTTTATCTATTTATATTATCTTATAATTAGGAGGAGAGAGATGCCTAACTCAGCATGACATTAACTTTATATCATCGCCATTATGACGAAATTTCAAGAATGTGAGCTTCCCGTGATACGGTACATTAACGATGAGTGTATCCTCATAAATGCATCTGTTTCAAATTCCGTCGTGTAGAGATTCCTTAATGTCTTACTAAGCATTTCGGTAGTTGTTTTTCCATTTCATTTCAAATCGTGTTCATTCAGCTGTGAATCAAAAACTTTTAACATTCGATTTATTTGTGATTACAAATCATCCATTACAATTTCATCCCTTCATTGTTTGAGCGAAATTGAAGATGATTGCGAGTCAACTTTCTGTTCTTTCAAGTCGAACGTAAAATAATTTACTTCTACTGGAAATGTTCTTTGAAACTTTTCTGAGTTAATCTGGAATTGAATTTTCGCAACGTACCTTAAAAATGATTTGTCGATTTCTTTTTTGAAGTCATTGAGCATGTAATTCGTTCATAAACTTACTTGTATCTAAATAACAGGTATTTGGCTTTTAGGGGAGGTTGCAGGCTAAAGAAATATTAGATTAATTTTAACACAATTATTCAAATTGGTAAAGAAATCATATGAGTTGTAATTTTCCAACTGGACGAAAAACGTCCGGGCCAGGATTCGAACCTGGGATATCTTGGCTGAAGCTGCCATGCTCTACCAACTGAGCCATCCCGGTCGAATCTGGAGAGCCTAATTCATCCAGTTAACCTCATTGATCATAGCATCTGGTCTGATATCTGAATCAGCTCAACAGAATAAATCGCAGGTAATGTAACTCCAGTAAACGATGGATACGTGAGATTCGACCGGGATGGCTCAGTTGGTAGAGCATGGCAGCTTCAGCCAAGATATCCCAGGTTCGAATCCTGGCCCGGATATTTTTCGTCCAGTTGGAAAATTACAACTCATATAAAGAAATATTGCGTTTTTTTTTTTTTTTTTGGCTATATTAAACGCATAAACCTTCAATAATTTACCTTCATAGGAGAAAATAATAAAACTGATAAATACATTATTATTTTATTTTTTATCCTGTAAATTCTAAAACCAACAATCAGCACTTTTGTGAATCTAATTTTATAATTGAGGAAAGTTTTACAAAAGAAAAAAGTTATTAGAATATTTGTTAGAATAAAAGTTAAATGAATTTTTAAAGACTTTTCAAGCAGGGATATAGTGGAGGGAGGGTATACGGTATGATATACGTCGTATATCTTCTGAATATCTCCACATACCCTCCGTTGTTACAGTGTATACTCTATGGTGAAGGGCTTGACAAGCGCGGTCGCCACTGCCGACCAAATTTTTAGATCTGGCGGTTTGTTTTTCTATTTTTGTACAACAATTGATCTAAGAAATGAGCACAAATAACATCTAGAATAGTTACCGGAAAGTTCGTACGGTTTCCAAAATATCGCCACAAAACGCTTAAAATCCTACAAAAAAATTCTGGAAAATTAAAAAAATTTCAGAGAACAAAATTTACTTTTGGGCATAGAAACTTGATTAATTTTACGAATGTCCAAAATTCGCCGCTAAACAAGAAAAAACTCAAAAAATCGCTAAAAATTCAAACATTGAAAAGGACAAAATTTAATATATTGGGCTAAAGACCAAAACTGGATTACTTTTACTAATGTTGAAAAATCGCAGCGAAACGCGGTAAAACGCTCAAAAAGAGGACAAAATTTATTGTATTGGGCTAAAATATTGAAACAGGATTCTTTTAAAGAATGTCAAAAAATCGCCACAAAACGCGAAAAAAACGCATAAAAATTTAAATTAAAAATCCCGGTGCTATTCTAAACTAGTAATTAATAAGCTTATGCTTATTGTTTTTTCTGAAAAAATTCTTAAACTTTTCTGCTTTTTGATAATCAATGTTGGGGGAATGGAACGAGGGGGTAAATTATGATACTTCCTTTCCTACTAGAATTTTTGGCTGGGTACCGCCGTTTATCAAATTTGTAAAGCCCTGCTCTGGTGTATACCCTCTGCCTATAGCGTATACCCTCTAGTTTTTTGTTACCATTACTCCATTGCCCCCCCCCCCCCAAAAAAAAAGAGAGGTAGGGGATCGAAATTTTTTTTAATAGCATTCTATTTGTGGTACTTTTATGTTAGTTGGGCGCCGGTGATCGGCAATTTTTTTTTTAATCTGGCCAACCCTTTTTTTCTCTCCAATCTTTTAACATTGGCTAATAACAAATAGCCAATATTTTAATATTTCTATATAATACCTTAAAAAACTTACCCAAAAATAACTAAAATATAATCACGATAAAATATATAAGCACAAACATGAATACAAATAAAATCTTGCGAAATCGGGTCTATAAATGATTAGGCTTAGTAAATAGAAAAATTGTTAAAATAAGACATAACATAAACTAGAATTATTTTACTTCATAACGAAAACATCGTATCTAATTTTATATATACAAAAATAGAAACTTACGTTATATGAGGGAAAGGGTTGTAATTACAATGATGCCGACTGAAGCAAGATTTGGCGAATTATCACTTTCGCCCAGCTAACATTTAAGTACCCCATTTGTTTGTAATTACAATTCATCCATTATAATTTCGTCAATTTTTTCTTCTTTTTGGAAAATTCTACTACCAACAGTCATCATTTTTATAAATCTAATTTTGAAAATGACAAAAATGTTACAATTTTATATATATATATATATATATATATATATATATATATATACATTTAAAAAAAAAAAAAAATCCCCAAAAGCAGGAAAACTGTGAGTAGACCTTTATAATTTCATTAAAAAATTATTCTTTCAAATCAAAAATAAAATAATTTACTTTTTAAAATTCTAAAAAATATATTGATTTGCGTTTCTTATAAAAAAATTTTAGGAGTTTTAAATTCAACATACATTTTTTTCTAAAATATATAAAAACATTTTCAGTCAGAACCGTGAATTTTCCTGTAAGAACAATGACAATTCAATAATTCATTTTATTTCTTATTTTCTACTAAACTTTGATTTCATCCCGATACCATCCACCAACTTTGCGTTTGGAAAACAATACTCCTCAGTTCCGATATTTTCTCGTTCATATCGTTCTCTAAAAGCAAACACAGCGCATTCTTTGTGTAACCTTTTCTGGATCAGAAGAAAAAAGACTAGAATTCTTTTTTGCAAGCTAAATCTTATCCCACCATCCTTTGTGGCTTTGGAGTTCGAGGTCATGGTACATTTGCCTTTCGCATTGTGTTGTAGGTGAAAAGGAAAGAAGCCTTACATGACCTTTGCCTAACATTTTAAAGTATCTTGAGAGAAAATAACCCTTTACCTGTGTCTGCCGCTCTTGACAGTAAAATAATTGAGCGTGATCTCGACTACTGTTCAAGATAAGTTACGTGATCTTATCATTAGTCGGTGTAATTCATTGTGGTTATGTACAGAAAGCCGATTTCTTCCTCCTGAAATTAATGGATTTTTATAAAATCAGCTCGTAATATCTTGATTGCATTTAAAATGAAGGTCATTATATCTATACTAATAAAGATTTTGTCTCTGTGTGTGTCTGTGTATTGGCGATGATTAAGAAAATCTACCGCACGTAGAGATCTAAAAATTTCGGTGAGGCCCTACACTGTAAAAAAAATTTCCTGAAAAAAATGGAAATTGTACTGGCAATCGAGACGCCAGTACTATTTCCGTATTTTAACGGAAAAAAAACTTCCGTAAATTCCCGGAAATTTTCCGTGATTTCTGAAATATCCGTTTTCAAATTTCCGTTTTTTAACAGATATCTTCCGTATATTTTAGATATTTTTATATCACTAAAATAAATTTTATAGGACAAAAAAAAAAAAAAAAAAAAAAAAAATTCTAAATGAATATTTTATAACAATTTTTATTTCTTTTTCTTTCATTTCTGCACGAGTTTTCAGTAAACCAACACTTGCCATGGAGGGGGTTCGAAAGCGGAAACTTCTGAGTAGTAAACTGGTGGGCTGTACCATTACGCTACGACTGGACACTTCGTTCTCTCAAATGTGGTTATTTATTTTAGATGCTTTTAGTAATGCACAAACTTAAAAGTTCCATAGTTAGATGGATCTTTTCAATATTTTATTTTCATAATTTTTAATATCTTGCTTTATTATTCTATGCTTTATAACAGATAAATGTTAACTTTTTATGTATTATATGCGTAAAACATTGTATTAAGACTAATGATTGCTTTTTTTTTTGCAATAGTACATATACTTTTTAAAATTATTTGTCTGTTGATCTATTTATCAATTCCAGTAAAAACAATTATCTTAAGTAGACGTATTTATTACAGGCTATTAAAGTAAATTTTCTTTATCTCTTATTTTAAAAACTTATGTGAATAAACAATTTTATAATAAATTAAATTATTATATTTAATCTTTGCTGAGGGCTTTTGTGAAAAAAAATCGAAACAAAAAATAGATTTTAGAGAACATTTTAAAATTAATGACCTTAGGATAGGTAAGTTTAAATTTGGACTTGATAATTTAGTTTAAATTAATTTAGGTTAATTTATAAAATTATAAACTAACGAAATACATTATAAACTTTATAAAATTATAAACTTCATTTTTATAAAAGTAAACAAAAAGTTATTAATTATTTTTAATAAATTTAAAGAAAAAAATATGAACTTCGTAAATTATAATTTATAAAATAATAAATTGTAGTTTAATTCACAAATTTATAAGACAAATCAGCTTAGTTTAACACCTACGTACCGATAATTTGCAAAAATATTATTTTATGAAACCTTAAAAATATTAGAAAAAAAAAATAGATTTTTAGCGAAAATTTTGGAAATTAATGACCTTGGGATAGGTATGTTTAAATTTGTGTTTATTAATTTAGTCTAAATTAATTTAGTTTAATTTATAAAATTATAAACTATCTAAATATATTATAAACTTTATAAAATTATAAACTATCTAAATATATTATAAACTTTATAAAATTATAAACTATCTAAATATATTATAAACTTTATAAAATTATAAACTTCATTCTTATAAAAGTAAAGAAAAAATCATTAATTATTTTTATAAATTTAAAGAAAAAATATAAACTCTCTAAAATTATAATAATATACTTTATAAATAATACAAATATACTTTATAAAATAATAAATTTTAGTTTTATTCACAAATTTATAAGACAAATCAGTTTTGTTCAATACCAATAATTTGCAAAGTTATTATTTTACGAAACCTTTAATAACCTAATATTGCCTCACGTTAATAAAATTATAAAATTAAATTTTAAAATGTCAGTGAAAAAATTCATAATTTGAAGCACTATAAAGAAAAAAAAAGTAGATTTAAAAAAATATTTTTCTGTAATTTATATAAATAAAGTAAATTTCTAAAGATTTCACTAAAAAATAAAAAATATCATTATTATTTTCACAAAAAATTACCGTCCAGACACGGGCCCGGTTAGAATGAGCTACAGGATTGGTCCGAGTCTAATGACAGAAAATAGGCCCACGGGTAGGACCGGTCCAGGCCTGGATCCTAGAAGACCCTGAACCTTAATAAATACAACAATCTTAATTCACATTTCAAGCAAGACGATATCTGTATGCAAACCTCTGAACGTTATTTACGGAAATGGGGAAATACGGACATTGTACTGTTTTGAAAAAAATCCATCAAATTTACGGAAAACTTTCTGCATATCTACGGATTTGAAATCTCCTTTACGGAACTAATGTCATTTACGGAAATTGTACTGTTGTTTTGGAAAAATGAAACTTCTCCGTAAAATTTTACGGAAAATCTCTTGTATTTTCACGGATTTTATTTAGAGTGTAATGCATCTAAGGCTCAGATTTTTTATTTTTAGTTAATTAACCGAGATATTAATAAAAAGCATAATGAACATCGCAAAGTGGCGTCCTAACTCTAGATTCGTTTGGATAGATTTTCATTTAGAAATATAAAATCATACAAATTCAAGGGTGTATGCTGCCGAAGGAAATGAGAAAAACACAGCATTATGGTCGCAAAATCATTCAACACTGATTTTCGGTATACTTCAGGTTATTATGACGGGCCCGGGTAACGCCGTGCGGTCAACTAATTATAATATAAATAATAGACATTCTTTCATTTATAAGTCATTATTTCCATTTGTTATTCTGATTCTGATGATTGTGTCTTTTAAAAGAAAGAATAAAATTGTATCCTTTTAAGAATTTCAGAAAAAATCCGAACCGAACAACGAGTACTTTTGCGATAATTTATTCCCTTCACTCACGAAACTTTTCTCCATTTGATTTTTGACTTGGGCAAACTTAAAAGTTCCTAACTTAAATGTACAGGTACAGTAGTATATATTGTACTTCTTTAATAAAATAAATAAACCACTATCTCTTGTGGCTTAGGTTATGGTTCATTTATCTTTCGTTTTGTGTTGGAATCGAAAAGGATAGAAGCTTTTCTTGACTTTTGCCTAACGTTTAAAACTATCTTGAGAGAAAATAACCCTTTACCTGTGTCTGCCGCTCTTGACTGTAAAATAAATGAGGCATGATCTCGACTAACTGTTGAAGATAAGTTATGTGATCTTATCATTAGTCTGTTTAATTCATTATGGTTATGAACAGAAAGTCTATTTCTTCATCCTATAATTAATTAATTTTTATAAAACCAATTCATAATATCTTGATTGCATTTAAAATGAAGGTCATTATTATCATAATATAAATAATAGACGTTCTTCCATTTATAAAGTCATTGTTTCCATTTGATATTAGCATGTTTGTGTGTTTTAAAAGAAGAAGAAAATTATATCCTATTTTGAATTTCAGAAAAAGTCAGAATCAAACAACGAGTACTTTTGTAGTAATTTGTTTCCTTCAATCACGAAGCTTTTCTCCATTTGATTTTTGATTTGGGCTAGCTTAAATATCTTAATGAACAGCAGTATCTTGTACTTCTTTAATAAAATAAATAAAATAACATCTCTTTTTCTTAAAGTTCGAGGTCATGGCTCATTTGCCTTTCGTATGGTGCTGTAGGCGAAAAGGATAGAAGCTTTTCTTGACCTTTGGCTAATATATAAAAAATCGAACAACGAGTACTTTTGTACTAATTTGTTTCCTTCAATCACGAAGCTTTTCTCCATTTGTTTTTTGATTTGGGCTAGCTTAAAGATCCTAATGTACAGCAGTATCTTGTACTTCTTTAATAAAATAACATCTCTTTTTCTTAAAGTTCGAGATCAGGGCTCATTTGCCTTTCGTATGGTTGGTGCTGTAGGCGAAAAGGATAGAAGCTTTTCTTGACCTTTGGCTAATATATAAAAGTATAATAACGCCTTTACCTGTGTCTGCCGATCCTAATAGTAAAATAATTTTGCGTTATCTCGACTACTGTTTAAGATAAGTTACATGATCTTATCATCAATATGTTTGATGGGGTTTTTTTTTATATCCAATATGGTGCGTAAAAGACGTTACGTTACTACTTTATATTACTAAAATTAATTTTTTATAAAAATAATTCGTGATATCGTAATCACATTTTAAATGAGAATCTTTTATTATGTAAATATTAGTTTATTTTCTACCATTTGAAGGTATTTATTGCTGTTTGATTTTTTATTTGTGTGTGTGCAAGCAGAGGAACAATAATTGCATTTTTTTTTTTCAATTTCTGAAAAGTTCACAAGCGAATTCTCAATACTTTTCGCTAAAATCAAAAACTCTCGCCACTGAAATTTTCTCAAGTTTATTTTTAGTTCTGGGTAAATTAAAGTTCTTAATATACACGTACAGTATAGTACCCTGTTCTTTCAATAAGCGCAATATACTTTTTCCGTTAAAAGTACAGGGTTACTTACTCCAAGCCAAACCTCGATTTTCGTCCATAACTTTAACCAACAATGCACATATTGAAGGGCTATTTTTAGTAGCTTTGCTTTCTGTGAAATAGAATGATATCACGATAAGTTCTGGAAAGGGCCACCATTCGCGTTCAAACAACGCTGAACTAGACGCACAATAACTCAGAATGTTATGTGGATGATAGTACATTCGTTGTCACTGACAGTACACACTTCAAGTATGGAAGTCATTCTATTCCATAAAATCAAAGTTAGTCTTTTGAAAAATACGCTGAAATTTCTTCATTAAAATTATGAAAGAAATCAGTTTTGGAGTAGATTCCTGCACGGAAACCGAAATTTCAAGTAATACTGAAACCTGACACCGAACCCGAAAAAAAAATTATCAACCCGTATCCGGACCCTAACTCGACACACTTTAACTCGAAACCGACCCAAACGCGAGAAAAAATTAAACGCGAAATGAAAGAAAATTTATTTATATTTTAATGTAATTATGGAAAAGTAGTACACAAATATATCTAGTATAAATTTTAGCTTTTAAGTAGAAAAATGAACATATTAATATTCATATATAGTTTTTCATTTGAAAAAATATTCTGATCTTTCTTTTGAAAAATCGGGTCAACCCAAAACAATTAAAGTCAACCCGCGGATTGGGTCGAGTTAAGTTTGGTTACCCGACCCGATGCGATACTCTAGTTTGAGACACTTGTAATTTTCATTGATGAAGCGGATTGCGATCTTGATTTTCCCATGTAAAATTTTATTATCTTGAAAGAGTATTCGCTAGAGAATATACGGAATTTCTTTTTTTTTAAAAACCAGAAGGTATACAGCGTTTACCACCAAGGGTCGATGCAGAGTTTTTTTTCTTGAGGCCCATTTTGTGAAAAGTAAAGGTTATTTTTGTGAAATTTATTATATTTTTGTGAAAAATAACATTATGTAACGAAAGTTGAAATCCAGTTAATCAAATTCGAACCAAGCATTTATAAAAAAAAAACTTTTTAAAATCCTTTTGCTGAAGTTTTCTTCTCTGGTGCACTTGTTTGTTTACAAATTACACATTTTAAAACATCACAAAATAATAAATAGTAAGTTTTTATGGAATAGAATTTTGTGAAGTGGCTCATTATATCAAATTGATTTTTGTGAAGGGACCCATTTTATAAAATAGATTTTTGTGAAGGGGCCCTAAATAGGCCCCAAATTTTTTCTGGATCGACCCCTGACCACAGTATAGTATATACTATGGAATAAGTGTAGTAATCTAATGTTACTTATTCCATGCGGTATACCCTCCCCTACAGCCAGGGTTTGCAAAAACCTAACCCACATTGGGTTTTTTGTGTTTTCATGAAAAAACCAATTTTCTCCTGGGAAAATCGGTTTTTTAGGGGGTTTTTAGAGAAATAGTTCTAGAGAATGTGGGAAATTTTGACAAATCCATTTTTAAAATATTGGAAAACATCAGCATTTATCATGAAGCTGTTAACTTAGAAAAACAACTTACAATAGCTGCGAAAGCTCTCGATAATCTGCAAAATGATTCTATGTCAATTTCTCTGGCAGCTGGAATATGGTTAGATTTATTATCTGAAGAAGTATTGCAACCATATTTTGAATATTTTAGGAAAAGGTTTGAGCAAGCAAACTACCTCATCTTAAGGATCCTAAATTTCGAGAACGACGTTTGGGCAGTAAGAAAATGAAGCTGAAAAATGGCTAACTAAACTACATCCAAATCCAAACTATCTGCCAGCTGTATTCGCTTTTAAAATTGAGGATACTGAATATTAACCACCTTCAATGATGACAGAAAATGTGGTCAATCAGTTTTCCTCATCTAAATGGTGGCAAATTATGGGAAAGGAAGTAGAAAAGGGATCAAAGTTGTCACCAGATTTTTGTGATTTATATGTATTCTCTTCATTCTGCTCTAGCATCTTCAGTGTCTATTGAAAGATATTTTTCAACCTTTGGATTGGTCTGGAATAAATTGCGAAATAAATTAGGCGTCGAAAAAGCAGTGAAATTAGTAAGAGTTTACAGATCGTTACATGAAAAGTCTTAAATTTGTAATTTTTTTTTTTTTTTTTTTTTTTTTTGGGGGGGGGGGGGGGGGGGGGTTTAGTTAGAAGTTTTATTTTCATAAATATAGTTGATATTAATTTTTTATATAAAGACATTCTTATAATAAGCCTTTACCTATAATTATGTATTATGTATGTTGCCTAATGTTCTACAATATTGCTGAAAATTGAAAAAATCCACAATATGGGTTTTTCTGTGGGCTGTTTCAAGTGGGCCCAGTCTGGGTTTTTCGGATTAGGTCCAGCTTTGCGAACCCTGCCTACAGCACTGCTTGACATGTACTATCACCACTATACGTTTGTACTAATAGTTTTGAGATATCTTGTATATGTATAAAAATTATTTTGTCCCCTCGAATCGATTTCTTCTTCACTAAACGAAAATTTTACAACTGCTATAAATTCATTGTGGACAGACACCCTTCTTCCCCTTTTATTTGAACATGTAAAAATTGCCTTTTTTTTATCAAATGGTTTTCTTCTTGCATTTAAAGTTGCATTTCATGGGGAATTATGATTTTATTAAAAATTAATTATAATAACTTATCAAAATATATTGAGTAATACATGATAATATTTAATTAATAAATGAAACTCGAGCATTTATTTCTTAAATTCCATAGATGATAATATTATTAAACATGTTTGCACTCTTATTAAGCCGCTAGAGTGCATATCCCCGAGCATCGGTATTTGTGTATACTCTTATTCGAATTTAATTTATGGAGTGAATTTATATGTGTTCGGAGACCTTTATCAAGCTGTTGAAGCTTCAAAAATTAAATAGTAAACGTTGAAAGGAATTTTGCCTTTTTTCTCCTTCCGAGTGTTGAAGCGAAATATCTGTTAATTTATCATTTGCTGACGCTTTAAATATTTGTATTTAATGTGTTTATTAATCCTTCGACAAGTTTGTATAATCGATAGTGTAAAAAAAAAAAATAATTAAAAAAATCTCATTACTTTTCATTTATTGGAATTCTACAGACATGTTTAGTAATTATGGCGTATTCTGTTTCGTATCTGAATGTTCTCTGTATTTTTTAATGCGTTAATTATATTCTAAGTAGGCTTTATCTGATATTTTGCTATACTAACTGACCCGCCCGGCGTTGCCCGCGTCCTTGATAATAAACTTAAACATGCATAAATTCAATGTTGAATTATCTTATATATTTAAACGAAAATATTTTCAAAAATTGAAAACTTATCCAACAAACCAAGAGTTGGGGTCCTCACTGCCTTCGGCTGGATACACCGGGAGTGCTATACGCACGCTCCAGTCTGTATTGATTTTATATTTTTAAACGAAAGACGGACGTAACGTGGACCCGTGATAATAGCCTTAAATATCCTAAAATCGATGTTGAATGAATTTATATATTAAAACGAAAATCTTTCCAAACGAACCTAAGGGCTTGTAAGAAGTATTTTCTTCTCACCCCCAATATTGTGTCATTTAATATTAAAAAAAAAAAAAAAAAAGCTATCAGAATTCTTTTGAAATTTTTATGACTTATAAATATAATGTTTCGGAAGCCCTGCGTATAATTTTCGTGCTAAAATATCGAGATATAGATGTAAAAACATGAGCAACAGCCAACCGTGTATTGACGTTCTGAGCGAAAATTTTCCAGATTTTTAATATTTCTAATTGTCCGAATTTTTTGAGATTTTTATACCTGATGTAAATCCAAGTGTCCGAAGAATAGGTAGAAAGATTGTGTTAAAATTTTACATTTCGTTCAGGAAAAAGTGTCGTGAGCAGTCGCAAATGATTTCCAGTCTCGAAATTTTTTTTGAAAGTGTTAATATTCGTATTTTTCGAAACTGATTGCAAAGTCTTAGAAAAAAAGATTCCCCCTTTAAGTGGGTGTTTTCGTTTTTTCGTATCTGGAAAACTTGGGCGGGTGCGGGCTTCGAAAAATGGAGAAAAAAAAAACACCTCGAAATCGAATTTCTTTGAAAAATATTTTTGAAAGGGTTAAAATTCGTACTTTTTAAAACGGATTGCAGCGTTTGAAATTAAAAAGTACGAAATTTAAGAATGTTTTCTTTTTGTCCAAATTTAAATGATTTCGCCGATGTGCACTCCAATAAAACGACCTAAAAAGGAGAGGATTCGGATCTTCAGTGTTTCAGTACGGGGTTCTGTAGAATAATTTATTAGAAGGAAACATAATTTACATCTATACAGAAAAGAGATTCTGTGTCCAGAAGAAATTTACACTTATAAAGTACTAGATGAATGAATTTATAACGACATTAATATAATATTCATTTAATTGTATAGGGATAGGGGATTCTCCAATTTTACTTTTATATATTTTTTATAATATCACTACATATTTATACAAATACTGTTAATGGAACTAGTTTTTGCAGGAAGTAGATCTCAATAAAACAACTATCGCCATTTCATAAACGCAGCGCTGCGGTATTTATTTATTTATTTATTTATTTATTTTTTTATTTTTTTTTTTTGGGGGGGGGGGTTAATTAATATATCTGCTAATTATAAAAAAATAAAATAAAAATATGAGCCTCAGGTGCATCAGTGTCTGCCTTTATCTATCTTCACCAAATTTTCAGACCTCTATGTGCGGTAGATTTTCCTAGCCATCTCCGACAGACACACACACGCACACAAACATCTTTCTTTTATTAGTATGTGTATTTATTTAATTTTGATTTCATTTAAAAAGAAGTTGTAGAAAATAATGACCAAAATGTGTATTTTTTACTACAAATCAGATTTCTTTTTTTCATCTAAGCATGATTTGTTTCTTAAAAACAAACAAAAAGATAATAAATAAACAGCAAATATAGGTGTTTTTTGTGGATTGGCGATAATTGTATTATTGAGATCTACCTCCTGTAAAAGCTTATTCCATTAATTCTTAAACAGTATTTCTATAAATAAGTAGTGATATTATAAAAAATATATAAAAGGAACATTGGAAAATCCCTTATACAATTAAAAGAATGTTATATTATTGTCGTTATAAATTCATTCATCTACTTTATTAATGTAAATTTCTTCTGGACACAGAATTTGTTTTCTGTATATATATGTAAATTATGTTTCCTTCTGATAAATTATTCTTCCTTTCAAATAGATTTCTTTTTCACTCAACTTGTGTTGCATAGGTGGGATTTTTATCAAATTTAATTATAATAACTTATCAAAATATATTGTGTTAATGCGTTATAAATATCTAATTAATAAATGAAACTTCCGTTTCAAACATTTCTTTTTTAAGATTTCTTAGATGATAAAATTATTAAGCGTGTTTGCATTCTTATTAAATGGCTAGAGTGCATAGCCCTGAGCATCGCTATTTCCAAATACTCTAATTCAAATTCAATTTACAGAAAATTTTATTATGCACTGTCGGAGCTTTATCAAGCTGATGAAGTTTCAAAAATTAAACAGAAAGCTTTTTGCAGGGGTTTTTTTTCCCCTCTCATTTTTCACGAGTGTGGAAGAGAAAAATGTGTGTTAGTTTATCACCTGCTGACGCTTTAAATATTTGTGCTCAATGTGTTTATTAATCCTTCGACAGGTCTTCTGTCTAATCATAGTGCTGGTGAAATTTAAAAAAAGGAAAAAGAAAGAAAGAAAAAACTAATTTAATTAAAGCTTTTTTTAATTAAAAAAATTTCTCGTTACGTTACTTTTGAAGCATTCGAATTCAAGAGATGTGTGTTTAGTAATTAATCCTCATGATGGTCCGCATCTGTATGTTATTAAAATATTTTTGAACGTTGTTCTTACTAATACGCAAGTAGGCTTTAATAATCATATATATTATTTCTGAATATATATATATATATATATATATATATATATATATATATATATATATATATATATATATATATCATGCATAACGCATAGAAGGAAAAAGGATTCTTAACTGTACCGTACAGAAAGAATAATCTATGATCGCATTTCTTAGATACATTTTATTTCTTTAAATTGAATATATACTCATTCATATTCAAATATGTTTATTTTCATCTAAACCATAGTTCTGCTCAAACTTTTTGTGAAAATCCCAGCAACTCGATTTGCAAAACCTAAATCTTAACCCCAAGAAACATTATAGACTAAACTCGACCCGCAGAAGAAAAAAAAAAAAAAAAAAAAAGACTCATCCCGATCCGAAAATCGAAAATTGGAGACAACCCAACCCGACCCGATGCAGAGCTCGATTCAAAGATCCCGAAATGTTCGCTACTCAGACAGAGGTTTTACTGTATTTGAATATTAAAGAATACAGACATGCCCATTTTTTCTATATAAATGATAAAATTGGTATTAATTATAATATATATAATTGTAGATTACTGAATGACAACAACCGACCAGTGCAGGACTCTACTTCAGAATCTGATTAAAACACAGGGCAACTAGAACGTGGTCCTGGACCCACAAATTTAACTGGCGACTTTCGTAAAGCTGACATTTTAAATCTATTTTGACCGTCCACTGGTTATAATCAATATTTTATACTTTTGAAACAAGTTAAGATTAAAACCAAAGAAATGTATTTATTTAAATATATTTATATATTCATACACATGTTCTAAAGAAGCATAAAAAAAAATATTTTTAATTTTTTGTGGCAGTATAAGAATGGCTAACAAATAAGTTGCCTTGGGGATCCCTTCGTCTTGATCGGGCCCTTACGCGATTAGTTGTTTTATTGAGATCTATCTATCTTTTAAAGTTTGTTCCATTAATTTGTAAACACTAGATGTATAGTTACAGAGATGAACATAGAATAATAATTTTAGATAAACAGGGTGAAAATTAAACCATTTTTAAATAATTAAAGGAATGTTGTGTTTTTGTTGTTCACCAATATTAGTGTAAGTTCACTGGAAAAAAAATGCTATTACAGTATAATACTGGGACCCCAGCTGTCAGTATTATACCGTAAAATTAACAGTAAAATAAGCAGTAATACGTTTTTTTTTTTTTTTTTTTTTTTTGTAGTGTTCCTCGTGGGCACAGAACCTCTTTTCTGTATAAATGTAAATTATTTTTTTTTCTCTTAGATGTCTTCTTCAATCAACTTATGTTTTATGATTTTTATTGGATACTTAATTATAATAACTTATCAAAATATATTGAATAATGCGTTATAAATATTTAATTAATAAACGAAACTTCCATTTCAAACATTTCTTTCTTGAATTTCGTTGATGATAAAATTATTAAGCGTGTTTGCATTTTTATTAAGCCGCTAGACTGCATAGCCCCGAGCAACGGTATTTGCGAATACCCTTATTCAAATTTAATTTACCGAATAGAGTTTTATATGCAGTGTCGTAGCTTTATCAAACTGATGAAGTTTCAAAAATTAAATAGAAAGCGTCGAAATGGATTTCGCAATTTTTTCCCCTTTACCTACGAGTGTTGAAGCGAAAATGTGTGTTAGTTTATCATCTGCTGACGTTTTAAATATTTGTGTTTAATATGTTTATTAATCCTTCGACAGGTCTTCTATCTAATCAAAGTGCTGTTGAAAAGTAAAAGAAAAAAATAATAATAAACGAATTCAATTAAACCTTTTTTAATTAAAAAAATTCTCTTTACATCCAAACATTGAAATTGGACAGATGTGCTCACTAATTAATTCTCAGGATGAATTCAGTTTTGCATTTGAATGTTATTAAAATATCTGTGAATTTGATATGCTTTTTTTTTTTTTCTCCTTTGAATCGTTAGAAAATTTTAAAATATTTGATGGGCTCATTCGACTATGTTTTTATTAATTTTTTTTTATATTTCAGCTTGAAAGAATTTGTAGAAAAAAATTATGATTTTTTTTATTCTTTTTTCTTATATATTCCCCTCTAACATATATTTAAGCATATGCACGCACTCATTTTTTTCTGCGGTAGTGGGGGAAAAAAACGTAATTTATATTTTTAATTCTTCAGCGTGTCTATCTGAGTTATTAAAATAAAAATAAGTAAATAAATAAATAAAAATTTAAATGCACACGTATTACACTCAATCCATGCGGACGGATGTAAGGCGTGTCTTGCACTTTTACACATAAAATAGCTCTGTACTAAAACAGTTTAAAGCCTAAACGTTTACATTATTTTTTTTGCACTTTTCAAATATTTATTTACCGTAATAATGTAACGCTTATTTTGCAAAAAGTTATTTATTTTCATATTTAAAAAATAAATTAATAAATAATCTCAAATATTATGCTTTATGTCGTAAATTGGCTTGATGTAGAAGATTAGATGTATTAAAATAACTTACTCGGGATCTCGTTGCAGATCAAAACTTATTTATTAGTTCATTTCAATAACACATCCAAATAATGGGAGTTTGATGGAGGCCCTGAGAACCATACTATTTTAAAGGCTTACATTTACATAAGTTATGTAGGCACCTCAAATCTACCAAAAAACTGACTTTTTCGCACGAGTTTTCTCTTTTTATTTAGCGCTTGTAATATTTACCAGCAAAGGGTTACCAGGAAGGTTTAAATTGGGATGGAACTTAAGTTTAATTGGATAATTAGCTATTGATTGATATGTGATCAAGACCCGTACGATTCCCAGGCATTACGCTTCTCCAGGCCTTAACCACGATCAACTGCAAATTGCGTTAACATTTTGAATTTTTAACCTTAGAGTTGGTTTCACTTTTAATTCTGAAAGTATTTTTTGTTGGGCTAGGAAAAATACACTTAAAAGGGGAGCTTCAGAATTACACATTGAGAGTTAGATCGGAAATTAATTTTAATTTGGGATTTAAAGTAGGATTTTAATAGTTTAATAACTTTTATTTGTTTATCTTAATAATGCAGCTCTGATTTTGTAAAATATTAGTTTCATATTTTTTAAAAAAATGATGGGGTTTATTTCTTAACGCGTAAAAACTAATATTTTTAAGTATAAAAATGGTGTTCTCTAGAAAATCGATGCTGCTATTTTAAGATAAATAAATGTTGATTTAACATAAAAACATAGTTTTGTCTTTCAACCTTTAAGTAGAAAGTTAATTTGGCAAATATAAAGTATCCGAAACGTCCTCGTGGATGGGCGAATAAGTAAATAATATGTAATATTTTAAATTGTGTAAGGGAAAAAAAATGTCTAGAATACTTTTTCATGCATACATATCTCTTCCTACTTTAATTTCAGTATTACATCCTTATATTTAAATTTTAAAATTGGTTTTAACGTATTTATTTTTTCTTCTATATTTATTTTTGTCCGATTCCTAATTAGACACGACGGAGTTCAATTTTCATAAGCATTTTTTTCCTTATATATGTATATATATTTTTTCAGCTTTTGTTAGCTATAATATTTAATTTCACGTATGTTTAACTTGTAATCCGAAATCTTAAATTAAAAAACTAGATATTTTATTCAAATTCTATTTTTCCATTGGTTCAACGAATCGTTATTGAAATGCAATGCGTTGTAATAAGTTTCATTACAGTTTTCATTGTGAATATTTTCATTTTACTTTTATTTTCTACTAATGTTTATTCTATATCATCGTTATGGAGAATTTAATTCTCTGCGTCATTTCTTTTAACTAAATTTGCAAAAATAATTCGTATCTTAATCTCTCAATCTCTCTCTCTCTCTCTCTCTCTCTCTCTCTCTCTCTCTCTCTCTCTCTCTCTCTCTCTCTCTTTTTTTTTTTTTTTTTTTTTTTTTTTAAATTTATTTGGCTTCCGTATTCTCATATGTCAACAACTGTTTTTATTTAGTAAAATCTTAGTTAAGTTCCATTTACTTTTTTAAGCTGCTTTTGATGCTTTATTTACTACAAACACAAGATGATTATTGTCTCTTAATTGTTTTTCCATTGAATGCATGCCTCTTAAATGCAGTTTTTTTTTCTCTCCTTTTTCTATAAAGATCTTTTAATGTGTATATTGTCTGGTTTATAAAATTCGTTCAAACTCTATCCAGACAAAAATGTTCAACAATTACTTTTCTTATGATACAAGGAAGTATTCATTGTCGTTTATTTTATATAAAGATAAATTAAAGTATCAGCATACAATATTACCACTAATGACTTTTTAATTATCTGTTTCATTTAATTTTTACTAAATTTGAAAAAAATAATGTCGTTTCTCAACATTGTCTTTAAAAATCTAACGTGCTTTAGTATTATTGTTTCCTTTCCTTTTTTTTTTATATTTTTAATTTATTTGGCTTCCGTATTATCATGTGTCAACAATTAATTGTTTTCTATTTCTTTTTATGTTGTCGGTTAAAGTGCATTTGCGTTTTTAGTAGTTTTTGCTGATGTTTTTCCAGGCAATTTATACTTCTTTAACGCAGTTTCATTTCCTTTTTTTTTTTTTTTTTTTTTTTTTTTTCGTCTCTTTTTTCTCTGGAGAATATTTTTTTAATTATTTTTATATACTCTTTGCTTTATAAAATCCGTTCAAATTCTATAACCTATTTATAGATTTATATCCATGATATGATAAGTATTTTTATTGCAATTAAAAATTTATCCGAAACGTCTGTTTTTGCATTAAGCATTATTAATCATTTTCTTTATGGTTATTCCCCTATTACTTTTAAATCATGCTTATTGTGAATCGTCACTTATCTATATTATTAAAACTGAAAGCTAGTTTTTAAAGACCAAAATCTATAAATCTGCGCATGCGCTAAATTACTTTTGCAACTTCTTCCGTTTTAGAGGGGAGTTGAACGAAGTCGGAATAGCCGAGCGATCTAAGGTGCCAGATTTAAGCTTTCGTTCAAAACCCCAATCCTGACAGAAGATGTGGTTCTGTAATATTATTGTTTTTCAAATAAATCATTTAAATCAAATAGTTCAATCAAATATTTTATTTTAGGAAAAGAGGTTAAAATGTTGGAGAATTTGTAATTTTTTTTCTTTTCTTTTTATGCGAATGCTTTATAATTATTATTAAGTAAAACTTACCACCGAACAATGTTTGTTTTATTATTATTATTAATGTTTTTGTATTAAAATCTTTGACATACAGTTACCGATTAAATAAAATAAAGTTATCTCCATTTCTTTTTTTCTTTTATGGCAGTGATCAAGAAGACACATATACTAAAAAAACTTACTATTTTCCATAAACAAAAGAAAAAGAAACAGAAAGAAGGGAAAATATTTATATAAGAACTATTAAAAAAAGTATTTAATACTCAATTAAGAAACAACTGCTTAAAAAATCTGACCTTTTTTCCTATGGAACTCTCAAGTTGTTTATCGCCAAATTTTGACGGGCGACGATTTAATTGTCTGGCTTATTTATTTTTACTGAACTTGCAATAATAGTATAAATTTCTTTTCTAACAATATATTTTTTTTCCTTAAAAATCTAACATTCTTTAACAACATTGTTTTATTTTTTATTTATTTATTTTTATTATTTATTTGGCTTCCGTATGTCACCAATTAATATGTTTTTAACTTTCTTTATTGAGTGAAATGTCATTTACATTTTTAACTACTTTTTTAATGTTTTCTTCACTGGACAAAAACGACATTAGTATTGTTTCTTAATTGTTTTTCTAGTCATTTATCTTATTTGCTGCTTTGCTTTCTTTTTCTTGTGTCTTTCAAAAAAAAAAAAAAAAAAAAAAAAAGATTATTTTTGTGTATTATCTGGTTTATGAAATTCGTAACAGACAAAAATGGTAAAACAATTTATTTTTATTTATATACATACACATATATACGTATACAGGTATCTGTTTAGGGAAAATTTGGGTCCTTTAAAAGACACTTCAATTTTTTTTTTTTTTTTTTTTTTTTTTTTTTTTTAAATCTTTAAACAGGACCCTTAACAATTTTTTCATTTCAAAACAGGACCCTTCACAAATTTATTTGTGTTTTAAAATAACCCTTCACAAAAAAATTTCATACCAAAAAATGAAGTCTTCACAAATTTAATCATCTTAAAATTAAATTGGATCTGTTCCAAAACAGCTGTAATCACCAAAGATCACCTATTATCTAGCTATATATATATAATGTAAATATATCTAATTTTGTTGCATTTATATAAATATAGCTATCCGCCCGGCGTTGCCCGGGCCCGAGATAATAACAATCTCAATGCAAGGCGTTAACCCCCTCCCTCCGCATACCCGCAAATATAAGGAATAATTTGTTCAAGAAAACCACCTGAATCTACATTAACGCGATCATTTAAAAAATAATTATTTTTTTCTGATAATTAGAACATAACGAAGACCCGGCAAATGACAACACTTCCCATCCTCAATTTCAAATCTATATCTTAGTTATCTAAATTTTTGTTCGTTAGTAAAAATTGGCAATTATTTCCTTTCATTTTCGCAAATTAAATGGAGGGATCGGCCAGAGAAACGGATCTCTTTGTGGTTCAGTTTTTAATAAAAGCAAATCCCTGTCTGAAACTTTCTCGGATTTATTTCACTGGCGCCAGCAGATTTTTAGCAGTTTTTTGCATAAATTAAGAAAAATTACCGGCCGAATTTTTCAAAAATTGCATAGACGGATGCAGAATTTTTTTTTACATAAGCTCAGAAATTTTCAAATTGATATCTTAATTAGTTTTCTTAAAATTCGCTAATTAGTAAAATAATTTCGAATTAGTTCATTTCCGCTTTCAAATGCAATGCGCCGATTCGTTTCTTTCGCCATTTTGATTTAAAAGATGTCATTTTAGAAGTGATGGTTAATGAGAATCTAATTAATATCTAGGCTAATTATCAAAATATTAAAATTCTGAGGGTCAGGTGCACCAAGAGAGGGTTTGGACTATCTAAATCTAAATTTACAGACTTCTAGGTGCGCTAAATTTTCCTAGCCATCGCCAACAGACACACACACACACAGAGAGACAGACACACACACGGACAGACACACACACAGAGCTAAACTTTATTTTATTAGTATAGATTTGTTTATTAAAATAGGACCTCGTTTTAATTAAATTGTTTAAACAGGGACCTGGATATCCCTTTAAGACCTGAAGAGTTTTGGTAGAAATTAAAAGCATATAAAAATTCTATTTGATTGAAAAGAAATATTTTTAAAAAAATTACGTTGTCAGGTTATGTCAAGGGGGATCTACACAATTGTGTGGTGCAGGCTAAGCTTTAAATCACAGGGAAAGAGGAAATTGTTTTTTTTTTTTCCCCTTAGGATCACCTACACAATTGTGTGGGTTCGGTCTTAAAGGGATATAATGCTAATTTCATTCACAAAATTACAATTGGTTTTTCACAAATATAAAATGCCATTCACAATTTTCGAAAACACAGGACCCTGTATGTAAAGTTTGAACAGACCAATGGCCCTGATATATATATATATATATATATATATACATGATATAAGATAATTTGAATTTATTTTGTATCGAGGTATTTTGCAGCTATTTTCTTATTTCTTTTATTTTCAAAGCACGTATGTTCTATATCGCCCCTAATGACATTTTAACTGTTTGTCTCATTTATTTTTACTAAATTTGCAAAAATAAGTTCTTTTGCTAATTCTTTTTCCCTCAAAAATGTAATATTATTTTTTTTTATAATGTTGTATTTTATTCTTTGTATAGGATTTTTTTTAAATGCTTTTTCATTTATTTGGTTTCCGTATTCCCATGTGTCAACAATTAATTGTTTCCAATTTCTTTCTTTCTTTTTTAACTATCCGTTGAGTAGTATTTACATTTTTAACTCTCTTTTAATGTTCTGTTTACTTGGCAAACACAAGATGATTACTGTCTCTTAATTGTTTTTCCAGTCAATTTATACCTCTTAATTGCAGCTTCGTTTTACTTTTTTTTCCCACTCTTTCTTTTTTCACAATATTAATTTTCAAGTTGTTTTGATATTCTTTAGTTTATAGAATTCGTCCAACTTCTATCCCAGACAAAGAAACAAGCAACTTATAAAACATTTTTATATATTTGATACGATTGAACTTTTTTTTTTCTTAAATTTTACAGCACACTTGTATGCATAATAATACAACTTGACTACATTATCTACATTTTCGCTTTTTGTAATTAATTCGCAACGTATTAGACTGCTGAAAAAGAGTTTTCTCTTCGTTCATTTCTGAAAAGCTTCAATTTGTATGCAATATAGTGCATGATAAGTGTGCAATATAGTACAATAATTCTTAAGATGCGTTTTTAAAATTTTAGCCAGCCATCTTGGAGCTATAATGCACACTGTGTAGGGGCCTTTCATTTTTTTTTTTTTTTTTTTTTTTTTTTAGTTGCAGATTTGTGGCCTCTCTTAGTTATGGAGCCAAAAACTTTTCTTCGTCCGCTATTGAGTTTTTTATAAGGCTGCTTTTCTTTGTACCCAATTTAGGTCATTCACGTGAATCTGTTTACAGCATCCAAAAGCTTACCGCCGCCTTTTATCTTAAAACTTTTATTGCATTTGCTAAATCCTGTTTACTAATCGGGATTTTGGATGTCATCTTTTAATGAACTCGTTATTCTTCTTCCGCTGAGATTTTCCTAATAATTTCTCTCGGACATAATAGAGACAGAGAAAAGGGAGATAAGCGCATTAGGTTTTTACTTAATGACCAGCTACGTGTATGCATAGAAAAAAGAATGTTGACGTGCGTAAATGTAGATGATTGATTGTTAAAATCTCGTCCGCAAACATAAGATTCTGTTTCTCATTCATCCGTTTTCGGCTTCTGACAAGTGACGTGATTGAGGGTGGAAGCTTGTCTTAGAACTTAATTGTTTCCAACAGTGGATTAAATATTGTTCTTTAAAAGATTTTGAGGGAGTTCCTTCGACTAATTTCCTGGCTTGTGAGTCATTTAAAGTTGTTCTCAAATTTTTGTTGTCTAAGATTCTCGCTGGCTCTAAAGACACAGTTTGTATATCAATGGCCAAGGGAGGATCCAAAGGGTCCAGATCCCTTCCGAAATAACAAAAGAATTTTTTTTAAATGAACTTTTTCAATGGAATTTTAAAATTATTATTATTATTATTATTTTACATCTAAATATGTAATAATTATTTTTTTTCCTAACTAAACTTTTTAAAACTAAAAGTTGTTATAATTACGATTATTTGAGCTGTTCCTTTGCTAAGAAAAGTCAGCTTGATTCTTTAGTCTTGGGTAGATATGTAAAATTTTCAGACATTTCGAAGTGGTAGGAGAAAAAAAATGGAAGAATTGGGAAGGAAAGAAAACTTTCTAACAAATAAACGCGCTTTTTTTTTTTTTTTTTTTTTTTTTTTTGCTTATGCATGTCACTAAAAAAATTGTTTTCCCTTTACATGAATATGTTACAAAATATATGAAAAAACAACAAACTAAATGATTTTTACTACTAAAAATTTAGATTTTGAGCCTCAGAGTGTCCATAGAAGTTATTCTTCCTTAATTTAACACCATTTCTTAAATATGTGATTCAATTGCTAAATTAATAATTTCAGTTGCATTTTCTATGTTTAAATTGCGATTAAAACTGATTTTTAAATTTAAAGAGGAGCAAAAACCTTATATTTTTCAACTATACTATCACTACAGTTTGGAAGAAAACTGGCACTTCTTTGTTATAGCGTTCCCAATGATTACGATTACGCCAAGTTGCAGTCAATTTCGCCAAGGTCGTAAGCCAAGCTCATGAAGTGCACACGCACAATGTAGATATGAAAATAAATATAATTGCATTAAATAGTATTGTTGTGGTGTTTTGGTGTTCTTTCTAAAACACAACTTACTTAAACTTAAAAAGCTCATTTATTACTCAATCTTCACTTGACAATTAAATATTTAAAAAAAATAAGTATACCCTGATTAGCTCCACTGAAATCTGTTGCCATGGAAAAGGGAGCAAAATATATTAAACTAATCAAAATATCAAAACTTAAGAATCCGAATAGGTTAATACAACAATGATAATTTTGAACTCATCATTTTAAGATAATATTAAATGTAGTAAGGGGCAACAGATTTCTAAATCAAGTAGTATACTGAATTGCATAAGGAACACCCAACTCCACCTCCAACCCGATCAAGCTCAAATCTCCATACACATTAAATTAACAAAAGTGTAATCATCATATAATTTGGAAAAATGCAGACAACCTGAAATTCCTCCAATATGAGGACCAAAAGGAGAAAGAGTTAAATCCGTTAATAGAATAGGGATATGATGATGTACTAAAATTTTAGAACAACCATAGAGATTCTGAACAAGATCCGATCGGTTAACCAAGAATCGTATAGTGGTGTAAAATAACTGGATTTTTTTTTTTTTACTTTTTAAAATAAAACAATTTTGGTGTATATTTTAGAAAAACAATGTTTCTGAAAGAGGAGAGTTAAAGCTTAATTTAACATTTTATGAAATTAAATTTAATATTACTGTTTCACTTATTAATCTATCCATCCTTAAATCAAGATCAAAAATACGATTGTATAACATTGAGTGAACTTCAATTAATGTTCATTAAAACAGTCAGTTATGAATTTAAACTTAAGAAATTTTAAAGTCCTAATTTAATAAAGTTGAATTTTCTCTCCCCCCCCCCTTTTTTTTTTATTACTCACAGAAAGGTTAGGCCATTCTTATAGGTCTACTGTGAATATAAAAAATTAATTATTTAGAGATTTATACAAAGAAAAACATACCATCTTTGATAATAAACAAAAAAAAACACAATTTATTTGAACATTTAAAATAATGAAGCAACTAAGTTATCAAAAATAATCTTAATAAAACAATATAACAGCTGATCTTTTAAGTTGAAACCACTCACTGGTTACTTTTAAGTGAAGATTGAGTAATAAATGAGCTTTTTAAGTTTAAGTAAGTTGTGTTTTAGAAAGAACACCAAAACACCACAACAAATGGTGCCGTGACCAGGATTCGAACCTGGGTTATTGCGGACACTTTAGCTGATTTCATATCACGCTACGGTGCGCCCTGTTTTATTACGACGGACAACGCGAAGAATCTAATTTCAGATGCGATTGAACACGTGTATAAAATGTTTGGTATTAAACATATTAAGACCTCATCTTATCACCCGGCTGGCAACTCGCAAGTGGAGAGACAGAATCGTACTCTTAAAAATGCACTTTGTCACATAGTCAATCAAAATCAATCTGACTGGGACACTAAACTCAAATTTGCACTACTAGCTATGCGTTCAGCTGTCCACTCTTCAACTAAACTTAGCCCAGCTGCAGTTATGTATGGCAGAAATATGAATCTACCATATAATCTCTTTTCTCAACCACCTTCTTTTAATTATAATGATGCACCCTCTTTTTGCGAACTCTTAATCCCAGCTCTTCAAAAAGTATACACTGAAGTACATAGTAATTTAATTAAAGTTTCTGAGCAGCAGGAAAAATACCGTGAAAAGACAGCTGTTGATAAAAATTTTAAAATAGGAGATCTTGTGTGGTTATTTACACCCACAGTCGCCCCTGGTAATACAAAAAAATTAAGCAAGCAAAATAATGGTCCTTTTACTATAATTGAGAAGCTAAATGAGGTTAATTTTAAAATAGCGCTAGTTGCTAATCCCAAAAATTGTCAGGTTGTCCATGTTGACAGGTTGTCTTCTTTCAAAGACAGACTCCCCATCTGGTCCAGTAAACCAAAACAAACAATTGGCCTGGGATCGACTGAAAACGTGACCATCGATTCACCACACCAACCGTGCGATTCTCCTCCTGTACGCAGGTGTAAACGCAACAGATTCATTCCCTGGGCACCATATGATAATAACCGCGCACCAGCAGTAGTGAATGTCAACAATAACGAAACTCCGGTAGCGCCAGAAGTGGAAGAAACAGACAGCGACGCGACTGAAATCATAACTCCCTGTTCCCCACCTCCCGTGTCTCCGGAGGTAGCGACGACGGAAAGCAACGAAAGGTATACTTTAGCAGCGCCAGAAAATAACGAGATGTGCGTAAATAAAAATTTAGCAACGGCAGAAGGCAGCGAAATGCGCGTAGGTAAAAATTCAGCCACGGCAGAAAGCAGTTCAACTGCTGAGCACAGCGATTCGCGCAGGTCTCGTTCATCGATTCGTCCAGCTGCTAAATCGAATAGAAGTAGTCGTTCAATATCGATTTCTGGAACCGACTATTCGCTACGGGATAGACGAGACCGTCCGAGTTATAAATACTAACTACCTTTTTTCGTTATTCAAGCATTTTTATTCAATTTTACCTTGTTTATTTGTATTTATTTATAGTTTAGTTAATGTGTATATATATTTAATTATTTTTTTTTTTTGACATTTTTAAAACGGAACTTAGTTTTTCTAGCGTATTAAAGGTTTGTTTTGGTTGTGTGTTGATACTTTCATGTAGGCATTTTTAACCCTTTTTATGCCTATACTTAAGGTTTTTGTCTGTTTTATGGTAGATTATGTGGTATATACCCGTCCGCACCCCGTTTTCGTAGATTTTAGGTATATTTTTGCAAAAAAAAAAAAAAAAAAACGAATGTAATTTTTGTTACTTTAAAATTTTTTTAGGATGTTGTGTTTTGTATGCCCTTTTGCCGAGGTAGATCTGTTTAGTTCAGTTTTTTTTAATGCATCAGTGTTTTGTATATAACTTTTTAAGTATGTGTTTACTTTAACTTCTACATTTTAACTAGATAGATTTATTATTTACTATACAGTTTGTGGTTTTATTTGAGCTTAAACTTTAAGGAGTGTGGGCCCTTTTTCTTTTTCGTGTACATACTGTCTCATGTACATGCCTGTATGTTGTTGTGTGTGGCTAAAAGTGCTAAAATTAACTATTTTCTTTATTCTACTTCCTATTTTTGTGGAATGTGTGTTTTCCCTCCTGGTGATGAGCTGGCCTCTCCATTGAATGGGGGAATGTTTGACAAATTGTCCACTAGTGCATTTTTCCGCTGAATAGTGGCAATTGCCTCTGAATGCTTATCAGCCATGGTTAGGGTTAGAAAATTGATAAACAAACAACCACAAAAAAGGGAAAATGGGGGGGCCAGCTTAAAAAAGAGAAAAAGAGAGGAAAAGAAAAAAAGGAAACCTACATACACATAAAACTTAAGTACAGGACTATGCTTTTTGTAAATAAGAAAAGGTTATGCTCACAAGACATAATTTTGACTGGGAATTGTAGCTTACTAGCACAGAGAGAGAGCCTAGACCTCTTTTTACACTTGAACATATAAATAAAATTTTAATTGCAAAAACACCCAGTTGCTCTTTGATACATAAATACATACAAGTAAAAAAAAAATCAATAACCCAGAGACAGAATCCGAATAGGTTAATACAACAATGATAATTTTGAACTCATCATTTTAAGATAATATTAAATGTAGTAAGGGGCAACAGATTTCTAAATCAAGTAGTATACTGAATTGCATAAGGAACACCCAACTCCACTCCAACCCGATCAAGCTCAAATCTCCATACACATTAAATTAACAAAAGTGTAATCATCATATAATTTGGAAAAATGCAGACAACCTGAAATTCCTCCAATATGAGGACCAAAAGGAGAAAGAGTTAAATCCGCTAATAGAATAGGGATGATGATGTACTAAAATTTTAGAACAACCATAGAGATTCTGAACAAGATCCGATCGGTTAACCAAGAATCGTATAGTGGTGTAAAATAACTGGATTTTTTTTTTTTTTTTTTTTTTCTTTTTTACTTTTTAAAATAAAACAATTTTGGTGTATATTTTAGAAAAACAATGTTTCTGAAAGAGGAGAGTTAAAGCTTAATTTAACATTTTATGAAATTAAATTTAATATTACTGTTTCACTTATTAATCTATCCATCCTTAAATCAAGATCAAAAATACGATTGTATAACATTGAGTGAACTTCAATTAATGTTCATTAAAACAGTCAGTTATGAATTTAAACTTAAGAAATTTTAAAGTCCTAATTTAATAAAGTTGAATTTTCTCTCCCCCTTTTTTTTTTTTATTACTCACAGAAAGGTTAGGCCATTCTTATAGGTCTACTGTGAATATAAAAAATTAATTATTTAGAGATTTATACAAAGAAAAACATACCATCTTTGATAATAAACAAAAAAAAAACAGAATTTATTTGAACATTTAAAATAATGAAGCAACTAAGTTATCAAAAATAATCTTAATAAAACAATATAACAGCTGATCTTTTAAGTTGAAACCACTCACTGGTTACTTTTAAATTACACATCATATTTTTAAAATTATCATCACATTACCATTTAATGGTCGTTCAAACATACAAACATTATATATTAACCTACAGACTATTTCTGTTCATAATGTTAATTCTTATTGAAATTATCCAAAGATATTCATTTCACTTTTAAACTCTGGTATAGCAAACATATATATATATATATATATATATATATATATATATATTTTTTTTTTTTTTTTTTTTTTTTTTTTTTTTTTTTTTTTTTTTTTTTTTTTAAGAGGTACAAATAAATAAAAAGAAAAACTATGCAAATAGTACTTACAACAGGTAGAGAGTTCTACAATTTTAGTCAATGGGCACTTAGGAGCATTTCGTCCTTTTTCAAAATCTGATGAAGCACTTAAGCTGGAGTAATCAGGCTGGGGAAAAATTCAGACAATACCCATGTGGTTTCAAGCTAACATTCATCAATCCTCTCATCTCACTGCATCACTTGCCATCAACTACTAGGTCCATCATCTATTCCGGAGGGGAAAATCGTTCTACGGTCCAGAACTTCACCGTCGGAGTCAGTAATTTCACCTTCCTGAAGCATGTGTTTTATTCGAAGATAGCCATCACCGTAACTCAGAACACTACGACTTTTAACGACCGTTTAGTTCAATATCTATGATCACTTCTGATGGTTAAGAAGTCATAATCTTGGAGCGCCACTACGCCAAAAAAAAAAGGGCTACACATATCTTCTTCTTAATTTCTCGTTAACAGTTATAGATCCGCAATTCGAAAATGCCCTTATAGCCTCTTTTCATCATAACATCATGATTTAGGATAGTTAATGTAGGGCCATCAATGCCCCACTCTCAAAAAAAAAATCTTCCAGAAACCTGTCCGCCTTCAACAACTTCGCGATCCAGCCCACAGGCCAATCTTCGAGCCCCGTAATAAGTCGAATTTTTTTTTACGAGTCAAACGACAGGTCTCTTGGCCAAGCAACAAGTGTCGTAAACATTCATTCTCCCGCGCTGCTTGAAAAACGGGACCGATCCACTCTGCCAGGGGTACGGGAATGGAAACAAAAGGAAAAATGGACTCTTCGTGAAGACTACAGCTTGCCGCTCCACTCTGCCGGTCGCTTCATGGGGGAAGGAAGCCATGCATCACCCCCATGGCGTGTGCTGAAGGGGGGTCCTGTTAGCCTCTGTTTACATGGGCGCCAGCTATCCGCCTGATAGCAGAGCCAATTGAAGCCTGACGTAAACTTACAAAGCCTAATTGCGTGTATAGAACACTCATAAGATAACGTAATTCTTATACAGGGCGGTCGGTCATTCTTATATCAAAGTCAGACTAGATGACTCCAAATTTTCCACCTGTGCGGTCTTTAACTGACAAAACATCCCTCCCTTGCTGTCTGCTTTTCGTATTTGAAAACAGGAAGCAAAGCTAGACTATAAACGTTGAATTTACTTTGCAAAAAGAAAAAGAAAGAAGAAAAAATAAAAACTGATTTTATTATTATTATTACAATTACTTTTATTTATTTAAATTTTTATTAGAAACAGAAAAAAAGAGTGCTTTTAAATAAATGTTGAGAAAGTGATTTAAATAATTAATGTAGATTAAAAAAAAAAAAATTTGTTGAAACCAACCGTAACAGTATAATATTTTATGTTAACAAAAATGTATTACAATGTTCTATACCACCAATTTCATCATGTAGAGCAGCGGTTCCCAACCTGGGGTACGCGTACCTCTGGGCTCTGGGTGCACGTGGCGGGCCTGCTGGGTGTACTTGAAAATAATATGGGTAATGGCGGAAATCACAAAACTGGTTCAACTGAAAACGCATAAACAAAGTTGATAGTTTCGGATTACGAAGTTAGTCTCCAATATGTTACTCTCAAAATGAGAAAAGAGCCCCATTATATTTAGTAATTCATTAATAATAATTCAATGTCGCTACCTTCGCCCGCCTCTAATCATATTGCATGATTACTTTTGTTTTCCTTCCATCTACGCAAAAATTGAAGAGAACCAAAAACTGAGTGAAAAGCATTAAGGTACCTGTTATATCCTTCACAAATACAGAGCTTGTCGAAGCATTTCCGTCTTATGCATATATTAAGGACGCATATATTAAGCTTGATGCTGCTCCTGATTTGAGATTATATCTGTCTTCGTTTGAACCTGATTTTTAAAAACTCAGCTGACTCCATGAAGCCTAAGGATCTTGTATATTTGGCGCAAAAAGATGCTATTTGGCGAACAACACTTTTTCCCTCGCCAAGATTTGCGATTTTGATGCATTTGTTTGTTAAATGTGTGTTAAAATGCACAGTACTTAATCAATTTAAACTTATAAAGAAAATATAAGTTGCGTGTTGCTGCAGTTATTTAATTTTATACAGTTTCACAGGTTGGATAAATTTTAAGTGAATTTTAAAAGTTACTGCCTGATTAAAAACACTGCCATTTAATTTCTTTGTGTCGCAACCGACAATTAATCCCCAAATAAATAAAATATTCATTATTTTTTTACGGACGTTATATTGAGGTTCTGCAGGAAATTTTTTATAGATATTTATATCCCCATGGAGAGAATATTCTGTAATTTTTTCAATTTTTTCTGAATTTGCGCTTATGGGAACTCTGCACAGAAATAACATCTTTGTTTTTAAATTCAAAACAAGTAATATTTTTTCTAAGACCTCCGTGAAAGTGTAAAGAAATTCTGTGACATTTTATGATTGTTCTTTGTACAGCTAACAATCGCTTGTGCTTGTGAATGCTGTCTTCCTCTGTATCCATTTTATTTTGAATAACTCCCACTTTCCCAGTGTTTTCGATTGACTGCCGCTTCATATTATTCAAGCATCTCAAATAAGAGTTCGAGAATAAACTCTACGTAGACTTGCAAAGGGTCTAAAGTGAGCCATCACGCTTTGCTCAACATTGCGGACAATGCCTCATTTTTCATTCCGTTTTGTTAGCCCCCGATTTCGCTGGAACTCCTGGCTATATTTATTCCTTTAAAATGTTCCCTGTTGTCACTGGAATTGAAAGAATAGATGCAGGTGATGGAAGGCGTTGTTCTTTAGATCCTTTTGATTCATTGAGAGTGAAAATTGCTTCTGCTTTGTGGATAGTAATTTTTGTGATAGTTCTTTAATGTTACATTTTAGTTTGCGTTTGTACATATAGTTGTATAAAATATAAAACCCATTTTCGAAAACAAGTATAATTGCCGAAAAATTAAGGTATCATTCCTGCTTTTTAGGTGCGTTCGTAATTATATAAATACGCAGCACCTATTGTCGTCGTCTGCTCCGCCCGTCTGTCTGTCCGTCCGCATATAACAACGCAAAAACTACCCCACCGATTTTGTTGAAATTTAAGATATATTATCTTTGCAGAATTTTGTCGAGACATTTCAAATTTTATAAAAATCGAATCAAAGCTTTAGAAAATATTAATAAAAACATTTATTAAGAAATTAGATTTTTTTTTTTTTTAATCGGTGCTTTCTTGTTATAGGAGGTTTCGAAGTTTAATAGTCAAGCAACCGAGATACTTATTTTATTACAGAGATTAATCTGCAGATGATATAATTCATTTCACAGAATTAAAAATCACCAAGATCTGAGTATTTATATAACTAGCTATAGTACGAACGCACCTCATTTGTCACGTTTGACGTACAATTTCCAACTTGTTATAATTTATATTATTTATTATGAGTTCATGGTGCACGGTCCAAAGAACCGTGCACTTTTCAATCGTGCACGGTTCGCACATAGGGAAGTCTTATCAGATAAGATTTAGAGATCCCAACCAAAATTTTAAGTGCAATCTTCAAAAAATGGAATAATTTTACTGGAATTCTTAAAAATGTAGCGCAAACACTGAATTTTCTTGATTTTTTAATTCGAATTTTGGATAATTTGAACATTTTACGCGTTCTCCTGAAGTTCGAATTAAGGACAGTTCACAGTAAATGTTTTGACTGTATGTACAAACCTGACTTGTATTTATAGGATGGTCACATTTTTTTCTGAAAACTTGGGACAATTCCATAACCATGACATCATTAACCCGTAACTTACTGTTACAGCAATTATTTGCATAGCTACTGTGAGCAGTCTCTGAGACCGCTTAAAAGGCTCGATTGACTCATAAGATACTGTTTCTGTACTAAACTATACGTACAGTATTTTTCTAATCAAAATTCACCTAACCAGAAGTCTCTAGCTATAGTGCTAGGGCTCCAAACGAGACAAAATTCCACTAGTATCTCTAGTTAAACTAAAATTTTCAAGTTAAACTGTGAAAATGGAGAAAAGCAGCGGTCTGTGAGACTGTTACAGCTGTTAAGAGCCTACACTAGTCTATAGCAAGGTTATTTTCAAATTTCTCGCACGCATTTTAATATTTTTAAATGATTGTTTTTGTATAGGATAGCTGACGTCGATCTCTAATGTTGTTAAATTTTACTTTTTCGCTTTTGGTTTCAGTTTTTTTTTATATATATAAGATTATTTTCACTTTCAGAACCGCTTCCAAAATTCCAAATGCCCGCTTATTTAAAAAAAAAAAAAAAAAAAAAAAAAAAAAAAAAAAAAAAAAAACTTTAACCAAAATTAAAAAAGTAATCGACCTCAGCTATCAAAAAAAAAAAAAAAAAAAAAAAAAATTTACTAATATTAAAATGCGAGCGAAAAATTTGATAATAACCTTCCCATAAACTTAACATTAGCTTGAGCGTTTCTTCCCTCTTAAAGATTTCAATATCCTGTGAACTAGAGATGATACGGGCTCAGCCCGAGCTCGTGACTCCGGACCTGAAACAGGATAGGGTTCAACTTTTATACCAGTCTTCGGGCTCAGACGGGCTCTGGCTCAAAGTGTAAACTTTATTATTATTATGATTTTAATTGTAATCGAAAAGACGAAGAGAAAAAACTTTTCGTATTAATGGATATGTTAATTGTACGAAAACTGATATTTTAATATTTAATTTATCGTATGGTAATCCTCAGCTGCACACCTGAAAAATAAAACTCTGTCTTTTGTGGCGGTGCATTTCATAAAGTATTCCGTTTCTTTTGCTCTTTAACGGACAATGACCATTGGCGATTACCAAAATCACTTCCGTTTTCATTTCTCCCGTCCCATTGTTGCGTCTTACAGTGCGAGGAATTTTATCTTTGTCGCCCACTGAATTGCAAAAGCACGTGATATGCTGATTTGTAAGTCTTTTCTTGCTGTGATTATTCTTGTGGTTGTCAATCCCAAATTATTATTATTGTTGCTATAGATTTTATTTCGATTGTGGGTTTAGAATGGATTATCCTGGTTTAAATGTGGCAGATTGATATCTCTTCGTCTGTCATTTCAATAGATTGAAAAGATAGAATCTTTGTTTATATTTCGGATTCAGAAGTAGCTTTTTGTGTGAATAGTATTCGTCAAATTTAACTTTACCAGAAGAAGTTTTTTTTTTTCCTATTTATTGATTTTATTTTTTCGTTCCACAAAATTTTGCATTTCTATAGAATAATACAGTTAATATGAATCTTTAATTCAAACAGCAAATAATAGAAAAGACTAAGTGTATAATAAAATAATTTAAAAAAAATAATACAGAGGATTCTCGATTATGTGACATACTCGATTAACCGACACCCTCATATATCTTATCATTCACTTGTGTTGGTACGTCTGAGAGTCTTTTGTGGTTGGACGCCAAAATTTTAGAAGAATGTTTATTATTTTTAACTTATAATCAATTCTACAAAGCTCTAAATTTGGTAAAATTACTATTAAGTAATTAATGTATTACTAAATTAGTTCAATACATTGTAAAAATGTATTTTTTTCTTTTGTCAATAATACAGAATTTTACCATAATAATAATTTAAAATATATCTAAAAGTTCCGGAACCCCAGCCGCTAAAATCTTGCTGTAATGAAATCATAATTAAATTGAAATAAAAAACCTATCATTGATTTTTTTTTTTCCTCCTCAAAATTGTCTTATTTTTACTTATGACAAAAAATTTAAAATACGTAAGTACACAATTTTCCCTTTAAATTTGCTTTATTTTATTTTATTAAGTATTTATTTTATTATGAGTTTTTAAATTCACTTGTGGTATTTTAATTTATAGTAGTGGCTATTTGTTTTATATATAGTGATTTTAACCAATACACAATATTTGTACAATTAGAAATTGCATGCGATAATGTCTTCCCGATTTTTCTATAATTTCGATTTTCCGTCATCCTACGATTTCGTATTTTATATGATGTGTTTATAATATCATCGTATCATTATTCAAAAATGTTAAAAGTTTATCCGGCATCTTATTTGTGTGAACTGGTGTTTTACTTGCTACAGAAAGTACATCAGATTCTATTTTAAATAGCATCAAATTGATGTTGATGGTGCTATACTTTGTAAATCTTTTTATTCGTAAGTTTTTGATTAATAGAATAAAATGTGTTGATATTACGTTTTAATGTTTTGAATTTCTTAATGTCAGTTTTCTGTAAAATTTTAAGATGTGTCATGTCTGTTTTATATATTTTTTTTATGTTTCCTTTATGTCCACTAGATGTCAGCACTAGTAATTAATGTTTAAAATATTTTTCTGTATATGATAAGCCGTTGTAGTTTCGATTTTTATTTACGCTTTTCTTATATTGATCATTTAACTACTTTGCGATGAGCGTCGTGTGTATATGATATAATTTGTGTACAATTCTGAATTTTTCCGGTAGCTGTGAATAGTAAATTTTGCTTTTTTTAATTATAGAACTTCTGCCGTTAAATTAGGGGAATATTTTTATTTGGAATTACTGGTGCTAGAAAATTTAAAATTGTGTTCGCGAAGGTGTAACGCTGTTGTTAAAATACTAAATATACTGAGTGTGTATTGAACCACAATAGGGATTTGATTTTTATGCATTCATTGGTGGATAATAATATGAAACAGTTTGAATATTTATACAATTGATTAACACAACTAAAGATGTGACTATTAACCTATTTTACATCACTAATATGATGGAGAAGCACTTTTGCTTTCTCCCATTAAATAAAGATAATCAGCTACTTAAGCCGAGCTTGAAAAACCAACCGACTTCCATGGAAACTATTCCAATAATCATCTCATCCATTATCGTGGAACGTAAATATATGACGGCTCGAAAACCTTTATACTCGATTGAGTTGAGATGTTGGATTTAGACGTTGCTCATTTTCGTGCATATATATTTCGAATTCTGTTAGAAATAGATTTATAGAAGCTTCAGATATGCAAATCTAAAACAGTGTTTCTTAAACAGGGATGTTACAGCTGATGGTATTTTTGTCAATTACACTACACGGGGCAGTGATCAGAAAAATAGAGCCTTTACATTAGTGCTACACTGTAAAAAGTATCTGTAATTTTAACAGAAAAATATTGTATTTTTTACAGAAATAAACTGTTTTAAAGAAAAACAGTTTTTTCCCGTAAAAAAATGGATTTTGTAATTTTTACAGAAAAAAATCTATATTTTTTACAGAAAAAACTATTTTAATCAAAATATACAGATATTTTCTGTAAATTAAACGGTTTTCCACTGGCGTCAAAATTGACAGTTTTTTTCTGTCAATTTGAGAGGTTATTTTTTACAGTGTATGTGTTTGCCTGGGAGGATGAGGGAGGCGCCATTGAAAGTCATCCATGTTTGCAGAGGAATGGTGTAGAAAAGATTGAGAAACATTGATCTTAAAATATCAGCTGATTCCACCAAGTAGTTTTTGAGCTATACTTAAAAAACTATATTCATTGCAGTTCGTTTTGAAACTATTAATAATTGATTTAACATTAGGTGTTCAGAAACTTTTTACCTTCATAATTCCTAAACTACTTGACCGAATGACTTACTAAAATAAAATTTACCGAAAAATCAAATATGATGTCAAACTGAGATGTTCCTATTGAAAATTTCAGAGTTTGCTACGATTTCAAACGAAGACGATCCTTAAACTTTTTTAAAAAGAAAACAAAAATTGAAATAAGATATACTTTCCAATCAAATGGCTATTTCCGTTTTTTCCCCCCTTTTTGGCTAACTGTACATTTACGATTGGGGAAACTCTCTTCTAATTAGCGTCTTTCGTGTTTCGTCATCAGTGTGCCAAAGTTATTAATTTCGATGACTTTGAGTAAAACAGATATTCTAAAACTTATATTAGTATCTGAAAATGGATAAAAAAAAAAAAAATCATTTCGTTTTCTGAACGCTTCCAAAATTCAACATTCAACAGCAGTTTTTCTTTTGGCTTAACGCCAACCGCATGCATATGCTGTACGAGATGTCTTTTCGGAATTATTGATGTTGCATTCACATAAGTCGTAAACGATCCACACACGCATTCGAAAAAAAAAAGGTCAGAATTTCTTTAGAATGAATTTTTAAAGACTCATTACATTTATCAGAAGAAAATGAAACTGTACCATGTAATTCATGTAGTTATGTTTCTCTGAATGAAGTTGCAACTTATTGGTATGAGCGTGACTTATTCCAAAATGTACAATGAATCACTAATGCTGTTTTGTAGGTACATCTTAATTATTTTGAATTACTTTGTAGTCATATTTCTTCGCTTCCCCCTTAATTTTTTTTTCTTCTTCTTTTTCCAAACTTCAAGCTTCTGCCTAAAACATTTGCGAAATCTTCAGGTGTTGGTGTAATTTTGTTTTACATTATTTTGCCATTTCGACACCCAGACACTTGAAATAAATAAATAAATAACAAGTAATCAACTGTTTCAGAATTCAAAGGAATTTTTATTATTTTATTCCAACAGTTTTTTTCTTTCTTTATATACTATATATTTCTTTGGTTCAATGTCAATCATAAGTACTATTTAAGGTGATGTTATTGCTGAATTACTGATACTGCATTCACATAAGGCAGACATAAACGATTTGCACACGCACACGAAAAACGGTTCGAATCAGTTTTTAACATCTCATTTCATTTATAAGAAGGGAATAAAGCTGTACCATGTAAATCATGGGGTTATGCTTCTGCAAATGAAATAATCTTATTCATATGAATATGACGTATTAAAAAATTTACAATGAATCACCAATACTGCTTTGTATCTCTTTAATAATTTGAATTACTTTGTGGTCATATTTATTTGTTTCCCTCTTATTTTAGTTCACAGAACATCTCATTTCATTTATAGGAATTATTCCACCTTGTAATTTACGTGGTGGTTATATTTTTATAAAAAAGGTTCAAATTTATTCATACGAATGTTACATGCTCCAAATTGTACAATGAATCATTAATGGCTGCTTCATACATCTTAATCTATTGAATCATTTTGTGGTCATAACTTTTTGTTTCCCCCTTTCTCCACTTCACAGAATGTCTCATTTCATTTATAAGAAGAAAATGAAATTCTACTGTGTAATAAATGTATATTGAATCCTTAATACTGTTTTGTACCTCATAATAATTTGAGTTAATGTGGGGTCATATTTATTTGTTTAGTTCACATAGCATCTCGTTTCATTTTTAAGAATTACTGTATCTTATATATAAAGAGGTTTGCACGGGTCCGGGCAGGACTGGGGCACATTTTCTTTCTTTAGACTCGGGCTGGGTTGGTCGGGTCTTCATTTATTCCGGGCTGAGACCGGCCTGGACTTCATTCTTCTCAGTCCCGATCCCGTATTCATCTGATATTTTCTTTCTTTCCTTTTTTTCTTTTCTTTATTTTTCTGTAGAAATAATAGTGATATTGTACATTTGCTTAACGAAATGTTAAAAAATTTACTATGGTTTAATAAATTACAGAAAAGTATTTTTTTAAATCTACTTTTTTTCTTTTAAATTATGATTTTCTTTAACCTTCCTTTTTTGTTTTTTAATTCTAAACTACAGTGATTTTCTTACTGTATCTTTTAGGTAGATTTCGTAAGAAATACTACCTATTACATTCTCACCTAAGTTGGAAATTTTGAAAAATTTTTGCAGATCTACGCCGATCATGACTCCCAGAACCCAAAACCACCCCCAGTTCAAAACTTTATATATCTATCTATCTATCTTTTTTCTGACCACGATAACTGGAAAAATTCTGCATAAATCTCTTCCAAACTGATACATAAAATCAAGGGTCATAAAATCTCGGTCAAGTTCGTTAATGGGCAAAATCGAACCAAGGGGGGGGGGGAATGGGGGGGCTTTTTGTGAAAACAGAAAAACCCTCATAATTTCTTTATTATTATACGTATCGAATCCGTTTAAAGTTATTATTACTTCTAGGAGAAGGTCCGAAAATGTATGTATGACAGATTTTTGATATAATTAAAAAAGGCCCCAAGGAGGGGAAAAAAGGGGGGTTTTAGAAGAAAAAAAATCATAGCTCCGTCAATTCACCAGATATCAAATCCGCGTAAATTTATTATTAATCCCCTTAGTATTATCTAAAACTTTTATATTGACAAGTTTTTTATAGGACCAACCGTTATAGCAAAAAAAAAAAATAAATAAATAAAAACAAAAAAATCACTGCCGGCTCCGCCTGCAAACAAGTTATTTTTCGAAGTAGGCGGTTCCAACTCCCGCATCTTTTCGAAACTGATACATAAAATCAAGGGGCATAAAATCTCGGTCAAGTTCGTTAATGGGCAAAATCGAACCAAGGGGGGGGGGGGGACTTTTTGTGAAAACAGAAAAAAAACCATAATTTCTTAATTATGATACGTATCGAATCCGTTTGAAGTTATTATTACTTCTAGGAGAAGGGCCGAAAATTTATGTATGACAGATTTTTGATATAATTAAAAATTGCATTAAGGGGGGGGGGGGAGGGAGGTTTTAGAAGAAAAAATTCCTAACTTCGTCAATTCCCAAGATTTCAAATCCGCTTAAATTTATTATAGATCCTCTTAATATTATCTAAAACTTTTATATTGACATTTTTTATAGGACCAACTCTTATAGCAAAAAAAAAAAAAAATCCTTGCTGGCTGGTTTTGAAGTAGGCGGTTCCAACTGCAGTATCATCGCAAAAAGGTCATTTCTTCCGCAATTCCCGACAAACAGGCGCCCCACGGTCTGTGTCTTCGAAGTCTACCTGTGCCTGTAGGCCGAGCCGTTAGGGATTTTTTTTTTTAATGTAATTGTGTATGTCTTTTTTTTTTTAAATGAGTGTTTATGTACGTAATTGTCGTAAGTGGTCATTAATATTATTGTTTTTCCGTACTCCATGAATTGGGAATATATAATCTGAAAGATGATATTCTTTGAATTCACTATTTATGAATAACTTTATGATTTTCGAAGAATTTTAATTTGTAGGATAATGTTGCTTAAGAAGTATGAGCATGTTTTGTAGAAATTGAATGAGTTGACCGGGCCTATGATTGCATTGATTTTTGCACGTGACGGACCGGACCATAAACTGCGAGAATAAATGGGTCGAGGCCGAATTTTTAGATTTCATAAAGCACCGAGCCAACCCCAGGTCGAACTTTTAGCTTTCTTACTGAGTGGGTGCCCAGTATGGAAATGTTGGCCCGTACAAACCTCTACCTTGTAATCCGCGTGGATGAATAAAGTTGAAGCATTCATTTGAATGTTGCATATTCAAACTGTACAATAAATCATTAATATGTTTAATACATCATAAACTTTTGAATTATTTTGCGGTCATATTTCTTTGTTTTACCCTCCCTTCACTTCAGAGAATAGCTTGTTGCATTTATAAGAAGAAAATGAAACTGTACCCTGTAATTCATGTGGTTATGTTTCTGTGAAGGAAGTTGAAACCTATTCATATGAATGTGACGTACTCCAAAATGATCAATATCGGCATATTCCAAGATGAATCATGCATCTTAAATCGTTTCAGTTATTTTGTAGTCATATCTCTTCGTTTCTCCCTTTTCTCCAGTTCCCAGATCATATGATTTCATTTATAAGAAGAAAATTAAACTGTATCGTGTAACCTGCCTTGTTATGTTTTCATGAAAAATGTTTAAACTTATGCATATGAATGTGATTTACTCCAAAATGCACAATTTCGATATATTCCAAGATGAATCATTAATACTTTTTAATGCGTTTTAATCATGTCAGGTACTTTGTGGTGATATATTTCTTCGTTTTTCCTCTTTCTCCAGTTCACAGAACGTCTGATTTCATTTATAACAAGAAAATTAAACTGCATTGTATAATCTGTCTTATGTTTTTATGAAAAAAGCTGGAAACTTATTCATATGAATGTTACATACTCCAAAATTGTACGATGAATCATTAATGCTGTTTTATACATCTTAATCTTTTGATTTACTTTGTGGTCACATTTCTTTTTATTTCCCCTTTGCTCATCTCCGCAGAAACCCCTTGAAAAATAATTTTTTTTCTCCATATTCTAAGCTTCTGTCTCCAAACCTGTGCGAACTCTTCAGGTGTAACTTTGATTCATGATATTCTTTTTCTACTTTGACACTAGACACTGGAAATAAATAAAGGACGTGCAGAAAGATTTTCGTATTTCGCGTGACATTTTTATCACGCGAGATATTTTCCGGAAAAGTTTAGCCTGGAAACAAAAAAAAAAATTCGAAGTGTTTCTCTGGTCATGTATAAAAGTGATTTCTTTTGAAACGGGAAGAAAAAATTACCATAATTTCGCACGCATGGATATCGTGTAAAACTTTAAGCTGATGATTAGAGTTCTGTGCTTGGCGATCTGGCCGCTTTTATTCAGTAGTAGGTTTTCCGAATGAAATTCCTTTACTGCCTAACCCCACCACTACCACCTCCCTTCCGTTTTTTTGTCTTTTAATTCTTTTTTTTACATTACTGCTTAGTGTCAATTAAGTGTTCGTTTTTTACCACACTTAGCTCTTTATAATACGCTATTTTCATTTGTAAATAATTCATTAGTTTCACATTATGCAGCTTCTCTTAAAATAATGGATACTTAACAGCTTTTGTTTTGTATGCTTTTATTTTGTGAATGTAGTGTAGTGTAAACGCTTTGTGTGTTTCTGGTGTAGGATTAATTGTCTCTGAAACTGAGTTCTAAAGTAAGGGAATTTTTAACGAGTTGTTTACCTCCGTTCTTAAAAAAAAAATCGCTTATACGCGTGGGATACATAAAAAACACGTCGATAGTTTTTAATTATAGAATAGTAGGTATGAATTATTTTTACACTGCTGTTTCATTTACTGATTATGTCCATAAATTATTTGTACAAATAGGCTGGTCTAAAAGTCATTTGTATATATTCACGTTCATATTTCTTATCAATAAAAAAGTGTTCGACATATACATGTTTTTTATCTAATCACACTTTGCATGAATTCGAATAATTTTTTGACAATTTTTAAAAATGTACTCATCCTTATTTTCAACGGGGTATTAGAGGAACACTGCCTTTCTAAGGTTAATAAATTTCGTTATGCAGTTTTTGAGTAATTTTATAAGCTGGAAATCTGAAGTTACATAGAACATTTACTCTCTGGCAGTATAGTTGAAAGACGTCCCTTCTACTGCACTGTTAAAAATGTATCTGTGAAATAATGAAGAAACTACTGTCTAAATTGATTAAAATATTGATATTGTTATAGTGGCATTAATTGCGCTGTTAGCAATTAAATTTTTCTCATAAATATTTTAATTATTTTTGAAAATCCTAATTGTTCAATTTATTTGAAAATGGCTATATGAACATCTCCCCTATTTTTTTAATTCTTACGTCACTGATCAGAATAATAAAAACAAAATAACTGCAATTGAAATAATTTCTGTGCAATTGAAATAATTTTATGTGATATAATTTGTTTTAAACGTTTTTGTCAAGTTCAGTAAATTTAGTGCATTTTTCTCTCTTTTCAGTGGCGCCGGGCTTAGTGAAAATGCCTCATTGTGACGTGTAGTCTCCGGCTGCATCACCTTCACAAATGTGATCCCTTAATCAGCAATCACGCTCTCTCACTTTCTCGCATTTGTTCTCACACACGCTCTCTCTCTGCACTTTCCCGTCCCGCCCCTCCCTTTGTAACTTTATTTTGTGCATCGTCATGTCTTCGCCCCTGCACCGACTTCGGAAGTGGCGTACAGCGCCCCTGCTCTTTCTAATTGGATGCTTGACGGCAGCAGCACTTTTGCCATCCCCCTTGGAGGCGGCCTGGCAGGATGAGTACAGGCCGAGAGTCAGGCTCAATGTTCCACGTAAGTACATTTTTGTATTGCATAATCGATCCCGTTATGTGTCTAAAATTGATGTAGAAACATTTTGTGAGAAATAAAGGTTTTAAAACCGTTTAAAGTGGGGTGGGGGCTATTCATTCCACAATTAAACATTGTCACCGAAATTTTAAATTTAATGGTATTTGCGCCACTTCTTTCTACAATTCTTTTGAGCCAAAAGTCTCAAAGTTATCACGACCCAAGTAAAGTAAAGGCTCGATCAAATTATCGACCAAGTTACCGCGGACACACCTTATTAAATAATCAAGTTATCGCGGATCTGAATTTTACTGTGATAATACCCCAAAAATAACGTGTTTATTACTCGACTAAGTTATCGCGGATCCAAAGAATTCGATCTGCGATAACTTAAAAGTTGGCATTTGTACTTGAGAGTAATATTTGTTTATCATATTGGTTCGGAACACATTTTTTTGTTGTAATGTAATAGGATAAATGAAAATGAATGTTTCGCATACTTTATAAGACTCAACTTTAATGCATCTGTGGGAGGGAGACCTTCCATTTAGAACCTATAATGGTTTTGTATCGAAATTTGACTTCATATTAAGTCTTGGACCCGAAAACAGTTTTATTCTCTTCAATTACACCAAATGCTTGAAAAAAAGAACTATCCCATATCAAACATTCTTTGCTTGGACAACATTGCTAATAAAAAATTTAATTTGGTGAAATTCGTTGTTAGAATACGTCTATCAGAAAGTGGCGACATACGTACAAAGCGCTTGCTCAGATTGAAATTTTTGTGTAAACTACACAATTCAAAAAACCACAATTGGCAAACCACAATCCAGAACTTGGCAGTATTTACCTAGACAAGTGAGATTAGTGTGTCTCTATATCAGGGTGGCGACATACAGAATATAAAGTTTAAATAACTGATACGATTTTAGACAAAAACGAATCGCCAATCATCTTGGTGACCCTGCCATTTACACCAAGTTAATGCTTGTTAACTTGTCTCACTCGTCTAATCAAACTCGTCCAGGCAAGTATCGCCAAGTTCTGGAATGTATGTTTGCCATAGTTTGGACACAAACTTCTGTCTGAGCACAATCTGAGCATGCGCCTTGTGGGTATGTCGCCAATCTCATACAAAACTCAGTCTTCGCAAAACGCATTAAAGTTACTACCGCCAAGTTCTCTAATATTAGATTTCTATAATTTATTTAAAAAAAAAAAAAAAGAAAAAGAAAGAAAGAAAACAAAAACCTTTAATCTGAGCATGCACCGTGTGCATATTCTGATAAATAAATGTATTCTAGTTAAAATTAATATTTTATTCCATGCATGCACTCGTTGCCCATGGTGTTGCACCTTGGTAATATGCTTATTTCTCATCAACATATTTCTCCCCCGGTTTAAAATATGCAGCAATGTATGGGAAAAAATGGGAAGTGAAAATAAACGTTTCACATACCTTATCTTGAATGTTTAATTCATTTTTTTTTCATTCCCTTTTCCTATCCTCACAATTTAAAATATTTTTACTAACATTATCAAAATTACCAGTTAGCTCCGACTCACTAGCCTCAAGTCAGAAACTAAATGAAATGTTATGATATCTGATTTCACTAAATAAATCTTCTCCCAATCTCGCAGTCTTGCCTTTAAGGCTAAACTTTAATGCGTCTGTTGGGGGGAGATCTTATATTAGGAGCCTGTAATGGATTCGGATCTAAATTGGACCGCATATTACTTAACAGCCAACACCCCGAAAACAATTTCACTCTCTTTAATTTCCACCAAGTGCTTGAAACAAAGAAGTGTACCCCCATGTCAAACATCCTTTGCTTGGAGCACATTGCCAGATCAATGTCCATCTCTCCAAACGATCACTACATCTACGCTCCATTAAAAGCGAGCACACGTTGCCCATGGCTACACCTTGGTGGTATGGTAATTTCTCGTCAACCCCTTCTCCCCCGGGCTGCTAAGCAATTACCGAAATGGTGGATTAAGAGCTTCGATTTTATTTTACTTTTTATTTCTCTCTCATTTTTTATTTGTTTTGGGGAAGAGTTTTTATTTTGTTTGCATTAGATTTTTTTTTTTTTTTTTTTTTTTTTTTTGCCGTTTGAAAAAGAAATGCTGTTATGAAGAAAGTGTGGGGGGTATTGATTTATGCTTTAATCATTGCGAGAAAAAATAAATGGAAACACACGCGGGCTGTTATATATATTTTTTTAATCTTTGTTTTTCTATTTCTGGTGATCGCGTTTCCTAAGATTATCTTAATGTTTATTTATCTTCAGAGATTGCTTTTTTTTTTTTTTTCTGTTTTGGAAATTACTCAAGACGTTTCTTTTTTTCATATATAGAATCCATTTATTTAAAATTTTCTAAGGTCTTATTTCTTTTTATTCGTATTAAGGCTTATTTCTTCATAGTAGAGGTTTTGTGTAGCTAGTGTTGTTTTCTTCAAAATTTCCTTATTACATTATTGAACACCATTTTCATGTTTCATGCTTTTTTACATAATAGCTTTAACAGTCATTACCTTACGTTACATATTGAATTAATTCCACATGTACCAAATTTAATACATTTTGTAGGTACACAAATACAAATTTTTCAAAAAATAATTAAATTTCAAGGAATTAGTTGCTTTGTATAACGACAACGTGAAAAAGAAATAGATACTGAAATTTTAGCGTCTTGTTAATTTAGTTAGTTAAATTTGAAAATAGAGGAGGTGTAATTGACCCTCCGACGGTGAAAAATCAGGTGCATTTCATTCCCCCCCCCCGGACATGGAAATTTTGCATACACCAGTCGTTTGTACTTCGTTAGTATACCGGTAAGTACTGAGAGATTTTCGTTCCGGTACCGATCTATTCAAATTTTTATGTCGAGGGACCATTTCACTGGCCCCTCCACCTAAAAATTCCAATAATTCGGTGGCGGAAGCGGTACAAATGAAAATCTCTCGGTACTTACAGGAACGTAGTAAAAACGACTGACAAGTTTTCGTCAAAATCGAAAACTATTTTTTTTTACTGTGGAATCTCAGTTTCACTGGCCCCTCCATCTTGAATTTTGAATTACTCGTTATCGGAACCGGTTCAAACGGTATAATATCTGGGTACTTACAGGTACTAATGTAGTACAAAGGATTGGCGTATGTAAAATTTCCAGGTCCGGGAGTTGGAGGGGTCAGTGAAATGTACCTGATTTTTCATACTATAGCTTGAGGGTGGGGGGGGGGGAGATCAGATGGGTTAATTACATCTCCTGTATTTTCAAATTTAAATAACTAAATTAACAAGACGCTAAAAATTCTGTAAACATCTCTTTTTTACGCTGTCGGAAAACAAAGCAATTGACATCGTGCTCGCCGGAAAGTGAAATGAGAAACAAGGTTCAAAACCCTCCTCAAACCAAAATCCTATTTACGTTGTTGTTCATAGGTGTATCAGCTTCTCTTGCCAGGATCGATGCCAGACGTGATGCATCATCAGATTTTTGGCATCCCTCGCCGCGTTGGTCTATATTAGGCTAATACCGCATGAACCTCTCTCTCTGGAAGATGAATGAAGTGAAATGTCCGCTACACTTCCCGAAATTGCCAAATCATGTGTGCGGAAATTCGGCGTCCAATCCATCTGCTGTGGGAACATTCCTATTAGTAGTTTATTGTAAAATAAGGATACATTTGAAATATTTACAGAAACACCTAATAGATGATAATATTAATTTAAAGATTATTCGGCATTTATTGCTTCTGGGCTTGTTGCATCACTGTTTGTGATTAAAATTACTTTCATAAAAGTCTGTACCTTATAATTAAAGACATAAGTGGAAGAAGGTATTATGCCACATTTTTTTTTTCTCAGAAATTGTTTTGTTATATGGATGATGTAATCTATATTACTGTTGAAGGTAGAGTCCTGCGCGGGTCGGGTTGTACATCGCCCGAATCCGAAATTTTTGCTTAAAGTCAACCCGACCCGATCCCGACAAAAAAAAAAGAAAAGAAAAAAAGAAAGAAAGAAAATTTGTCAACGCAACCAGAAACCTAACTGAAAGAAAGTTAATCGATATTTTAATACAATCATGGAAAAAATAGTCTACAATTATATCTCAAAAATATTTTTTTTTTGTATAAAAATGAACGCTGTACATTTATGAATATTCAAATGTAGAGCTTTTTTTATTTGAAAAAAATTCAGGGCTTTCTTTTGAAAAGTCGGTCAACCTGAATACGGGTGAAAACCTGACCAAAACCCGTAACATTTAAAGTCAACCCGACCCGAATTTGACCCCCCCAAAAAAAACTCCGACCCGTGGTTCATGTCGTGTTCGGATAAAATCGGGTTACCACCCAATGCAGGACTCGAGTTGAAGGTTTGGGACGTTATTTTTAATATTTAAATGTTAAGTTTTTTTAGAGAGAGAGAGTTTAGTACCACATTTTAATATTTTGAACTCATGCTACCAAGTAGAAAATAAGTCCAAAAATAATTTAGAACAAAAAGCTTTCGACTGAATTTTCTGGAAATTTCATTTTTGACCTTCGATCGAAATTTAATTTGAGAGAAATTTTTAATCTTCTTCTACCTTATGTCTTCAGTTGAGCCGCTTATAAATAAGAGTATTGAATTTCCCCAAAATGATATATTTGTTATCTTTATGGTATATCCCAGCGGTTCCCAACCTGTGGTACGCGTACCCCTGGGGGTACGTGGCGGGTCTGATGGGGGTACGTGAAAATAATATCGGTAATGGCGGAAATCACAAAAATGTTTTAACTGAAAACACATAAATAACGTTTATAGTTTTGGATTACAAAGTTAGTCTTCATGTGTAACTCCAATATTTTACACTCAAAATCAGGGTAAAAGACCATTAGACCTAATCAAACATTGATAATTCCATGCCACTAGCTCAGCCCACCGCTAATCATACTGCATGTGCACTTACATATTTCCTAATCTTTGCGAAAACTACCATTGATCATTGTACAATGCTCTTTTCAAACGTTTATTTATTCCCGTTTTTAATAATAATAATTACAAAATGCCTAAATTACGCAAAAGTTTCTGGTTTTAATGTTTTATTTTAAAACGTGTTGAAAAGCAGGACCTTATTTTTATTTTCGAGTAGGCAGAGTTATATCACTAACGTATATTAATTGAAAAGCTTTGTTCCTTTTAATGAGTATTTAATTTGAAATGTTTACTTATTATTTAAAAAATTTGGTTTTATGTTTAAAATGGACAACTGGTTAAAATCCGGAACTTTTAAGTGTACTGCAATTGCGATTGAATTTCAACCTGATGATTCGGGAGCTGCAAGTTCTTAGAAACAGTCTGATTATTTAGAATTACAAGAGCACCTGAGCACAGCTGTTAATAGGCCTGCTCTGATAACTGATAAATACTGAATAATACTTTAAATACTTTACTATACTTACTATATACTTATATAATAATACTTACCATACTTTATAATACTTTAAATAAAACTGAAAACATCAGTGTTCTCTTGATGAATTGAAAATATAATAACGAATATTTCTTGAAATATTGATTTTCATTCAAGGGAGATGAATATTTTAATAATGTGTGGGGGAGGAGAGGAGTGGGGGGGGGTTATGATAATTGGGGGTACTCCGAAATGAAAATCCTTAGGAAGGGGTACGTGAAAGAAAAAAGGTTGGGAAGCGCTGGATATCCTTAGGAATATTGTTTTATTTGTGTAGCTGTTTTTATAGCGGAATGATTTTCTAATGTTTGGTTGAAATTATCTGAAAGGTATAGGTATAGGGAGGAAAACCCCTTCAGTCCACTTTTTAATTAAATTGAATTGTTGGTGTCGTAGTCGCTCACTTAGACGGTCTGCTATAATTTTCTGTGCAAAGCAATGTCAATTCGCATAAAATTATCCAGAAGTAAATCGTTGTTGGGAAAAAACAACGCCATTCAGACTTTGATTTGCATTTTCCTCTAAATTGACTCCCTGGACCCTTCATTTTTAGTACTTTCCAACATAGTTGAATAGTGTGTATGAATTCGGTTTATACGTCTGCCTGTTTTCTGCCTTCTGTCCGTGTTCTAACTCGTGTAAATATACTCGGATTGACAAGTAATTGATATATGTTATTGAGGATTACTGTGACTTATTCGATGTTGAAAATGAAAGGTGTAGCATTAAATGTTCATTTACAAGGACTCTAAAAAAATCATTTGTGGTGTACTTTAATAATGTTGCACTACTACTTTTTAATTGCTAAAAGGTGTAAAATAAAAAGATATGTCAACAGTCTAATAAAACCTATTTTACTGTTTATAATCATTTTATTTTACAACCTTTTAACAGCAATTAAAAAGAAGTATGTAATTAAAAAGTGTTATGATTTGTGAATGTTATGCTATTTCGAACATATTGAAATTGATATATATCACTGAGGTGCATTTCGAGAGCCTTATACTATAGAATAAGGTGTGCATAGCATTTTTTTCTTTCATTTACAGGGACACACAAAATAATTAGGTTTACTGTCTATAGGCAAGAATTGATGGAAGTGCATTTACATGGACGCACAAAACCATTCGGTTACAAATCAAATAACAGTTGCTGGAAGTGCGTTTTCAGTTGTGGTACAAATTTTTAAATTTAACTCATTTTTTGCATATTACTTGGTGTATATAAATTCTATAGCTTCTATACAGGGCTGCATAAAAGATGTCGGAATTTGCTGTTGTGAGATTTTCAACTGTGCTATGCGTTTTCTAACTGTAGTAAATTTTATACTACTACTATGTATTATATATACAACTCTATAGATTTTATATAAGTCTGTACAAAAGAATTCGGATACTTTTCGAACTATTGACAGTAATTGCTGGCATTGGGTTTCCAAATGTGTTATGATTTTTCCAAATTGTTTACTTAGACATCATCTTTCACCATATTATACTATGGAGTTTTGTTACAGTATTCTGAATGTGTTGGAAAGTGTTTCATAATCTATGGTCGACGCATGATTTCTGTTTCTGAAGTTCCGTTATAGCATTCTGGAAGTGTTGGAAAATGTTTCATAATCTGTAGGACGCATGATTTTCTCTTTAGTTTCTGTTCTTAATTGTTTTAATAAATTTTCCTCGCACTTAAGGCGTTATCCATACTGGCTACTTTCTGACACATTTTTTATATTCATTTTTGTTCACAAACACATGAAGTTGTTAGGTGCCCTTATTCAGAAATTTTGTAATTTTTCGGTAAAGGCTGAAGATCTTTCAGAAAATGCTGTCAAAGTTTCTTTTAGAACCAAACTTCCGGCCGCGAAAGCGCGGTAGAGGAAAAAATTATGTCGAGAGACAATAATTTCTTATCAAGGTATGATTCATTTATCGATATATATTTAAAAAAAAAAAAAAAAAACTGTTTGGGTCGGAATTGTTTTAATAATCACTGCAAGCGTTTTGCTATATTTTTAAAATGCTTTTGCATTTAAAAATGAGTCGGAAAATGTATCAAAGTTTCGCGTTGTTGAGCGAAGAATTTTTTTTAGAACTATATCGAAATTTTATGAGCAATGTTAAACGTTAACAAAAGAAATTTGTTCTTGTTTTTCTAAGCTTGCAAAACTAAATCTGCATTTCCTTTTATTTTACTAAAATGTAAATTCAGCTTTTTTATTCATCAGCCTCATTTTATGTCCTTCCCATAAATTGTCATCCTTTCCTTTATCCGTTAATAGTGCACCCTTCTCTTAAATAAAATTTGTTTATTCTATAAAATACATTTGCTTGTATATAAGGAGAAATATTAATGCTTCCATTCTATCCAATTTCGAGGTAAGTTCTTTTGTTAGAAACAAAAATGCGCCGAAACTTTCGATATCCATATCTGCTTCCTATGAAATGCCACGCAAAAAGGATTTCATTTCGGATCAAATTATTGTTCGCCATTTCTGTGTTCATTTCTTTTCTTTTTCTTCCTCCAGTTATTTACGCGATTACATTCATGTAGTCGTCTGCGATGCATTATTCGAATTTCTGTTGAAAATGCGCGCACATCGTCTAATGTTGCTCTCTGAATGGATTGAAAATTGAAACTAACATACATTTTTCTAGATGCCATTTCTTCAGGAAAAGCATATGCGGTTGTTTTATTTTTCAAATGTACAATTTGAAAGCTGGTATTTTGATTAAACTGTCAGTGTTGATATATTTGTATTATTTTTTTACAAATATCAGGAAGTAACATTGTTGAATTTTTTATTTTGATTTTGTTACGTGGTTGCGTAAAGCCATATTCTTCAATTGCGGTCCGCGTGGGTCCGCTGTTACCTTACAAACATTTTCGTTTTATTTAATCACAGAAATTCTGCATTTAAATAAGGCGAAATGTTCTGTAACAAAATAGTGATTCCACACGGACCTCAGTTGGGCCATACTGGCGTAAAAAATCACATTCTTATAAAACTTACGAGGATTTATGTTAATGTTTTGCTGATCACATCATTACATGCTGTATATGTTTTATACATTTTGACATTATCTGACAAAATGTTCATCAGTTTTCCGATATAAATATATTCATACGGAAAAAAAAAAAAAAAAAAAAAAAAAATAAATAAATATGTAAAATAGAACAATTATTGAGGCATTGATAAAATTTACTGAACGAATGTTAAATAAGTAAGAAAAGAAGTTTTTAATCGTTTTTAATTCGTTTTTAATAAGTTTTTATTCGTTAAGCTTGCAGAATTAAATCTGCATTTCCTTTCATTTCACGAATGTAAATTCACTCTTTTTTTTTTTACTCATCAGCATCAATTTTTGCCATTCTCGGAAATTTTCTTTCTCATTTCTTCTGTTATTAATACTTTCTTTCCTTAAGCAAAATTTGTTTATTCTGAGAAATACATTTGCTTACACATTACGACATACATTAATGCTTGCATTCTATCCAATTTCGAGGCAAGTTATTTTGATGAAACAAAAATACACCGAAACTTTCGATATCCATATCTTCTTTCTCAGAAATGCCACGTAAAAAGGATTTCATTTCGGATGAAATTATTGTTCGCCGTTTCTGTGTTTTCTCTGCTCATTTCATTTTTTTTCTCTAGTTATTTACGTGATTACATTCATGTATCGTCTGCTCTGCATCATTCGAATTTCTGTTGAAAACGCTAGCGCAATCATCTAGTGTTCTTCTGTGACTGAATTGCAAATTGAAACTAATATGCCTTTTTCTAGTTTTCATTTTTCAAGAGAATCATATGTGGTTGCTATATGATTTTCTTTTCTTTTTTTGTAATTGTGTATTTTGAAATCTGGCATTCTTATTAAATTGTCATTGTTGATGTATCTGTATTTCTTGTTACAAATATCAGCATATACTCTTGTTCTATTTCCTAAATTTATTTTTTCTAATTCGTTACAATAACAAAAGAGACATGGAAATAATAAGTTTAATTAAAACTGCAATAATTCAAGATTTAAGATTAACAATTGGTGTAGGAGCATTAATTACGTATATACACTTTTTTCTCTGTCTGAGCATGTATAAGCTTTTTTTTTTTTCTTTCGTCAGAATTGCGATTTTTAATGTTCTCTTTACTTACATCTTTGGAGTGGAAACGTTATTAAAAGATACATGATCTGTTAACGTAAAGGATGTAAGATTCAGTGAGATCAGTGTTCCTGTGCTGCGGATTTTTATTTTCACTCAAGATTTCGGAACCATAAAAATGGCGAATTTTGAATCTTTTTATTTGCTAAAAAGTGTTCTTACAAGTATTTTAAAATAGCATTATATAATTCTCGATATTTTTAAAACTTTTTTTTTCCTTTGTGTATTTGCAATATTTTCAATTCGGTATTTTATTTTCATCGTTATCAAATGCGACTCTTGTTAAAAATTTTCAATCTTAATCGAAATTTTAGAAAACAAAATACAATGAAGCTTGAAACCATTACTCAAATTCTGTGTTTTGACTGATGTACTGATCGTCCTCCTATCAGTTCACCTCGTGATTATTACCTAAAGCATTTTATTTTGTTTTCAGTTACATGTTTATTTTACAGCTGCAAAGGAAACTTATCACATTATCTTACATGTTAAAATTCTTCCAAAAAAAAAGTTTTTTCGTTCAATGAAAATATCAGTAATCGGACTTCTCCTCGTTGATTCTTCTATTGCTGCAAAAGTAGTTGTACAGGCTTTTTACGCAGCAAAATGCATACTGTGATTGATCTTCGGTAGAAACATAGCCTTGTTGACAGGTTTTGCGATTTTGGTAATCTGTCAATATGTGCGAGTTAATTATTATTATTTATTTATTTATTTACTTTTTCGTTACGTTAAGGATGATTTATATATAGTTGCAGAGGAAAAACTGTGTGTTTCAATATGAATGATTCATTTTTCTATACAGGATGGTTATTCAGCTGTAGACAGTTTTTCCATATTTACATTAAAATATAGATTTGTTTTCAAACATTTCTTGTTCGTTTTTAAGTATTTCGGATTCACTTCGATTTGGGTTTCGGTTCGACGAAGATATTTTGTGGGTTTTGGTTCGGGTTTCGAATCGGCGAAATTTTTTCTGTCTGGTTCGGATCAGGTTTCGGGTAACTTCAAATAGAGAAATTTCTGGACCTGACACATGCTGGACTGTAGTTTACTGACCCAATATCAAGGAAATTAAATAAAATATTTGAAATGTTTATAAAATAATGTTCTATCTTTACCTTTACGACTTAGCCAAGTAAAAAAATAAATAAATAAATAAATAAATAAACAGAACCTGCTAAAAGTAACTTTTTTCTATTTTCAAGAAAATAATGTTAGGGGTAGAATTTTATCTCGGTGCGTGTACTGACAGGTTAAATTATGATGTTATCTTAGATTTTCCTCTTCCGTGTCTCTCGCCCTCTCACATGTATATTCATTTTTCTTCAATCTTGTTATTGACAACGTAATATGCGCTATATTGAGTCTTTGATTTTATTTTAAATTCTTTTGAAAAAAAAAGAAAAAAAACATGTGTTGCGCATTTTCTATCTACGAAAATTGAATTTACTTTTCTTCTTTCAACTTTCGCTTCTGTCTTTCAGATAAATATATAACAAATATCCCCCTCCCTTTCTTTACAGTGTAATATTTCAGCTTGCTTGGCTTTTCTTTCAATGCATTTCAGTGCAAGGATGTTGTTTAGGTTTCTTGCATTGTTTTTAAATTTTCAGAAAATTTGACCACTTATTATTGTGTGTGTATGTATATATATATACATTTATTTATTTATTTTAGTTTTATCTTATGTGCTAACCATGTCAAACAGTTACAGAATACAAAAATGTTTTGGGGTAAATTCAGTACATGTCAAGCTACCAATTAGTAATTTTACTTCATGTTGCTAATTTAATCTTTCTGTATTTTTTAATAATTGTATTTTATTTATTTATTGTTTATGGCTTTCATAATATGCAATCTTAACCTTGTTTGAACTTTGAGAAGTCTGTTTATAATGGCAATTGATTTGCTCACTTCAATTCGCTATCACCGATTTCCACTATACTATTTAACAATAATTTGGCATATATGTTTATGTACTTTAATCGTTGAAAATTGGGTGTTTTGGCAAAATTTTTATTTTATATAAATATATATATACACACACACCACTGACCATGCCTCTATCTGCCGGGCTGAGTGCCCAGCTTGACGGGTTTTAGTAGCTGGCCGCGGAACGATATTCGCCTGATCACCGCATGGCTGTGATCCACCGACAAGAATCTTGTCGGCATCGCTGCGGTGCTCTTTAGTCGTTTGCTTCAGTTTTCTTTGTTTCCCGGTTCATGGTTTCTATTTAACTTTGTTAATTTGACAGATAAAAGAAAATATTAAAGAATAGAAAAAAAGGAAAAAGGCGGACGGAGAGGCCTCACTCTTGCAAAACACTTGCACAAACCTCTTGGATTAGCTGGTCCGAACTCGCACTGACAATCGTGAAAGAAAACATTATTTAAAAAAAATAAAGAAGGGGGGGGGGGGGTAATGCTGGGTGTTACTATACACTTTACTAGTACACTTTTTCTAATTAATAATCTGAAATTAGGACTAATTAACTTACAATTAAAGACTACTGGGCCATTGATAATAAAATGGTTCCTTTAACCCTTTAGCGGGCGGTGTCCACAAAAAAGGACACCTAATTTTAATTCCAAAACTGACAAACGGCACCAAGAATATTTAATTAAACTTTGCCTTTCATAAAAAACGAGGAAATAAGCAAGTTTTTATTTTCTAATGAATTCATTCTGGTGTCAGTCCATTATTTCATCATTTTACAAACAGACTTACTCCGCGCCGGAAAGGGTTAAGAGGAGGGGTCAATGTGTTAAGTGCATTACATCGAATAAAATATGGAAAAAATGGATTAAACACTTTACTATACTAACATATTTGCGTACTAACAAACTTACACACATTTTTAATTTCTTACTTACAAACATATTTTCTAACGTCCATACATGCATACAAAACATTTCACATATTATAATATTATGACAATTTAAACTAAATTAAGTAAAATATATTAATTAATTAATTAATTAATTAATAAAAAAGGTTGGTTCGATAATTTGCCTAGTAGGATTAGTAAAAGGAAATTGAAATGGTAGTTAATAAATTGACTTAATCAGGATAGGGTTCCAGCATGTGCACTGTAGAAAAGTGAATGGCGAAAGAGAGAATTAAAATCCTACATAACGAGATTGCTGTGAGATAAAATGAAATCACTGGTAAATGAAGAAGAATTCTATTTTTATAGCAAACTAATCAGAAAACTGTGCTCAAAATGTTGTTATAAATGTTGCTATACTACAAATTCAGACACAACAGATGTTGCTAATAATACGTATTTCAATCGTGAACAGTCATTCAACTCTGGCTGCAGCACTTGCATCTGTTAATCCCACTCTAGTACAAGAAAGGATTACAGCTTCTTTCTGATCCTACAAAATGTTTGACGTACACTCGTGATTCCTTCTAGAATTCCTGTGCATTCCCGAACATTTTACATTTATATTCAGTTTTGAAAGAGATAAAGGAAAAAAAAGTGAAAGATTTAGTTGAACCTTTTTTTTTTCTCTATCTATATTCAAATATCGTTTCCGTTTTGAGAGAAAACAAGCAAGAAAAATCATGCGTCAAGCATAGATTATGAAATATTTTCCAACACATTCTGAATCTATATCATCCACAGTCGGAAAAATATCAGAATTCTTTTGTCCAACTCTGTACGTAATCTGTATATTTGTATATATATATTGCATAGTATGCAAAAATTTAATTCCGTTAGGAAGCGCATAAAACAGTCGAAAATTCTCCTTCGGGAATTTCCGTCAGTAACCAGAAATGTACTTGAATTCTTTTGTGCAGCCTTGTATATGATCTATAATATATATATATATATATATATATATACCAAGCAATAAAGGACAAAATTAGCACTAGCCACCGGCCACAGGACCACTAACTGAAAAAAAAGTGGCTATTAAAAAATTGTCTGTCAGTGGCCAACTTATGGCCACTTTCCTACAAGGAAAGTAAAATTTTTTGCGGATTGTACTTTTGCTGGTTGAAATATGTTTATTAACAGATTTATTTGGGTTATTTAATTTTAGATTAATGCTAATTGAAATTTTAACTAAAGTTTACTGTTTAGAACTTTTAAATAAAAAAGTGGCCACTTATAAAACTGCTACTACTAGCCACTGACTACTAACGAAATTTCCCAGTTTTACTCTTTACCAAGGAATGTGAAGCGGGAAAAAAGGGTTAAAATCACATATTTCAATTGAAAAGGCACTTCCATCAATTCTTGTTTATAGACAGTACTGTAACCTAATTATTTTGTGTGTCCCCGTAAATGAACGATAAAAATGCTATGCACACAGTATTCTGTAGTAAGCATCTTGTTTTACATCTAAGTGATCTATATCAATTTCAATATATTTGAAATAGTGTAACATCATTAAAATACGCTGCAAACGATTTTCCCCCATAATGTAACGGAATTCTTTTTATTTTCCCTGTAAACGAAGTATAAATGCTATACACTACTCATTTTTAATACCGAACATGCCATAGTAATTCTCAATAACTTATATCAATTACACGGCAATCTGAGGATATTTAGGCGAGTTAGAGCACGGCCAAATAGACAGACAAGCCGAATTCATGAACACTTTTCAACTATGTTGGAAAGTGCTTAAAAACAAAGTATTTATAAATTGTTTCCTTAAATTTTAAATATTTTTAAGAAAGTGATAAAATTAGATTTTCCTGAGGTAGAAATTTCAAACTTTAAAATACTTGAAATATAAGGATTTTTTTTTTTTTTTTTTTTTTTTTTAAACTCTCTATGTCTGCATCGGACGTCTACTTTCTGATGGTGAAAACCCGATATTTTGATAATCATATTAGGTCAAGGTATGAAATTTCAGTTGAAAAGGTACTAGCCAGACTAAAATTTTTGCTCGCCACTATTTTACATTCATTCAGACAGTAACGTCGGCCACCACATCTGCCCAGAAAATTAACTATTTATGACAAACTGAATTTAAATTGACCACTGTTAGAAGGAGCTGTCTGTTGAATCCAGAATATTTTACATTCATGAAAAATATGAACAATTTTTAAAATGTTAAAAATTTGTTAGAAAGCGGATATCTTTTATCGTTTTCAAGCAGCTGCGCTTAGATGGCGAAACCGTTTTCACTTCGCGCAGAAGTGAATAACAATTATATTCGGCCTCGGAAGCGAAAAAGGCGACTTTGGCGCTTGCGCGGTGCGAAGGCAGGGGAACGAATGCAAACGGGGAAGTTAGTTCCTCCGTAGGAGAATAATGGAAGTGGGTGACGTCGCATTTTTTCTTCTTTTGGGTGATAAATGCCGTCGCTTGATTTTAAAACACTTCCACGTGTCGTTGGATCGAGGCACGATATTCTGAGCATATACAGTTTGATTTGAAGTACAACATTTCAAAAGACGAAACTTACTCGCCAACCTTAAATATTTGCTCGAGCAATGGCGAGCTGGCGAGCGGAAATTTCGCGCCCTGCATTAGGTTATGAATGATATTAGGTTATGAACATATTAGGTTATGACAATCATATTAGGTTATTTTACAAATTTGATAAAATCTAGTAGCCAGCAAAAAATTCTAGTCAAAAACATCTCCCCCCCCCCCCCCCACGTCATTGATTTTCAAAAGGAACAAAAGTTTTTTATGAGTTAATTGAGAAAAAAATAAATAATAACAAGCATAATTTTGAATTATTAGTTATATAGTTTAGAATACTACATAGTACTTTAGAAGGGTAATACAAATTAAGACTGCAAAGGTTGAATCTGACATGTTCAGGAAATACTGATTGCCGAATGCTTCAAAATGTTGGGATAGTTGGGTGCTATAAAATCTATAACTGATGTTTTTTTTTTTTTGGTGGGGGGGGGGGGGGGTTGTTTATTTTCCTGTCTAAGTCAGTCAAATAATTATTAATCCTGTAAACTCCTGTAAATAATTCTGATTTTATTATGTTTTAAAATTGGCATTTGATGCACTTATTTTTGTAAAAATAAAAGTTATGTTTTTAATATAATTTCTAAGTATATTTCTTAATATGTTGTAACTTTGCAGCATCTTTAATGAGACATCTTATGAAAATTTTAATTGAACATTGTGACTAAGATGAATGACAGATGCTGCTCTTGATAGAAATTGTAGGCCAAATTAAATAACTTGATCGCCAGTGGCCACCACATTTGTCAAGCCCTAGTTATGAATAACCAACCTATTTAAATTTCCCCATAGGTTAACATGAGATCGGTGAGGGAAAAACCTGTATCCTTGAAGCGTTCCCTTAAATTTAATCTTCTGTCACATTTTCTTTTTACCTCATTAATGTATTGTACATATAATGTCTAAAAATAAATATTCATTCAGAAAAAAAAAATTCGTAAAATTATATGAAACAAATCTTCTTAAAAAAAAAAAAAGTTTCCTTGCTTTTTTTTTTTTTTTTTTTTCCTTTATTGCAAATTCGAAGCGATGCTTTTGCCATTTGCATACTAAGTCAGCAAAATCATCCCTACGTGATGATGCACTTGTACATCTGACTGTGCAAACTTGTACTAATGAGACTTATCTGCTTATAACGCGGCAAATCTAATTTTCTTTAATTTAGTTAGGTGTGTTCAGATCGATAATTTTTACCGCTGCAACAAAAGTTTATTGTTAGTAAGCTAGTTTCTTTTCTTTTTTTCTCTTTGATCGTGCTGTTCTGAAATGCAATCTTCTCTTAATAGAGTTTTTATCGTTTGCTCGTGTCTTATTTATTAGTTTCTCATTAGTAACACTTTCCAGCATAACTGAAAACTGTTTATGAATTCGGTTTGTCTGGCCGTCTGTCTAGCCATGCTCGAACTCGCGTAAATTTTCTCGGATTGCCATGTGATTGATATATGTTATTGAGGTTTATCATGGCATGTTCGATATTGAAAATGAAGTGTGTAGCATTTATAGTTCGTTTACAGGGGCATTCAAAAGAATTCCTTTACATTATATTATGGTCTAAGGGAAGAAATCCTTTGCAGTGTTGCAAAATGATGTTACACTGTTTTAAACATATTTAAATTGATATACATCACTGAGATGCACTGCAAGAGGTTTACTATCAGAAAAGAGTGTGAATAGCATTTACAGGGGCACACAAAAGAATTTGGTTACAGAGCAATGATTGCGGAATTGCGTTTTCAATTGTGGTATGGTTTTTTTATTTATTTAACTAATTTTTTGCATGTTTCTTGGTGTGCATAAATTCTATAGATCCTATACAGGGCTGCACAAAAGCATTCGAGTACATTTTCCTTTATTGACGGAAATAACTGAAAGGGGATTTTCAACTGTGTTAAGCGTTTCCAAACTGAACATAATTTTTGCACACATCCTAAGCAGTTTTACCAATTTAGCGGGTTTTTTTGTTTGTTTGTTTGTTTTTGTTTTGTTTTAATTCAAAACATCTACCAGAATTTCGGCATAGTAATCTTCGCTATATGTAAGCACGGAATAGCTGTCATTAAATAAAGCAAAAATTACTAAGAAAATATAATGATTATAGTGCAAAGATTCGAAAATTCTGGTAGCTATCTTGAATAAAAAACGTTGACAACAGAACAAAGGACCTCATCCTATTTGTCCTATTGCATTCGGAAAATATGCAAAAGTTTTTATTGTTTAAGTTTTTGAGAATGTTTTGGTTTTAAATTAAATATGTTAAACTTTCATTTTTTTAACCACCAAAAATATTTCTTATGCGTATAACTGTTCATTTTATCTTGTGAGCAATAGTTTTATTTCTTTCATGCATTAAGCATTTAATTTTAATTTTATTATTTATTAATCGTTTTACACCTTTTTGCTGTTTGTATAACATACTGAATATGTACTTCTTGCTTCATGTATAAGGCAGAAATGTATTTTTCCTTTGTCATACTGTTTGAGTTTTTTGAATTGTAATGTTGTCGTGTTTACGATAACTTCGACCGATTCAAAGGCTCTGCAGCCCCTTAAAATCTTCGCTGCCTCACGCACTCCTGCAGTCCATCTGAGGACAGAAGCACTATGAAAGAAGCCATATTGCACATGTTACTTTGTGACAACACGAAAGGAGTCCCTAAAAAGATTACTTCTTTATTGATCATTTTAGCTTTGTCTTGATCACTAGTATTACGTGCTTTGCTCAATATCTTCTGGAGTTTTTCTCCTCCCTGTGGCCCCGTAGTACATTGAATGTTCTATAGCGTTAGATTTATACCAGAAAACGGAGCACGTTCTAGGAAATAAAGTATTGTGTTGGCACAGCCTAATTGCTAGGGCTCTTCTGTTACAAATATGTTTCGTAATGATACGATGCAGACGGCTATAAATAATATTAACGAAGTAATTTCTGTTTTATTTCTATTATTAAATATATATATATATATATATATATCTGGAATGATTGTAATTGAAGTTCATAAATAAATCGTTAAGAGTTAAGCTGAGTGATATTTTGACGATAGATACAAAAAAAAAAAAAAAATTGCGATAGTTAATAAAAAATTTGTTTCTGTACGTCTACATTAAATACGTTGTCTCTTATATTAACATGTTCGTTACTTTTGAGTTTTGAATACCACTAATTCCGAAAAATATTCTTCGGCTTTTTAGGTGCGTTCGTAATTATATAAATACGTAGCACCTATAGTCGTCGTTTGGTCCGTCCGTCTGTCCGTCCGTCTGTCCGTCCGTCTGTCCGTCCGTCTGTCTGTCCTTCTGTCTGTCTGTCCGCATATAACAACGCAAAAACTACCCAACCAAATGGTTTGCAATTTAAAATATATTATCTTTGCAGAATTTTGTCGAGACATTTCAAATTTTATTAAAATCGAATCAAAACTTTAGGAGATATTAATAAAAATATTTATTAAGAAATTTGAATTTTTTTTTTTTTTAAATCGGTGCTTTTTTGTTATAGCAGCTTCCGAAGTTTAATCGTCAAGCGACCGAGATACTTATTTTATGACAGAAATTAATCTGCAGACGATATAATTCATTTCACAGAATTAAAAATCATCAAGATCTGAATATTTATATAACTAGCTGATACATATATATCTGAATATTTATATAACTAGTTAAGATATTTGTATGAACAGTGTCATAAAATATATACTTAACTAGCTGTTTAACCCGTTCTATGCACGGGATATCATGAATTTAATTCTAAAACGTGCGTACGAACGCACCTCGTTTGTAACGTTTGACGTACAATTTCCAACTTGTTTAATAGCTGAATCTTACAAATAAATAAGGTGAAAATTGCTTTTCGGAAATAGTGATATTCAAAAGTAAGCACCCGCGTGAACCCTAATTAAATAGTGTAAATATTGGACAAATTAGTTATGTGTGCGTGTGTGAAACATTTGTTAGGGTGACAGGAAATGCTTATAAAAATTTTCTTTCGCGAAAATGCCGAAAAGAAAAAAGAAAAAAAAAACACCTTCGCATTTCTTGATTTAAATATTTATGAAATTGGAATTTATTTATTTTTGAAGAATATATATATTTTTTTAAACACCCTTCTTTGACTATTCTTCTGTAATTTAAAACATACATGGCGAACTTAGCGTGGGCACAAAATTATGTAAGTTCAGTTGACTTGACTTGTCGTCTACATGCTAAATTAATTTAAACGCTTTCGCACCACACAATTCAACTCGATTGTTGTTTTATCATTTTTCAACTCCAGCCTTCTGTAAACAGAATCCAAGTGCATTTCTCTAACCTTCACGACATCGTTTGGCGTACGTTGACAGACTTAATATCTATTCTATCTTCACTAAACTTATTACAAAGTTTTATAAACCCCAGATTCTGCCTCGCCGGCTTTATTCCACGAAAAAACCCTGCGAGGCTTCACTCTTCGCTGTACGCCATGTTTTGGCGTCGTAAAGTTTTTGTTGAAAAAAGCTTGTCTAATGATATGTTTATTTATGTCTCATGTCTCAGAAAATTTAACGAAAAACAAATTTTATTCGTGCTTGCTTTTAAAACTAACCTGGTTGGTATCTGTTTTCTTTTTTGCAGTAATTCAATCCATATGTTTATTTTGTTGTTATAGTATTCTAATATACAATGTTTCTAAATACTTTTGGATCAGAGACATACCCTGTTCGAGTTTGCCTAATAGTTCTAATGGTCTTAAGAAGAGAGGTTCCATTCTAATTTTATTTTATTTATTTATTTTTTCTTTTTTAATCTCCAATCTCAAATTATTCAAAGTCTCACAAATAAAAGTATGTTTAAAACATTTTTTAATGTGTTATAAAATTATCTTTTTTTTTTTTTTCTTTCCTGTAATGTGCAGTTCTGTAATATGCTTTTACACTTTTTTGTAGTGTACTGGAAGCAGCAGATTAAATACAGGGAATAATTTGGGAGGTTTCGCATATTCATTACCCCTTATGGGAAAATTTGACACGGTTCTGGAAAAATTTACTTCTCTAACAATTTTTTCGAATGAATTATGTTCGTAAACCAAGATACAACTGTTAAATTAATTGGCTAGAAAATAAATTTTAAATTGTCAATTATTTTTTTAATTATACTTTTTGTTGTTTAAAAGAATTTAACCTAACAGTAATTTAATCATAATTATATATTTAATCATAATAATGTATTTGTACCAAATGTTGTTTCTGTAATTTTGTCATTCATGTACGAATAGTTCCACAGAAAAAAGCCTTTCATTTTCTCCTACCCTTTTCATTATATTAATGAATACTCCCGTTTACATGGTATAAAATGAAGGTTGCGTAAATGAAGAGTTTTAAAATATTTTGATCCAAGAGTTGTAAACTACTGTTCGATGGAAAAAAGGGTAGTCTAAGACCTAGCACCTTATTCGTCATGCCGTAACTTTTCTGAAATAAAAATTTTATTAAATTAACTTGATCGAAAACAGCAAACATGTGAGAGAAATATGTCTCATTACTTATTATTATAGTGCCAGTTTGTACTTTTATAAGTACAGTTTTATGTATGTTAGTGGTTATGGTTATTCTATAGTAGATTAATACCGTGGTGCACGTAATAATATAGGGCGTGTCCATTTCGCGGAAAACCACGTAAAAAGCGTAGCCGGTTTTAACACAACCGTGCTCGAGATTCTCAGTGGATCAGCTGATCTTTGTTTACATTTCTACCCCGCCCAGATAGCAGCTTGCTTGTTTCTCATCGTCGAAGTTTGAGAAACATTAATCGTATTTTCAAATTAACAATTATTTATACTAAGGGCAAAAAACTTCTTTATTAAGAAGTTTATCTTATTTAATCTTGTATCACACCAGTTTGTCCCATATTTTATTTACTTACACACTTCAACTGTATACGATTTATAAGGATATTTTTCGATAGATTTTAAAACTATACTGCTGCTACAGTAACGGATTACTGTTACATTCGAATAACTTATTTAGATTTGCTGAATTTGTCATTTATTTCATTTTTCATGTTATACATTAATGAAGAAGTTTAGTTCTTTTAATATTTTTAAATATACTGTTCTTATATAAAAAATATGTATATGTTTACTCGTCCTATGCACGTTGTAAAATTAATATTATTAGACCTACTGACGACGCCCGTCCGTGTAACCCGATGAGGGAGGACTGGTGTGGCCATGTAATCTTATTAGTGAAGGTAACCCGACTATGGGGAGGATTGCAGATTACAGCTATTGCTGAGGCTTGATCAGACTTCAAGTTTTGTGCAGGATTGCAGCGCCTTCTAGTGCTTGGCTTCACCTATTTTAGGCAAATGGAATCGTATTATATTACGTACGCAGTGTTAATACCTATCGATTTTACGAAAAACAATACTTACGATGTAACATATCAGTGTGCTACCAGCGTCTCTGAAACTTGCCGATTCTACAAGCTTAAATACACTAACCTCACTGTGTTGCTTGTCCAATCACTCTTTGTAGATGGCGGTATAATTTTTGGTAGGTGTTTTAATCTATTTTTCTGTTATAGAATACTTACTGGAAACATTTTCATTGTACTTTCTTTTTAACTTTTATTACTTTTGTGATTATTTAAAAAAAATTCTTATAAAATAAACAGACGATAATTATGCCGAAATTCCCAACAAAAAAATACTTCAGAGTACCACTTTCTGTTTTTACTGTATTCTGTTTTACTTACCCATCATACGTAGTATAGGGTAAGTCTTGTAATCGTTTTGAAAATCGAAAAATTTTTTTTGACGGATTTACACGTTTCAGACACTGGAGATTCCAAAAAACATATTTTTAGAAAAAAAAATTTGCCGTCCGTCTGTGTGTCTGTGTGTGTGTCTGTGTGTCTGTAAACGCTCTATCTCCCGAACAAATTGAGATAGAGACTTGCAATTTGGTATGTACTTAGTATGTAATAATGGGAAGAAGCCTATTTCATTTCAATAACCTCGATTATACGGAACATTTTTTTTCGGACTCTCGAAATATTCGTTCTGATGAAAGGTATATAAAAATTTTCGAAATTGTTTATTTTAAGTAGTAAATATAAAACACAATAAAAAAACATAAATTTTGCATAAAACATGAAGTCGATCGGATAATGAGTTGCCGAGATATTTGTAATCCTATTTTCCACACTCTTCGATTTTTCATGACCCTGTATTTCATCCAAATTTCACTTCAAAGATATATTTTAATTGGAAATTTGACGCTTAATCAGATGCAATAAACCGCTAGTTAATAGGTGTATTATTTTTGGAGTTATAAGGAAAAACCTCTTTCAAGCAATTCAGTAATCGAGCCTTTTTATGACGTCATCAAGCCACGATTTTATTTGAATTGCAATGCATTTTATAAGTAGTTTACACATTCTTATTTCAATATTTTACATTATACATATACATGATGGGTAAGTATTACGGTGGCCCCCAACGACTAGTTTAATTCTGTGAAATGAATTATATCGTCTGCAGATTAATTTCTGTAATAAAATAAGTGTCTCGGTCGCTTGACGATTCAACATCCATCGGAAGCTCCTCTAACAAGAAAGCACCGATTTAAAAAAAAAAAATCAAATTTCTTAATAAATATTTTTATTAATATCTCCTAAAGTTTTGATTCGATTTTAATAAAATTTGAAATGTCTCGACAAAATTCTGCAAAGATAATATATTTTAAATTGCAAACCATTTGGTTGGGTAGTTTTTGAGTTGTTATATGCGGACAGACAGACAGACAGACAGACAGACAGACGGACGGACGGAAGGACGAACCAAACGACGACTATAGGTGTTACGTATTTATATAATTACGAACTCACCTAAAAACGTGTGTTCGTCTTTTTTTTTTTTTTTAATTCCTACTTTGCATGAAAGTTCTTCATTTGTTGTTCCCTTATATAATAATACAACAGAATAAACACAATCTTTTTAGTGGGTTAAACAATTATTTTTAAAGCACTCAAAATAAATTAAAATTGCGAAAATGAAGAAAAAGAGCAGACTGACAAAATAAAAAGTTATCTGCATGATAAACTATTATTATAAAGAAGAAACGTGTGTTCGTCTGTTTTTTTACTTACCCATCATACGTAGTATAGGGTAAGTCTTGTAATCGTTTTGAAAATCGAAAAAAAAATTTTGACGGATTTACACGTTTCAGACACTGGAGATTCCGAAAAACATAATTTTAGAAATGTGTGTCTGTAAACGCTCTATCTCCCTAAATAATTGAGATAGAGACTTGCAATTTGGTATGTACTTAGTATGTAATAATGGGAAGAAGCCTATTTCATTTCAATAACCTCGATTAACCGGAACAATTTTTTTCGGACTCTCGAAATATTCGTTCTGATAAAAGGTATATAAAAATTTTCGAAATTGTTTATTTTAAGAAATGAACATAAAATACAATAAAAAAAAACAAATTTTGCATAAAGCATGAAGTCGATCGAATAATGAGTTACCGAGATATTTGGAATCCTATTTTCCCCACTCTTCGATTTTTCATGACCCTGTATTTCATCCAAATTTCAATTTAAAATATATTTTAATTGGAAATTTGACGCTTAATCAGATGCAATAAACCGCTAGTTAATAGGATTATTATTTTTGGAGTTATAAGGAAAAACCTCTTTCAAGCAATTCAGTAATCGAGCCTTTAAAGTTTGTGACGTCATCAAGCCACGATTTTATTTGAATCGCAATGCATTTTATAAGTAGTTTACACATTTTTATTTTAATATTTTACATTATGCATATCCATGATGGGTAAGTATTGCGGTGGCCCCCAACGACTAGTTTACTAGAGTGTTTTTTATGTCATTTCGAAGATTCTCACAAAAATTGAAGTATCACTATTTATTACTCTTGGGATATATTTAATTTTCTTAACAGGTAACAAATAATCCACTTGAGACAGTTGATCAGAAAAAAAATAAAAATAAATAAAGATGTCGTCAAAAATAAACTTTTTTAATATAAAGATCTTTTTTTTTTTTTATCCCCAATAAAAGTCTTCTAAAGAAATGCACTATAAGTGTGCTTTAAAAAAATTATCATTCGTGACATCGTGTTTGTTTTAAAGACCACGTACTTTTACGTAAATTAGCATTTTTTCCGTGTCTGCGATCTGGTCTTGGCCCATCTAAATTATTAATATATAATCGAGAATAGTTTTATCAAATGTCCTTTTTAAATTTTAACTTGTCTGTTTTTTTTTTATCTGTCAAACATTTTATTAGCTTCGTTGCCTTCTCCGCCGTTTGAAACTTCATCTTCCTAGGTTACGTTAACACGTGACCACAAACTGGGCGATTAAACAAGGGAGATTTGCCATTCATTGATAGTAATATAATCACGCAGAATAAAGAAGTTTTAAGGACGCTGAATATTCAATGCCAGTCATCTGAAACCCAAAAAAGGAAATGTTTGAAAAATAATACTTTTTACCTTTGAATAGATAAATGCGAAGCTCCTTTGCAGTGCTAGAGGAATCAGATGTATCTTCATTTTTAGCATCTTTTGAATTTTTCTTTAGAGCAATTATTCAATGTTATTTGATTTTGAAACAAATAATTCGATGTGTATATAGCTAATATCCATTGTTTTCAAGATAAGTTAGTTTGTAAATATTCAAATTATCTAACATTTTCAAAATATAAAAAAAAGGAAATTTTTAAAAGGTAACACTTCCACATTTGAATAGATAAATGCGAAGGTCTTTCCAGTATTAAAAAGAATGGGATATATGTTCGTTTTTAGAATCTCCCACATTTCTCTTCCATGTGTTTACAAAGTTTAATTTTTGGTACAGATTAAAACTTTCGGGGCGAGCGTCTATTGAGCGACTTTTCATTTATAATACGACTATTTCACACTAGTAATCTTCGCTTTATTTAATCGCAGAAATTCAGTGGTTAAGTATGGTGCAAAATACTGTTCAGAAATAAAGGTGGAAAAAAATAAAGGACACATGCGCCCTATATGGTAACTTTCGCTTTTTATTAACATTTACTTACTGATAACTAAACACTTACACATATACAGTATTTACTGATATAGTAAAACCTGTTAAGATAGAAAGGGACTGAAAAAAAAAAAAAATCCATTTTAAATGTTTCCTTTTTAGCAGATAACCATTTGTTATATTGTATTGTATTTTTCTCGTGGGACCATAAAAATTTTCGTTTAAGACAATATTTCGTTATGGACAGTTTCCGTTTTCACAAGCTTTACCATAATAAACATATGTTAAGAGATCTCTAATTTTCTCTCTCTTCCATAAGTTTTTATAGAAATACTGTTATAGTTTGTCATACATTTTTTATAGTGTAGCTTATGAGAAAGCAAAATAATCAATATGACTAGACATATTACACTTATTTCTATGCTTCGTGCATTTGTTTCTCATTCTATACGTTTTTAAATAATTTATGCTCACAGACAGGCCTCTAGATAGCACAGCATTAAAGTGGCATATTAAAGTTGCAACAGATCATTAATGTCAAAAATCTTGTGAAGCGAAAGAAGATATCCTTTTCCTTCCGCGCTCGAGCGGCACATATACATGTTGTGTAGGGTGTTCCTTGAATCCTTAAATTCGAACACCAGTGTTTCCAAATAATAGTCTTTGCCTTCCCTAATTGCAAAATTTCAACGATTAAATAATTCTAAAATTACTATTCTAACAAAGTGATGTCAAGACGTAAAAAAGAAGTATACTTCTCGCTCGTCGCGAAGGGATTGATTTTACTATTACATTCTCACCTAAGTTGGAATTTTTGAAAAAATTTTGCATATCTACGCCGATCATGACTCCCAGAACCCAAAACCACCCCCAGTTCAAAACTTTATATATCTATCTATCTATCTATCTATCTATCTATCTATCTATCTATCTATCTATGTCACTTTTTTATGGACACGATAATTCCAATAATTCTGCACAAATCTCTTCGAAACATACATAAAATCAAGGGGCATAAAATCTCGGTGAAGTTCGTTAATGGGCAAAATCGAACCAAAGGGGGGGGGGGGAGGGCTTTTTGTGAAAACAGAAAAAAACCCATAACGTCTTAATTATGATACATATCGAATCCGTTTAAAGTTATTATTACTTCTAGGAAAAGGGCCAAAAATTTATGTATAACAGATTTTTGATACCATTAAAAATGGCCCCAAGGGGCGGAAAGGGGGGGTTTTAGAAGAAAAAAAATTCATACCTTCGTCAATTCAGAAGATATCAAATCCGCTTAAATTTATTATAAACCCACTTAATATTATCTAAAACTTTTATATTGACGTTTTTTATAGGACCAACCCTTATAGCAAAAAAAATAAAATAAAAATAAAAATAAAAAATCCCTGCCGGCTCCACCTGCAAACAAGTTAGGTTTCGAAGTGGGCGTTTCCAAATGCCACATCATGGCAAAAAAGGTCATTTCTTCCGCAATTCCCAACAAACAGGCTCCCCACGGTCTGCGGCCCCACCAGTGGCTGAGAGATTGTGCTCCCGAAGCTGGTAGACGGGAGGTGCTGGGTTCGATCCCAATCGCGCCCGTCGGCCTAATCGTTCGGAGTTTTCGTGGTTTTCTTCGAGCCGTGGATTTATCCATGCGTAAATACGAATTAGGTTCCCTTAGAAAGACCCCCACGAAGGGCACTACCCCCGGGCCTATATCCCTAGTGTAGATAATTGGCCGTCAATAATCAACCCAACTCAACCCCACGGTCTGCGTCTTCGAAATCTACCTGTGCCTGTAGGCCGAGCCGTCAAGGATTTTTTTTTAATATTTCTATTGTAATGTAGCTTTCTAATATATAAATTATTTATGTATTTTATGTTTTAATGACCGTTTTAGAATCAAATCTATGTATGTGTGTCTGTCAGCAGGCATAAAAGAGGTCCTCTTCTAAAAGGTGGAAGTCCAATTTTTTTTTTTTAAACAATGTTGGATATTTTCTGGATTGATGCAAAAATGCAAATAAAATATTGGGAATATCTTAGGTAGGGGGGCATGTCTGAGAAATTAGAAATACTTAGACTTATTTAAAACCATGAGTTTCATTCTATTCACTTCGCACTGCAAGACTGTCGGATAAAAAGTTTATGAAACAGAAATAATGGTATAGAATATTTTGGCCTATCTGTATATAAACACTTTTAGATAGTTTCAGTGCAGTTAAGATGGTAGGGCAAAGGTGTGATTGATGTACAAGTATTTAATATGGAAGCGGAGGGGGAATTCTTATAAGATCCAGAAGAGGAAAATGTGGTCTCAAAATGAAAAAGTTATAACAATTATTAGCCAATTAGTGACTAAGATACTTTTTTCATTTGTATAAATACATGTTAAAATAAGGTTGAATTACGAGAATTTATCATCATTGTATAGCCTGTAAAATTTCTACCTTTTTTCCTACGAGCAATCAATCAATTAACGACTCACAATGTTTATATTGGACGGCGACTCTTTATTAGAACATAATTCATTTAAATGACTAATTATTGCCTTACAAGTTTATTGATAAATTATTTTTCGATGGGCATATACGCTTAATCTAAACTGTAAAAATATCCTCTCCCGTTATTCTATTTAAATATCAAAATCAGTGTATATTTTTAAATCATTTATATTAGCTTATATCCCATTCCAAATCATATAAAAGGCAATTACCATTACCATCGCATCTAGTATAGCCAGAAGATTATTTGTTTTGAGAAATATGTTTTTTTCTTTGTCGGTACTTTACTTTGTCACCCGGACCGGAAGAAATGCTTCGCATTGCATAGCATCTTTTCCGCCTCCGCATTTCTTTCTTTATTTCCGATGTTTCCTTTGTTGGCCCCATCTTAATGTTCCTTCACATCATTCGCTGTCACTCTAATTGTTTTCTTCTGCTGATACGAGCATTTTTTTCTTTTCTTTTTTTAAAAAAAAAAGCCTTGTCGACGCCATGAGGAGTCGCATTAACTTATAGAAATCGAGAATTTTCAAATTTTGTAAATCCAGCCATTTTTTCTTGAAACATATTTTTAAGTAGATATATAATTTTTTATGTATTATATTAAAATATGTTTGTTTGTATTCCACAGATACTCATTTTACAAATACAATAAAACCTCCATAACGGACACTTCTATTTAGCGGACAGATTTTCAATCCCCAATATCTACATATTTATATGTTTTTACCTCTGAAAAGCGGACAAAATAAATATGTAGATAAATATGTAGATATTGGGGAGTGAAAATCTGTCCGCTAAGTAGAAGTGTCCGCTATTCGGGAGTGTCCGTTATGGAGGTTTTACTGTATATAATATTTGAACTGTTGTTATTGTATTGAGGAAGTTTGTCTTGATTTAATGAGAAAATATCTTAAAATCTCAAACAAAATTTAAAACAATAAAAACAACAATGTGGTAAGAAGAATCGAACTGTGGCTTCGAGTTTGCATGAAAAACATTGACCATAGATAGCGATTAGAGTCTTGCGCGGATTAGGTTGTAACTCGACTCGAATCCGAAATTCTGCATAAAGCCAAACCGTAACCCGACCCGAACCCGACACACTTCAATCCGTAGTCGAAGTGAAAAAAAAAATAATCCATACAATTAGGGAAAAGTGGTCTATAATATCAATTTTATCTGTTTTGTATAAAAATGAACATATACAGGGGGATTCGATACCGCGTGTACAAACTTTGAGGAGTTGGTCCAGCTCATTACCACGAAAAATTTTTTGTATAGAAAAGCTGGGTCGCAATCCATTTATTCAGTGATAAATGCATGGTGTCTCAATGCAAGTCGACCCCGAGTTTTGTTGATACCTTTAACAATAATGAAAATAATTTACCGATTTTTTCAACAGATGGTTTGGTTACTATGACGTTTGATAACGTCCCAAGAATTGCTGGAAATGGCTACGACCTGCGTCCAAATAACACTGACCTGGACACTTCGTAATTTGGAATGTAGCTCTCGGTTACATATGGGTCACTGACCTATTACAGTGGACTTCCCGTGATATCTATCACATTTCACACAAAGTGAAGTAAGTCTGTTGAATTTTTTGGTTCCCGTGAAAGATGTGAACAAAAATTCGGGTTCTACTTTCATCGAGACACCCTGTATTTATGACTGGATAAATGGAATGTGAACCAGCTTTACTATACAAAAGCTGTACCACCCCTCAAAATTTGTACACGCGAATAATGGAAAAACGTGTGTAGCGAATAACCCTGTATACACTCATTTGTGTTCAAACATATAGCTTTTTAATTTGAAAAACTATTCCGATTTTTTGGAAACTCGTGTCAGCCCTGAACCCGATTCGGAAGGGTCAAAATTCCTCCCAAAACCGACCCTCGACGGAAAAAATTAGTGTGAACCCTGTCCGACCCGAACCGGGGGTCGGGTTTTTGTAAAATCGGGTTACCTGATCCTATGCAGGACTTAGAATGGATTAGGAGTTCTCTGGAAACTATAGTTTATCATCAAGTGATTCGTATAATTTCAATCGCATTTACTTAGTTATGAAATCTGGAAAATAAATCAATTTCGCATTATGTAATTCAACGTCTTGTCTTTCTTCAGGAAAACACTTAACATCAAAATTGTTTTCAAAATTTTCGCCGCTTCAGGGCAAAGCAATTGTTACTTCTTTTGGTTTCCTGTGATTACTTACCTAATATTTTCAGAAGTATTTGTACCTTCCAGGCTGTCTTCCTGGAGATGATTGTAGTTATTTATCAAAAGAAAAAAAAAAAGAACGAAAATACTATACTTGACCTTAGGGTTTATTGCTTTCAATTCCGATTTAGAATTTATTTTTGGAGAAATTCAGATTTTTGTCGTAGGTCGCGTGCCACTATGCAAAACTCGGTCTGATATTTTTTTCCCCTTTTACGAAATTATTTCCTGTTTTATTTTCGATGAGGCGTTTATTTAAATGCAATTATTTCGTTTAAATTATAATGCATGAAAGTTAAAGCATTAATTTAACTATTATATTGCGGAGCAGAATATAAAGAAGAATTTGAATTTAGGGTATAAAACCAAACTCAAACCATGGAAAAAAAAAAAAAAGAGAATGTTTTGTTATACCTTTGTGTTACAATTATATAGAAACCAATCTGTGAATGAACAAGTTTGTTTTCACTCAAAAAATACGCGTTAATAAAAGGGAGTCGAAAAACGGTACCCGTAAATGTAGCGGATGTACAGGGAAATTTTGGAAATTTGTATTTTTTATCAATAATAAAATTTTGTTCACTTTGAAAACACACATCATTTATTAGTAACTATAAATATACCTGAATATTCTAGGATACAGAATGTGATAAACTGATTCATAATTGTATCATTAAAAAATTATACTTCATAGTTATAAATTATTTTATTAGTTTAATAAAAACATGCCTTACAAAAACTACATTCTCCATACTCATTTAAACTGCTCATTTATCATTGAAAAAAAAATCAAATTTAAATTAGCCGCAATAATGCATTCTCGATTTGGGAGATGAGAAATTGTTATAAAGTGAGGAGACTTCAGTTAATTCTGTCTCGTGTGGTTAACAAAACAGTTTAGCAGCGATTTTTCAAGTGACGAGATGAAGCGATATAGTACTCATTATCTCAGTAAGTACTGGTTACTAGAGATTGTCTGCCGCATTTTTGTTCGCACAAGTGTTATCACATTGTTATACAAAGCGCCTCTGGTAACAATACAAAGTCTCCATCCTGTCTGTGTTATCTCGTGAAAGACAAACGATACTTGCCTTTGATAACAACACATTCCCAAGAGCAAGTCTTTTATACCGTATTTTTAACAAAAATTGCTCTTCAAATACGCTTATCCGCTCATTTCCGCACACAAACACTGCGGAAAGTACAAAAAAATACTCTCAAAGCAGCGGCGTTTCATTTAGCTCCATGTGTGTGACAAATGACTTGCTCCCCCCCCCCCCTTCCCTCCATTGTTTTTCCCTTTTCGCGCCATTAGGCCTCACTTAAGGGAATAATTCTCTCTCTTGCTTATGTTTTGCAAAACAATATATGTACAGAATGCTATGTGTTGTGAGACTTGTTAATGATGATAGCAGTTTATGTTCGAAAAAGAGTTTTGTTTTATATCCTTTTTCCCCCTTCTCTGATTTGCATCACTTTTGTTATTCCCTCCTCTACAATCCTTTTTTCCATGTGTCGGCTGTTTTGAAATTTATCTAGATTTCCAGTTTTACAGTTTTTTGAAGACATATATGTCTCCGTTCTCCCATTTTGAATTATTTTTAAGCGACTCAACTTCAAAAAGAAGCAACTTCTGTTTTTGGTCGTTATGTATGTATGTTTGTACCCGCAATTTTTTCAACTTCCACTGAACGGATTGGAATATATATAACTGTTTACTCTATAATTCTAGCGAATGAGGGGGGTTTTAAGAAGCTGTAAGTTAATCACCGTATCGTGCACACTTTTTTTTTTTAATCAGGAACACGTCAAAAATTTCAATTATGATTGTCAAATGCAAGTTAAGTTGCAAAGGCTGGGAAAAAATCCGGGTTAAACCTGGAATAAACCAGAATTTTTGCAAATCTAATCGTACGTGAGCTCTTCTGCAAATTAGAGTGCCTTTATAAATAAGAGTGGCGACATACGACCAGTAAAATTTGATTATTCAAAAGAATTTTAGGCAAAAACTTGACGGGGTTCCATTACCGTTAAGCATATATTTGTTGCTTTGTATCTTTCGTCTAATCATACTTATCCAGGCGAATATTGTCAAGTTTTGAAATGTGTGTTGCCATAGTTTGGACAAAACCTTCCAATAAGAGCACGCGTTCAGTGTCCGTATTGCCACTATCTTATTTATAAAGGCACTTTACTGACAACAATGTAAATTAAATTGAATGAATAATAACGGGTTACCACAAAAGCACTCTCGCTAAAACAGGCCAGCTGATTCACAATAAGCAAATGTGAAAAAATATGTAATGTTAATGATATGGCTTTTGCAAGCAAGTGATGGATTGAAACAGTTCCTTTTATATTTTGTTTAAAAATTATTTGTTATTTATTTATTTTTCTGGTCGAGGTTCGAAAATTGTATTTTGATATAATTCAAGTATCAAGATTGTGAAAAAAAATTTAAATGTAATTTTAAAGTATTAAATATAAATTTAAAGGAATGAAGAAACTAAAAACAAACCATTCTCATAATATTCAAAAAGTGCAGTTTACTTTTTAAAAATTACAATTATTTATTTGTTATTCTCATTACCACAATATAAGGTGTTCAGATATTTTAAACCCTAGTAGTGTAAAATTTTGCATTTATTGTTCTCATTAATTTTGTTCCCACATTGCTATTTCGAGTAATTAGTTTTATTCATAGTTTTCTTTTTACATTATTGAATCTTCCCGTTGCATTAATTTATTTAATTATACTCGTAATTATTTGTATAATTTTTTCGATTAAGTTCTGCGATTAAATTGCATGTCTAGATAATAGTAAAAAAATATATTTTCACCAACTATTTAATATGTTGTTAGCGAAATCTTTGTGTTGTTGCGTCTATTTCAGGTCAGCTAGTTCATATCTTCAGTGTTTTCCAATCAATCGTATATTTATGATTTTGTAGAATAACTTATCCACGTTGCTACACTGTTGCAGTAAAACCTGTTTTACAGGCATTCACTGTCAATGATATATAATGCGCCGGATTTCGACCTTGACGATGAGTTTGGCTGTCTCTTAGTGATTTTGGCGCTAAGCTTGGTGCCAAATTTTTATCTGGTAATTCCAGATAAACTGACAGAGTTTCATACTCCTAATGAAAACCTGAAAATCGGGGAAAACTCGGAGAAATTGTTTTGGCCTCAAAATCTCAAGGAAACCTCAGGAGAAAGTCAGAAATATCTCTCAAAACCTGAAAATTTTTCATCTACTCTGGAAAAATATATAGTTCACGTTAACCAGGAATCACTGCTAATCGGCATGCTTCATCCTTGATTATCGATAAGGAAAATTGTTGGATTAAGAGAAAATTACCCTGAGAAAACTGAGGGATTTTTTTTTTCTTTTTGTGAAAACGAGTATCAAACCTGGCTGGAGTGACATCACAATGATGATAGCAGTTTATGTTTAAAAAAAAAAAAAAAGTTTTGTTTTATATTATTTCCCCCTTTTCTAATTTGCATCACGTTTGTTATTCTCTCCTCAACAATAATTTTTTCCAGGTGTCGGTTGTTTTGAAATTTATCTAGATTTCCAGTTTTACAATTTTTTTGAAGACATATGTCCTCGTTCTCCCCTTTTCTTTTTCTTTATTTATTTGATTTCTTCTTCTTCTTTTGGTGGCTGTTGATAAAGTAGAATTTGTGTATTACAACCACCGAAATTTTGAGGGAAAGGGAGAGAGAGAGAAAAAAAGTGCAATTTTTAAATATTGTTTTTTGAAATAATTAAAAAAAAATAATAATCATTTTTCTCAGTCAGCATAATAGTTCCGAAAATCTATTTCAAAGATAAAATATTTATGTCTTTGATACAATTCGAAGTAGTTTGCAATTCTGAAGATGTTCCCGAAAATGTGTTTCAAGCATTCCAAAATCAAAATAAGTTTTCAAACGGAACGAATTTTTTTTCCAAAATTGTAATCAAATCTAATTATGGATTACATCAAACTGCGCGATATTATTTTTTTAAAAGGAAAGCTTCCTTTTCTATTTATTAAATAAAACTTTATTGTTATAAATAAAAAAAGATAATAAAAAAATAAAAACAGCAAATATTACCACTTTATTAGTTGAAACAGCTAAGAACGTAGTGCAAATTTTCTACTTTGAAAAAGTTCCCTTTACATTTTCTGTTAATGTTAAAAACCTTATGAACAGTGCGTATCTTTTTATAACTAAACGTTTACTCAGTATACATTTTTTTTTTTTTTTCAAATAACACTTATCACAAGGAAATATTTGAAAGTAATTAATTCAGAATAAAAAGAAAATGCAGACACTGGAAAATAAAAAACAAAAAACTTCCAAAGATTTCAAAGATCCGAAGATTATTTCCTTTCCAAACGTTCTTATTATAAATAAATAAAAAATGCAATTGCTGAAACACGTCTTTAAATATTTAAAATAAAAGCAAACGATTGCGTAAGACTTTTAAACATTCCAAATTTTTTAAATTAAAGAGTATTAAGGTATAAAAACACCGGAAAACTAAAGATAATTAAGTGATTTCTTCGGTCCAAATGCTTGTTCAAGATATTTCTGCCTCAACGCGACGAAAAGTAATATTTGAAATATAACTTGAACAACTTCTCCAATCCACTTCAATTAACTTACCCATTCTGAATAAATACTTTACGAATGAGATGAGTTAATGTAGAGGAAACGCTGGAAAAATATTAAGATAAGTATCAAAAGGATTCTAAGAACATTTGAAAAGCATCATCTTGAATAAAATTGTTTGTGAGGAAAAAAAAAGGACTGAATTCGAACACCTGCTAACGGCAAATAAACTAGTAAATGACTCGGAAGGTTTTTACTGTTGTTTCGTGAATCAAATTAAGTGGTGTACTTTTACTTATTATTTTTTTCTTTCGTAATATTGTTGCAAATATAGCACTTTTCACGTATAAGGAGAAGGGGGACTCTCCTTTTAATTAAAAGAATATACCGAGAAAATTAGATGGTGTAATTTATTGTTAGAATATACGCTACGGTATGAGTTCATATTCAAATTAAAAGAAAAAAAATCCAGTGGCTGGTGGATGATATTTCAGTACAGTATTACACAAACAAATAATGTGTAAGTAATATAAACATTAGAATGAATAAATAAACCTTTATTATCAAATGAGGCATTTCGTGTACCTAAAAATATTTTATTCTTTACCCTTTTCTGCAAGACTTTTTCTATTGTTGCGGAAAAAAACTAGTCGTTGGGGGCCACCGTAATACTTACCCATCATGGATATGCATAATGTAAAATATTAAAATAAAAATGTGTAAACTACTTATAAAATGCATTGCAATTCAAATAAAATCGTGGCTTGATGACGTCACAAACTTTAAAGGCTCGATTACTGAATTGCTTGAAAGAGGTTTTTCCTTATAACTCCAAAAATAATAATCCTATTAACTAGCGGTTTATTGCATCTGATTAAGCGTCAAATTTCCAATTAAAATATATCTTTGAAGTGAAATTTGGATGAAATACAGGGTCATGAAAAATCGAAGAGTGTGGAAAATAGGATTCCAAATATCTCGGCAACTCATTATCCGATCGACTTCATGCTTTATTCAAAATTTATGTTTTTTTATTGTCTTTTATATTCATTTCTTAAAATAAACAATTTCGAAAAATTTTATATACCTTTCATCAGAACGAATATTTCGAGAGTCCGAAAAAAATTGTTCCGGTTAATCGAGGTTATTGAAATGAAATAGGCTTCTTCCCATTATTACATACTAAGTACATACCAAATTGCAAGTCTCTATCTCAATTTTTTCGGGAGATAGAGCGTTTACAGACACACACACAGACACACAGACGGACGGCAAATTTTTTTTTCTAAAAATATGTTTTTCGGAATCTCCAGTGTCTGAAACGTGTAAATCCGTCAAAAAAAAATTTTCGATTTTCAAAACGATTACAAGACTTACCCTATACTTACGTATGATGGGTAAGTAAAAACTCTTTGCGTGTTTAGTTAAATAGAGTAATTTTTAAAATATTACTTCAATTTGTAAGTCTAAATTTTTAATTTTATAGATCGTGGGTGGCATAAGTAGTATGAAATGTAATCTACTAATTTAAAGACGCTTGAAAATCATTTTTCATTCAAAATTTTGATGTTTGGAATTCTCAAAAATCAATTTACTAACAATAACGGAAATAAATAAATAAATAATAAGGGGAGCGTGGTAAGTTGCCTTCAAAAATATCTATAAAATTGGAAATCTAGATTTAAAAACGAAGTGTTTTAACGAAGTAATTAATTTTGACACAATCGAAATTTTCTAGTTAGTTTTTTTTTTCCCTGAAGATATTTTTAAGTGTATTTTTATAAAGTTATTTTACGATTGCGTGTTTTAACGAAATAAGTTATTTATACGATGTCGCATATTAACGGAAAATCCCCGTTATAGTGATTGTTGTTTTAACGATTTATAGCGCACGATAGAAATTTCCCGATTATTATTTCTTTCCTTTTTTGTGAGCCCGAACCGTAAGCCGCCCCGCAGGCCTGTCTTGGGCCAATTTTCTCTCATGAATCTGGGGCCGGGCCTGGGCTTAATTTTCTCGGCAAACTTGGGCCAGTACAGGCAATGCCTAGTAAGTTTGCTAGTTTTCAAATAAATTGAACAATTAAAATTATCAATAAAATTGTGAGAAAATTAATCGTTCAAACAAACCTATTAATGCCATTATCACGGCATCAATATTTTAATTATTATACAGTAAAACCCCCCTAAAGTGACCACGTTCACTATGTACACATCGGTCAAGTTAAAGGTCAAACAACCAGAAAAAAAAACAGAATTTCTTTCCTTTTCTTGACACAAATTGGTCGCTGATGGAGGGAGTTCCATTGAGAATGGTCTCTGAACAGAGGTAAAATTAGCATTGAGCCTACGGGAATAAATTCCGTTCCATGAAAAAAATGGTCGTTGAAGGAGATGATCGCCCAGAGAGGTTTCACTATAGATAAAATACTTAAATTATTCTAGATAGTTACGATTGTCAATTAACGAAACAACAGAAGGTTCGTGGACAGACTCCCCCTGATATAAGAAAAAATAAATAGTCATGGGGTATTAGTGCGTTATCATATTTCGCGTTACAATTCACAAGAGTTAAGTCTACTAAAACTTTTTAGTAATACTGATATGATAGAAATGAATAGACAGTTGCTAGTTTTTGAGTCACTCTGTATTTTATGTAATAATTATGCAATAGCTATGAAATATTTACTTATATGAAGAATTGTGGTAAATGTACATGATATGTAAATTTATAGTTACTACGTGCTGTTTGTATGATGATAGTCAGACATAAAAAATATATACACTAGGGCTAGTATTTGAATTAAGGAACTCGGAACTAATGAAAATGTTCGTTGAATCCTAGTTATTGCTATTTTTCTCGCTAAAGTTAAATATATACCATCACTAAATGCGATATCGCTTAAAATGGTCTTACTGAATTGGAAAAGTAAATCAAAATTTCCGATTTGGTCATCATTTAATTGCATTACAACATTCTTATTTCCGATTCGTTTCTATGCGTTTTTCAATTGTATTCAAGAAAGGCTTCTTCTAGAATGAAATAACATCTTTTTTCCATTAAAAAACTCAATTTGAATTTAATTAAAGTTGCTCCTAACATTTAAATCTTTACATGAGAAAAGTCGGGAAGCTAACAATAGTTAAGTCTCATGTGTATTAAAGAAAGCTATTTTTTCTCTTTACTTTTTATGAAAAGACGGATGAAGAACTTAATGAATTTAAAATGATTAAAAAGGTTAGATGTATCTTTTCTTCCAAGTTCCGGAGCTTAAATCTCATTTCTGTATTGACACCCTTTTTGTATTTCAGAGCATGTAACTCCGTAATGTTATGTCCATTCTTCTGATACGTTGTCTGGCACTGTTTCAAACGCCAAACTTCTGTTTATGCAGACCAAACCTGTCTGCCATATTGTTGCCTTGTTTGTTAAATTTCTGTTTGATGTTCTATTTCTAAGATTATTAAACTTTGATTTTCTTATTAATCAAACCATTTGTTCTAAAAGTAAAAATTGAAAGCAAGACAAACAAATTTTAGCATGAAATCCAAAGTCATATTCCCATTTATTAAATCGAAAATACAGGGAGACTCACTCCAAATTGAACTGGGATTTTCGTTCATTGCATTGCAATATTCAAACTATTGTAGGAAACTTCCCAACAGGCTTTGTTTGACATGTGACATCATCATAACAAGTACTGGAAGTAGCTTCACCATGCTGTGCACCCCATATTTATATAGGTGACTGACAGTACATGTACAGTGTCACATCATATACAGAATCGCTCTGTATTTCTTTCACATCTTGCAGCGTTTTATTATGCACAAAACAATCTAAATCTGTTGAAAATTTCATTATGTTATCTTAATTATTATTAAAGTTATGAACGAAAACCCTCGTTCGGCTTGGAGAGAGACACACTGTTATTATTATTTTTTTTTTTTTTTCACTTAATCCTTTCGCGACGAATGTTCGGTATACTTCTTTTAATTTTTGCGTATCACTTTTTCCGCATAGATATTTTCAGCCTATTTAACTGCTGAAATTCAGTTATTAGGTAAAAAGCGAAAATTTCTGTTCAGAAATACTTGTATTCAGATTCAAGGAATTTGCGTTACTTCCTTCGGCAATATCACCTTGCACAGTTTGTTGACTAGAACACTCTGTATAGGCTGACTGTAAATGCGAGATCTCCATAAATGGTTTAACTGTAAATAAATAATACAAACGCAAATAGATTTTAAGGTTTCATCATCAACTTTTTTATTTCCTATTCATTTCTATGGGCTTTTCGAATATGTTAAAGTAGTTTCTTCTATGATGAAATAACATCGTTTTTCCATTTAAAAAAAAAAAAAAAAAAAAAATCAATTTATTTAAAGTTGCTCCTAACGTTTAAATCTTTACATGAGGAAAGTCTACAAGCTAACAGCAGTTAAATCTCATGCGTATTAAGAAAAGCTCCGTTTTCTTAACATTTTTTTAAAAGACGGTTGAAGAACTTAATGAATTTAAAGTGATTAAAAACGTTTAATGTATTTTATTATATTAAAGTTCTCGAGCTTAAATTTCATTTCTGGATTGACACCCTTTTTGTATTTCAGAGCATGTTTCTTTGTAATTCCATGTCCATTCTCCTGATGCATTAGCTGGCGCTGTTTCAAACTCCTAATCTCTGCTTTGCAGCCCAAACTTATCTGCCATATTGTTGCCTTGTGTATTGGATATTCGAATGCAGTATTTTTTGATGCAGTATTTTTTTTTTTCTAAACTTATTAAACTTCGTTTTTTCTTCTTTTTCCTAACAAATCATATAACATATTTCAGTATTTGTTAAAAATTGTAAACTTAAATACGTTCGCACATTTTTAGATGATTTTCATGATAATTACAGAAATGTTTTACATTAAATATTTGTGTTTTCAATGTTCAATTTGGCAATCCTTATTCTGAACTACCTTTCTACACCATAATTTCCATGACAATAATGCCTTTTGTAGTTTTGGAAGCGGTATTTTGGCCCATTCCTCTTGAACAGCTTTCCAAAGTTCATGCAGGGTTATTTGTCGGCGTTTGGATACCACGCTTTTTAAAAGTCTAAAAGCGCAAAAAATCCATGGGTGGTACATCAGGCGATTTAGCAGGTATACAGTGTGATTCATAAATATCGAAACAATGGGCCATCTCCTTAAATATTGCCCCTAGGCACATACTTCCAATTGCAAATTTTCATAAAAAAAGGTGCAAAATTTGATGAGATAAGTTGCAACTCCATGAGGGGTCTATTTGAGAAAATACAAAAATTAAATTTTTTTACGGCCCCCGTAGGATAAAATTTCCAATTAGGAAATTATTCCTTATCCAGTCCTGAATTAAACCAAAAAAAGTTCCATCTTGATATCTGCAAAATTCACAGAGATATTAAAATCCAAAATTCGTGACTTACACCACTTAAGGCTCTTCTTCAGTAAAATTTTTTCCGGATTTCTGTTCTTCGCTTGCATTTTCATTCCCCCTTTCTAAACACGCCCATGTCTTTCTTCGGCTGTCAACGCAGTAAGGGGGATTGAGGGCAGGGGAAGTCCAGTCTCATCTCATATGGGATGGATTTTGTCATGGTAAATAGAATACACGGAAAAGACCGATCGAGGAGATGGGCAGTACGCTGCAGTACGTCACCCTGTCCTTGACTTTCAAATTGTCCCTGTGTTTTTTTTTTTCGCATTACTCTCTTTTTTTTTTCGCGATAATAAGTAATATTTTTTTTTTCATGTTCATATAATAATTTTGAAGGGGAATAATGTCTTAATTTAATTCTCAATTTTGTAATTAAAATAATTGGTAATGCATTGCAGAATGCACTAATTCTTCCACACATTCCAAAGGAATTTCATTTCCTAGTTTTTAACACATACTATCGTATGGAAATCAATGCTGCACGCCTGCAAAAGATCAGATAATTTTTCCATATTTCATTCAAGACTCTGTTCAGTTTGCTTTAAAGAAGCAGAATTTTTAAAGAATTTAAATGTAAAACTGCTTAATTTGAAACGAAAACAAATTTTAAAATCTAAATCGGTTTTCATATAAAAATATACAGTTTTTCTACTTACTTTACTATTACTTTTACTGATAATACTGAAAAAATAACGAGAGAATGGGTTGTCAAGATAGATGAAAGAAAATAAACTTTTTCTTATGAAATTGAATGTGATCAGCAAGATAAATCCAGTCCTGAGTAAAAACAAAAGTATAATTGATGCATTCCAAAGGTATAGATAATTTTATAACTAAAATGCTTTATTAGATCTGTAGAAATATTTTTTAGAATAGAGCAAAACTTCATTAATAAAAACTTTCATTAAAAATAACTTCATTAAATAAAAATTGATTAAAGCTATCGGCAGACCATGTACCAAACTTTTGTTGGTTTACTATACTGGAAATCAAATTTCTCTCTCTTTGTAACCGGGATTTATTAAAAATCAAATATACTATTGCAGAGATCATCTATATACTTTTTATGGCTAAGCCACAATATTATACTTTTTATAGCCTCAATTTTATAAGTTTCGTGGACACAACCGAAGTTCGCTGCTACTTTTAAAGAACAAGCTCACATAATGTTTGTAAATAGTATTTTAAATTGTTTTTCAAACCATGATTAAAACCATCACGCTTAAAAGAAAGAAAAAGAGACAAAAAATAACGAAATTTCATCTGAATGGACAAAAATATATCTGTCTCTTTCTCTTTGGGCTAATCAAAGAAAAAATTTTAAGGTAATTAAAATTTGCAAACAGAATGCACCATTGTAAATTTTTAAGATAAAGTTTTTACTGATATTATTAAATGGTTTTATGAAGTTTTATGATTTAATCAAGCAAAAACACTATTCTTGTGGTAAAACTATTTAGTTGAAAATCGTTTAATGAAAATTTTAAAACAACACATTTTCCTACAATTTGTAACTTTTCGCAACTTTCTTTTCATACATTCCTTACAAAATTATTGTATAACTGTGGGGAAGGGGGGATAATGCTCTTACAAGTACAACAGTAAAAATTCCATTCTGTTACGATCAAAATTCACCGAGTTATGGTACTTTAAATTTGAAAAAATTGAATAACTTTTTGAAAAATAATAGCAGCACTATCTGATCGAGATAATTGCAGTGCCTGATTTACGACAGGGCATTTGAAAGAAAAAAGTTATTTGATTAATAGGATATGCCAATATTTTATATAATTATACCTTTTACTGCTGTAAATTTATTATTAGTTGTTGCATACTTTATCATTCCAGATACATGGACTTGCATAGAGAAAGGTTTTTAGCACCACACTGTTTATTATAAAATTCAATTATAAATTCATAATTATCAAACAATTATTTAAAAGTAAATTAATGATTATCAAATTTAATTTTTTTAATTGATGTTTTAAAGAAATTATTAAACTCAACAGTGGTTATCTTAAAAAGTACTTCTTTCGATATTATATATATATTTTTTTATTCAAGGCCTTTGTAAGCAACGGTGTAGGGGGGGGGGGGGGCATACGCATATGTGCCCAGGACCCCCCAAATTTGCCTCTGGATAATTGATGATTTATTTTATTTATTTATTTATTTATTTTTTCGGGGGGGGGGGGGCGGCGCTTGGGGTTGAGTTGCAGACCCGACCCGCGCTGGACTGTAACTCAAATCCCCGTCCAGACCCCACAGATTCTAAATATGTACTAATTTGCTTTGTTTTAAAAGTATCACCCGATTACATAAGATTGAATGACCAGTGGTGATCTTCTGTAATCGGGTTGCCATTCATTTCCATTTAACTGAAGATTTTTCGGTTCTCAAGACTGCATTCATCACGGTCATGACAGTATTGACGCCTTATTTCGTGACTGATTAAGTAAGTTCTATCACACATTTAAAAATCAGCAAAATTGAAAATAAAACATGTCGCTGCCTCCGGACTTTTATAATAACGTCTAGAAGAAAAGTTTTATTTTCAGACACTATAAGAAAATCATTTTAAATATGACATAATTTTTCTTATTTAATGCATTTCGCTTGTAATAATTTACTTATTTTAAATTTTTTTTTTCTCTCGTTTATTATTCACGAGTATTAATTTAATGTTACTCAGTTGAAAGTGTTTGGCAATATTATTATTTGGACTTTTTAAATATGGCATAATTTTCTCCATTTAATGCTTTTCACATGTAATAATTTAATTATTTTAAAGTTTTCTTGTATTGCATACATTTTTAAACAGACAAAATATTTGTAAATAGCAATTACATGTAAGTAAATATGAATATGAGGAAAAACTTGAACTTATATGAACAAATCTACTACTTATCACATTTATATATAACTAACAGATCAAATAAAAAACTATCTTAATAATTTAACAGTAAAATATTGCTAATTAGTTGTAGGATAATAATTTAAAACATTTTATGAAATTCTATTGAATAACAAAAATCTCATAAAGCAAAACTATATAATTAACTATTTATTATTATTAATTGTTATTTTTTTAAAAGAAAGAAAAACAAAATTTTTTAAAATATTAATTTTTTTTTAACTTTTCAAAAAAAAAAAAAAAAAAAAAACATGTTTATTTTAACTTAAAAAAAAAAAAAAAAAAAAAAAAAACCCAAAATCCGGGTTTTTGCTATAATTCTGCCAGTAGGCGATTAAATTTTGAAATAAGATTTTGGCTTTTAAAAAATATTTAGTTTAAGAAAAAAGTTTTTGAAAGTAGGGGGTGGCTGTACATTTCTTTATAGTGAAAATGAGGGGGTCAGGGTAAAAAAGTGCCAAGCCACAGTTTTTGGTGAAACAAATCTAACACTGTAATCTGTTGCCTAATATTGTAAATTACAAAATCTAACATATAATTTTTTTTCTAATGTCACTTGATGGCAGCCTTATGTGACAGGTTTCGTTTTTGCCCCAGATGTTTATGCCCCCAATGAAGATAGCTAATTTACAAAAAACGTAATAGTAATATCATGAAAGTATGCCATATTGTTACTCAGAATATCTCAAATGTTACTAAGACATTGGCGAAGAAACTTTATGTTATATATCTTGATTTGAGTATTTCATCAAATTTTCAAATTGAAATATCTCAGAAGTTCACAAATGTGGCTTGGCACCCTCTTGCCTCGATATCCTCAAATAAATTTCGAAAGTGTTACATAGGTAATCATGCTTTTAAATTTCATCATAATTTAATATATAATTTTGCGATCTGTGAGGAGAAGCCGGTTGAACGAAATCCAGGAAAGAGCAAGAGTTTAAAATTGGTGTGTCTGTGGGAAAAAAAAAAAAAAAAAAAAAAAAAAAAACACCGTATTAAAAGTACCATGTCATAAATTATTAAATAGCCCGTAGCAGAGTCCTGCATCGGGTCGGGTAAGTAGATTTTACGACCTGTGGTTCCGGTCGAATTGACGCTAATTTGTGTCGTTTCGGATCGGTTTGGGGTTGACTTTAAATGTTTCGGGTTCAAGTCTTAGTTGATCCGATTTTTCAATATATATATATATATATATATATATATATATTCCCAAATGAAAAATAGCCCCACCAGTGGCTGAGAGGTTCTGCTCTCAAAGCTGGTAGACGGGAGGTGCTGGGTTCGATCCCAATCGCGCCCGTCGGCCTAATCGTTCGGAGTTTTCGTGGTTTTCTTCGAGCCGTGGATTTATCCATGCGTAAATACGGGTTAGGTTCCCTTAGAAAGACACCCACGAAGGGCACTCTCCCCGAGCCTATATCCCAAGTGTAGATAATTGGCCGTCAATAATCAACCCAACCCAACCCAAATGAAAAATACTAAGTAGAATATTAATGAGTGTATATATGTCTATTTTTATACAAATAGGATAATATTGATATTAGAGGCATAACTTCAGACTACTTTTCCATTACTGTATTCCAATGTGTATTAATTTTCTTTCACTTCCGGCTCGGATCGGATAAGTTTCGGGTCAAATTGTGTTGAGTTTTGGGTTGATGATTTTTTTTTTTTTGGTTGGGTTGGGGTTAACTTGCAGAGGTCAGATGTCAGGCACAACCCTACTCGCGGTGTACTCTAGCCTGTAACTCATAATTGTATTTTTTCTTTTCTCATTAAAAAATATTCTTGCTATAAATTTTCATTATTTTATTATTAGTTAAAACATGTTTTAACGAAATGTGAGTGTACTATGCCAGAAACCGCTTCAAAAACCTTTCGAATGATACCCCATCGTAATTTGTGTATAACTGCAATTTGTGTATAACTAAATATGCTATTTCAAATGTATGCTGCAGCATCAAGCGACAGTATACCAACAAAATTGACACTGAATATATAACCAACATAGATTTTTACATCAATGTGGCAGAGAATTATAATAATCATGTCATAATTGGGAAGTATAAATTATAATATAACATATAAATATAATAAATAATAATTTATATTAAATTATTGTAAAATATTTATAATTATAAATATATTATAAATAATTTATAATCTGATAAACCCTTTATTCAAACATATTTTTTACTATGCAAGATACCTTCTCTCTGTACTTTTATCTTTATTTTAAAAAGATATTTAATTTATTACGTCAATTAAAATGTTGCCGATCTTTAAAGTTTTCAGTTGAGATTTTTTATACTTTTTAATAAAGAAGGGAATCCTATACAATAAAGATTAAACTTATATATGAATCAGTTTTAAATAAAGCCCTCGCGAAAAAAGAAAATATATATAATCATACTTATATATATATATATATCTATATATATATATATATATATATATATATATATATATATTTCTCTTAGTTTGTCAAAATAATTTGATCTTCACTATATCAGACTCTGTTCTGTATTAACAATTACAAGCATACTGAAATCCCATGCGTTTCCAATATCTCACCCTTCTTCCGAGCTGTGTGATGTCAAAGGTCAACTGTGGTCCTCCTCCTGCCTTGATTTATAGCTTAGTGGGGGGATGAAATTTTCAACAATTTTCAGCTTATTTGTCTATTATCTAGAGTTTAAATAAACTTAAACGATTTTTTTTTATTTATATGAATAGATGAGACCATGCACTTTATTTCAGTGTTTTCCAGTTTTTAAAACTCCAAATAGTTTTGGAGTTATTTAGTTTTATTCACATCTCGCTGACTTCTTAAGACTTTAGCAATAAATTAAAAATATATATATATGTAATTTAGAAATATTTTGTCCACATAGAAAGTAAGAGACATCCTTTAAGAAGAGGATACTAAAAAAATAAGTCAAAAATATTAATTTCCTAATGAGATTTTCGACAAAAACGAATGGAATCCGCGACCATTGGTTTAACATGGCAGGGGGAAATTTCAAATTTTACTGATGCAGAGCCTTAAACATACCTCTGAGACCCGCGATATCAGTTCATTTGCAATGCAAGTTAGGGATCGACCATAAATTTACACATTATTAAAAGTCGATCTAAGACATTGCCTTAACTTTTAGATATAAAATAATAGCGTATAGATTTTTACGTTAAACTTGCTTGAGAAATATGCTAGAGGTCTGCATGAGGCCGAGATTGGCCACAGGGTCGTAATCGGCACGGCCCGCTGGCCGGCCCGTGTCTTTATTGTTCTTAGGACGTGTCTGGAAGGCAATAAGTTTTATAAAAATAGTAATAGCGATAATGAAACTTCTGTTAACGGAATCATTGGAAATATATTTTATAAATTACACGGAAATATTTTCAAAAATCTTTTTTTTTTTTTTGTTATACAGCTTTAAAAGTTATGATGTTTTTAAACCTATTTTTCATTTATTCCAAACGACGTTGTTTTTTAAAATAAATCATTATTCGAATTTAACAGTCTGATAGTATAAATAATCATTAACGTTGCTATTCCGTATTTTTTAATAGATGCCAAGCTCCCACTAATCTTCCGTTATAAGTGTGTTTATTTGACCCAGGTTCGATACGTTCGAACAAGAAACTCTTTTAAGAAATACAATTGAATTAATTAATGATTCGACTTAAAACATTTAAATTAAATAAGTCAAAGATTCATTAAACAATTTTCTAGTTTTAAAGTGGTTAACTGGTTCAAATTAATCTACATATTACGACGGATTAGTGTGAGGATTGTCAGCTATGTTTTTGTCATGCGAAAACATAGTAATCTAAAATATACTGCAAAATTTTCTTATAAATATGTATGTAGTATTCTTTAAAATAATCTTAATTGTATCTTAAGATAAATGGGAATTTTTTGTACAAATTTCGGCTTGTGCAGAAATCTAAAATATGCACAAACACTTGTCTAGATAATGAATTAAATTAAATTAAGTGCTTCGCCCATGAAAATGGTTTTCTTTCGCATCATATCAATAAACCCGACCTGAAACTTAAAGTGCATAAAAGAAATTTATATCTCTAATAAACTTAAATTTTGTAAATTTCGCTCTATACCAGATCTGTATGAGAGATTAGGGTATGCGATAAACAAATTTAATATCTGTACCCGAGAGCCAAACTATCGTAATCAGAAAAGGAATACAGGGAGGAGTTACTTATTCACCTGGAAGCTTTTAAAAAGCATTTAAAAGTTCTATTAGGACCCAAACTTTGTTTAAAATTTAAATGCATTTTTCGGCATCATAAGCTTTTTTCAGCATTTCTCATCTTTAAATTTATATAAGTCAATAACCTCTATAAATGGTTCAAACTTGTAATATATCTGTTTCAAATATTTTACTTAAATTTTAATTCGAAAAATTTGAAAAAAAAATTTCACTTTTGAAAATATGATTTGTTTGAAATAAATTGCATGTTTTTTTTTTTGTTTTTTTTTTTTAATTGCTATTTTAAATATTTTTTTTTAATTCATATTTTTTCAAAATGCTGAATGAAAATTAAAACTTATATATTCCTGTTTAATTAAAGGGAAAAAAATTCAATTCGACAAATAATATTTCAACAAATTAAATTACTCTGCATTTTTTGAAAAAAAAAAAAAAAAAAAAAAAAAGATTTTTAATTTTGTAAGAAGTCTTATGTTGTGATTCTGTTTACAAATTATATGGCTAATCATCACTAAAAATTCAAAATTCTAACTCTATAAATAAATAAATAAATAAATAAATAAAATGTTTCCCGGACACCTTACAGTAACATTGTTTCTTGAATTGCACGCATTTCAATTTGTGCCTGATCCCTTGAAACCTCACGAATTATTAAAATGGTCATATCTCCCTGAGTTTTACAGATATCAAGATGAATTTTTTTTTGTTTAATTCAGGAATGGATAAGGAAAATTTTCCTAATTGGAAATTTTATCCTACGGGGGGCCGTATAAAAATTTAATGTTTGTATTTTCTCAAATAGACCCCCCATGGAGTTGCAACTTATCTCATCAAATTTTGCACCTTTTTTTATGAAAATTTGCAATTGGAAGTATGTGTCTAGGAGCAATATTTAAAGAGATGGCCTATTGTTTCGATATTTATGAATCACACTGTATATCAGTGAAGGGTATAACCCTTGTACCTTTTTCTCGTTCAATTTTCTCCAGAAAATTAACAGTGGATTGTGATGTGTGATTGCTTGCTCTATCTTGATGCAGTTCAACAGATTGGTGGCACTGGGAGTAAAAAGATGGCATTTCATGTTTGAAGATTTGGAGTAAAATTTGTTTCTGATAGTATGTGGAGTTGATCTTAGCATTTTTCTCCACTCTCTTTATTTTTAATTTGCCGTTATATGCAAAGTCAGCACCAATCATAAATCATTTGCTAAAACTTTATTTAGATACATTGAACCATGGTTTAAGATTAATTTCTCTTCTTTGATAATAATAAATGGATCTCTTTTTATTACAGTCATTTAAATAGGACCAAGCTTCATCTATTGTAACAAAATTTTCCATTTTTCTCCGGATAAATGCTTCTTATAAAAAAAAAAAAAATTGCATCGTGTTCTGTTCTACGTTCAGCGATATGTCGTGGAGAAAGACGATGATCATTGTATTGTTTGGCCTTTTTAAAGTTCAAATCAGTGTTAATGACTTTGTTAACAGTTGATACTGAGCATTTTAATGATTTAGAAACAGTCCTTTGACTTGGAAGATTTTCTTTTACCTTAAAAGATCTTACCTTTGCAATAATCGAAGAAATCATTTTTGTTCTTGGGTACATATTTAAAACAATTATCCCATTTGAAGCCAGACATTCAAGTTTTTTTCCATGCGTTATTGACAATATTAAATACTGTGGCTTTAAATATAGAAAAACGATGCCTTCCGCAGCGTTTTTTAATAATCGGGTACGAATAATTATCTTCGGAAAGTACACAAATATAGCCTTCCATCCCTCGGTTCTTTAAAAGCGCCATTTCCATGTAAACAAAAGTTCCAGTTGCCAGGCGAGATTTTAAACTTTCAAAATTATATTAGCTATGAAAAATAATTTCTCTATGCAAACGATTTTTTTTTTTTTTACACCAAAACAAACTTGTCTAAAAAATGTGCAAACAGCCTCTGTAGCGGATGAATTATGAAAAAAAAAAAAAAAATATATATATATATATATATTGCTTTATTTTAACAAAAACGCTTACTACAATCAATGAAATATTTTATTTCATTGTGGAAAATGTTTGGTCTGTCATACAGCATAGTTTACTGCATTTCTTTAAAAATTTCTCATAGAAAAATCCGCGTCTGTTTCTCCAGTGGCTTTGGCTACTAGTTAAGTGGTACCCCTGCCATATTGTTGCATTGTGCATTGATATTCCCTTTTAAACAATATTTATTCTAATAAGTTCTAATTCCGATTCAAGTATGGATGTTTGTAGTGGATCAGATTTTACATTATCAGAGATCCCGATCTGTTTATTCTTCCTGCCTTCAAAAGTTGACCGTAGTGTCTTAAACCAATCAGCCAATCGGTTGCGGGAAGAAATCTCATAATTCGCCTGTCAGTCGCGGGAAAAAATCGCGAAATTCGTCAATCGGCCGCTAAAATTCTAATACATATATTTTGCATGCAGTTCGAAAAGTGTTTCACTATTTTTAATACCCGCAAGCACTAATTTATTTCTTCTTCTTTTTGTTAATTCCTGTTTTTATTTTTTCCTGCCACTGAGCAAAAATATGCTGCTAAGAAATTGCTTCTTTGCTGATACGAAATAGGAATTTTTCTACTCCCAAATAGCACAGAAATAAGTTTGAAGTAGTTGAAACCTTGTTATTTAGAACTTAACATTAAATTAAACCTTAAAGCCAATAGACTTTTAAAAAATTAAGGGTTATTAAAAGTCTATTTAGATTTTTAAATATCGCGCACATAGAAATATGCTCTGATGATTCTGCTTTGATATGACTTTTTCTTTAATGTATTTCCGTACACTGACATTTTATGTTCTGAAATTTTAGTATTTTGTTAACGCCATCTGATAGTTAATTCATCAAAAATTAAAGTCAATGCAGTAAGAGTTATAAAGGTATAAAATTTTCTTCATACCAAATCGAGTGTTACACAAAAGCAAATTTTCATAAAAGAAGAAATAATAAACATAGCTTGTTATATTTCGAACATTAGTTTTAGAGTAATTGTTTTTAACATATTTTATAATTTTTGTATTCGTATCTGAAAATTTCAATATTAACAGCATCAAAATGCCGGGTATTTCAGACTTTTTTACTTTGTAGTTATTCCGTAATCTTCCAGAATAGTAAAAAAAACCCTCTGTGCTTTGTACATACGCTTTTGTCTTCCGAATTCACTTGGGGATACAAACTCATTAGAAAAACTCGATTCCTAGCTTGTAAATCGATTAAATCGACTTACAGAAAACAGAATTTCTCTTCTTTTTTTCTCTTTGTATATAAAAAAAGGTTTAAAAGATACGTAGCTCTCTCTATCTTTCCCAAAAACGTGCTGTCCATAATTTACTTTTACTGGAGGAAAAATTTCTTTACTTTTTCCCAAAACCATTTCCCTCGTTATACCAAATGAGATATCGATTTTGGAGTGGCTTTTATCGATAAAGCTATGCTCACGGTTATGATTTACATCGCACTTTTCGTCTGCCAGGGATTCCGAAGTATCGTCAGTACTGTTTTTACGATCGCTCCGTTTTTATTTCTATGATATCTCTACATTTGCACTGTGCTCTGAATAAAACTCTTTGAAATTTCATAAGTATAAAAATTGATTGTATTATTTAAGATGGTGAGAAAGGTATATCTGTGGTGAATTTTAAAATTTTCACCCGGTTCATAACTGTATTTTTTCCTGACTGAAATATCTGAAAATAAAATAATATTTTCCAAGACTTTATCTGAGGGGGGGGGGGGGGGGATACTGATGTACAGCGACTGATTCAATGCGTACAATTTGATGTGTTGCCAAAAATCTTTCGCTTCTTTAAAGATATATGTATACTTTACTTAGATTGTGTGGTTGATCAAATAATATTCATGATGACATTTTATCGAAGTTGACAGAGAAATTTTGTGAAAAGAAGGAAAAAAGTTCTATTGCTTAGAATGAGACAAAATTTAAACTACACATAACTCAAATGATGCACTTGTCATTTCTTAAATAAAAATTTCCCGAACGAAAATTTGTCAAAAGGCGACGCTGATACCTTCAAATACATTTTAAAGACCAATGTGTATTCACATAAATTAATGGTGGTTATGCATAGAGATTTACCCTGATTTTAGGATTATTTTCTAATTTTTTTTTTAACTGTTGAGATTTCAGGATTTTAAAAAATGATTTTTCAGTAACTTTAAAAAAAAAAAGTATTATATGGTAGAAATTTAGAAACTATCTGTAATAATTCAATAGTGTTTTGAATATTTGCAAGATTTTTAAGTGTATTTTATTAATTACAAAAAAGTTTAATTGTTTTTTAAGTTGCATCACATTTATTCCTGGAAAGTAATGATTTTAAAAAAATCATGAATAATTCTCGCGAATGTTGGGGAATTGCTGCACTCAGTATGTCCGCCTTCACTGCCGTACTTCAATCGTAAAATTTCACCTCATATCACTCTTTGCAGTGAGTTTGGCCAAATATCCAAAACATAACAACGAATGCTGTCTTTCACACCTAGCACAGATATTTTTATTCGTGAATTTTGTAGCTGCAGAATGTTTATTTAACATATAACTTGAGCATAGTTTGAATTGTCTTTTAGTTATGGTGACTCATTTTGACAAAAATGTCTAATTTCCCATTTTTATCCTAAAAATAAGCTTAACATCTCTAGAACATTGTACCCAAATTGCTTGACGATCTGTAAGGAGATATGGTTAATTTTACGTATATCTTTTTAATATCCCTTTATTGCATGTGAAATGTTTAGACTCATTTTTTCTCAGTTCGTATTTTTCCATATTCTCTGTGTAATCAAAATGCTAAGGCTTTCACAATAATTGAGAATATTATCTGAAAAAAAAAAAATGTATCTTTAGATTCTATGCGAGATAACTGTATCGATTTTTGGATAGCTCCGAAATTTTTGTTTAAAAAAAAAAATCTAAACTTATATGCGATTTTCATAGGTTTATTCCGTATACATCCAGTTATTAATTTTATTTATTCTTATCTAATCTTTGTATAAAAAATCCGATACTTAGGTTTTGTAAAACTAAGTATATACTGAGTATGAGATAAAAGTATGAGCTTTATTGAAACATGATCCAAAAACTTTAACAGAATAAATGTTTTAATCTTAAAATTTTGTCTGATTTGAAACTGTAGGATATCCTCCAAAGTTGAAAACTTATTTTTCACAAACCCTGTATTTGTAGAAGCTGCATTATAAATAATCGATTTTTCCCCCATTTTAACATTTTTGATAGAATGCAACCTATTTGCCCTGCGGATTAATTTTTAATCTCCAAGTTCATCTTTTTTCCCCTTGACGTTACTCGAGCTGGTATGGTATCTGTGCTCAATTTCAGGATGTACACTTATCAGCCATTAGCAACCCTCTGACATTATATTTCAGATATCAGTGCCTCTTTAGTAGTAATTTTCCAAAAATCCCATTTATTTAACAGAATTATTTCAAAATTATTAAATATCTGACAAAAAAAAAATCTGACAAATTACTAAATTATAAAATATTTGCAGAAATTATGTTTATGACGTTCGAATTATTATTTTCGTGGAATTCACCGCATTTGACCTGAAGATTAAAAGTTATTCAGCAAGTGATTTTTTTCCCCAATTTTTTCCCATATTCACGTTATTGGAGGTGGTATCTTATCTGTTCTCAATTTTAGAATGTGCTAACCTTTCAATGGCAACCTCCTCTGACATTATATTTCAATTATTAAAGACTTTTCAATGAGAGTTTTAGAAAACAAATTATACATTTATTCTATCGAATAGCACCAATATTTTTAAATATCTATCGGGGGGAGGGGGGGGGGAAATCTGATAAATCTAAAGGCTTTAGCGTAAAAATGATGTAGATTCTCATTTACACATTGAAGTATTTGCAGATGTCATGTTTATGAAATTCGAATTAGTTGTGTTATTATTAATATTTGAAACCCCTTTTTGCTGAATTCGCCATATTTTCCCTGCAAATTAAAATAATCTAAATGCGTCTATTTCTTCCCTACAGGTTACTGTAGCTGGTACCTTATCTGTCCCCAACTTTACAATGCAGTTTCAATTGCAATTTTCTCTCTTTCTCTCTCTGCGACACGACGACACAGTGCCTACTGTGTAAAAACTAATAATTGCATAGTGAAAAATTATTATTATTATTTTATTTATTTATTTATTTATTTAATTTTGCGCCTTCTCCCATTAAATTTATCCTATTTTTAAATTACCAGCTGGGAACACCGAGCTGTGCTCAGCTAAAATTAGCATTGTGTTCAACTCAATATATCAATAAATTTTCTGTACAACATATAATAATCAGTTCTATGTGTCCTGATTGGTTAAATTCTGTTTTCAAGAACGTTATATGGACGGATGATTGGTTGAATCATGTATCTCGGCTCCTATTGGGAATTTCTAGAAAATTCCTTCATATTCTAAAAGCCAATTTTTTCGCCAAATATCGCCGAAATTTGGCGAAAATGTGCAAACTTTGCGACATTCTTTCATTTGGCACCAACCATGCGTTTTGGCATTGCTAATCTTGAAAGTCGATTTTCTCGCCAATGTCGCCAAATTTGGCGATATTTGTCGAAATGTTGCCAACTTTGCAACTTCGTTTATTGCAAACTGTTCAACAATTTAAACACTGTTTCAATCTTCATTCAGATTGAAATACATTGACCCGTAGTGACCCAAAAATGACCCATTAATCGAATTTTCTCGAACATGTGACCTAACCCCAATGGTCTTCTTGTACCCGAAAACGGTGGGATACAAAATTTCGTCAAAATCGTTAGAATAGTTTTTTAGATAAAATTAGCTTGACCATGACTCGTAGTAATCCAAAATGACCCGCCAATCGAATTTTCTCGAATATGTGACCTAGTCCAATGGACCTCTCGTGCCCGAAAACGATAGGATACAAAATTTCGTTATAATCGTTTGAGCCGTTTTGTATATAAAATTAGCTTAACTCGTAGTGACCCAAAACTGACCCGCTAATCGAATTTTCTCGTGAATTCATGTGATCTAGCGCGATGGCCTTCTCATGCCCGAAAACGGTAGTTATACAAAATTTGATCAAAATCGTTAGACCCGTTTTTTAGATAAAATTAGCTTGACCCGCAGTGGACCAAAAATGACCCATTAATCGATTTTTCTCGAACATTTGGCATATTCCAATGGTCTTCTCGTGCCCGAAAACGGTAGGATACAAAATTGTTAGAGCCGTTTTTAATATAAAATTTGCAGACACACAAGATTTGCTCATATTATAGTATATGATGATGCATTTAATTAAATAATAGGATAGCAATAATGTTGTAAGTTTTCGTTCTTCCATTGATGTATACGTAGATATATTATTCGAGTTCGTTTCTTACTTTTTATTTGAAAAGTTTTTCTTTTATAAGTTGAATTGTCTTAAAGGTTATCAAATATGTATGTTTTTCGATTTTAGCTTTACATGTTAGCGGAGGTGTTATTTGTCGGCGGCGCAGTTTATTTAATGTGTAAAATAGTTTCTTTAATTGTATAAAACCAATACTTCATAAATAGAGTTAAGTAAGCATGCATTCGCTTACCTGATTGGGCGATGAAAGCATTTATTATATCCAATAAATAGATTGGTGACGTGTTGCAACTTCCTCACGTATATTATTATCCGTTAGAGTATTCCGGATTATCTATAATATCACTTCTGCAAAATAATAAAATTAGTTTCGTTGAATAATCACTGTAGAATTAATAGAGTATTTCCTTTCGATTAAATTTAGGTTTAATATACGTTTTTTGATTACATAATTACCCAGAGCATTTACATCGCTCTGACATTTTCACACACTACATTTTATAAAGAAATTCACACAACAACTGACTAAAATCTAAAGAGTTTTTTCATGTCCTTGGTAGCCTTGGATGACGTCACTGGGAAAAACACATGATAGCACGTGATAATCATTCTTTCACGTGGGCGTTTATTCCATGTACTTAGCTGAGTTGAAAACAGTTTATGAGTTGGTATATCCGACGAGATAATTAAAGTTGTTTACTGCAAATTTAAAGTACTTTATTATTATCTGACGATTGAAGAGTAGTTGATTCCGAATAGAAGATTACCCTTTAATTGGAATTTCCGTCACTCCCCCTTAATCTTCTATGTAGGATAAGGAAGTAAGTTCAGATTGTTTCGGTGTTTAATGAATTCAGGTTTGGGGTTGGGCTTGGTGAGTGAATCTGCGGTCATAAATTCTGTGGGACAATACTTTAAATCTATTATTCCATCTTCCTTGAGTTGTCTTATCGCGTGGAATCTGATATCTATATGTTTACTTTTTCGAGTATGTTTTTCACTTTCAACCATTTTTATACATGGCTGATTGTCCTCGTATATTGTTATGGGTTTCTGTTGTGGTAATTTTAAATCTTCCAGGAGTTTTATCATCCATAGTATTTCCTGTGCTGCGTTACTTACAGAAATGTATTCAGCTTCTGCTGATGACAGAGCAACGCATGTTTGTCTTTTCGTTGTCCAATGTATGGGACATTTTCCTAACATAAATATATTTCCGCTGGTGGATCGTCTAGTTTCTGGATCACCTCCCCAATCTGCATCTGCGTAAACTTCGAGAATAGGCTTATTTTTCGAACTTAGCGTCAGGTTGAGGTGTTTTGTGTTGTTTAAGTATGTTACGATTCTTTTGACTGCTTTCCAGTCTTTTTCTCGAGGGGTTTCATTTCTACGGCTGAGTATGTTGACCGCTGCTGAAATATCGGGCCTGGTTAATGTTGAGATGTAGAGTAATGTTCCCGTTGCTTGTCTGAATTTAATATTGTTAGGTAATAGATTTTCATCATCGTTGAGTCGATTGTAACCTGCTTCCATAGGTGTGCTGTAAGGTTTTGCGTTTTGAAGATTGAGTTTATCTACCAATTCTTCAATTTTTGAATTTTGGTTTAAGTAGAAATTTTTATCGTCTCTTTTTATATTTATTCCGAGATAGTTATTGACTTCTCCCAAATCTTTCAATTCATATTCCCTTTTGAGATTGTTTATTAATTCAATTATATCTTCGTTTTTTCCGGCAATTAACAAATCATCCACATATACTATAATGTATGTCCAGTTTTCACCATTTTCGCGTATAAAAAGACATGAGTCAGATGTACTTTGTACAAAATTTAATGCTTTAAGACTCTCGGAGATTTTCGTGTGCCATGCTCTGGCGGCTTGTTTGAGCCCGTATATTGCTTTTTGTAATTTACATACTTTGTTTTGTTGATTTGGAGCTATATAGCCTTCCGGCTGTTTCATGTATACCTCTTCTTGTAGGTTTCCGTGTAAAAACGCTGTATTCACGTCGATATGATTAACTTTAAGGTTATGATTTAATGCTGCTATGAGAAATGCACGGATTGTGGTATGAGAGACAACTGGAGCAAAGGTCTCGTCATAATCTACTCCGAATTTCTGACTGTATCCCTGTGCCACGAGTCGTGCTTTATAGGTTTGCACTTGGTTTAGGTTGTCGCGTTTTAATTTAAAAGTCCATTTTGAACCTATCACTTTCTTGCCTGGTGGCGGATCGACTAATGTCCAAGTTTTATTTTTAGCTAAGCACTTGATTTCATTTTCGGTGGCTTTGAGCCAATTTTCCTTATCGTGTGGATTTTTCATTTCCATGATATCGTTCCAATTCTTTGGTTCATTTGATTGTGTGTCTTTAACTAAACAGACAAATCTATCTGGTGGTACTCCTCTGTTAGATCTATTTGACCTTCTTGGTTCTATTTGTGTTTGTTTGGACTCGCATGGTTGTTTTTCTTTATCATTAATGTCAATTTCAATGTAATTTTTATTCTTCTCTTCTTGATTTCTATCATCAGTGGAGATTTCTTCGAGATTTGAATCTTCCTCAATGTTGTTTGAGTGTTTTATTTCATGTTCTATGAATTTTACAGTCCTGGCAATTATTATTTGTTTGTCTTTTGTGTGTATGCGATATCCTTTGGAACGTGTGTCGTAACCTAGAAAAATACCTTCTTGCGCTCTATTATCTAGTTTTCCTCGATGTATTTTATTAATGTAAACAAATGCTTTACATCCAAAGGTTCTTAAGTGTTTGAGATCAGGTTTGATACCTTTCCATAGTTCGTATGGAGTTTTGTCGTTCGCTCTTGTTGGTAATCTGTTTTGTAAATATGTCGCTGTGTGTATTGCCTCTCCCCAAAATTGTTTATTTAAATTTGCTTCTAAAAGCATGCTACGTGTCATATCGAGTAGGCTTTTATTCTTCCTTTCTGCCACGCCGTTCTGGCTCGGGTTGTGTGGAATTGTGAATTGGTGTAATATCCCGTTTTCCTTTAGATAATTGTCTATTTCGTTGCTATTATATTCTCCTCCATTATCGGATCTTATTTCTTTTGGTTTTCTACCGAATTGATTATTTACCATTGCAATGTATTCTTTTAATTTATCAATTACTTCGCTTTTCTTAGATAGTAAGTATATAGTTGTATATCTCGAGTAATCGTCGATGAATGTGAGAAAATATTGTTTTTCTCCTAGTGTTGGTGTACTTATAGGTCCACAGACGTCGCTGTGTATTAAATCGAGAACTTTGTTTGCTCTATTTGTAGCCGATTTTGGATATGGCGCGTCGTTTAATTTAGATTTGATGCAGGTTTCGCATAATTTATTATTGTGTCTGCAGTTTTTAATTTTTATTCCGGTAGCTAGCTGTTTGTTAACAATTGTTTTGATTGCTTCATAATCACGGTGTCCTAGTCTTCGATGCCATACTTCTAAACATTCTTTGTTATTATTACAGCTTAGTGTGACGTTTGCATAGTTTTCTGCATTTTCTGAGTGGTTTGTTTGTTCGATTATGTATAAATTATTTTTGTTCTTCGCTCTTATATAAATTTCACCGTCGAACGTTAAATCGCATTTGTCATTTTCAAAGATTAATTTGCATCCATTTTTAGTTGCTTTGCTTACGGATATTAAATTGGATTCTAGTTCTGGGACGTATAGGACTTCCTGTAGTCTTGTGAGTTTTATTTCTCCATTTGGGGATTTCGTTTTTATTAAAACGTCGCCTGAACCGAATGCTTCGAGTTTGTTGCCGTTTGCGATGGTGACTGATGATTTTTCAAAATTGTTAAATTTATCAAATAACCTCTTATCATTTACAATGTGTGAGGTACTGCCACTGTCGAGTATCCAGTTTTGTTTTCCTAATTTTTCTGTTATTAGTACGCGATCTTCTGATTGATTAGTTTTTGAGCTTATTTTCTGATCATTCGCGTTATCGTGACAGTCAGTATTCTCTTTATAATTCTCTGTGTTTTCATAGCATAGTGATGATGAAAAAGGTTTAGCTTTATTTTTATTATTAAAGTTATTCACATTTTGATATGTGTGTTTGTTTTTGTTGTGCTGTGTGTATCTGCTCTTGAGGTGATAGCACTCGCTATTATTATGATTCGTCATTTTACAGTGACTGCAATATTTTGAATTTCTTTTGTAGTCGTTATAAGTGTGTTTTCTTTGTGTTTTAAATGCCTTTTCAGAGCTGTTGTTTTGTTCAGACATTTCTTGTCTGCGATTATACTCATCTATGAGTTTACTTCTGATAAAATCTGGGGATAATTCGGCTTCGGGCCTTGCCTCTAATGCTGTGATAAGCGTGTTGTAGCTGGGCGGTAATGAGCATAGAAATAGTGCGGATATGTGTGAGTCATTTATATTCTCGCCTATGGCGGATAATTTATCTACTATTTGTAGAATATTTGTTATATGAGTAATCATATTGCCGTTTTCGGGCAGTTTAGTACTGTACAGTTTTCTCAATAAATACAGTTTGCTACTCAGATTTGCTCTTTCATGCGTACGTTTGAGAACTTCCCAGGTTTGCCTGGCTGTGGTAAAATTTTTTACATGCACAATTTGTGCATCATCTATGCTTAGATTAATTAAAGCTCTTGCTTTTCTATCTTTTTTGTTCCAATCCTCATTTAAAGGAGTTGGCGGTTGATCACTTATTACTTCGAATAAGTCTTCTTTAATGAGAAGCATTTCGAGCTTAAATTTCCAGTTGGAATAATTGCTCGAATTTAGTTTCTCGATGAATTGGCTTTCTTTAAATGTAGCCATTTTTATTTTCTATCTTTAATTATTTTTAAAGATATTTAATTTAATTTTATACGAATCGCTTTTCTTTGCGTTCGTTTTTATTTGCTATAAAGCGAGTTTTTTCAGCATATAGCTAATGTGCTTAAAATTTTTATTTAATACATGCTATCAGTCTTTCATGATCTGTCGGCGGCGCAGTTTATTTAATGTGTAAAATAGTTTCTTTAATTGTATAAAACCAATACTTCATAAATAGAGTTAAGTAAGCATGCATTCGCTTACCTGATTGGGCGATGAAAGCATTTATTATATCCAATAAATAGATTGGTGACGTGTTGCAACTTCCTCACGTATATTATTATCCGTTAGAGTATTCCGGATTATCTATAATATCACTTCTGCAAAATAATAAAATTAGTTTCGTTGAATAATCACTGTAGAATTAATAGAGTATTTCCTTTCGATTAAATTTAGGTTTAATATACGTTTTTTGATTACATAATTACCCAGAGCATTTACATCGCTCTGACATTTTCACACACTACATTTTATAAAGAAATTCACACAACAACTGACTAAAATCTAAAGAGTTTTTTCATGTCCTTGGTAGCCTTGGATGACGTCACTGGGAAAAACACATGATAGCACGTGATAATCATTCTTTCACGTGGGCGTTTATTCCATGTACTTAGCTGAGTTGAAAACAGTTTATGAGTTGGTATATCCGACGAGATAATTAAAGTTGTTTACTGCAAATTTAAAGTACTTTATTATTATCTGACGATTGAAGAGTAGTTGATTCCGAATAGAAGATTACCCTTTAATTGGAATTTCCGTCATTATTCTGCTTAATATCTAGGATGCACCTTTCATTGACAGTTTTCTCTAACATTATTTTTAACGTATGCATTTTCTTTAATAATCGTGGCAAATGAACTCTATTCATTTAATTGAGTCATTTTCCTTTTTTTATCCAAGTAAATCTGTCCCATTACTTTTTGTATTCTTTCCCACCGTGATCTTTCGAACCAGTACCTACATTTAAAAATAATCACTTAGAGTTTTTTTTTCTAGATTAATGCCATTTCAAAATAATTAAATATTTAATTAAATATTTTTATAAATTGCTAAATTGGTAGGTTATGTTGTAGATGTTGAATTTCCCCGTTGGAAATATTCCTAGATAATAACGTTGTGATAGTTATTTATTTCAGTCTGTTTCTTTCTTTTTAATTTAAAATGTATTTCGTAGAGTTTTTCTCTCTATAAATGGCCCTGATTAAAAGTTTTAATGTGCCAATTTATCTTCTTTTTTTTTTTTTTTTTTCCCTGTCTCTCTCTCTCTTTTCCTTTTAGATTACTAAAGACTGGTATACTATCTGTGCTCACATTCGAAATGTACTTATCTCTCATTGGCAACCTTCTCTGACATATTCCAGATATCAATGCCTTTTCAATGACAATCATGGAAAATACCCATTCATTCCCTTGAATCATTCTCTCATTTTTACTTGAGCAGCATTGAAACATCTCTTCTCTGAAGGATAAGCAGGAGCAAAGCGCATCAACTTGAGGTTTATCAAGTGCATCTCTCTGTCTCTCTCTCTATTTTTCCTCTGGTCTTGCGACACAATGCTTTAATTCCAGCATCCAGCCTCATTCCGCCTCATTCCGTTTGGCGGGTTGCCCAGTGGCTTTCAAAAGTCGTCTGCTGACGTTCGGTGTAATGTTGTGTATGTTTATGGATTTGACATTTGTTTCTTTTTGTTGCTGCAGATTTTACTCTCCTCCACCCTTTCGCGTCATGTGACCCTGGATATTTACATTCCGCGCGTGTTTATGTCTTGTTTAATTAATGGCTCCCGTTTCTTGAAACTTTTGAAATGATATGAAAGGAGCAGAATAGGAGATTAGATGATTAAAATATCAAGTTTAATTTATTTGTCAGTGATATTGGGAGATTCTTTCACTGGAATAATCTTACATTGTGTGGATGCTCAGTAAGACTTGTTTTTATTGGTTTCCCACCTTTAAGTTGCCTTACGTTAACTCTGATTTTAACAATTAGTGTGGCGATAAACACGCAATTTTAAAACTACTTTGCTACGAAATGAAACGGTCTTGGAAATATTTATTGCGTACTTTTAAATATTTATTAATATTATTTGTTATTACTAGTTGCTATTCCAATACCTGATTTTATTTACTGTAATAGATGACCTGGTTTCTGAAAACATTATAAATAGAGGTGTTTTTTTTTTCTGGATATTTAAAATATTTTATTTTAAATATCGAATTTATTTTACTTTTCTAAGGGATAGCAATCCCACATTTGACATTAATCCTGAAATACCAAATTTAATTTCACTTATTTTTAGTAACGAGTCTGCTGCACTGGAATACATGGTTATTCAACCCGAAATTAAATTTATTAAATCATTTCCTATTCAGTTGTGCAAATAATAAAAATACACATGATATCTAAACTGATATGCTTTTTAAGTTGAAAGAAATTAGTTATTTGTATGTTCCTTCTTTTAAAAAATAACTATTATTTACTATCGGAACTAATTTAAGGAAATTCACACAATGAACAGCGTATTGATTTACAGTGGAGAATAATCAAGCATCTTCTGTTAATTTTTTCGGTTTTTCATTTCCTGAGTTTTGGCATCACAATTCATGCAGACGAATGTGCCATCTTTAGTGGTTTATAAACTTCAAACTCAAGGAAATAGGATATAACATTGATTTTTAACCAGTTTAGAGATATTATACAGTTCAAATCCTTATTTAGATACTTTTTAAAACGACTACTCCTCTCCTCCAAATATCATATCAAAATTAGATTTTAAACTCTAATTAAAGTTGATTGCAAATTCCTTCCCATATGTTATCTTTAAAAATTAAAAAAAGCCTATCTTATTAAGATATTCTGTGGCAACTTTCACAGTTCTTCTAATCCCGAACCGCAAGTCTTTTAAAATCTTACATATCATCTGTATTCGTTAAATTCCAGAACAGTAGCATCCCTTTTATTTTATTATGAACTTCTCAAAATAATTATTCATTCAAGATTATTCATTTTTATTTTTCATTTTAACAGCATTCAACAAACTCAAAAATTCTAATATATATATTTTTTTTTTCTTCACAGACAGAACTAATTAGTTCTTAACTCAAATAAGATAAACGTTTATAAAATTAAGGTAATGCTCTTAAACCATTTTCTTTTCAGTCGTGCAAATAACAGAAATACATATCGAGACTGACTAATACATTTTTTTAAAGATGAAGGGAGTTAATTACTTGCAGTGCCTTTCAAAATTTATTCTTCGTAGAAAATAATTATTCACAAGCAGAACTAATTTAATGAGATACGGTGAAGAAAAAACAAGCATCTCCTGTTGATTTGACAATATTTTTGTTTTTTCTCCCTGAGTTTTGGCATCACAAATTCATCACGCAGCCGAATATGTCATTTTGAAACAATGTTCTTAGGGTTTTATTTTTTGGCAGCAAAGAATTTCGTATTCGGCTTTTGTTATGATGAAGGTCTGTTTGGATGTATATCAAATTTCAGGTAATTAGTTCTCGTAACTATGGATAGTTAATGATGCTAATGGAGTTGATAGCTGAATCATTGAAGCTAATTTGTGAGTCAGCTCTTGTAAATGTTCGTATTACTAACTAGCAATGATACCTTTTCAATAGAAAGAAGAGGAAGAGGCGCATTTAACTTATAAAAGCATACAATGCATATGCACCTGTTTAAAATATTTAAAACTTATTGAAATATTACTTTAAAAGAAGTTCCGTATATAGTACACGGTTAAAGGTCTCTGTCTCACAAATATTACAAAAGATGCGCCTAATTACATTTTTTAAACATTTAATTAGTCTGTCATTCCCCGTTTACTGAACAATTACTAAATGAACTTATCAATACTGCTTTGAATAATTGCAATTATTAGAATATATGTTTAAAAAGTCAATTTAGAACACCGATGTTGTGTTATTTTAATTTGATAGTTCTCAAAGACTTCAAGACGAGACTCATTGTAGAGAGAGCCGCTAAATTGAAAAAAAAAATCATATTAAATTTATGTTGTTATATTATATCATATCATAAGCATACCATATTATAACAATTTCAATTTTCTTTTGTTTAGCACGTAACATGTATTTTATTTTCCTTATTTTCTATACATTTCACTCCAAGCTCGCGCTAACTTTTAATAATTTAAGTTAGTATTGAAACCAATTCTAAAACTGTTTATTTAATGCACTTAATTTGCTATTAAATTATTTCATGACCTTCAGTAATGCTATTAGTCGCCTGAGGGGAAAAATAATAATTAACAATCTCTTAACTTAATTAGTCTGGCATTGCTCACGAATAGTGTGTGTAATAGTTAATTTAATTGCTTTGCAGTGGTTGAAATATTTTGCAGTGCATAGTATTTGCATTTTTTAAATTTCGAATATGAATATGCAATGTGGATTTTGAAGTACTGCGATTGTAAATATGTGATTTTGGGCAAAGTAATGGAAATTTGTTCCTGGAAGATTCGTTTCAAAACTATTTGCATCAACGAAAATTGGCGAAGTAAAAGCGTCTTCAGATAGCTTTGCGATCGATAAACTTATAATTATAGAACTTTATTTAATAAAATTACAGATTATATCGAAAAATATTTGACAATATTTTAGAGTTTATAACGAATGTAACGTTTAATGTTAACAAGCAAATATTTTTTGTTTCGCCTTCCCATCTCAAAATTCCATTATTCTACACTTAGTAATCTTAGCTTTCCCGTATTAAAATCATTTCATTTCGAGTATTCTTTTTCTTTCATAAGCCTAGTTTTTTATTTTTATGGTACGCGTTCTATGAAGTTTTCATGGCTTTTTCATGCTCATCTACACTTTTTTTCATTCGTGGCTACTTAGTTCCTTTGGGTTGGCTGATTGGATGTTTTAGACTTATCTGTATTCATGTGTGCAATTGCATAAATCATTCTGTAACTTCTGGGAGTGAGAGAATTTCGTGTTTTTAGTTGCTTGACAGAATTTTTGCAGTCATCATGTGGATTTCTCCGACACCTTTTTACGTAATTATCAGTAAACTTTACTTTTAAACTTTGTCTCTAAATTTCTACTTTAAACACTGTAGGAGTAAATGAATTAATTGAAGTGATTGTCAGCGAACGACATGTTACATTTTCGAGACTTCTGATTGATTGCTGTGGATATTAGCTTCTCAGTGCCTATCATATTAGTATAAAAAATACGTTAAATAAAGACATACTGTTTCTCTGTCAACCTCCTGCTTTTATTTTGGTGGAAACTTACAAATGAATTTCAATCCCTCGTCGTAAGCTAAGCCACGACTCGACTGTATTTTTATCTTACTAAATTCTAATGCTTCGGCATTAATTTTACGGCTTCTAATTAATTACTAAACATTAATTAGAATTAATTACGGCTGCATTCTACGGCTTTACTAATTCTACGGGCTGCAATCATGTTTATTGAGAGTTGAAATTGCTGAATTTTACTAATGTGTAGTCTCCAAATCATCACACACACATATACTTATATATACAAGGTAGGCATAATTAAACTGATAGTACTCAGTGTGTTCTGTAGCGCGATCTAATTGCGAGAATGGAGTCAAATTTTGTAGGATGATTAAACAAGACGGGTGACGAAGGATTCCACGAAAGCAACAACAAAACAAACAAAATAGTTCCAAAAGTCACCGCTAGGATTTTTTAGTACTCAGCGTTAAGAGGTCGCGTAAAAAAATCGTCCCATTCGGCAATCAGTCACGAAATTTGCAAATTTCCTTCATAGAAATTTAAAAAAAAAAAAAATCGAATGATATTTCGTCAACAAAAGTAGCAAGATTCTTAGAATAGAGTCCTGTATCAGGTCTGGGTGACGATATTTTATTATGCGTATCGGGTTGACTTTAAATATTTCTAGTTGGGGTCGGGTTTGGGTTGACCCGATTTTTCAAGAGAAAAAGTCCTGAATATTTTTCTAAATGTAAAAAACTATACAGTTAAATACACACACCGCACAAAAAAGAAAAAAAATCGAAATATTAATATCTTGCTCATCTGTGTAATTTTTTATATAAAAATTTTCGTTAATCGAAATATTAATATCTCGCTCATCTGTGTAATTTTTTATATGAAAATTTTCGTTGAAAATTTAAATTTTACTTTGAACTGCTGCCATTTCACTCTAAATGTATATTTTTTAAAACGGCCACACATTTCACCAGATTTTGGACTAAAAAAAAAAATATTTTTTTTTTTTGCCTTTTAGTTCTAGGTTAACTGTCCGATGAGTTGTGTGTTTACCTCTTAACCACTCCCCCCCCCCCCCCTTAAATTCTCTTGCCCATCAGCTGTCAATTGTTTATAATATTTCACCTTAAAAAATAGTTTTTTCTTTTAATACATACATAATAATTTAGTGTAAATAGAATTTTATAAACACTTTGCATTTCTTTTTTTAAAAATTCCATAAAAAGTTATCAATTTCAGAGTTTTAAAGTGGTGTTCTTTTTAAAGAATTTTTGCACAATTAATTGTGAAAAAAAATTATGTATAAATTCATAAAACTAAAATACACATATTTTTGACGCATCACATCTCATTTTTTTTTCTTTTTACAAAACTTTTTATAATTCAATTTAAAATAAACATTTAAGATCTATATAAGATACCATGTGTAATGATCCTTAACGTTTAACTTTCATTTTCTGAATCAATCCCCCCCCCCCCCCCCCCCGTCCAATGCCACCATTCTTTAAATCACAAGGAAAGAAAAAGTCTGGAAGTATTTCGAAAAATATGAGCATTAAAAGACCAATAATTCAGACATTTTCTTTTCCTAAGGCTGTACGAAAACCGGTTTTTACTTGCGCAACTGCTACAAAGTGATAAAAAAGAAAAGAAAAAGGGAAGGAGGGGGGATAGAGGTAAAAAATTGACCGTGACTTGAAGTCAGTGTTGCGCGACCCCCACCCGCCGACGATAATATCAGCTTTTTATTTCTACCCTCCCCCCTCCCTATTTGATTTCCCCTTTCACCCGTATTCAGCTGTAACTCTTTTCGTTTTATGCCCCGTGGCAGAATTATGAGTCATCGATAGTCGATTCTTTATTGGTTGGTGCCATTTTTTTATCCAAGTATTGTTAAATTTATGTACTTTGATATGGTGATGCGTTCATTATATCCGGTTGCCAAGTTAAGTTTCAAGCAATCAAATCTATTTGACCACTTGAAACTTTTTTTTTATTATTAGGACTTGTTTTTTAATTCTTATGAAAATTAATTATTTATCATTTCGCTTGTCATCTCTTTATTTTTTGTTATTATTTAACATCCAAGAAGGATAATTCATTCATAATCTCACCCTCCGCTTCAGTCAAGAAAGTTTGTCCACGATAGTAAATTTTATCATACGTATGCAAATTTATGAGTACTTACTTCATATCCAAAGATTTCATTATGAATTTCATAAAATTTTGCTATCATCGTTGTCTATAAGTATTTGTTTCACAAACTATATGTAATAAAAATTTCATTATCAGTTTCGTAATTTTTGGTTTTATCTTCGATGATATTTCTTCTTATTGTAAATTATTGTTTATCATTAAAAGGAAGCAGGTAGAAAAAGGGATTGATTTTTGCCCTCCTCCCCTCCAACGATAGGAAAATAATTCTTATTTGTAAGATATTTCAATGTAAATTAGGTTGTATTATATTTACTGCTTCACTGATTGAATTTTGTTTGAAAATCGTTTAAATGTTTTATATAGCATCGGAAACAAAAGTTTTAGTAAATTTTAAAGTGTTTCAATTATTATAAACAAAGGCTTCCGAAGTTGCAGAACATAGGTTTCCTTATAACACACGCAACCTTTATACAATCCCTTTACACAACCTTTAAAATAAACCTAATAGATTTTTTCCATTTAATATATTTTCTTAGATTGCACACGAACATCACCGAAAAGCATTTTTATATCAAAATTATCAATTATGTATTCAAATAAAGTTTTGAAATGTATTAAAAACGATAAAAAGTACTTGATTTCGTATTAGCCGCATGCTAGGAATTAATAATCGAAGAAATCGCCAAAAATTTTCCTACTTACAGCAGCTTTTCTTATTCTGTTAATTTCAGTGACTTAAGCGCGTAATTTATGTTTTATTTATGTTATTTTAATTATTTATTGATGAAGTTTTAATGTCGTTATGGAATATCAACGAGAAACAAATGCTGATCTATTTATATTGTTTGAAGTGCATACGGATTACTCTTTCGTAATTGGGCTGCACTTGATAAAGATCGATTTTTTTTTTTTAAATCATGCTTGAAAATTTTGTTAATCATTTTTTCTTTTAAATCATGCTTGAAAATTTTGTTAATCATTTTTTCTTTTTTTAATCGGTAAATTGAGATGTAGTTTTCAAACAAATTTCATTTTAAAGACCATATATATTTTTTTTTAATTCAACGGTGTTAAAATTAAAACTGTGCAATGCTCAAAAGTAAAAAAAAAAAAAAAAAAATGCAGCAAAAGCGAAATACTTGGGTCAAGTGTTACCACCGTTAATATGACGTCAGCGTTACTCTCGGACATGATTTTGCTTTATAATACAGATTTTTTTTTCCCCATATGAAGCTCTCATTACACTATCGAAGTTGTAAAAAATATATAGTAAAGTAAAACATACTTGGTGTTATGATCGCTTTATATTGTGAAAAACAATTATATGATTGAAATTGATTAAAATTTACTAAATAAACCTATGTTTACGGTTCTGTATAATGCTTTTAAATAATCTTCGAACAAAAATCAATCAATAGGGCAATCAATATACATCCTAAATTATATTAAAATAATCAAAACATCTTAGAAAAAAGAATATACTCTATGGGAATTAAACACAAGTTGGAAATTGTACGTCAAACTTGACAAATGAGGTGCGTTCGTACGATAACTAGTTTTATAAATATTCAGATCTTGGTGCAATAGCTGTTGCACTCCTATGCAAAAATTCATTAAAATACAAAATTTATTTTATGCGCAGATTTTCATATTTATAGATATTAAGTTTCAATACACTTTTACAAACAATTAATTACAATTCTGTTACATCAAAATTAAACTATGACAAATATCCAATACAAGATAATGTAAAAGGATCATCGTTATTATTTCACTGAAAAAAAAAAAAGAATTATATCGTCTGTTATTATATGATTAATTTCCGTAATAATCTAAGTACATTTCAAGTTGGCAACATTTTATCTTCTGTTGACATTTACTGAAAATTCAACGAGAAACTTAACCCTAGTTTTGAAAATTTCAGAACTTGAAATCCATATTTAGACTCTTTTTCCATTTAATACCTATTTCTCCGGAAACTCCAAAGAACTCTCGATAGATTATATGATTGCTATAAATTAAACAATTTTAGTATACAGATTCGGTTTTTAAATTTAGTAATACGGAAATAATATGACTCTATCTTAAATATGACGTAATCACCTTGGCGACCTAGAATCATTACCTATCATGGGATATCGGTGAATTAATCACGTATGGTAGGATTTTATAGAATGAAGAAAACTTACCTTTTTAAGTTTTGATTTGGTTTTCATAAAATTTGAAATAACTCGACAGAATTCTGCAACGATTATATATATTAAATTTCAAATCATCCGGTTGGGTAGTTTTTGCGCTGTTATATGCGGACACACGGACGGACCAGACGACGACTATAGGTGCTACGTATTTATATAATTACGAACGCACCTAAAAATCAATGCATATCTACCCACTAGAGTCCCTGACAGAAGGTATAACATGACCGGAACCCGAAAATTCTGCGAAAAGTCAGCCTGAAACCCGAAGTGAAAGAAAATTAATATTTGAATACAATTATAGAAAAGTAGTCTGCAATTATATCTCTCATATCAATTTTATCCTTTTTTTCTACCCGAACCGAAAGAATCAAAACTCTTCCCGGACCTGAAACGTTTAAATTCAACCCGACCCGCATCGAAAAAAATTGACGTCAATTCAACCCGAACCGCGGGTCAGTTCGGGTCGGGTTCGAGTAAAATGGTATAACCCGACCCGATGCAGGACTCTACTGTCCAACTCATTTACTTGATACCAGAAAAGAATTGAAGATTATCAAATTTTACATTGGACGTCTATTTAGAAATTCCGTTGAACCTATTGTTTCAATGGCTTTCTTAAGACTATTATTCCAAGCCGTTTATAATTTCTGAATATTTACCAGTATATACAATGCAAGCTGCCATAAACATGTTTTAAACAACAATAACAAAAAAAAGGGATGGGGGTTAATAGAATGAATGTATTTTGGGTTTACTTAATGAAATGCAGATTTTATGTAACAAGTAAAATTTCTGGTTCAAATATGTTTACTTGACTTTTAAAAAGCATAGAAGTTGGCAGCCATGTATACAATTTATATTTCTTATATTTTATGTACTTTGCAATATATATTTTTTTATATTAACTTATATATATATATATATATTTATTTATTTATTCATAACAATGCACAACATATTCTAAACATTTTTTTTTTCTTTAAGAGCATCCGGGTAATTTTAAGTAAATATGATGTGCTGAGTACAATTTGTTTCAGCTATAGATTTCTGAGAATGATATAGTTAAATTTCAAGCGTTATTGCATTAATCAATAACAAAGATGTCGAATGTTTCAGAAATTAGAAGATAAGTAAACATCATTTACTTTAATAAAAATACTTTAAAATGTTTTCTAGGTTTCTCATGTACAAGAAAACCTGCTAAAATGGAATTGCAAAGAACCTGGAAAAATCCTTTGTTAGACAGGCTCTTGTCTTATCAGATACGTTATCTTAGCATCTAATCAATCTTATTCTTTTCGTCATGAGCAGGATTCAGTTATAAAATAAAATATATAGAGTTAAAAAAGACTGGTGAATTTTGGAGTTTTTAAAATTAAATAACTGAAAATTTTAAAATAAATACATTAACGCTGCATTTTACGAAAATCTGAGAGTGATAGAAGAAAATTCGGGTCAGATTTTTTTTTAATTTCGGACATTATTTATGAATTTCTGACATCCAAACACTGTTTCAATTCTCTTTCAAATTCTGAAATTGCTCTCGAAATAGCTTGCACCCATGTGTTGTTCTGTGTAATTTGTATTCAATGTATACTAATTAAAATGAAACTAATTTTTATTTTTTATTTATTTTCAGGTAAGTAAATCCTTTGACATGACCTATTCCAGCTGCAAAATGGATATATTTATGGACGTTTCGAAGTAATTCCTTTTCACAGTGCTGATTAATTTTTAATGATATTTCAGGTTATTTGTTTTGCAATTTGATTCTGTGCTTTTATGTTCAAAATTATATAATTCCGAAAAATGTAATCGAAATTCAATTAATTCTCGATTTTTACAGTGATTTGTTCGCCTAGAAATTAAATTGAAATCCGATTATTCGAATTAGTTTATTTATCTGTTTATTGAAATCAAATAAAATTCAGATTTAATTGACCGGCATTTTGGTATTTTGGTTTTTCCTTTTCTTTTCTCTCTCTCTTTTTTTTTTTTTTTTTTTTTTTCGTTTTATCTTGTAATCGAGCTCAAGTAATGCCTAAAAAAGAAAAGAAAAAAGCACGAATAACCAAGCCAATCTAACATTTAGTTGTTATACAGTTTCTTGAATAGCTCCTTCCATGCTGCCATACACGTACTTACTGCTAAGACTAGAATAGCTTAATAGAATAAATACCATGTGAATCAGGCACTGTATTATTGTGGTATTTGTTTGTTGTACAAATTGTCATTGTAGTTAAAAAAAAGTCTTCACTCTTTCTTATCGATTGCAGATAGTCAAAGCAATTTTTTAATAAGTACTCAAAATGGCTTATCATTTATTAATCTTATTAATAAATGACATAAACTTAACACCGCTGAAGAATTCAATTTTAAAATTAAATCTGTTAAGTGTTAAGTTCAATTAATTTCTAATTAAATCTATTCCCCACTGAAGTATTAAATTTTAAATGAAAGTAAATTAAAAAAATATATATTCTTTTATATCGTGTTGCGGAGATGTGAATGCTGTATTTACTGTTCTTCCTTGAAAAAATTCATAATTTTTCTTATTATATGATTTATTGCTATCTGTACTACTAAAAGAAATATGTTTGTCTCTCTCTATCTGTGTGTGTGCGTGATGGCTAGGGAAATCTGTCGTACATATAGGTATGAAAATTTCGATGAGAATAGTCCAAGGCAGATCCTAATGCACCTGAGGATCAGATTTTTCATTGTTGTTAATTAACCGAGATATTAATTAAAAACCATAATAAACTTATGGCGCTATTCCGCTGCTCGCTGCGAATTTCTAAGTTTTCCAGATATTTTTCAAAGCAGTTAAGAACGGAAGGGGGAAATGACTCTTTTTTTTTTTTTTTTTTTTTTTTTTTTTTTTTTTCACGCGTTTTTTGAAGCCCGTATCGGTTTAACTATTCAAAATACGGAAAAATAAAAGATACCAAACCACATCTACGTGCTTTAAGTTTTCTAACGACACAATTCTTTTTAAAATAGATGTATGTTATACCTTTCAAAAAAATTAATTCAGAAACTTCGGATTCTTGTTTTGTCTTTACCATTTTTCGAAACGCCCATTCATTGAACTAATCGAAAACGTAAAAACGAGAAATACCCATTTTACCAGCGTACTTTCCGTCCTTCTATGTCTATATCTATATTTATCTATATCTTATTTTAAGCTATATTTTTGTTTCTCCTTCCCCATGTTAGTCTTTTATACGCTAAATTTCCATAATCCATTATAGACAAAAAACATTTTATTTATCGTAAAATAATATAAATGTTGTTCCACGATTACGAAATAACATATATATTTTCCAGATAATGTCTGTAATTATTCTTCTTTCCTCTTATTATTTTATCCTTGAGAGCTTCAATTTTTAAAATAAAGGTTGGATATTTTTTATACATCCGTAATAATACACTTTTACATATTTAAAAAAAAAAATGTTTGCATCAATTTCATATTTTATCTCTCCTGCGTAACTAAATAAGCAAAATTATTTTGAATGTTATTTTTTTTTCCCTTAAAAGGGGGGGGGGGGGACTTTTACGACTTGATTATATCCCACTTTCATCCTATTAGTTTACCCTTGAAAGCTTCAATTATTGAAATAAATTAAATGTATCGTTTTTTAATCTTATGTATATTTGTTACCCCGTCAGTGCCCCGCACATCCCTGATCGTCTGACCCATTCGCAGACGACCACCCCAGCGGAACGTTGCACGCTCTGGGAGGTCCATCTTGGATCCCTCGGTCGCACACGACGCGCGTGTCAAAAACAAAATGGCTAGTTTCAACTTCATCTCTTCTAACTTTAATAATATCTGTGTGTTTAGTGAGATGAGTACGATTAATAAAAGACCGAGATACTACTTTTAACCAGTTCTTTTCATGTTCCCGCGACGCGCCTAGTCCCTCTTATGTAGATGTGTCTATCAGCGAAGCTCATTTGAATTCCACTTAAATTATTTTTCTTAAATTTAGCTGTTGTCATGCATAAAGGATGTAACATTTGGTAATATGATTTTGCATCTGCCTGCATATTTAAAGAGAAGGATTATTTGTCTCTCTGGTGTGGAACACGGATTCATAACTTTGTTTCACAGACCCCCCCCCTACACGAATTAATAAACTTACTTCAAATTTAAATCTACCATCAAATAGTTCTTGACCTCTCATCATCAACATTGTTTTAAACAAGATGTGATTATGATGATAACACTCTGAAGTGGAAATAATTTTAGTTACAATATCCATCTTTACGGCTGTTAGTCAGTGAACTCCCCAATCTCCCTCCCTAATGGTAAAGCTATGGTCATAGAATGCATTCGTATATTTATAATATTTCCACAGGAAAATGCCACATGAAATCTAAAATTGTGCAAAAAAATATCATTCTGAACAAATTAAAAATACATGTAATTATTCAATGTGCTCTTATGGGATTTTCCTGAAGCAAGAAGTTATATCTTTTCTACACCAGATGGCGTATTCGAATGCTTGAATTGCCAATTGAGTTGTATTTCAGTTTCTTCAATTTCTAATCAATCGAATTTAGACAAACACAGAAAGTCATTCTTATATTATATATATCTTCGCAAAGAGGTTAACTGATAAACAGTAGACTCCTGTTTATGCGGACATTCAGTTAACCGATACTCTTCAATGTATCGTTTCTTTTCCTGTAAGTGTCGGATAATCGGAAGTCTATTGCACTTTATCTGACATGTATATGATGAATATGTACTCCCTATTATCCTACGATTTCGATTTTTCGTCATACTCCTGAATGTCTGATAATTGGAAGCCTACTGCGTATATTCACATTCATTTACCGCAAATTTCTTTGTCTTCTCCCAATCTCTATTCTACTCGAATTCAACTATTTTTCAAATGTTTTATTTGAATTATTTGTATATTTGAATTCAACTATTTTTTCAAATGTTTTATTTGAATTATTTGTATATTTAGATTACTTTCTCAAAAAAAAATTCAGAAACCATTTTACCAAAATTGGAAGAAATTGATCTTATTCGTTTCTTAGTATTTCTGAATTTCTGGGAAACTGATGATTCAGCGCCGGGATTTTTCTATGCGAATTGTTTTTGCGTATAGAATATCCTCGGAACAATTTCGGCGTTTGGTCTCGATGCAAAAATTTTTTGAAAATAGTTGAGACATTTGATGGTACCGTTTTCGAAAAATTGTTCTGTTGTCTTATTCTGAATAAGCATCTTCTATTTAAATTTGATGTCGCTTTCGAATTGTCTTTGTGCAGTTTCATCTAGGGATCCGAAAATGGAATTCGGTTTTTCACTGTCTTTATGTCGTTTGTTTGTTTTGCCTGGGGAAAACAGAGCCTAGCATTTCACATTTGGCACTATACCTACTGCATAGCAATATAAAAATTGATTATATTTTGTTCGGTCTTGCTTTTCGAGTAATATACAGAATTTATCTCGGGAAAAAATATCGACAATGTTCTTGCAGATAGACGAATTCTATTTTATTTTAAAATGATGTTTGGTACACTTATTTTATTTTTTTACCCTTTTTTTTTTCGTAAACATTGTTTCCTTTGCTGCCAAATTTCTTTAAAAAATTATTTAGATCTTTACTAAATTGTTGTATTATATGCAGGATTGCCGCGCGGGTGTTCTAGCCACTGAAATCTCAGCGGCTCTCCATTTTTTGTCAGAAAAAATATATATATAAGAAAACTTTCGGACATGTTTTTCTTGGAATGGGGATTTACTATTTGGTCGCGGTTAATTGGAATGCTAGTCACTCGTTTAGATAAGTCGAACCATTTATTAAGTGACAAGTAGAACTTTAACACAATTTTTCATTAAATAAGCATATTCTTCACTACCTATGTCATTTTAGCCGCATTATTTGACCTTAGTGTTGTGAACTCTGTTAATGTCAGATGTCTTCTTCTCACAGCGATGAAGCAGTGATTATAAGAATTCTTTCAAATGGCATAGATACTTCAGAAGGTGAAGAACATGAAGATGGCTAGCGAGCTAGAAATTACAGTGTTTCAAGTAATACAGATGCTTCAGAAGTTGAAGAACAGCCGTTGAAGACTACTAGCGAGCTAGAAATTGCAGTGTTTCAAGTAATACAGGTGCTTCAAAAGTGGAAGAACATACTTTGAAAACAACGGGCTATCTGAAATCATAAGCGCGTTTTCAAGGATTGTTTTTTCATCTTTGAATCGTCTATATTACTTGAAACACTGCGTTCGGCAGTTTCCGTATAGCTCGTCGTCCTCAAGAGATATTCTTCCACTTTTGAAGCACCTGCGCTATTCGAAACAAGCATATGTCATGTTGTCTCATTGCTGTAAGTTTGACGAAGCATGTTCGAAGGCTCTGTGGCCGGTTTGTCCAGTTTGACCCAAAATTGATGTTGGTTTGATGTCCCATCTTTTTATCGATGATGTAATTGCAGGCTATCACACACATATGCTCACAAAAGCATTATAACAGCTTTCGATGACATAACGATATTCTTGACACACTTCTTTATCAAAATTGAGCTCAAGATGCAAGCTCAAGCTTTTACTGCCGTTGTTTCAGCTTAACACGCTACTGAACTAATAAGGTATTGTTTTTACACCCTTCTATTTATTTATTTGGTTATCTTGTAAACCTTAAGGGGCGGACAGACTACTTTTCTTTTGATCGGAATGTCTGTTGTAGTCATTCGATTTCTTTGCTGTTTTATGACTTCTCAAGCCTGTCTAAAAGTAAGAAGTCAGCAAGGGACGTCGTTGACAAGTTTATCTCCGTCTCTTTCTTTTTATTGGAACTCCCCTTTCTTTTGTTAATGACTACAAAACATTTGGAAAAGAAAGGCAAGGCGGAATGATTTACGAGTGCTTAAGCAAATGTTGTCTGTAAGCAGCCTAACACAGCCACCAAGTTTGTGACCAGAACGTTAACCACTCTGCTACATTTTACTAATAAATCTTCTATAGCAAGTGCCCAACATTTGTTGGTAACTTTGTATTAACCTTCCGTTAGCCACGCTTCATCTGTCAGATACCAAGCCTGCTTTTTTTATGCTTCGTTCTTCTTCCCTCTACCTTCCTAATATCGCGTTCACGTTATGATAGTTAAGTCACTTAACTTGACGTTTTTTGAAGCAGATGGCCCGGAATCAAATTTTTCGGAGCAAGTTTCTGAAACTCTCTTAACTTTGCGATACTCTCTTAACTATGAGTTGAGTGGAATTTGACCTTTTGAATTTTTTTTTTTTTTTTCTTATTTAAAATTGCTGTTGAATTTCGAGTTGAGTTCTACAAGTATTAATCAACTCTTTGGTAATTGTGAACGGGTGAAGCATAATTCCGGGTTGTGACATAACTTTCATAATGTGAACGCGATGTAACCCACACCAACCAACACAGTCTCGATATATCTCTTCGAGACGGTACTGCTCTAACTCACTGATCGGTACAGAATAGAACCATGAACCAGCATAGGTCTCCAGCTGGAAATTAGCGTTTGCATATCATAGATGGGTTTTGTTGGGGAGAGGCGCGACCAACACAAGTCTCCTAGTTTGCATATTAATATTTCGAATTCAAAACCAAAGTGATTATTTATTGCTTAATTTGTTCGATGAAGAAAGCAGAACTATTTGTGACTAAAAATAGGAAAATACGTACGTCTGCATTTTTATTATAACCTTCTCTTCTCTTGAACCAGCAAGGGTCTCCGGCTGGACATTTAGCGCTTGCATCTCATAGATGGGGTGTGACTAGTTTTGTTGGGAGAGGCGCGACGAACGCAAGTCTCCTAGTTTGCATGCATATTAATATTTCGTATCCAAAATCAAAGTGATTATTTATTGCTTAATTTGTTCGATAAAGAAAGCAGAACTATTTGTGACTAAAAATAGAAAAATATGTACGTCTGCATTTTTATTATACCCTTTCTCCTTTTCTTTTTTCTATTTTTTTTAATCTTTGTAGAATAATTATTTCCATGACCTTCCTTTCTCTCTCAGAACTGAATGCGATTCCTCGTTAGCCAGAGCCTTGCAAAATTTCAATTTCAGAGGACACAGTTATTACTTCACTGCGTTGATCATTAATTTAATGCAACTTATTCGTTTTTATATGTATATTTTTTTTCTCCAGCGAGCTTCTACGCCTAGCTATTTTAAAAATTCAATTGAAACACCATACTTTTTGAGCATATTTTCTAATGTAATTATGTTCATTCAATAAAGGAAGGAAGAAAGGAGGCGTGTTTCTCGAATAAAAAGTAATGACTGTTTCTGTTATACTTGGCTAACTTAAAGTAATTTATCTTACATTCATTACGATGTTTTGCTATTTTCATATGTAATATGAATTTGCTCTGACTTATTGTTATTGTTTTGCATATTTTAATTAGGTTTCTTTAGAATCCCGTTTACATTTCTCATTGTATCAGAATTTTAAAACACTGGTATTAATAACGTTTTCTAGTCCCTTAATTTTGTCAAGCTTTCTTAATCAATTTCTATGCGTATGTTTGAAAAAAAAATACATTCTTTGTTTGTTTTTTTTATTAAAATTTCGAAGTATTGTAATGCCGCCACTTTTTTTAATGTTCTTATTTTATTTATTTATTTATTTAAGTTGAAATTTGCTTGTAATAATTGGGTTGTGCCTGCAATCTGTGATTCCCTAAACATAACTCAATTCGTTGGAACTTTAAATACAGTCATCTTTCCTTAATTCAAATTTGGATAATTCGAAATTATGGTTAATTCCAAGATAGATTTTATTCTCTTTGAAAACTATATACAAAAAACATTAAAAATCTGATATAAATCTTATTTTCGAACCATAATGTTTTGATCAATCGAGGATCTCGAGTTGGAATGTTTGAGTAAGTGGGGGACGATTCAAGCAAGCATATTGAAATATTAATAGACGTAGATTTTTAAAATTGCTCTTAAATTTTTCACTTTCGACGGTCAACAATGGGGTTCTTTTTGCAGTACCAAATCGTTATCTGTATACAGGGAATCCTTGAATTCTTATAACAGGAAAAGGGGGTTAATGGTACACATGGGCACGCACAATATACCATGCCATAGAGCCTGGTTTGCAGTTCCCTTATTCAGTCAAAAATACAGGCTATCTCAAAAAGTCCTTGCTGTAGTCGGTGTGTGTGTGTGTGGGGGGGGGGGGGAATAAGGGATTTAATAATGCTAAATTGTACTCTTATTTTTCCTGGATAATTAAAAAAATATTCTATGTTTAGATATGGTTCGAATCATTTAATTTTGAAGAACTAGTTTTTCTGTTGTTCAATTAATATATCAAAAATCCCTGACGGCTCGACCTACAGGCCCAGGTAGATTTCGAAGACGCAGACCGTGGGGCGCCTGTTTATCGGGAATTGCGGAAGAAATGACCTTTTTGCGATGATGCTGCAGTTGGAACCGTCTACTTCGAAACCAAACTTGTTTGCAGGCGGAGCCAGCAAGGATTTTTTTTTTTTTTTTTGGCTGTAAGAGTTGGTCCTATAAAAAACATGTCAATATAAAAGTTTTAGATAATATTAAGAGGATTTACAATAAATTTAAGCGAATTTGAAATCTTGGGAATTGACGAAGTTATGATTTTTTTTCTTCTAAAACGCCCCTCCCCCCCCCCCTAGGGCAATTTTTAATTATATCAAAAATCTGTCATATATAAATTTTCGGCCCTTCTCCTAGAAGTAGTAATAACTTCAAACGGATTCGATACGTATCATAATTAAGAAATTATGGGGTTTTTTCTGTTTTCACAAAAAGCCCCCCCCCCCCATCCCCCCCCCACATTGGTTCGATTTTGCCCATTAACGAACTTGACCGAGATTTTATGCCCCTTGATTTTATGTATCAGTTTCGAAAAGATGCGGGAGTTGGAATCGCCTACTTCGAAAAATAACTTGCCGGCGGAGCCGGCAGGGATTTTTTTGTTTTTAATTTTTTTTTTTTTTTTTTTTTTTTTGCTATAACGGTTGGTTCTATAAAAAACTTGTCAATATAAAAGTTTTAGGTAATATTAAGAGGATTTATAATAAATTTAAGCGGATTTGAAATCTTGGGAATTGACGAAGTTATGAATTTTTTTTTTCTAAACCCCCCTTCCCTCCCCCCTTAAGGCAATTTTTAATTATATCAAAAATCTGTCATACATAAGTTTTTGGCCCTGTTCCTAGAAGTAATAATAACTTTAAACGGATTCGATACGTATCATAATTAAGAAATTATGGGGGTTTTTCTGTTTTCACAAAAAGCCCCCCCCCCCCATCCCCCCCCCTTGGTTCGATTTTGCCCATTAACGAACTTGACCGAGATTTTATGCCCCTTGATTTTATGTATCAGTTTCGAAAAGATGCGGGAGTTGGAACCGCCTACTTCGAAGAATAACTTGTTTGCAGGCGGAGCCGGCAGGGATTTTTTTGTTTTTAATTTTTTTTTTTGCTATAACGGTTGGTCCTATAAAAAAACTTGTCAATATAAAAGTTTTAGATAGTATTAAGAGGATTAATAATAAATTTACGCGGATTTGATATATTGTGAATTGACGAAGCTATGATTTTTTTTCTTCTAAAACCCCCCTTTTTTCTCCCCCTTGGGGCCATTTTTAATTATATCAAAAATCTGTCATACATAAATTTTCGGCCCTTTTCCTAGAAGTAATAATAACTTTAAACGGATTCGATACGTATAATAATAAAGAAATTATGAGGGTTTTTCTGTTTTCACAAAAAGCCCCCCCATTTCCCCCCCCCTGGTTCGATTTTGCCCATTAACGAACTTGACCGAGATTTTATGACCCTTGATTTTTTGTATCAGTTTGGAAGAGATTTATGCAGAATTTTTCCAGTTATCGTGGTCAGAAAAAAGTGACATAGATAGATAGATAGATAAACTTTTGAACTGGGGGTGGTTTTGGGTTCTGGGAGTCATGATCGGCGTAGATCTGCAAAAATTTTTCAAAATTTCCAACTTAGGTGAGAATGTAATAGGTAGTATTTCTTACGAAATCTACCTAAAAATGATTTCTCATTTCTATTTAATAATCTACAGTTAAGCTTTATTGTAACTGATTTTTACGCTATGTTCTGTAACTCTAGTCGTAAACTTATAGATTTAAGTACAACACAAAATTAGGTTAAATATGGAAATCCGAGATATCAACTTACCCCTAATTTTCTTCAAGAAGCCCCCACCCCTTTCTGTTTAATTGTGTATTCAGCCGAGTCCTTTAATTTTTTTTCCTTTTTATGTTAAGCTATGGGCATTTGAATATTTTCAGCCGAATGCAATAACTCGGCTTTTTATTTTTTATTTTCCATTTTCTTTTGCATGCATTTTAAGGTTTTTTTCTACTAAGTGTTTCTTTACTCTTAACCCCGAATTAATGATTTTTTTTAAATTTCTATTTTCGAATCTTGATTAATTTTCACTAGTTAAAACGGTCTATTTCTATTGGTAGATAATCTTTTAAATAATAAATAATATCGTTATTTATTTGTTAAAGAACAAAGAAATCGATCGCGCATTTAAGCAGCACATCCTACTTGTAGGATGTGTTGATTTAAGCCCTTCGCGACGAGAGTAGCTTATCCAATCCAATATTTTATTTTTGAGCAACACTGTTTCTGAATAGTAATTTCTGAATCTTTGCCTTATTTAATCACAGAATTTCTGCGACTAAATAAAGCGAAAAACACTATTGTTTGTACGCACATAGCACGTATACGTGACGCTTGTCGCAATACACGCAAATAAAAATGTGTTATATTAAATCGAATATACATCTGCATTTTTCACAATATGAAATAAGTCACTGTATTACAGTTGTATAAATTTGTCACGTCACAGAGTTCATAAATTTAACAGGAGATGCGTGATAGTTTTATTCATTATTTTCCCAGCTTGCTATCTATAAATGTTATGCAGTTAGTTGGCAAGGTAGCTGTGTGTGTGCGGACTCTATTTTTAGCGTATCTCGTTTCTATTTCTCGCAGTATACCATCCCCATTTAGAATTTTATTTTATCCGCTCCATTTGCCCGGGGCCGCTTTTTCTCCGTCTTAATTGTTTCGCGAAACAGTTCAAAGACTTTTCTGCCTGTGTCTAGAATAGAAGAATCAAGAAGACTTGTTTCAGACCGAGAAGAATTTCAGAGAGTGTATTTAAGTTGCACTTTTTAAATCTTATTCTTAAAGTTTATAGCGCAATTTTTTTTTTTTCCCCCAATAGAATGCTGCTGTTTGTTGATCACGGTTGTATCATCCATGATTTAAATGACAGTTTTATAAATTTTAATTAAATCATGGGCACAACTTAATTATATTTCATTTATAAATAATGGTTTTTATGTTGAGAAAAGTCAACTGTAATAAATTTATAACAAACTACAGTCTATTTCGCCTGCTTCGCTGGTCGGTTTTTCCAAACGAACTTGAATCAAACGAAATATACTGATGAATTTGATATTTTGTTTTAACGTAGAATGAACCTTTACCTTGAATTCTTTTACTACCTGATTTTTTATACTTTTTTGGGGGGGGGAGGGGGGTACACTTGACATTCAAAAGATATAGAATAAACGAAAAATATTTTTCAATTTGTAAAAGCGTAGTTTTATTTATTCCAAGAAGATTGTCAGATTAGTACCAAGCACACTTAAATAAATAAGAATCAGATACCTTTTTAAAGTTTATATTTTTGATTTTTAATAAATAAGAATTAAAAAAACAAAACTTGTGTCTTACGCTTGATTCCCACTAATATTTTGTAAAGCAAAATACGATAGTTAACATAATGGTGCGGTCGAAGAAATAGTATCATTTAATACGTCTAACTACTTTTAACACTGAACAAGGCTTGTTTAGTGTAAATATATGGCACATATGTAGCAGTTACTGGTGTGTATCAGATATGATACACACTTTTTTACCATACAGTTAAGGCGTTAAATTTCTGTCTTAAAAAATGCATAGTTAGTTTTCATATTTGATCGATTCATTTTAATAGTATAGGTAGTGTTGAAATTCGTATTTTTGACTTCAATTAGTTTTTCTTTAATCTTTTTTCCTCTCTCACAACTTGGGACTTAGATTTGTTTTGTTGTTGTTCTCCTCTTTGATTTCTTTTCTTTTATATCTTGGAATTTTGTGAATGGTTACTCTCACTTACAATGAGTACTTTTCTTCCTTTTCGACGATTTTTGTATTAAAAAAAAAGGAATAATCAATTATAATAGGGATTTTAGTACCATCATATATATTTATCTTCAACTACCATCGTTATTTTATCAAAAGGTACCATCTTCCACTATTGCTGAGAGATAGTATAGAATATATCGATAATCATAGATCAAATAATCTAGCAATATTGCATTTATTTTACCTACGATATTTTTTATCTAATCGTTTACTTTTAGAAGTTTTTGTTCAATCAACTCGAAAATTAAATTTCTGTTTTAAAAATAAGTAGCCATTTTTCATATTTGATCTGTTCGTTTCAACAGTATAAGTGTTAAAGTTCGCACTTGCGACTGGAGTTAAACTTTTCCCACAGTTTGTGATTTAATATTGATTTTTTTCCCCTTTCGATTTCTTTTATGTCCGGCAATTTTGTAAATGGCAACTCTCTTTGAGTCACTTAACTTCCTCTTCGACGATTTTTTTCCTCAAAAAAAAAAAAAAAAAAAAAAAAAAAAAAAAAAAGGTTAAGAAATGAACAAGTACATCAGGGACTTGTAGCACCATTATAATTTTTTTCGCTCTCGACTATCCCCCTCCGCCCCCCGTATAATTGAACTCTGGAAGAAGAAAAAAGAATGCCCGTGAACTTTATCGCCGTTTCGGAATGACTTGATGAATGAAATGAATGACTCACCAGACGTAAATATGATAACAAGGTTTACTCAAGCTAAGAGGAAATTTAATTTGCAACAGCTGATTGTATTTCAGTTTACTCTTGCTGTCGTAATGGTTTTTAGACTGATACTTTGTTCTACGCTCTACTAGTCATTCATGAATAGTAAATTTTTTATTATTTTAATATATGTTTCTTTGGAATAATTTTGTATAGCTTATTTGCTGTTTATTTGAAATATGCTGAATATTTTTTTTTATTGTGAATCACACAACATTTTTTTCCCTTTTTTTTTGGCGATTTAGAATTGTTTTTTAAGCACTTATTTCTCTTAAATATCGTCGGACGTTTTGCGCTTATCTAGAACAAACAAAAGAAGAATTTGGCAAAGCATAATTACCACACATTTTCCAATGTTACTCAAACGTTCTGTTCTATACACTGCAAAAAATAATTGTTGATTTTACAGTATAAAACTGGCAGCTGGGGTGCCAGTTTTATACTGTAAAATCAACAATTATTTTTCTGCAGTGCACCATACATTTTAGGTTCAAAATTAGTGGAGTGTTATCAAAATATTTTTATACAGACTCAATTTCTTTTCGAGATGTACGAATGTAATAAAAAACAAAAACAAAACATTGTTCTTATGGGAAAAAAATAAAAAGTTTTATTTAGCGGAAATATTGGTTATGATTTATTTATGTGCAAAGTTTCAGTTGGATTGTTTCAGCCATTTTGACTCTGCTGATTATATGAAAAATAAAAATAAATGTCACTTTATTATATTTTGCATGAAACTGCAGGCCACGCAACAAGCGAATACTGAGAATTGTTGTCATAACAGCTGTTTCACAGTTCATATGACTCATTTGCCTTTAAGCTGGTATGTATAGGTACTTACACGTGTTGTCCCTTTAGGTTGTCTAGTTTTCACATCTGCCAGAAGTTAAATTATCATTTGGTTGCCATTTGACATTTGTTCCTTACATATTGCTGCCCGGATTTATTATGGCACGGAGTACATCGTATATGATTACGCCGGCAGCTTTTTAATGAAGTTCGTTATTTGCCGTTGTGTAAATTATTTGCATAATATTATTTTAATCGTTAAACATGAGAGATGATAGAACGAAAAGTTATTAATCTTAATTATGCTGATTAGTTTATAATTATCTTCATGATATCATATATTATTATCATTCATCTGAACTAGCTACAGATTTCGCTTTCTAAGATGCTCAAAAATATATTAAACATTTCTTATTACTGATCGCGATATCTTGCATCAATTATTATTAATACGACTAGTGATGCAACGAATAATGGTTTGGCCGAATAACCGAATACCGATTAATCGGCCAAGTTATAGCCGAATATTCGGCTTATTCGGCCGCCGAATAATGAACTAATTTTTGTTTAAAAACAAAATATAGTATGCACTATATGCACAATTCTTGTATATTTCACAATTAAAATGTATTATTTTCTTTTTAAAAATTATTTATATGCAAATTTTTAATTTTTTAAAGCATTATTTTATTCTGAAAAAAATATTCGGCTATGTTCGGCCTAAATATTGCCTTAGTAATATAATTCGACCCCCCCAAAAAATTCTTAGCAAAAGTTCCTCATTGGGTACTGTCTAGTTACATTTTAATAGATATTATGTATATATGTTGTTACATTTTAAAATAATGACAAAATTTTAAAGATACTAGAAAACATAAATTTCAACTTTCTGATGAAAAAATAAAAAAATAAAATAAGAAATCTTACTATCTTAAGAAAAAAAAACTGATAGAAAAGAATATCCTCTAAAATGGTGAAAAGAAATCAGTATAGACTTTATAAAGCTCACAATTATCAAAAAAGTTATGTATTTATTTATTTTATTTATTTATTTATTTATTTGCTATGTCAGTAGCAATTAAGAAGTGTATAATTAAAGTTTTCAGATTCAAAGGATGGAAATATCTGTAACATAAAGCAAAATAGATATAAATATCAAAATAATGAATATGTAATATCTTAGGTACTGTAATGTTACATTTTAATAGATATGTATGTTTTTGCTGTTACATTTTAAAAGTACTAGACAACATAAATTTCAATGCACATAAAGGGCAAGAACAAAAATTGAGGTAAAACAATTGTTACACATTTTAATCATTTGCCATTAGTATGTTCAAGATTAACTGATATACAAATTAATGAGTTGAAAATTCCTAGGAAGAAATTAGTTCAAAGTGTGGCAACACACTGGAATAGTTCCTATTATATGCTAGAGAGATTACTGGAACAAAAAAATGCACTTTCTCTACATACAACTAAATTTGTAGAAATAAATAATCTGACAACAAACCGGTGGACTATTTTAGAAAAATTGCTCAATCTATTAAAACCATTTGAAGTAATAAGAAAACAAATTGCCTCATCAAGATCATTAATTTCTGAAGTTATCCCTATCCCGATAGTTATAACAGTAAAATTATATTTATCTAAATCTGAAGATTTTTTTTGCTATAGGCACCATGAAAGACACCGTTCTACAAAATTTGGAGAAGCATTTTGGATCGATTCAAGACAAGGAACACTATTCCATTGCAACTGTTTTGGACCCCAGATTTAAAGTGTTATTTTTCAACAAAGATGAAGCAAAGGATGTAGATGTAAAGTCTAAATTAATTGCTATAGTAAGACTAAGAAAGGCTAGTATAAAACCAGTAACAGAATCTGAACAAAATATTTCCAACATAACCATTCCAGTTTCTCAAACTCAAATTTTAAATTCTTTGTGGGCATGCTTTAATAAAATTGCAAGCCAGTCACAGAGTGAAGCTTCTATAGAAAATTCCCCTCAATGTGAAGAAGTAAAAGTAATTAGTAATTTTCTTTCCCAGTCACTACTAGAAAGACAACAGTGTCCTTTGGAGTGGTGGGCGAAAAATTCAGAAAATTTTCCAAACCTTTCATTAATTAGCCAAAAAATACCTTTCTTCACGAGGAAGTACCATATATAGTGAGCGATTATTTTCAGAATAAGGTATCATTTATGAAAAAAAAAAAAAGAAATAGACTATAACCTGAAAATACTGAATTATTATTATTTCTGCATTGTAATCTACATTTATTAAAAACATTTTAACTTTGTTTTTTAAGGTAAATATAAATTTAAACATTACAATGATGTTCTTGAAAATATTATCTAAAACATACATATATAATAATTAAAAGAATTTAGTATATTTACATTCCTTTCATTATTTAATATTAGTAACACACTTTAAAAAAATCACTTAAATTATATTTAACTTTTAAGTGTATTATGTGTCCCCCCCCAAAAAAAAAAAAAAAAAAAAAAACCTAAGTATTGCAGCATATACAGTTTAAATATCTATGTTATACATGCAATACATCTATATCTAATCTATTGTATATGTTTATGTTCTTTATGGGTATAATTAAAATATCATTGAAACCATTTTTTTTAAATGTAACAATGGATAAATATTAAACTTCCCATTATGCTTTAAAATTTTAGAATTTGCTTGTATGGCTCTGTTAGGACAATTTTGAATAGATTAATTTTAAATTTAACAGATTACCTTAGCTTATTACTAATACTATTTGTACTTATTGATACAGCATAAAAGTTTTAACATGATTCCTAAATTACCCTCTTATACAAAAATGAGTAGGTAAAACCCATTCAGGGTATGAAAATTAAGGGTGGGAAAAGTGTTAGTTAATTTCAAATAAAATTTTTATTATACATGATGAATATAAAGTGTCAAATTAAAAAGTTTTACTGGGCAAATATAAACACATTTCTTACATTTACATTTTTCCACACATTTACATTACATTTCATCCATTATTCGGCCAAGGCCGAATAATGGATGAAATGTAATGTAAATGTGTCCATTATACATTACCCAACTTGTTTGGCACAAAAATATAAACACGGCACAAAATACAAAATTATTCGGCCTTGGCCGAATAATGGACTTGATATTCGGCCGAAGCCGAATATTCGGCATATAGGCCGAATGGGCCGAATATTCGGCTTCGGCCGAATAATCGTTGCATCTCTAAATACGACAATCACTTGATGAAATATTTCGAAAGTATGAGAACAACAGTACATGTTTACATTTTTGCGAAACTAAAACAAAAAAGATAATATGAATAAATGTATTGCAAACAAACGTAATGTTTACAATATAGATTGAGTAGATGCATCTTTTTTTTTTTTTCTATTTATTTTATAAATTACTTCATTTACTGCTTAATATGGGGCTTTTTAGCTTTACTACTACTTAATAAGATGTGGTTGTGAGATTTGTTTGAAAAAAAAAAGTACTGAGGCTAATTTCCATAGAAGTAATTACATACCTGTTATCGCACTTATTAATATTGTAAGAATATTTTTTTTAGGTATTAATAGCCAAATACTATGTATTTGCCGCGCAGTTACTTTTTCTATATCTTTGTTATACACAATACTTGACTCTTGATAATGTACCATATCTTTCACAGTTGAAAAGTTGTTGATTATGATACCGTTAACTTTGAGAATATTTTCATCTACAATAATGCTTTTTTCTAAATATTCACAAAGTGTTTCGGCAAAGTGATGTATAGATGTAAAAAAAAAAAAAATTCCTTTTAACCAGCTAGTATATATTATAAAATCCAAATGGACGTCCATCAGAAGCGCTAATCTCAAAATTAACACAAATGTCGTGACATGCGTTATCGTCTTCGTTCTGTGGCATACATTTTCACTTCTTAATATCGCATAATTCCAGTTTTTACTCCATCGAATAAAACAAAAATGTACTTTCAAATAAAGTGTGTACTCAAAATTGTATTAACTTAATTTACCGACTTTTAATGATTTTTTTTTATTAATTTACGAGCATGTTTTATTATAATTATTATTTTAATTAAATTCTATTGACGTGAAGTAACAATAAACATATTTTCTACAATAATATAAAAGACCATTTGCAGGACAGGGTTACCACAACTGTAATTTATCGCCCATTTTTGGTGAGGGCGCCCTCTTCTGGTTATATCATAATTGGCACATTTTCTTATCTTTTACATTACATTATAGCTTCAATTTTGAATAGCTTTCATTTTCCATAGCTTGTGACTTGCATAGTTGACCTACCTTATCCAACCAGACCTCCGCCAAGTTCTTTGATCTATGCTTTTGCCTGAACTAATTCGAACTACCTGTTGCATCCAGGAACCGGAGTTTCCGGTATACCGTAATCTGCTTATGTAATGCATCTGTAATCTTTGTAGTGCACACACAATAATGTTCCTTTCTATGTGACATATTCATTATTCTGCAGACCACGAAACCACGGGACATTCTAGTGAAAAGTTCACCAGTGATATATCGACCAAGGGTGGTCGCGATAACCTTCTACGTTTTCAGAATGTTCAATTTTGAACTTTCGAACACTTTCTTGTTTTTTTCACTTTTCACTTGCGTGCATTTGTTATCTGGAGAATTTGTCGAAATACGAGATGGGAAAGAAAAATAGGTTTTGATTATTGTTTCCTTGTAAAAAGTTCAGCTATCGGAGCTATTAGAAAGAAGACGAAACAAGTTTAGAGATATAAAATTATTTGAGATTCTTTTTTTTTCTTTTTCGTTTGTTTTATGGAAACGTCCCATCTTATTTTCTAAAGATCCGGTATTACTTAAAACAGGTGTACACAACCTGTGGCTTGCGAGACACAGAGCTATTTCAGAATAGAATAATTTCGCCCTGACAGAAATCTGACGTAATTAATCTATTCTAAATAGAAGCGCTAAATGGCGCGCGACGCAGAATTATACTGTTAAAAAATTGTGGTAACAAAACGACTTTCAGCCAAAAAGGTTGGATAGCTCGAGCTTAAAACGTACCATTTTTTTAAAATTCAGAATCCGCCATAAAAGTTAAGGATACAAAGTCAATTTATTCACGTCCGTACTGTTATGTTTGTAATCTTGATTTTGAAGCGATGAGTAAATATAGCGATATATCAGCATATTTAATTATTAGGGGGAAAATAACTTATATTGTTACAGATCGTTAATCAATCTTGTTATCTACCCTATATATATAAAATCCTAATGAAACGAATTTGTGAAACGATTTTATGAAACGAATTTATGAAACGATTTTATGAAACGACTGATTATGTTTCAGGGCTATTTTTAATAAAATATTAAATGCTTGATGGTGAAATTAATACCAATTGTCCATAAAAATCCGCGGATGTCAAAATTGGTAATAGAATTTTGAAATTGGAATTAGTTTTCGAGATATTAATTTTTTTCTAATTTTAATGACATTTCTGTAATGATGGCAACTAATTACTCAGTTTTTTTGTGACAAAAAAGGGAAAAAAATGAAAAGGATCCCGATAGGGATTATTGATTTCTTTTTATTCGTCATTTTCAAATTGAAATTGAATTTATCTTTTATTTCAATCGATAATGAAGACAAGATAGTGATTAAATTATGTTTTTCAGAAAAATTTGAAAAAAAAAAATCACATTTCTATCGTCAGGATTCAATTGTCTGTCATCATTTAATTTAATTTATAAACTGAAAATATTTTGAATAAATTTGTCCAAATGACGTCATTTATGTAAACGCAAAAGAAAGGGGGGATGGGAGGAATCAATAGTAATTATTATTTATTGATAAATTGAAATTCGGCAACAAGTTTTCTAACAATTTATTCACTTTTTGATATACACAAGCAATTATTTCGATATTTATACAATTTATTTAATATAAAGAAGCCATTTATCTAAAAGAGGTAAATTGAAAGACAATTATAAATAAATTGTATATATACATACAAATCTACCCTATATATATAAAATCCTAATGAAACGAATTTGTGAAACGATTTTATGAAACGAATTTATGAAACGATTTTATGAAACGACTGATTAAACGACTGATTATGTTTCAGGGCTATTTTAAATAAAATATTAAATGCTTGATGGGGAAATTAATACCAATTGTCCATAAAAATCCGCGGATGTCAAAATTGGTAATAGAATTTTGAAATTGGAATTAGTTTTCGAGATATTAATTTTTTTCTAATTTTAATGACATTTCTGTAATGATGGCAACTAATTACTCAGTTTTTTTGTGACAAAAAAGGGAAAAAAATGAAAAGGATCCCGATAGGGATTATTTATTTCTTTTTATTCGTCATTTTCAAATTGAAATTGAATTTATCTTTTATTTCAATCGATAATGAAGACAAGATAGTGATTAAATTATGTTCTTCAGAAAAATTTGAAAAAAAAAATCACATTTCTATCGTCAAGATTCAATTGTCTGTCATCATTTAATTTAATTTATAAACTGAAAATATTTTGAATAAATTTGTCCAAATGACGTCATTTATGTAAACGCAAAAGAAAAGGGGGGGGGGAGGAATCAATAGTAATTATTATTTATTGATAAATTGAAATTCGGCAACAAGTTTTCTAACAATCTATTCACTTTTTGATATACACAAGCAATTATTTCGATATTTATACAATTTATTTAATATAAAGAAGCCATTTATCTAAAAGAGGTAAATTGAAAGACAATTATAAATAAATTGTATATATACATACAAATACATGTATAAACAAACATAAAAGTTCGGTGCTTTTCCAGTATATGGGGCCTTGACGAAACAGAGAAAATAGCTTTGGCGGAAAAGGAAATTTGGCAACATACTTTCTGTCAACCTATTCACTTTGTCACTTCATATACAGAAGCATTTTTTCAATATTTATACAATTTGTTTAGCGTAAAATGTCATTTATCCTATTTTATATATAATCAGAAGTAATTTGTATAGAAAGAACAATAATAATATACGTATAATTACAATACGCATATAAACAAAAAAATCGTCGAATTTGTTTCCAAGGCTGTTTATGTCATTTGGCACCAAATCTCACTTTCTGATGTCCGAATTGCGCCAAGCTTTTTAAAAAAGCGTCATGACCCCTATAATAGAAAAGCACCAAAAGTTCATTGGGTTTGTTTTCATAACTTTTGGCAACAAATCTATGTATATTAACGAATCTATCCCTTTTTGAAGCTCGAATTACGCCAAACCTAAAAGCAAAGGATCCTATACTGGAAAAGTACCCGATTTTCTTATGGACAATATTCAAGTGACATAACAAGGTTTAAAATTATCACGGACAGCAAATTTGTTTAAATATCTCATCAATTGATGCCGAATAAATGCAGGCATGCATGCACAAAATATTTAATTAATTTTGTATGATAAATAATTATTAGAAAATTCGTATATACATATTAATTAAAGTAAATAATTTACATATTTAAAATAACATGACAATATGCATGATGGTGCACTGAAATAGAGAAAAAATTAAAACCTGTTATTGAAAATGTCTGTAACATATTACTTTTCAATACCGTAGTTCTTAATGTTATTCACAAGCAGATGGAATTTTTCTCATCCTTAAACGCAAAGGAAGAATAGAATACAGATCGTTGTTATAAAAGTCCGAAAGGTAGCCACAATTTAAACCTAACCATTTTATACAAGCTGGTTTTCAAGGTGTAATTGATTTTACTTATCAATCCCGAAAACAGTCGTCAGTTGTCGCAACAGCTGTGTATGAAGCCATGATAATCAGAAAATGCCCCATTAAAGCGTTAAAAGCATGTCAACCCAATTACAGATTTACCAATATTTTTAAAACAAAGCACGCTGTCATGTTTTTAGAGTCCTCGAAGTCTGAGCGGGGGTTGGCGAGAGTAGCTCGCAGGGGGTAGGCCCCCTAGTTTACATATAATATTATTAATATTTTACTTGACATTATAAAAAAGCGAATTGACTTTGGCCCTGTCCTTTTTTTTTCTTTGGAGGAGGGGGGCTTTGCATATAGTCATAGAAAGGCTTTACTGTATTAAAAGAAAACAGTATTGATTCGAGTATATTAGATTTTTGAAGCTTCGTGTTAAGTTGAAAATACGGTAGTTTAAAAACATTTTTAAAGAGAAAATGCTAAAAACTTTTAAAGCTGTTCTAATATAAATTTTACAGGACCTTTAAAGTAACCATGACTATCTCTACCTATTATTTGTTTTTTTTTTTTTAAGTATAATGAATAGAATTATTAAATCAATGTTTATTACCAAAACATTAATATAGCATCTATCGAATAACATCCACTGTAATTAACCGCATTTAAATACGTAACAGAAACCCTTGATTCAAATATCGTTTTCCGGTACTAGTTTTCAAAAATTGCTAGATTCGTTCAAAATTTTCGTTTATTTTATGTATTTTTTTATGAGATAAGTTTCAAATTTTTTTTTTTTTTTTTTATGTAGTTTTTGCATATTTATTTATTTATTTATCGATCTAACGTTATATCTTCTTTTATATAAGTTTTGAAAAAATCCATTGTACACTGATATTTGTTTCAGAAAATATTTCAGTGTTTCATTAACATAAATAAAAATTATTCCTATATATCCAAGTATATCTTGATCTCCTCTTATTTCTTTATTTTATGAAGTAATTTTCAAAATAGTGTTTATTTATGTAATTTTGAGTATTTATTTATTTATCTAACATAGTATTTTCTTTTACATAATTATTCCTCTGGATTTTCAAAACACTAATGCGATAATTTAAAATTTGTTATAATCAGTGTTTCATCTAGTTGAACAAAAATTATTCTACGCCCAACTCGATTACCCAACTTTCCTTGTTTTATGAATTAGTAATTTCAAAATAATTTATGCATGAATTTGTCGTGTATTTATTTTTTATTTTGTATAATAATTTTGTATAATAAATGCTCTACGTTTAAAAAAAAAATCGACGCAGACATTTTTCTTTTTAGAAAATGTTTGTATTTCATTAAATTCAAAACAAGCGCCATCTGTCCGTCATATTCTCAATTTACAACTTTACCTCTGAAAGTGTGAAAGCTGAACAAAGGTCCCTGAGGACACGAGTGGGAGAGAGGAGAGACCATCTTGAAAGCGCAAAAGTTTGACGAAGTTCACATGCTACCTCAAAAAAAAAAACGTCTGGGGCGTGTCTGGGAGTAAGATATTGTTTTTGGTGGAAACGTCGCGCCGCTACGTCTCTGGTTTCGGTCTTGAACTTTGTTTAGGGGTCGCAAGTCAGAGTTGTGTGACAGCTTTTGTTTGAAAAAGTTATATTGTTGACAGCACAGCTCATGTGGGTTTTTGTTTGAATTTATCATGTTTACTTTCTAATGAAAAGGTGTTTTTATTCATGTAAATCGTTTGTTCAATGATTTAATTATTTTTCCAATACTTGCGTTTTTTTCCTCTGTGAATTAACATTTGAATGGTTGGTTACTTCATTGCTTGACACAAATTACTTCTTTATACTTTGTTAATACCATATTAATTAATTCCACAATGAAACGAAAACCAAATTACTGCCTAATTAGCAGATATTTTCTTTACGCACCAGTGTGGGTCACATACTAATAAATAATTTTAACGCTTTCCGACATAATAGAAAAGTGTTTATGAATTCGGTTTGTCTGTCTGTCTGTGCTCCAAAGGTCCGTTCATATCACATTCAGGGAAGGCTGGTCTTTTGTCGGCCTCTTCGATATCTTTTGTCGCGCTGCTAGAGAGGAGTGTTCCTATGAACATCTCTGACATGTTTATCAACACTCCTAGGAAGATTTTTTTTTTTTTTTTAGTGTGTGTGTGTGCGCGCGCGCGTGCTTTGAAGAACAATAAAAAAAAGTTCACAGTTGACCACGAGCATTTGAGGGGTAAAAAGTCCAGAGAAATACTTTGACATCTCGTTGCAGAATTTGAAAATGTGGTCTGAACGGAGCCCAACTCTCGTAAATATACTTGGATTGCCATAAACTTTTTATATGTCATTGACGTTTATTGTAGGATGCTCATTGAAAATTAAGTGTGTAGCATTTATAGATCGTTTGCTGGGACACACAAAATATACCAGCTACATTATGGTCTATAGGGGAAAATAGTCTCCGATCCTATTTAATGATGTTGAGATATTTCAAAAACACATACATAATTACGTCTGGATAAAATTAAATAATAATTAAAATATAAAATACGGACATTTAATGTTAAAAATACATAAATAACAATTAAAATACAAATGCATAGACGTTTTATGTTTTGTAATTGTGAATGCAATACTGATGAGCTGTGCAGAAAGTACATGAAACGTCTATGCATTTATATTTTAATTGTTATTTATGTATGTTTTAACATAAAATGTCTGTAATTTTATATTTTAATTAATGATGTTGAGATACTCCGAGCATAAGGAAATTGATATGCCTAACTGAGGTGGACTAAAGCATGCTTTCTTAGGAGTATAGAATACGTAGCATTTCTAGTTCGTTTACAGGGACGCACGAAAATATTCCATTATAGTATGATATATGGGGAAAAATCGTTTTCTATGCATTTTATTGATGTTATGATGAGACATAATGAAATTAAAAAGGGTCACTGAGTTTTGCTGCAATATGTTTTCTATTAAGAAGTGCATTTACAGGGGCCCACAAAGGAATTCGGTTACATGACGGACTAGGATCGATATCGTTGTATGAAATTTCTTAATAATATCATGTTAGTGTTTTATAATCTGATGCATGATTTTTCGTTTTTTGTTTAAGTTACTTAATATTTTTCTTACTTATATGTTTACATATACGCATACATTTTGCATACAACGATTTTCAATAGCTACAACCATACAATAGATATAATCATATAATACTCCCCCTTTTTTTTTACGAATGGAAATAATAGTGGCTAACGAGGATTCTTCCATAATCCTGATTCAACTAAAACTTAATAAATCCACCAGGTTTAGTCAATTAGTAGTGTTTCATTTTTGTGTGAGAAGATAAATATCATGCAGATGAAAATCAGTAACAGATTCCTCTGCAATGAGCTGACACTCTGTTTTTTCCGTGATCGAGGTGATTTTACCATAATTTTTAATTATTCGATTTTGAAATTAGTCAATTGAACGCTCAGATTGCATGTTTGCAATTGTTAATATAAGACACTTAAAAGTAAAATTATTTGAGAAAGTATTTTATTTACTAAGTTTTAAGTTTTTTTTTTTTTTTTTTTTTCTGGTGTAACTTATTAAATATATGTGTACTATAAGAGGCTCTACTAAATTCCCTCCAAAGTGTATTTAACTTTCTCTTCCTGTTTTTAAAAGCTCTTGCTTCTGTCTCCGATTAGATTGAATCTCATACCCAAACAACCATAAGACTGTTAATTATATAAACTCATAGCCACTCGCACCATATTAGGAAGTGGAATCCAGTTCTCTAAGTATTTGTCTAACGATATAATGGGTAAACGCAATCTATTTATTTTTTTCTGACTCTTTTTGCTACTTCTAGGGACATGTCTTGCGTGATCATTCTTCTAACTGACACACAGTGGGGCAAAATCCCGAAAAGCTGGCCAAAATATGAAAATGTTTTTCAAATTGGACGAAACTTCGTACACAGGTGTTTTTTAGGATGCTGATTACGATTCCGTAGTTAAAATTTAAAAAATCAAAATGGGAAATCCAATATGGCGAAATAAAAATTTAAATGTTTTGAAAGCTATTCAATTTGTATGAAATTTCGGATACAGGTGCTTTGAAGAATGCTAATTACGATTCAAAAGTTAAAATTAAAAGCAAAAATGGCGAATTAGTGTAGATACCGAAAGCATGCAGTAGAAAATTGTTAATAACATTTTTAAATTGTTTCAAGAATAATTTTCTCATTTAAAAATCTCTTCTTATGTAGAAATAGTATTCATTTTAAACATTCCCTCATGACAACATTTCGTGATTTTCATATCCCTGAAAATCGGTTTAAATTGGGAACTTTTTTAATTATACCCAACCACTGGCAGAAATCTGACAAAACTCAAATTGTTATTCTTTTTAAATATCATTGTACAACTGCGGCAGAAAGACATAAACACTTTTTTTCGGTCATTCTGGAAAATAATGTCAAATAAAAAGCGAGGACAGATAAGGGATAGCCCACGGTTTCTATATATTAATAATATCAACCATGCAAACGCTTAAGAATCACACAGAATATTTGTCTTTATATTCTTATCAATAACAACTCATTCCCGTTTCAAACTGATTTTCAAAGGGTTGTAAAACATTTTAAGAAACTTAGACTACAACCTTCTTGTTCAAATAGCAATTTTTTTTTTAATTTTCAATTTGTAAATAAGTAAAATTCTTACTTTGAGCTCGAGCTCTACAAAGAGAAAAAAAGAGAACTGTATCACACTTTAATTAAACCCTCTTTTTTTTTTTTTTTTTTACAAAACTCTTGTTTAGAATATAACTATACACGTCAATAAAACAAAAACGCTGCCATTTTCGAAAAAATAACTTTGCACAAAGAACTGCTGCCACTCAACTTTGTAAGAAGACCACAGCAACTCTGACAATAAAATTATCTTCTAACACAAGCACTACTCTTTTACAATTTCAGAATTTTTGAAGCGACTAATAACTAGTCGTTGGGGGCCACCGTAATACTTATCCATCATGGATATGCATAGTATAAAATATAAAAATAAAACATGTGTAAACTACTTATATAATGTATTGGAATTCGAATACAATTGTGGCTTGATGACGTCATAAACTTTAAATGCTCTATTACTGAACTGCGTAAACGAAACATCCTCATACCTCTAAAAATGATAATCATATTAACTAAGAGTTTACTGCGTCGGATTAAGTGTCTCATTTCCAATTGAAATACATCTTTGAGTTGAAATTTGGATGAAATACAGGGTCATGAAAAATCGAAGAGTGTGTAAAATAGAATTACAAATATCTCGGCAACTAATAATCCGATAGACTTCATTCTTTATGCAAAATTTATGTTTTTTGATTGTCTTTTATATTCACTCCTTAAAATAAACAATTTCGAAAAAAATTATGTACCTTTTGTCAGAACGAACATTTCAAGAGTCCGAAAAAAATAGTTCCGGATAATCGAGGTTACTGAAATTCAAAGTGCTTCTTCCCATTATTACATGCTAAGTACATACCGAATTACAAGCCTCTATCTCAATTTGTTCGGGATATAGAGCGTTTACAGGCACACAGACACACAGACGGACGGCAATTTTTTTTTTCTAAAAATGTGTTTTTCGGAATCTCCAGTGTCTGAAACGTGTAAATCCGTCAAAAAAAAATTTTTTTTTTCGATTTTTAAAACGATTACAAGACTTACCCTATACTACGTAATGACGGTAAGTAAAAGTGATATTTCTACTTGTTGTTGCAAAAACCAGCACGAAACGTAAAATAGCAGTTTTTAGCAGCTGTTTTTTTATAATTTATTAGATAATAGTTCAGGCTATTATCTCCTTAAATTTCGTTGCGGAACACCGTGGAACTTTTATACTTTTTGATGTTTGAAAGCACAAAAATAATATATTTATTTTTAAAAAAAATATCAAAAATAATCATAAAATTATTATTTTTCATATGCTTAGAACAATATTTGTAACACATCCAAATAATGTACACATTACTATCGTGTGAATCCATTTTAAATCATTAAAATCGGATGATATGGAAATATGTAGCACGTGTTTAAAGAAAGCGTTGTTTTGCGCTTTTTGTGTGCCTCAGATGACACTCGCCCAAGCATCACTTTTGAAATGATGCAGGTTGTCAGGGAAACGCGAAAACCTATTTGTAAATATAGATTCTGACGCTCCAAACATTATTCTATCCAACTGTATAATAAAAATTCTCAAATTAGTAACTTTATTTTTCGAGTTTTGGACAGCTTTTCGGGATTTTGCCCCACTGTGTGACATCGCGATCAGAACCCACTCGGGAAATGGTTCTGTTCTGTTTTTACCGAAAGTTTGATAGTAAATTTTACTGCCGTTTTCTCTCTATGTCAGTTATATGTTTCCTAAATTTCAAATAAAATGCTTTTATCACCAAAATGTTATCGTATTTAAGTAATAATTTTCACACCAGCCATGACTCCCTCCTGATTGTTATTATACCGTTGTTAGATGGATATAGGCAGATCTAAACTTTTAAAAGACCAAATCTTCTTGCTGAGAAATTCGTTAATAAGGTTAGAATCTTAGTCACAAAATACCCTTTAATCTTTGCTTTTACTCTGTTTCATAACTTTAAACATGTCTCACACAGTTTTGCCAGGAAATGATACACATCTCTAATCAGTTTCTGATTCATTTATTTTTATTTACTACAATACTGCAGTGTAGTTGTTTGACTTTCGGTGTAGTTTTACAAATACCAGATAACTGAAGTATGCGATGAGGCTGTAGATATATCAGATCTTCGTTTTCATTATTTCTCCATGTTAATCCTCTAGAACCGAAGCACCTCCATTTTCAAAAAATATTTCACTGAAAAAGAAATTAGCTTTCCGAATTTCATTTTTTGTATGAAATCGCTTTAACTTGTCGCTCTTTATTGCCGTTTACAATGTGTATTGTTAAGTAAAAACATGTCCGTAAGTAACGTTGGCGTCATTTTGACGGTGTAAAAATATTTGAGTAATAAATTTCGTCTTTTTACAGGTGTGTTAACTTCTACACATCGCACATTTCTTTAACTTTACATTGTTCAAATAGAGGGAAAAAAATGTACTTTCTAAATTTGAAAACAATCTTACTGATATATATATATATATTTAAGTCTATCTCTATCGCGTGCACTTAAAACAATATAAATAGTTCAATATTTCTTTCCGGCCAATATTCCATAACAAAGTTGAAACTTCATCAATAAATAAATAAATTAACATAAATTTAACAGACATATAATTGAGCGACGCGCTTAAACCACTAAAATTATCATATTCAAAAAGGCTGTTGTAATTAGCGAAATCTTTGGTATTTTCTTCGGCTATTAACTGCTGGTATACGGCTAACGAAAGTATCGCTTTTAATAAATTTCAAAACTTATTTCAATACATGATTGATATTTTTCATATAAAAATGATTTTTGATGTTGATAGTAGGCAATAAAAAAAAAATATATTAAATGTAAAAAATCTATTACAGTTTTCAGTATTAAAAAAATGGCTTTCACCTATGTTCTAAAGCCCGGTTTTAATTACCTAGATTTTATAAAAAATAAATATATTTTTTTGTGTGTAAAATTATTGGAGCATGATTAAAAAGGAAAAGAAACTGAAAAAGTAAAGAAACAGACTTCCTTTCAATAAACCGAATGTTTTGCAATATTATTTCATATTTTCGAAATTTTTAGAACTCTTGCGTTTTTAATTTATGCGTTGACATATATATATATATATATATATATATATATATATATATATTTTATTATTCATTAGAGAAATAGATATTTTTGATACAAAACAGTTTTTTTAATTTTGAACATTTTATTTCCTTTCCCTTCTTAAAGTGTTCAATTACTCTCGCTTTAAGCACAGGGGACCTCTCATAATAAAAGTTGTTTTCAAAAGCTACCTAATCGTTTTTTCGCGGCTTTGGCAATTTCCTGGTGAAAGCCCTTTTTTCTTTCGACGGCAGAATGTGAATTTTTTTTACGACTTACCAACAATCTTAACTGAAGTAAAAATTAAGATTCTAGTGTATAGCTTTACTCCAAAAAGGTATAACAGACCTCTTTCAATTTTTTAACTATTTTTTTTTCCAAAAATTGTTTTATTTATTATTTAATTTGGTGTATCCATAAATATATATATTTTTTTTCTTTGCCGGACAATTTTACTTTTGGAACCGGTGGGAACCGGTTCTGAAAGTGAAGCTATCCTCGTATAAAAAAAACTGCAACCAAAATCGAAAAAGTACAAACGCACAACATTAGATATCAGCCTCATTTATGCTATAGGGGGGGGGGGGGGGGATTTAAAAGTATTAAAATACAAGAGAGAAATTTGTAAAGATTTCTCCCTTAGGATTAACACTAGCGTTCGCGTTTCTTCGCTTGACTAGTGTAGGCTCTTAACTTTTCTTTTTCACGTGCGTTTTATCTTTGTGTCACAGCCAAGATTGGTTAAAGTGTATTTGCAAGTGTTAGAGATAGACTGTTGTCTATATCAGCCATATGTATACCTGAGGCGGTTCATCATGGATGGCAAGGGAGAGTAAGCCCCTCTTTCGTAAATTGCTTTAAAATAAACAAAAGGTGAATTAAAAAATTCTAATATGAACTAAATTTAATGTCACGGCATGGAAATGTTCAGCATAATCACTTTTAAAAAAATCTATCAAAAACCCGCCACAAATAACGGAACTGTGTATGTTTTTCGCACTTTTGGAGACGAAGGCTGGGAATGGGTGAGCCACTGTTATCGCCGTTAAAAGTGAACAAGTTTGACGAGGAAGAAAAAAGAACCACAATGCGTCAATCAGGTCTAGAGGCTTCCAGCTGCCCAGCCTCCGGTAAATAGAACATAATGTAGGGAATCATTCCACTGACATTAACCCATTAAAGCTTAGCGTTGCATTAATGCAACACCATAGCTAACAATACTTTTGTTGTTTGCACACCAGTAATTCTGAAAAGAAGAAAATTTCGCTTTCTTTGATGACCAAAAACTCCTTGATAAAATAGGACAAAATTTTCTAGTCTAAAAAGGCGACATGAAATGCAATATTTCCATTTTCCAAGAGAAAAATAATTGTGTCGTTAATGGGTTAAAAGCACCAGGGCCGCCCTTCTCTTTAAAAGGCTGAACATTTGAACAGGGCGCAAGAAAATATTTAAAACCCTAAATTACTTTCCAAGCTAACACAAAAGTTATTTTAATCTCATTGTACAGTCTCACCTCTCTCTATAAATACAGCACACGGTGCAAAACTTTTCATAAAAAGGACCATTAAAGGGTTCATTAAAGGGACCATTAAAGGCTCAGGTGGATTACACCCGCCGTAGGCGCTATGTATCGATATCTTTATTAAGATGTCATTATTATTATTATTATTATTATGTTCCTAAAATAGGTTTATAGGTTTTACGAATGAATAAAATACATTGTACGTAACATCTTATTTCAATAACATGTGCCTTCAAACTACAACTGTCAATACTGACCATTAAATTATTGATCCGAGGGGATCTATGTTTTACTGTCAATCTCGGCCTCCTCTGCCATTTATCTTACCAACCGCCTCTGTTGTATACCGACTCGATTATACAATCGATTCGAACAGTTTAATTGTTACACTAGGTAGTGACTTCATGATTAACTCGCCTTCGTCCATCATTAGTATCGCTTGCTAAAAATCAATAATTTTTATCAACATTCAACTCCTTTGATATATCAATATATGAATTTAATTTTTTATAGAACTTCGTCTTAAACCTAAATTTTGAACCAAAAAATTGTCCCTCCTGAGGGTAGTATGGATTTCAAATTAGCATTCGGCCTTTGTTTCCTATTGGAGGACCAGCGAAACTGCGTTTTACAATCATTAATATCCATTGAGAGATTGACTACAATCAAATTTGAAACATACTTATCGTCGTATGACTGATCGGGGTAAAAATAACTTTCTACAGTCATCAAATGCATTAATAAACATCAATTAAATTTTCAATAAAATAATAATACACAATAAATCCTCTTCTCTTAATCCAGTCAAATAATTTTCTGACAACGCGATGTCAGTGTTCTTGGACCCTGGACCTTTTGAACCGATGTTGTCGATATTACCTAACAATTAATAATTTTGATTGATAGCCAACTCCCCTGAGATGATTCTTTTATTTTTCGCTGAACTTCGTTTAAAAGTCAAACTTTTTACTAAGAAACTATCTATCCTGCATGTATCTCAAATACCAGTGACATCTTGCCTTCACTTTCCTTTGGTCATTTCTCAACCAGAGGGGAGCTTAGATCCTCCCATCTCACTTAAATTAGTGGAGTTTTTTAATCTTGTTATGAGCTCGTGAACAGTCTGCCCATCTTCATATCCTTGTGTAAGGCAATTCTCTGTTCAGCCTTTAGCGTACGATGAAAAACTTCATTTTCGTAATATCCTTTACGCCATTAATATCCTGTTGACAGGCAGCATTCAAATTGGAAATACTCCTATCATCACGTGCATTTGACTGATCTCTTACTTACTGGAGTTAAAATCATCTCTGTTAATTTCACTACAGCCATCAAGTACATCATAAACATCAATTAATTTTCAATAAAATAATAATACATACTAAATCCTCTTCTCCTAATCCAATCAAATAATTTTCTGAATCCTGTCACTGACAACGTGATGACACTCTTATTCCATTTCGATGTTCCAGGTCCTTCGGAATCGATATTTTTAATGAAACCGTTAACAAGCTAGGCGAAAATCCATTACTTGCATACTGCGTATATATTCAAGAGCCCTATGCTTTTAAGGAGTAGGGGGAGGTTGAGTTGAGTGAGTATTTATTTGTTTGACATTTTCTGTCATGCAGAGTATAATCCGTTTGGTTAATTAATCTTTAGGAGTTTTTCGTGAGTAAACTCAACTCACTCACTGGTGCAGCAAAAGAGGAAATAAGGGTTTAAAATCCCTGAGCACTAAAAAACTGATCAGGGGAATAGTTGAAGAAAAAACAGTGTTATGATGACTACGTAATGTGTGAAAACAAACGTTAAAAAAAAAAAAAAAAAAAAAAAAAGTATCTGCACAAGCAGCCAAGATGAATTTAACACATTCGCAACTGCGGACGTGAATTCCCATCATTTCCTGTACCTCCGCTTATGGGAGTTACTTTTGAGTATTATATGTTGCACTATTTGTGTATGTTGCACAATATTCGTATTAATACAATGAGTGTACATCTATATAGATCGATTAGAAGCTCTGTCATTATTATATACGAATACTGGAAAACTTTTTCTTAAATAATACGCAATACAATATACAAGAGTTATGCCCACTGGTGAGGCTTAATATTAAAAAGACGAAAACATGCTTCATATGTTAATATACAACTGAATTAAGTTTCGTAAATGGAACCCCTTCTCCATTACAAAATGGAAAAGAGAATGAATAAACAGAAATACCAATGTATGTTACATTACATGGCTCTTTTTCATTTTCTCTTTTTGTACTAGCTGGTATTTTACTTAACCGCACCGACTTTTTATGAAATATCGAAACAATTTGTGCTTATTTTTTATTTTTTTTATTTTGTACTTTTTTATACGTTGGCTTTTACACGCCATGTATTCATTAAAAACTAGTTCATACATGTATAAATTAATGTCTTATTTTGTTGGGTGGTTTTATAAATTAAATTTAACAGTCCAAAATTTCTCTTTACTTATGTTGTGTTAAACAAACATTTTATTAGTAAACATAGATATGAATTGGGACAGAGACTTTTAAACTCATGAAGGAGAAACATAACAAACTGTTCCTCACTGTATATTTGATCAATAGATTTTCTTTTTTCGTGTTTTTACAAGATTGTTTGTCTGTCAAGCGTGTTAAAATAATTGAAAATCAATATATGCTCTTCGTAAATGTCAAAGTAATCGTGTTCGGTATTTGCAATTAGTTTCTAATCTATCTGTTTTATAATTATGTTTGGTCCTAACCAGCGCTCCAGTTTTGTTGCTTAATCTAACGAAGAAATTCTTCGAAAAGATATTCGAAATTCTTTTATTTTACTAACATTTGGCTCATTCGGTTAAGTTTTTTTTTTAATTTCTGACGTTAGTTTTCTTGCTAATCTCTTTTCTTACAAGAGAAAATTTAAAAATAGGTTGACGTAACACACGTTGAAATAGAAAAAAAAAAAAAAAAAAAAATGATCTTTTCCTCATGTGGCAAAAAGTAAACAATTTACCATTCTCTTCTCACAAGTACGCATGCGCAGACTACTAATCTTTCCGCAAAAGGGATGAGGGGAAGGGTATTATTATAGATACGTGATTCTAACTCTGGTCAAAGAATTAAGTTTTCACCATGCAGCAAGCTTCTTAATGATATTTTAGAACTTGCCTTAGGGTAAACATGATTCTGCAAACCTGCCTATGCTTAAATCGTGACTTACCGATCTCTTGGGGGCGGATTTTCTCCTTCTTCTTTTTTGAAAAAGAAAAAAAAATAATAATGATTAAGAAATATATTCGATGATTTTGAGGTGCTTCTGTTTTTAAATACTTTTAACTTTTATCAACTTATGCTTGATACTCATTATCTTCCTCTTCACATTTGCCTTATTTATTCATAAATTTACGGTATTATGTAACACATACTTTTCAGTTTAAAAATAGTGGTAGGAAAAAAGCGTAAAAGTTGGTAGCTATGTACTACGTTGCCGATACATTTAAATCCATAGAGATGCATTCGATTACTATCAATTGTCTTGAGAAAAATGTTTGGGTCTTTCTGAAACAAAGGAACACATATGTCCAAGGAAGGTCTCCTTAAAGCCCATACGCAGAATATTTTGAAAAAAAAATTGCTAATTGAACTACTCATGTACGTAATAAAGGATCAGTCAAATTTAACTGTTGAATCCCAGTAGAAAATCTGCAAAAAAATAAACTTTCGAGTAAATGGCGCAAAAAGACGCGATTTGGCGAGCAACACCTTTTCCTCGCCAAATGCAATCGAATTTAATGCATATGGAAATTGCTTTTTTAAGTGAGTGTTTAAATGCGTAGTACTTTATGAATTTAAACTTAAACGATTCAATAATGTATTATTTTTTCTGTAAGCGTAATGTAATAGTTATACAAGTTGCGTATTGCTGAAGTTATTTATTTTTACACGGTTTCGCCGGCTGGATAAGTTTTAGGGGCAACGTTATCAACTTTTGGATAAGTTTAACCCCCCCCCCCCCTCATAATGATATCGTTATCAGAGTTTAATATTTTTTTACTTTTTTTTTCTTTCGTTTGGAGTTATATATAGAGTTATACATTTTTTATTCACATACTGTACTGATTCGAATGCAGAGAAGTCAATAAAATATCACTATTGTATATGAAATAACTAGTTACTATTTAAAAGTTTTTAAAATAAAATAGTTACTATTTAAAAGTATTAAATAATAGGTTGTGACATTTTCCCATATCCCAGCTGAGTTACTTTACTATGGACCGCAGGAGTTGTCGGGCCGAACCTAAGGAAGCGATCCATCTCCTACGCTGAATGGTTTGGACATTAGGGAAACAATACTGGAGACTGGCTGGCACCTACCCGACGGTAACGAATTATTGATTCTACTTGTGAGGTCGCAGATGGAGAGGGTTCCCAGAGACCATCGGACGCCAAGGGAAGTCCTTTAAAATCTGCGAATGGGAACCAGATATCGACAACGATAGGCTGCCGTAAGTTTGAGAGGCCGGGATGAACCTCCCCCCGCCCCCCTTTTTTCGGAGGCGAGAGAAAGAAGAGAAGAGGAGAGAAGATGGTTCTTCGGAGGCAAAAGGGTAGGACGTGACCCTGAAAAAGCAGAGTCTTGCAGTGAAGCGAGAGCGAAGTGAAACGGAGGGAGGACAGACGGCCCTGTCTGGTGTAGAGACCTAGAGGAGAAAGGAGAGACTTAAAGACTATCGCATGGTTTATAATCACCGCATCTCACGCACTCCTTAATTTATGTTAATACCGAAATCTATCGGAGGAATGTTTTGTAAGTTGATGTTACAAATAAAAGAAATATTTCTTTTAAAAATCAGCTATAGTAATTACTCCGGTTAGCCACAGCTACCAGTTCGAATTTTATAAATCCCGCCGGAGTTTTTACAGATGGTGGCAGCTTCAAGGGATTTAAAGTGGTGAAAGAAACGTGCGTGACAAAGTTTGATAAATTCGGGGCAGAGTAGGACAACTCGCCGAATTTCTTCAGAATCTACACCAGCCGTTGGGAACCTGAATCTACATACCGAATCGGGGCAGAGCAGGACAACTCGCCGAATTCGTACAGAATCCTGTGATAGAGAGACAGATTCCGCTGAATCGAGGAAGATCCACCGACCCCAAAGTGACCCGCCAAAACCAAGGCAGAGACCCGAGCTGATCTGAAACTGCATCCGCTGAACCAGCAACCAGAAGCATCCGAACTTTGCTGACAGTGTGGAGAGAAAAGAAAGCAGAATCACCGCCGAGAATCACAGAGCTATACCCAGGTGAGCACTTGTTTTATTCTCAGTGGAGGCTTAGTGTGTATATTTTTAATTTTGGACAGGAAGCAATTTTTCTTTAATTATTTGTGTTCGGTAATATAAGTAAAAATTTTAAATATTAATTACCAACAGATGTTTTTGTGTGTTGAAGGTAAATTAAAAGTGTAACAAACTTTAAATTCATCTTGTTTCTAGTAATTGAAAAATTCTTTTAATCTTTTTAATTAAAAATTTTTTTGTTTGGTGAAAAGCAAATTATGTTAATTGTATTTTTCGGCCGAAATTTTTAATGTGCTCTCTTATTTTGAAGATTGCTAAGGAATTAAATTTTGAATTTAAAGAAGTTGTAAGACTAAGTTGAAGTCTGTTAGTAATTCAGTTAAGTTAAGTAAGATATATGTTTTTTTGGCAAATTGTAGCCTATATGTGGAATTGGTTTGCTTGTAATTCAAAATTTCATGAATATTGATTGTATTTTGTGTCGAGCAGAAACTACTGTATTTATTTTTATGTTGTTTTGGGGGTGAAAAAAATTGTGTATTTTTTTTTATATTGCATTTATGTGCGGGAAATTGGAATTAAATTGTGTTAGAATTTAAAATTAGTGATTATGGCAGGCATATCGGGATTTCGAAAATGCGATCTACAAACCCTTGCGATAGAATTTGAAGTAGAGGTTTTGTCAAATGATACAATTCCTAAGTTGGTTAAAAAGATAACGGAAGCCCCCGATTATGATGAGACTATGGCGTTAAACCAATTAAAGTTGATTGAAGAAGACCGTGTAGAGAGATCGAAATTGGAAAAAGATAAAATTGAGAAAGAACATGAGCTCGCGAGAATTAGGGCGGAACGGGAAAATGATACTTTAACGTTATCATCTAGTCAAATAGAAAGGGAACCTAAAATTCTGTTAAAAAATGTGTTACCTAAATTTGAAATGGGAAAATCGGAGATTTCCTTATATCTCAACTTATTTGAGAGACAGGCATTAAAAGCGCAATTAGATAAGTCGCAATGGGTAACAAATTTGCTAGGTTTACTTCCTATAGATTTGACAGAAGTTATTCTTAGAGAACCACCAGACGAAACGGACAATTTTGATTTTGTGAAGGGTAAATTACTCGAAAGGTTTAAAATTAGTGCAGAAGACTTCAGAATCAAATTCGTAACAACACCACGGACCGAAGAAAAAAATTGGAAAGATTTTTCGTATGAAATTACGAATTATTTCGACCAATGGTTAAGCGGTATTCAGGTGTCTGAATTTAGTCAACTTAGGGACCTGATAATTACTGACCAGATCAAACGGAAAGTGCCCTCTGAAATTAGACAGCATTTTATTGACTCTTGGAGTACAATAATTACGCCATTGGATCTGACCCAAAAACTAGATCATTATGAGGCGGTCAGAAGAACGGAGAGAAAACAAGCTCCCCCTAAAAACCCAAATAATGGAAAATCGTTTGAGAGGAGTAGATTCATCGAGAAACCGAAAGTGGAACAGAAAGGGCTTGAAGTAAAAAGAAACTGGCGTGATCGGGATGAACAAAAAAATAGGGACGAGATTTTTGAACGGAGAAGAGGTATGTCCTGTTTTATTTGTAATAGCCCCGACCATCTCCGATACTCTTGCCCAGAACTAAAAAGGATAAATGATAAACCCGAAATAGTGTGTCAACTGGCAGACTTGAACGATTTAGATGAGAGTTTCGATCCCTATCTAAGCGAAGGGATGGTAAATGGGAAAAAAATGAAGATATTTAGGGATACGGGCAGTTCGTTGGACTTACTTAGTGCAAATGACGTAACCAAGGAACAGTATACGGGAGAGGTAGTGAGAGTAAGACAACCCCTTGATAATGAAGTAAAAAGTCTACCCCTCGTAGAAATAAGACTTCAGACAGATGTGGGTGACCTTTTAATCAAAGCCGCAGTGGTAGATAAGAATACCGAAATGTCTTATTATTTATTAGGGAACAGAACGCAAAATTTGTTAGACAAAATTAAAGCGAAACTGCCTATTAGCCTTGGGAATTTGACGCAACAGAAAAATCGTGAAGAGGACAATTCAATTCCCCCTAAACCCACAAACTTGTTAGCTTCGGATTACGACAATAATCCGCACGGTAAACTTCCTACGGAAAAAGAAAGGAAAAGAGGAATTAAATTATCCCCCAAATCTGAGAAGTCAGAAACGACTAACATGGATAGTCAGAAAAGAAAGGGTTTTGATACTATACTCCCCTACAGTCTAAGCGGGAAAGAAAAGCATTGTGAATCTCCCCCTAGAACAATTTTAGCTAGAGAACCCGTCTTTCTATTTTCAGGGGAAAGTACAAAGGGAAGAAGTAAAAAGGGTCTAGCGAGGTCCCTGAAAGAAGGATCTTGGGAGAAGCGAGTAGCTGACCGGTTATTAGTTGCTTTTAAAAGACGCTTATTCAGAGAACTCGCCTTATACAAATCCCGTTACAAGGTTAGTTCGCAGAAAGAAATAGGGCGCGTCGTAACTGACCCTATTCAAATAGTATGGCCTTCTGGAAAAGAGCTGGGACATTTAAAGTCACGTCCCGAAGAAAAGGGAAAAGAGTTGAAAACACCTAATTCCAATGCGAAAGTTATGGATAATTTGTTCCAGGATAGGGAGTCAGGTAGTGTTAAGACAGGCGTAAGTGAAACGAGAATAGAAAACGTAATGAAAAATTCCGAAGGGAATGATAAGTGTGAGATTGTCACAAAGGGATGTTCATTTTTAGAGAAGAATGAAATCCGGGAATTTAAGGATGAGGGACAAAATAAAGACACCGTCTTAGAGGCAAAAATTAAGTTTAAGTCTTCGGGAAGGAAGTCCTCAAAAAGGGTGAACCGGTATCGCGCGTTAGGAAGAAAGCAAAAGAAATTCTTCGAATCTAATTGTTTAGAAACCTCGGGTTTCCTATCGCCGCAAAACAAAACTGAAATCAGCGACGTTAAACAGTGGGAAAACAACGCCGAAAAGAATTTCCGACTAATTAGAGATTTTGGAAAAAGGCAGGATATTCGCAGATCCTTAGGATATAGGCCAGGGATACCAAATTCCACATGTAGACTGTTTAAGTAGAATGGAATAAATAACATTCCACTCAGTAATTTTGTATATAGTTTTTTTAATTTTGTAATTGAAATAATTGTGTATTTGAATCATACAATGAATATTGAAATTTAATTTAACGATGTGAGTCTGTAGAGTGTATTGTAAACTTGTGAATAATAATGTTTAAGGTAAGCCTCTATTGAGAATTAACATGTGTTGGGTATGGATGGAAGGCTAGCGCACCAGTAATGATGTAAGATTTTCCAAATGCTTGAAAAATCTCAACTGCTGGAGGGGGTAATGCTGTGACATTTTCCCATATCCCAGCTGAGTTACTTTACTATGGACCGCAGGAGTTGTCGGGCCGAACCTAAGGAAGCGATCCATCTCCTACGCTGAATGGTTTGGACATTAGGGAAACAATACTGGAGACTGGCTGGCACCTACCCGACGGTAACGAATTATTGATTCTACTTGTGAGGTCGCAGATGGAGAGGGTTCCCAGAGACCATCGGACGCCAAGGGAAGTCCTTTAAAATCTGCGAATGGGAACCAGATATCGACAACGATAGGCTGCCGTAAGTTTGAGAGGCCGGGATGAACCTCCCCCCGCCCCCCTTTTTTCGGAGGCGAGAGAAAGAAGAGAAGAGGAGAGAAGATGGTTCTTCGGAGGCAAAAGGGTAGGACGTGACCCTGAAAAAGCAGAGTCTTGCAGTGAAGCGAGAGCGAAGTGAAACGGAGGGAGGACAGACGGCCCTGTCTGGTGTAGAGACCTAGAGGAGAAAGGAGAGACTTAAAGACTATCGCATGGTTTATAATCACCGCATCTCACGCACTCCTTAATTTATGTTAATACCGAAATCTATCGGAGGAATGTTTTGTAAGTTGATGTTACAAATAAAAGAAATATTTCTTTTAAAAATCAGCTATAGTAATTACTCCGGTTAGCCACAGCTACCAGTTCGAATTTTATAAATCCCGCCGGAGTTTTTACAAGGTCTTTGGTAAATGATGCATTTAACAGTAATAATGTCTTTGCACTTTCCCCTCGCACGGAGAGGGGGCGAGCAGAACTTCTTTTCTTATCAACAAAATCAAAATTAGATGGACAACATTATTTCTCTTTTCTATAGTAATAAACACAACAAGTATCATTTTAAACATACTTTGCACCTGGTTTCTCCAACAGTCGATTATGTACGCATACACATATGGCAGAAGAATATGGATGTCAAACGTCGGGGTATTCCATATTTTTTAGTGAAAAAAAATTTCAAAGCATAATATTTTGATGTAAAGAAAAAGTTATATATATATATAAAAAAAAAGCGAGAAAATTTTAGTTGGATCAAAAATGATAACGGTATCAAAGGCAATAACCCACCTCTCCCTAGAAATATCTTGCGAAATAGCCCCCCCCCCTCCCCCCTCAAGTGATAACGATATATATATGTACAGCCCCTTAAGTGTATTTTAACAGTTACTGCCCGATTGCGAAATCTCTCATGATACATTTGGATATTGAATAAGTCATTGTTTTCAAGGCAACAATAATTTTCTATTGTTGCCTACGACACTAGTAATATCGAAGTCAAAATGTCAGTGCTCAAAAACGGACATTAATTTTTAATTTGAAGCATTTTAATCAATTTAAATTTTGTTCTACACCGTAGAATACGATTGTTAATTTTCTTTATTGTACATACATATATGTATATGGCAAAACCGAAGTTAGAAAAGTGAATTCCTTTAAGTTAAACTTACTTAACCCATTTTCGGCCAAAGGTGCGTAAACGCACCATTTCAATAAATATATTTTTATTAACACTGTGATGTATATTTTTCACTAATTTTATTTTTCTGCTATTTTTAAGGGTTCTGGAGACATCTATAAAATATTAGTAATTCAAATGAAGTAATCACTTTGTGTTGAGAAATTTTCAAAATACGCTGGTTTTTTACTTGAAACGGTTATTGACAAATTCGACTTTTTGAAAATGTATAGTTATTCCACTTGAGATTAATCATATGTTTTTATAATGAAGTAAAGTTGCAATTTCTGTAAATAAAACAAATGCCATAAGAAAACTTAATTTTTTTTATTTAAATTTAATGGTAAATTAATAATGGTAACGTCAAATTAAATAAAATATTATTTTTCATGCACGAAACTTTTTTGGTGTCGTAATGAATGTAATTTAAGCAAATTTCAATGCAAATAATACCACATTTTATACAATTTCTATGCTTGGCCTAAAATGGGTTAAACTAATTCAGTATGAAGAGTAGAAAAAGTTTTTCCTGAAAGAGCATTTACATTTATCATAAAAGCGTTTTTTTTTTTTTTTTTTTTTTTTTTTATTCCATTCTGTCGCCAACGATAAATCGCCAAAAACACGAAATTTTCATATTTTTTTACGGACGTTATATCGAGGTTCCGCAGCAATTTTTTCTATAAACGTATATATCCTCATGAGAAGAATCTTCTATAATTTTTTTTTTTCAAAAATTTCTTAGTATGAGCTTATGGAGATCTTCCTTGTGAGTCCCCTTAATAAGGATTTATAGTTAATGTTCCACAAGAAAGTTGTAGATATATACGCTTTATTAAATTCATTCTTTACTGATAAAATATTTTTTTTATTATTAACAGATTTCCTGCTTTAGTCCTTTTAAAAAGGTTTTAAGAGATGGTATGTTTAAAAGTAAAATTAATAAGTCAGTCTAATGACATTTCATTCCAGGCAATCTTGAACGAGAAATATCTTTACTGCCAAGTTCGTCAATTTTTATTTATTTATTTTTCCCTCTATGTGAGTAATGATCTTTAGTGCAGAAAACAGTACAAAGTTATTATTAAGCGATCTTCAGCAAATATGTACAGAATTCGTTCAGCATATTTATCAAATATAATATTACGCACCCTAAAAGCAATTTGCGGTTGGACACATCTAATTACTCCCATCCATAAATTTATCACAATTTTAAAAATTGATTTTTCATTATGCATTACCCTTTTCCCCCACTTCCTTCCGAAACCCCTTTCTATCGCGACAGTTCCTCCCTGTCGGGGTTCCCCTTTGTAACTTATTTCATTTATTTATGCGTGCTATACTTTCCAGTTCTAGGATTGGGTGATGATGCTGATTGTAATTTTCGGAGAGAGCGATGTTGTTATGAAACACTCGCTGTCAAAAGAGAGGATAATTCGACTCATCATCTCTGGCCATTATTGGCTTAATTTAAAGAGCAATGCTCTATATATTTTTAAAAATCTATTTTAATAATAATAATAAACTAATAATATTTTCAATAATCTATTGTATTCATAGTAGGGGTAAATAGGGTAAAACTGTATAGTATGGTGAAACCGGATATCTCTGTTTTGGCTCCATCTGAGCAGCACTCTAGCGGGTAATGGTTGAAATACTTAGCTTTAGACCAGAAGAGGAAGCGGCTATTACGATATATCCATAGTACTGACATCTACCTAGTTTATGTGTTTAAAAGTTTATCTTTTGTATTAACACTTTCCAACATATTGAAATGTGTTTAGGAATTCGGTTTGCCTGTCTATATGCCGTCTATCCGTGCTCTAACTCCCGTAAATATACTCGGATTGCCATGTAATTTATATATGTTATTGAGGTTCACTATAGAATATTCGCTATTGAAAATGGAGTGCGTAGCATTTTTAGTTCGTTTACAGAGACACTCAAAATAATCGCGTTATATTATGGTCTATGGGGAAAAATCGTTAATGGTATATTTTAATGATATTATACCTACTAATACTATTTTGAAGCATAATAAAATAGATATATATTTCTGAGTCTAAAACATGCTTTCTGTAGAGTGTGAAGTGCAAAGCATTTATCATTCATTTATAGGGTCACACAAAAGAATTCGGTTACCTATCTATGAGCGATAAATCCTGGAAGTGCGTTTCCAGTTTTGATAGTAATCGAAACACGTTTTCCATTTTTTGGTAAAGGCAAAAAATCTTTCAGAAAAGATTGTCAAAGTCGACGTTTTGAACCGAATTCCCGACGCAGCAACCAAAGAAGCGCGAAAAACGTGTCATCATGTGACCAGAATCGCCTATAACTCGATAATTAATCTATATTTATCAAAAAATTTAAAACTCATTTCGATTCCAAATCGCTTCAATTAGTCAGGCCTGCCAATTTTATGCCTTTGCTTTAAAAAATGAGTCTGAAATTGTGTCAGAAAGTTTCGCGTTGTTGAGCAGATCATTTAAGAACCACCTTAACCCGTTGAAGGGCGCCGGTATACACTGCTCAAAACAATTAAAGGATATTTGAAGTTTTATATAAAATAAAGATATAAACGAAATTTTTTTTGCCGAAAATAGAAGAAGAGAATCACAAATGCAAATTTTTCTGGTTTTCAAACTGTGGAGTATGCAAATTTTGAGTTCGACGTCAAAAACGTAGCTTCAGCGGCAGCGAATGAATTTTGACTTTCAACTGGATAAAAGAGAATGAAGACAAGGATGATCGGCATTCAGTGATTGCTTTGTTTCGATGAGTACGATGTCTCAGCGAAGTCATTTGACAGATTCAGAAGCTTAGAGAATTGTTGGTAGGTTAGAAGGGGGCCAAACTCAAGCCGAAGTAGCGCAAGCCATTGGAGTGTCACAAAGTGTCATTTCCAGGATCTGGAACCGCTTTTTGGAGAGTGGATGTGCAGGCCGATGACCAGGGCAAGGTCGTAGACGGGCAACAACGCCCAATGAAGATCGGTATTTAGCGTTAACAGCTCGGAGACACCGAAACATGAACGCTACTCTTCTCCAACAACACCTTCGCTCGGCTACAGGCACCACGATTTCAACTCAGACTGTCCGAAACCGGCTCCATGCTGTAGGTCTGTATGCTCGCCGACCGATGGTATGTGTTAGATTAACATCAAGGCATCGTCGCGACCGCAGGGAGTGGGCAACCGAGCATGTCAACTGGAGGAGAAATGAATGGAGCAATATTCTGTTTTCTGACGAGTCCCGTTTTTCTGTGCATCGGGATAATAGGCGTATTTTCATCTGGAGGGACCGTGGCAGTAGGAATAATCCTGCGTTCGTGCACGAAAGTGTCAGATTTGGCGGTGGAGGAGTGTTGGTGTATGGTGGCATCTCCATTGACGGGCGCACTGACCTGTACATCATTCGAGATGGAGCTCTGACTGGTCGCCGATATAGGGATGAGATCCTCAGACCTATTGTAGTCCCTTACGCTGCAGCAATCGGAGATAACTTCATTTTAATGGATGATAACTGCAGGCCACATCGTGCAAACCTGGTGGAGGATTTCCTTTTCGAGGAAGGAATCGTTCGAATGGGATGGCCAGCGTGTTCTCCAGACATGAATCCAATCGAGCACGTTTGGGACGCTCTAGGAAGACGAGTTTCTGGCCGCCAACAACCCCCACAAACTCTCCAAGAACTGGAAAGAGCTCTTCTGGAAGAGTGGGGCAGAATACCCCAACTCGTCATTAATAGCCTCATTGAGTCCATGCCTCAAAGGTGTTCAACGTTGCTGGCCGCCCGTGGAAACCATACCCCCTACTGAAAATGATTTTCTTTGAAGAAAACACCTTTTCTTATTCTTTTTTTCTCATATGCACAAATTGTGTTTTTTTTCCTTTTGTACACAAATGCGCAATAAAATGCATTTTTTCTGCCAAACATGTGTAATTTATTCTCATATAACCTACTATGTCTGTCGACCATGTATCAATCAGCTAAAAAGTTTCCCAGATACAAAATCCACCTAAAACTGCAATATCCTTTAATTGTTTTGAGCAGTGTATTATATATACCACTTAATTTTAATCCCAAAATGCCACATTGATACCAGAATTTTATAATCAAATTTTGAAGTTATAAGGTAAATGAAGGCAATCTTTTACCTATTTTAAAATAAATTCGTTCATGAATCTTGGTGTCAGTCAATCATTTGAATATTTTAGCTCTAAGAGTACTTTGCCCCTGAAGGGGTTAAACGCTGAAGTTCCGTTACAGTGTTCTGTGTATGTTGGAAAGTGTTTCATAATCTATGTTTGACGCTTGATTTTTCTTTCTTGTTTAGTTTTAATTTTTCTTTAGTTTTCAAAATTCTTAAATATGAACACATTTGAAGTTACTGCAGCCTTTTATATTATTATGTGAGCATATTTAATGAGAATTTGTTTTCCACATTTGAAATTGTTGCTAGCATTTAACAGGGCCTTTTAACGGCTTGCTTTTCGATCCGCATTCTCGTGGGATAAAATCGAATATTCTACATGCGATTGAACAAGATATTGGAAAACAATGATTGAAGAACCTGTAAACAATGTTTGAAGAAAGGCAGTCAAAACTACGGGGACAACAGTGACTATGATTTTTACACTGGTAAAGAGGTGAACTTCATTCCTACAGTCTCTCAAATTGTAATAATTATCCTTCTCTCTTTAAGTATTAAATCATTAGACTTATAATTGAACTAGTAGTTTAGTTAGTTAAGGTTGTAAAATAAAATATATTGTACCTTTTTTAAAGAAAGTCTGAACTTTTTCATTTTGTGTAAGATACAGTGCAACCGTAACCCTCGAGGGTTACGGTTTACCCCACACATTGGGGTAAGACCGGGATGATTTGGCTTTTTATAATCATAATTTATTAATAAAAATATGATATACTAATCATATATAAAAGGTGTTAAAATCCCATTTTAAATTCAAAATTTTAATTAATTTCCAATTAAAAAATTTTAAGTCATAATGTCTAATTCTAAATCTGCTCCTTTTAAGTTTGTTTCTCAACCCAAAATGCATGTACAAAGAAACACTAGAATTTCATTTAAAAAGTACAGTTTTATGTATCCATACAAATAAGCATTCTCTCTTTACATAGAACTTTTTCACCAAATTCCAATGAAACATAACCCAATAATAAACCTTTGATCTTTCTATTATTGTGAAAGGAAAAGGGGTTAAAGTTACAGTTAGGGAGGGGGGGGGGGGAAGCAAAAAGTCGTTGAGGCGTAGGCCTGGAAAAGGGAAACAATGATGTAAATGATATTCATAACGTGACAAAAGATCTACGTTGGAAGGCATTGTATTATTCAGCTTAACACTAGAATAGAATGAAAATGGTTGAGGAAGAGGGGGGTGGGCTTGCGGGAAGGTGGGAACACATCCCGCGGGAATCGCGGGATACTTTTCAAAAGATCTCACATAAATTTTTTTAGCAGATAAAAAAATTTTTTTGTCATATCGACATTAGCAACATCAGAAATCAATTAAATATCCATATCAGTGATATCAAGCAAACTCAGAGTAAAGATGTAGTATTTCTTTTCAGAATTATAAAAAGAGGATTTTTTTAAAATTATTATTCGAATTTCTTTATCGTTTAAAGTTTGGCAGAAAATGTGCGAAAAAAAGTCGGCATATGCCTGAGGTCCAAAGATTTATGTCACGGGTAAACATGGGATTCCGTTAACTAGATTCTTGTTTGAAAGTGACTCTAATATCTTACACGGGAAATTTAAAAGAAGAAAAAAAAAGTATAGTTAAAGTAAATTTTTTTAGCATAAAAACTCTTGTATCAGTCGACTTGCTTTTAATCACTTTTTCTTCAGTTATTTATGACAATTGTACAGAAGGGTTTTTAACAAAAGTTAACAGAACATGTTCTGGATTAAGAATTAATCATTGCTAAAAATATTGATATGAACAGATTAATCATACATTGTAAACAAATAGTTTTGTTTGGTGGATTTTTTGCTCAAAAGGCCTTTAACCTTAACTGCTGTCACAAAAATTGTCGCATAGCTACAGTGGGCGGTCTCTCGGGAATGAAAGGCTTGATTAACTAATAAAATATTATTTCTATACCAATATTTATATGCAGGATTATTATATTTAAAATTCACACATTCACACGTCTCTACTGATGGTACTAGGGAAACAAACGACACAAAATTGCACTAGTATCCAGGCGCGAAAGGGTTCCTCCAAAAGGTAAGATTCCACCCTTTTGAAAGCAATTTTGGACAATCTAATGAATTGATGAAATAATACAAAGAAAATATTGGTTCCATACATTGGGGGGGGGGGGGGGGGCTGCGGTCTGGGAAAATTTAACCGTCAGATATTTTGTCTACTCAAACTATTAATTTGTTTCTAAACTGTGTGCAGACGAGCTATCAAATCAAAGGTCAGCTTATGTTATCATTACCTGAAAATAATATAAATAAAGTTGTTTAAACTGGTTCTTTTTTTTTCCGACTTTAAAAGGAAAAGAAAGTTTACGTGAGGTTTATTTTGGAATAGAATATTTTGTCCCATTTATGCAATACATTTTGTTTAATTTCAGTGATGCATTTTTGAAAATGTATGTTTCTAGAGCAAAGATTACTTTGACGTGCATAAAAAAAGCATATAGAAATGATATTTTTCATTAGACATGAGGGGGGGGGGGGGATCTTAAAACAGCCAAACCATTCGAATAATATTTGTTTTGAAAAATTAATCACTGTACTTGACATAAATTGATCGGATATATTTGGATTTACATCTACAAACTGTCTTCCATTCTCTTTTTTTAATTCAATGAACTTATGCATTTATTGCTAGTTTAAATTTGTTTTTTGTTTTTAATATTTCCTAAGTTATGAAAAGAAATTAACAATCATACTTACAATTATGTTTCATTTTATTGTAATAAATATCTGTTAAGATGTGTCTAAATTGTATGAGTTTGTCTCCGTCGTATAGATGAAAAAAAAAATGCACTCTCCCCCCCCCCCCCCCCCCCCTATTTCTCACTTTCATGCCTGAAAACATTTTCCTTTTATTTCCAGAAGCCTTTCGAAGAAAAACCAGTCAAAAACAAATGGGCTTCCGAAATTAGCATAAACGCTTTTTCCAAAATTTGTGAAACCGGAAAATTTTGAAAAATCTCGGAAACCTATTGTTTTCCAATTTTTTTGATTGGTTGCTCGACGAATAATATCTGAAGATAAAGGAAATGCTTCCGTAATGTAACTGCGACGTTACACTGAATTTTCGTTAAACTTTTTTTTTCCTTGCGCGCGTGTGTATAACAGAAATGTTTGTAACGCATGAGACAAACACGTATTGGAGATTCTAAAATAACAGAAATTGGAAGTGAAAACAAAACTAATATCGTATATACATTATACTGACACATATATATATATATATATATATCTTTAATTATGTGTGTTATATGAAAAAATTCGTATTTAATTGATAAATTATCGTGGTGCACAAGTGTCAGCATCATATTTAATTGATAAATTATCGTGGTGCATAAGTGTCAGCATCATGACAAACATTAAGCAGAATAAAGCAAACAGATTTTGTAAATACTTTCCAAACAACTTGGCATGCCTATAATAATACTGTGAATTTCAATTTTAACATCTTCTGTAAAATACTAACAGCTATACTACTAACAACTATGACAACAAACCTCGACAAACATTTTCTATATATTGACACACGTATACATCTCCTAAGAGAACAATCTATTCCATTGCGTATCAAAGTATAGTAGCACTATTAAACATGCCCATAGCTACCGTATCTATAGAGAGATATATTACGGACCACAAGGGAATGGGAAACTCATTCTCATTTTAATAATGGGGGGCACAGAATATTGTCTGGTACAAGATAGTCCCTCGTGCACTGCCCCCTTACCAGAGGTTTAATACCAACTGGAACAACCGAACAAACCGCGTAATGAAGAGGTATATAACTAAGCAGAGATTTTAATAGGAGTGGGGCATGAGGGATTTGGGGTGAGAATCTATCATGTGCTTTCGAAAGGATTCGTACTGAAAAATCAATCGTGTACGAGGTAGTTTTAAGTAGACGAAAAATGTTCTGCCCATATGTAGATTTTAAGGATTTGGCCATCAAAGTATGGAAAAGTTTAACAATTACATCATGTTTGTGGGATACATATTGCATGATGTTTAAGAGCCTACGCTAGTAACGCGACAGCATTCTTTTCAAATTTCTCGTTTGCATTTCAATATTTCAATATTATATTATTTCAATTTTATTAATTATTATTATGCATAGGATACCTGAGGTCGAGGTGCCTAACCGGGTATCTTTGTACTTTTTCGATTTTGGTTGCATTTTTTCTCCCCTGAGGACAGGAAAAAAATAACGGTAGCCAAAGTGGGAAAAGTAGGAAGACACGCGGTTAGACATCGATCTTACACCTCACATATCTTATGCAAATAATAATAATAATCATTTAAATATATTAAACTTACGATAATAAAAACGATAAATTTTAAACGAAAGTTGCCATTGGTTTAACATTAGCTTACGTGTATTTTCCTCGTTACTAGTGTAGGCTCTCAACTGTCCAGTCCAGAATAAGATTTTTTTTTTTTTTTTTTTTTTTTGGAAATGTTGCTTCAATATATCATACCACTACAGTATTCAACTACAACTAGATAATCTAATTTGGAATTGATAGTTTAATTGAGGATGTCGATGAAGATAAGTCAAAAGATATATTTTGCGGGGATAGCTCTTCATGTTCGTTTTGATGATGCTGTTTTAATCTTTTATATCTATATTTCTAAGTAATCAAGGTCATAGCCATTCTTCATGGCTCACCTGCTTTTTGCCTTTCTAAATTTGTCCTACCCTTCCGTATAAGATTTACTATTGGGGGGGGGGGGGGGGGTGCAGGGAGGATAAGCTTTATAATTGATGAATCCAGTTAATTTATAATACCGAATTTTTGCAGGTACAAAGATTGTTCAATGGAAATCCGTTACTTGAAACACACCAGGCTACGGAAAAACGTGTTCCGCGTGAATTGCCAAATATCTTCCTCCCACCAATTTCATTTTTCATGCAAATTCAATTTTTTGCAAACGACTTTACTTTTTTTTAGTCACACATGGGGTGCTTAGGTCGATGTTTTATCGACCAGTATTACTTACTATTAGGGCCACTCACATAAATTGAGAGGTCGGGAACTCGTTTTACTTATAGGCTCCCTACGTGACCGAAGGGCCACGACTGTATATGATATTTTCCTTAAAGGGCCAGTTTCAGCTCAAGACCTGGTACTATTGTCATACTTTCCCTTGCCTATGATCCTGTTTACGTATTTACCACCTACGTTTCGAGACTTATTATAACTCATGCGAAAGAGCACCACCTAATATAATAACTCCTGCGTTATAAATAAATTCAAGTAAAATTCTCATTTTTTACACTTTCCAACATAAGTTGAAAAGTGTTTATGAATTCGGTTTGTCTGTCTGTCGTTTGCCCGTCCGTGCTCTAACGCATGTAAATATAGTCGGATTGCCATGTAATTTCTATGTTACTGAGATTTACCATGACATGTTCCATATGAAATGTGGAGTGTTTATTTACAGTTATAGTTTATTTACATTTATAGTTTATTTACAGGAGCACTCAAAAGAAGGGCGTTACAATTATGGTCTATGGAGAAAAATCGTTTGCAGTGTATTTTATTATTGATGTTACTCTATTTCAATCATAATGAAACTGATATACATCAATGAGGTGCACTACAAGATGCTTACTGTAGAATATTGTGAGTAGTATAGCGTTTAAGGTTCATTTACAAGAACACACAAAAGAATTCACATACAGTATTGTCTATAAGCAATAATTACTTGAACTGCGTTTTCAATTATCGTATGCTTTTTTAAATTGAACATTTTTTCTGCTTATTACTTGATGCGTATAAATTTTATAGATCATATACAGAGCTGCACAAAAGAATTTGGATACATTTCTTCTTATTGACGGGAACTGCTGAAGAGAATTTTCAACTATGTTATGTGTTTCCTAACTGAACTAACTGTTTGTAAACTATGTAGTATATATGCAAATCTGTAGATCATATACAAGGCTGCACAAAAGAATTCGGATCATTTTCCCGACTATAGATGGTAATTAATTGCTGCAATTGTGTGTAATGAATGTGTTATGCGTCTTCCAAATTGTTTACTTAGACATCATTTTTCACCTCATTAAACGGTGAAGTTTTGTTGAAGTATTCTGAATGCGTTGCAATGTGTCACAATGTATGCTTGACGCGTAATTTGTTTTTCTTGTTGTAAAGTAGCGTATGTACTAAGGTTGAATACTACCATATTTAACCCTTTGTATCACCGTTTTGCATATCTGCAACATACATACCCAAAAATAAATGTTATTTTCAAAGTGAGCTTTAAAAGAAGATTTTATTGATTGCTGCTCTCTTCTAAAACTGCAGTTACTATAAATTGTTCGTAGAATCTCCAGGAAATGATGATACTGAGTTAATATTTTTTTCAAACTTTAATTTATTACTTGGGCTGTTTCATGTGGTTATTGCTAGAATAAACTTTATGAATTAAGTTAAAATATTTTTTTATATTTTTATATTCTTGAAATAATACATTCTAACATCTGAGTAAATATTTTTTCAAATTGGAGCTGTTGCGCTACAAAGGTTAATACTTTTTTTTTTAAATACTTATTAAAATTAAGCTAAAATGGATTGCTATATTCTCGTGTTGAGGTTTTAATAGCGATATTAATTACTGCTCATATTAAAAGTTTTTCAAAATTAAATTGGAAACTGATATTGTATTATGTAATTTTTGTTAAGCAGATTCCCTGTATTTATGGTGCATTTTATATTAGTGATCTTTCATTACAATTTACGTTATACCTAAAATATTTGGGAATATAATTCATGCTTACGTCCAAAAGTATTAAAAAAAGACTTATATCCTCTATAAAAGATTAAGGGATGCTGTTTTACAAGGGCGCGTGTGTGTGTGAGAAGGGGGAAACTAAAACTCTTGAAGAGTGCAGGTAATTTTATTCGCAAATACCCAGAGATTTAAAAAATGGCAAAATCAACTGTTTTTGGCGTACGCTCCTGGAAAATATTTTTTTACAATAAAACATTGAAAAACTTACGTACAAAACTCCAGAAAATATAAATTTGGACATCACTAATGTCATTACATCGGTTTAGTAACATGAACACAGATGAGACTGTAAATTAATTTCCAATAATGGATACTCAAAGATGAAATTTACTTCTGTAATTGTCTGTATTATTGAAATATTCGAATTTACAATAAAATTCATAATCCTTTTAGCTTCATTCGTCTCTACTAAATTAATAAAAATTTAATCTAAAATAAGGTAATATGAATAAAATTTTGAGCCTACAAGCTTCCCTCCGAAATACTTTTCTTGCCTTGCATTTTTTATCTTTTATATCTATATTTGTAAGTAATCAAGTGTGTAGCCATTATTCATGGCTCAGCTGCTTTTGCTTTTGTAGATTCATCCTACCACCTAGGATTTACTATAGGAGGGTGGGGGAGGACAAGCTTCATAATTGATGAATCCGGTGAATTCATAATACCGAACTTTTGCAGTTACAAAGTTCAATGTAAATCCGTTACTTGAAGTACATAAGGCCAGGCGAAATATAAAAAAAAAAAAAGTGTTTCGCTTGAATGACCAAGTACCATCCTCCTACCAATTTCATTTTTCGTGCAAATACATGCCAATTTTTGCAAACGACTTTACTTTCTTTTAGGAACACATGGGGCTCCTTTTCATACTTTTCAGGTCGATGTTTTATCAGCCATTTCCCGCGCCATCTGTCGTAGACAAATTCTCCGGTATCTGGAAAAACTGTTACCGAGATAATGCATCCATCCCCTCTGTCTGAAAGGGAAGTTCTCTTGTGGGAGGAAGTTCCCTCTTCCTTCCCAATTTTGTATAGAGGAAGCTGGTGGTAAAGACCATTTTACAACGGAAGGAAACGCCGTTCGGAAATGCCACATTTTGCAAAAATCCGCGATTTCTCAATCTCCGAAATTTAGCAAACGTATGCTAAAGTTGCTGTTAGTATGAAATATTGCGATTCATGTTTGGAGGTATTAAGGATATTGTGAAATCATTATTTTCCGTTCGATAGCGTGAATTTTATGTGACAAAGTCCTGAAGTTATTTTCATTCCTGCATTTATAAACATTTCGAATATTCTCATTCAGGTTCTAAAGTATAGTTTTAAACTAAATCTCATCACAAAGAAAATCGCACAGTTCAAATGTGCTGCATTTAAATAAATAAATAAAATAAAAAGGCTATTATTATTTTTTTTAATTCTTGACAGAATGTTACTGAATATTTTCGCGGTACACCTGACATCATTTTACAACGGTACACCAGTTTAACCTTTTGCACTCCACTGACATCTATACGGTGACATACTAAGTTTAATCCCCAAATGTCACATTGGCACCGGAATTTTAAAACAAAATTTTCGGTTTGTTATTTACACGAGCAAATGCATTTACTTATTTTTAAATAAATTTGATCCAAAATTCCGGTGTGAATGTGACATTTGGGGATTAAACTTAGTATGTCCCCGTATAGGTGTCAGTGGAGTGCTAAAGGTTAACAAAGTAGAATTTCGTATAGGTTTATTTTAGTGCTTGAATACTCTAAATAAGTATATGCGGGAAAAACAACTCCAGATAAAGCAGATGCTTTCTGAACAAGATTACTGCTCTAACACATGAGCTGATAAGTTCCCGGTCTAATAGAGAAAACACAACTTTTTAACATAACTTTCTAACGTTATAACTTTAATAAATAACAACTTTAATAATAAATAATAATAATTTAATAATAATAATAATTTAATAATAATAATTTAATAATAATAATTATTATTATTATTAATAATTTAATAATAATAATTTAATAAATAAATAAAAATAATAATTTTATAATAAATAACATAATTTTATAACGAAAAAGCTCCAAACAGTGCTCAGAATCATCGACTCGTTGTTGTTTTTGATCAAAAGTCAACATGCGCGGCACCCATTTTGACAACAGCTTTTTCATAGACAAATGTTCATTCAAAATAAAACCTACACGTTCCTTGGATATCTTCAGAGTCTGAGCTATCTCCTGCAAGTTCACTTTGTGGTTCCCCAAACCGATTTTGTGGACTTTTTTTATGTTTTCCGGAGTATTCACCTCTTTTGCGTGCTGCATCTCTGGTGTCCATACGACCACGTTTAAATTCAGCAAACCAGTCAATAATGGTTGATTTACCTGGTGCAGTGTCCGGATAACGCTTATCAAGCCAAGCTTTTGTTTGAACGGTGTTTTTTCCCATCAAATAACAATTCTTGAAATTCTTGTTTATCAATTTTTTTGTTTATCAACAAAGTCGTTCAACTAAAACCATTCTAACGTTTTATCCACACGGCGAATCATCATAACATTTTTTCTGCTACCTTTCAAAAGGTTAGTATTTACTAAAAAAAAAGCATCGGTTCGGCGATTGCAACGCCATCTGTGTGCCAGACCGGGAACTTTTCAGCCCATGTGTTAGTGTAGCTATATTCAACTTGTTGTTACTTATGTAACAATGTTAAATAATAATAATAAATTACTTAAAATAGTAAGATAAAAAAAGTAGTATAACAAAGTAATATAAAAAATTTAATATAATGAATAATAGTTGTATAATAATTATAAAACGTAATAGTATAAAATGCAGAATTTCCAAACTCTAAAGAAAAAAAAAAAACAAGATATTTTCTTTAGTAAATTAAACATTTGCTACTTGCATATATTTTAAAAGTCTGTTAATGTGTTATAATTTTATTTTTTTAGAAAATGCATGTTAATGTCATTAAAAATGATTACTATGAAAACTATATTCATAAAAATACTTAAATATTCGTTATAACCGAGCTTATATAAATGCCTGTGTTTATCTTTTGAAAAAAAAAAAAATGTACTTTTTATATAGAAATTTTAAAATCGCGTTTGTGATTTTTAAAAAAAAATAGAATTCATTAAAATTTTTCTAAGACGGAATCGCAAGGGAGTGGCGTGAACTCCACACTATATACACTTGAAAAAAAAAAAAAAAAAAAAAAAAATGTTGATTTTACGGTATAATACTGGCACTCCAGCTGAACTTGTTTCTTCAGGGGAGGGGAGGGGGGGGGGCAGTGTAGCTATGATTTTCTACGATTCGAATCCGTGAACTCTACATTATTGCGAATTCGCACCAGCCTAAATTTCAAATGTCGTCGTTTTTTTTTTTAAACATGCTTTCATTAATTTGAATTTTACATTAACAAAATGAAATAAATATCACAATTCGATTCCCCATTAAATTTCGTAGAGGAATCATTCATTATCACTTATATTGCCAACAAAGTTAGACGCAGTTTGAATTTAAAGAATCCCAAATCGCATTAGTGTGGAGTGCGCGGAAAAGAAATGTAAAAATATATTTTATATATTTACTAGATTATCGTGCCGCTACTTTTCAATCCTATCTAATCCGTTTAATATAATCATTGAGACGGTTTTGTAAATTATTAGAAAAATCTATACGGAAATATATGGCAAAGATTATAGAATGGGGAAAAGGGTACTTTACTTACCCTTTGAAATAGAATTAAAAAACAGTCACCTATCGCAACCCTGCATTTATCTGCCTTTCTGTTGTGTATTTTAAATCAAGATGTTTAAAATATATTAGTCATAGGCAGATGGAAACATGTCTACCTCGTAAAGCAAGTTAATTAGACAAAATTAAATGACTTGTAAGCAGTGCTTACTAGGATATTAAACTACGTGATTTGAAAGAATTAATGAGCTTTAGATTATTTGAACAGGATATTTGGAACTATTATTAAGTTTACTTATCCAAAAAATATCAAGGATTGGGGAATTTGTCATTTGCCAGTCTTGTCTTTTATTTCTTTGTAACTCATTTTAAGAAGAAACAGCTAAGAATTGTATTATTTATAAATGCTTAGTTCTTTTTTTTTTTTTTTTTTGTTTCAAGATACTACTTTTACAACCTATTAATTTTCAGTATATGTGATCTCTGAGTAATGTATTACACACCTGACGCTCCATTTTATAACTAAAATTCCACAAAACTATGCATTGACTGAGAAAAATGAGCAGGAATTTAAATCCATTATTTTATGCAGTGCCTTGGCTACATCCTCATATTTTCCAGTTACTTCTTTTTCTTCTCCCGAATCCGGAAGAGAGAGATAGAGGAGTTGAAGCTAGGGGGAACAAAATACCCGGGGTGATCCTTCATAGGTGCACAGCAACTAGAAGTTCGCTCTGTAAAAATCATTTTCTTCCGAAAGTGATATATCCGTCAAGTAGAGGTCTCTTCGCCTGGGGATATCTGCACTTATGACGACCTGTCATTTCTGGCTACCATCTGGGGGCCTGCAGGATTTATTTTTCCTTTTGCCTCCCCTCTGCCGCTGTCAGTTTTCCTGGCAGACGAGAAGCGAGAAGAATTTTGGACTCTAAAAGCATGAGGCATCCGGGCGTAAGGTGTTCACCTCACGTGTGCACGTCTGAGATTTTTGATGTGATTTAGTGAAGTTCACAAATTTAGTTATGCGTACAGCTTGCTGATATCGGCCATTTTTGAACCCGTTTAATTTTATTTTTTCTTAATGGTTGAACACATTTCTAAAAAGTTATCCGCTAGAAATACGCTGCTATTTTTTTTATTATTTATTTTTTCCCCTCCACAGTGAGTTTACAAAGTTTTAGGAATACATTTATATAAAATTAACACTTAAAAAACAGAAAATTCTTACTTCTTAACCTTGAATATCCATTCTTTCTAAGTTTAACAATGCTTGCAATTTTTATAGAGTTTTGTAGAATTTGATTTTGGTAACGTTTTCTGAATCCCTTCAGTGCTGTTAAAATAATGATATTTTTCTACGAGACTTGACTTTACAGAACAGATACCTAGTGTGCAGATTGTAAATCTTTAGAATAAGCGATGGTGTGAAACAGTTACATTTTTCTTTGCTAGAAACTATTTGACGCTATTCTATTAGTTTTTCTTGACAGATGAGAAGCTAACAGAATCTTCGAATCTAAGTATGAAGCATTCAGGCGTAAGGTTCACCTCACATGTTCACGTTCGAGATTTTTGATGTGATTTAGTGAAATTCACAAATTTAGTTATGCGTATAGCCCATTTTTGAACCACATTTTAAAAAGTTATTCGCTAGAAATACACTGTTTTTTTTTTTTTTTCCCCACAGTGAGTTTACAAAGTTTTAAGAATAAATTCATGTAAAATGAACACTTAAAGAAAAAGCCTTGAATGTACATTCCTTCTAAGTTTAACAATGCTTGTAGTTTTCATACAGTTTTTCAGAACTTGTGTTTGGTCACTTTTTCTGAATCCCTTCAGTGCTGTTAAAATAATATTTACCTGTGAGACTTTACTTTACAAAACAGATGCTAGTATGCAGGATGCAAATCTATAGAATTAGGGGGTGGTGTAAAACAACTACATTTTTCTTTGCCTAAACTATTTGACGCTATTAGTTTACCTGGCAGACGAGAAGCGAGAAGAATCTTCAAATCTAAGCATGAAGCATCCAGGCTTTAATGTGTGCACATCTGAGATTTTTGATGGGCGTTCACAAATTTAGTTATGCGTATCGGCCATTTTTGAACCCGCTTAATTTATATTTTCTTAATGGTTGAGTACTAAAAAGTTATTCGCTAGAAATACGCTGCTTTTTTTAACCTTTGACGTCAAACGTGCGTTCTTTTATTATTATTATTATTTGATTATTGAAAAGTCTTGAAAACTACAGTATATGTACAGAGAATCTACAAAGTTTTAGGGTTAAATTTCTATAAAATAAAAAATTGAAATTTCTTTAGCCTTTAATACCCATATGCCTCTTAAGTTTGAGAATGGTCCTTATTTATATAGGATCAAACTTGTCCTTGGTAGCATTTTCTGAATCCCTTCAGTGCTGTTAAAATAATGATATGTTGGTGTCAGAATTTACTTTACAGCACAAACTAAAAGTATGTCGGCGCGAAATCTGTAGAATAAGGAGGGAGTTTGGGGGGGGGGGGGGTGGAAAACAGTTACACTTTCCTTTGCTAGATTTCCTTTATTTGAACTACCAGTTTTCCTGACAGACTAGAAGAGAAAAAAAAAAAAACCTTTAATTCCAAGCATGAATCACCAGGCATACAGTGTTGTCCTTACATGTGCATGTCTGAAATTTTTGTTCACAAATTTAGTTATGCGTTACAGTTTGCTGATATCAATCATTTTTAACACATTTATAACTATTATATTTATTTGTTCTTAATGATTGGATACAAAAGTTGTTTTAAAAAATTATCCGCTAGAGAGGGGTTCCCAAACTTTCAGACAGACATACCACTAAATCGAAATTTAATACTTTGCCATACCACCAGGTAATGTTATCAGGGAGTGATTTACAACAGGGCATTCGGCGCACGTGCCCTGGACACCCACTTTCAAATAAGGAGGGCCTTAAAACTCTAAAATAGGCCTAATCAAACAGTTAGTATACATATAAAGTGTTCTAGCGGAGCTCGAAAAAGCAGGTGTGTCCTAAGCTAATAAATCGGTCGCTTAATGCTAATATTTAAAACTGCAAGGTTTTATTACTAAAATGGTACTTAAATTATCTTATTTTATTGATATTCATAAATGCAGTATCATCATGACTATATATTAATTATAAGTAAAATATCGTAAAATAAATTAGGAGAAGGGGATTGCAACAACTTATGATTTATTGGGATGCACTTATGTGTACCGTTGGCTAACTCATATGTAGTAGCTTTCATATACTAAATGGATTTATATTGCTGATGTGAAAAGTGGATTAACGAATTAGTAACTTCCCAATATTCGTTCCACATTTTGTTAATTTTAGCCATGTCTAATTCAATACTCATTTTGGTTTAAATTTTGTTTTAAAATTCATTGTCAAATAGGTGAGTTTAAGTGCTGAACTCAAGCAAATATTTTACAGCTTTCTAAAAAATTAGTGGCTATTCCATTCCGTTCATCTAAGCAAACTCTCGTTAATTCATCTTTTAAGAATTCCATCACATGATACGAAAATACGTTCTTTTTTTATCTCTCTCTTCTTTGACAATGAACAGTATCTTCAATGAAAAAGAAATTTCTGATAAAATATTCTGTTGTTAAATTTTCTAGAAAAAAGTCATTGAAATCTACTATAATATGACATTCTCACTGTTCATTTATGTCACTCATCAATTCAGTATGCACTTTACTATTGCATTCTCACCAATAAAATTGTTTAAAATAGGTGATATTGTTCCGCTATTTAAGAAATTCATAGTAAAAAAAAAAAAAATCTGAAAGCTTTCGTTTTCTCATTGGCTGAGGAAGATGTGTGAAGATCTGGAAAGCTCTCATTTAACCCCATTTCACTCAGGCAGAATTACAGGTTCGTTTGCGTACCTGTATCATTAGGCCGCCGTACCAGTAATGGTACGCGTGCCGCAGTTTGAGTAACTCTGCGCTAAGAAATACTTTTTTTTCCCCTTTGACGTCAAACGTGCATTCTTTGTTATTGATTTTTTTAAAGTTCAAAGTCGGTAGAACTTTTTTGTAAAAGTGTATCTTTAAATTTAAAACTAAATTTGTACAAGATGAAAACTTGAATAAAAGAATATTCTTCCTTCTTAATTGTCGGTATACATTCCTTTTCTAAGTCCATACATAGCTCAACAAATATCTTTGTTTATACAGCTTTTTGATTCATTTATCAAACTCGTTCTTGTTTGCGTTTTTCTGAATATCTCTAATGCTATTAAAATAATAATCTTTTGAAGTTTCATTGCGCACTTGCAGAATCTTTTTCTGTTCTCTAAGAACAGAAAGGGATTCTGCAAGCGCGAAATCTGGAGAATACGGGAGCGGAATTATTTTTCAAAAGCAAATTAAAAAATTTAAATTTTTTTTTTAATTAAATTACTTTTAATGAATGCCTTCTTAGTAATAAATTATCAAATTAAAAATTACTTGAAGGGTTTCTTAAAATTATTTTTAATGAATCGATTATCTTAATAAACATATCTTTAAAAAAAAAAATCAATGTTATATTTAGTTCTTGAACGAACTATAAGCAGTGTGGCGATAATCGATACTTAAGTTTCATGTAATAATAATAAAGCGTAATACTTTTATTTTCAATCGTTCATCCCTCAAAATACAAAGACAAACGGGATTCAAGGCATTTTATTGTAGAGGGAATATTACAGTCTTTTTTTGCTATAGCAAGGATGATTTTTTATACTGTTAAACTTAACAGTTTTACTTAAATTAGTTTTAATGAATCCTTATCTTAGTAATAAATTATCAAATAAAAAATTATTTTAATAATTATTTTATTTAAATTATCTTTAATGAATCCATTACCTTAACCCTTTGTATCACCGCGTTGCGTATCTGCAACGTACCCAAAAGTCAATTTTTCTTATACAGTTTCCTTTAAAAGACAATTTTATTTATTGTTGATATCTCCCAAAACAGCATTAATATAAATTGTTCATATAATTCTCAACAGACGGCAAAACTGAGTTATTTTTTCATGGCAAAGTTTTATTTATCATTTGAGCAGTTTCGCATCGGTATTGCTAAAATGAACTTAGTAAATTTTGTAAAATTAAAAAGCTGGAGACGTCCAAAAATATATTTTTTACAAAAATAAGTTCGTATACTTTATAATTTTGTATTAGAAAATTTAAAATATTTATGAGAAGTACATTTAATATTTTGTTTCTTGCAGATGTGAAAAAGTACCTTTTTATAATATTTTTATTTTTATGTTCTAATTTTTTTTCTTTTTTTTAATTGTTAAAAAGGTGTATTCTAACAGCAGTAAATATTTTTCAGATCGGAGTTCTTGAGTCATAAAGGGTTAAGCATCCCTTAAAAAGAAAACAAATACTTTGCTTTGAATTTACTTTCTGAACGAACTATAAGCAACATGAAAATAAACTGATACATAAATTTCATGCAAAATAATAACACAATACTTTTATTTTCAATCTTGGATTCCTCCAAAATACAAAGTAAAGAGGGGATTTCTGACATTTTATTATTGTATAGAGAATATTTCTTTTTTTGCTATAAACGAGGCAGCTTTTTTATACTGTTAAAACTTAACAGTTTTACTTAAATTACTTTTAATGAATCCTTATCTTAGTAATAAATTATCAAATTAAAAATTCTGAGTTATTTTATTTAAATTATTTAATGAACCCATTATCTTAAACATCCTTTTAAAAAGAAATCAAATGCTTTGCTTTGCATTTACTTCCTGGACGAACTATAAGCATCGTGGAAATAAACCGATACATAAATTTCATGTAAAATACTAACACAATACTTTTATTTTCAATCATGGATCCCTCAAAATACAAGGAAAAACGAGATTTCAGGCATTTTATTATACAGAGAATTTTTCGCTATAGCGAGGCAGATTTTTGTTTATACTTTTAAACTTGATATTTTTACTTAAATTTATTTTAATAAAGCCTTATCTTTAGTAATAAATTATCAAATAAATAATTTACTTTTCATTTATTTCCTGGTCAAACTATAAGCAATAGGAAAATTACCGATACATAAATTTCATATAAAATAACACAATACTACTTTTATTTTCAAATCTTGGATCCCCCGAAACACAATGAAAATGGGATATTTCTGACATTTTATTGTATAGAGAATATTTGTCTTATTTTTCTTTTCGTCTAGCGAGGCAGATTTTTATTTATCCTGTTAAAATAAATCACCCAGTCATTAACTTTCTGAAAGTGGAATTATTTGCCAAAAGCAAATTTACTCTCAGATAACTTTCTTCCGCTGTAAGAAAGAACCCGCCACTCAGCTTGTTCGTGAGTAATTTAGATATTATCATATTTGTTAAAAAGTTCTTTGTGGGGAGTACTTAAAAAAAGAACTTGTCTCTTTGATATTAACCTTTTTACTTTTCAATTCTGTCTAAAAAAAGGATATTTTATTCCCTCTTGTCTTTCCCTTTTTGAATCATTCTTTTTGTGTTACTGGGGGTTATCTAGATAAAAGAAATCAACCTTTCCCCTCGTGCTTTTTTTTTTTTCTTTGAAATTATGTGTAGTGCGGCTGATTCTCCCCCCACTTTTTTTTTTTTTTTTTTTTTTTTTAATGTGCATTTACTGTCAAGTCAGTGTTATGTAAAATGTATTTAAAAGACATTTGAGATAATGTTTTGAATGTACCGTTAAAAACCTACACTGAAAACATTGCTGCTGTAGCAAAAGTTATATCTACACGAAGGGAAACATTTTTTAGATTGTTGATAATAATTTTTTTTTTTTAAACTGATTTTTTATTTCTTTTATTTTTTTTCGACTGTAACTCATTACGCCTCTGGGACGTATCATTAAAAACTCCTTCAAAAAATAAAGTACTCATTAATGGATTTCTTAATTTGTATTTCCTTTGACAACGCCCAGACTGAAGCAAACAAAACTCGTATCGTTGCTGAGCAAGTTTTTCGGCTTCAAAAAATGCTTTTATTTTCTTTGTTTAATTTACTGAATATGTGTTATTTCATAAATGTTGTCTCAAAGCCGTTTTTAAAATTTAAAATGCGTATAAATAGATATAGCGATTCTTGTCACACAATAGACAATACGCATGCAAGCGATACTTGTTTTAAAACTTTAAACACGATTTTTTCGAAACAATGTTTTTTAAGTCAGTACCCGAAATATCTCGGCAAGAAATGAACCGGTTTTCCTGTTTTTCATTTTCTGTTTTTTATAAAACTTTATGCATTTCCCTAGTGCTTGACGATTTTTTAAATTGTTCGTTTTATATATATATATATATATATATATATCCCGTCGATTTTATCGTACAATTTAATAGTAATTTTATTCATAAATGCTTATATATATATACAGGGTCATTCATAATTCCCTCCGGGGTTTCGAAACGTTATAGTAAAAAAACGAAGACGAATATGAAAAAAAGAAACATATGAAATTATTCCGAAACTATTCAAGTTTTACTTACATACATTACAGGTGTTCTATGTGTGAACCCTTGGTCACACGGCATACATCCATGCGATAGTCCAGTTCCTGCCATACTCCGTTTCTTTAAATTTCCGGTACCACACATGAATTGTTTTGTCAGTTGGTCCCTGTTTTCGATATTTATTACGAAAGGCCCGTTGAACTGACACCACTGATTCAGATTTAAAGAAACGGAGTATGGCAGGAACTGGACTATCGCATGGATGTATGCCGTGTGACCAAGGGTTCACACATAGAACACCTGTAATGTATGTAAGTAAAACTTGAATAGTTTCGGAATAATTTCATATGTTTCTTTTTTTCATAATACTACCTATTACATTCTCACCTAAGTTGGAAATTTTGAAAAATTTTTGCAGATCTACGCCGATCATGACTCCCAGAACCCAAAACCACCCCCAGTTCAAAACTTTATATATATCTATCTATCTATCTATCTATCTATCTATGTCACTTTTTTCTGACCACGATAACTGGAAAAATTCTGCATTAATCTTTTACAAACTGATACATAAAATCAAGGGGCATAAAATCTCGGTCAAGTTCGTTAATGGGCAAAATCGAACCAAGGGGGTGGGGGGGATGGGGGGGGCTTTTTGTGAAAACAGAAAAACCCCCATAATTTCTTAATTATTATACGTATCAAATCCATTTAAAGTTATTAATACTTCTAGGAGAAGGGCCGAAAATTTATGTATGACAGATTTTTGATATAATTAAAAGTGGCTCCAAGGGGAGGGGGGGAAAGGGGGGTTTAGAAGAAAAAAAATCATAGCTTCGTCAATTCACAAGATATCAAATCCGCGTAAATTTATTATTAATCCTCTTAATATTATCTAAAACTTTTATATTGACAAGTTTTTTATAGGACCAACCGTTATAGCAAAAAAAAAAAAAAATTTAAAACAAAAAAAAATCCCTGCAGGCTCCGCCTGCAAACAAGTTATTTTTCGAAGTAGGCGGTTCCAACTCCCGCATCTTTTCGAAACTGATACATAAAATCAAGGGGCATAAAATCTCGGTCAAGTTCGTTAATGGGCAAAATCGAACCATGGGGGGGCTTTTTGTGAAAACAGAAAAAAAACATAATTTCTTAATTATGATACGTATCGAATCCGTTTGACGTTATTATTACTTCTAGGAGAAGGGCCGAAAATTTATGTATGACAGATTTTTGATATAATTAAAAATTGCCTTAAGCGGGGGAAGGGGGGGTTTAGAAGAAAAAAATCATAACTTCATCAATTCCCAAGATTTCAAATCCGCTTAAATTTATTATAAATCCTCTTAATATTATCTAAAACTTTTATATTGACAAGTTTTTTATAGGACCAACCGTTATAGCAAAAAAAATTAAAAACAAAAAAAAAACCCTGCCGGCTCCGCCTGCAAACAAGTTATTTTTCGAAGTAAGCGGTTCCAACTCCCACATCTGTTCGAAACTGATACATAAAATCAAGAGGCATAAAATCTCGGTCAAGTTCGTTAATGGGCAAAATCGAACCATAGGGGGGGGGATGGGGGGGCCTTTTTGTGAAAACAGAAAAAAAACCCATAATTTCTTAATTATGATACGTATCGAATCCGTTTGAAGTTATTATTACTTCTAGGAGAAGGCCGAAAACTTATGTATGACAGATTTTTGATATAATTAAAAATTGCCTTCAGAGGGGGGGGGGAGGGGGTGGTTAGAAGAAAAAAATGCATAACTTCGTCAATTCCCAAGATTTCAAATCCACTTAAATTTATTATAAATCCTCTTAATATTATCTAAAACTTTTATATTGACAAGTTTCTTATAGGACCAACCGTTATACCAAAAAAAAAAAAAAAATTAAAAACAAAAAAATCCCTGCCAGATCCGCCTGCAAACAAGTTAGGTTTCGAAGTAGGCGGTTCAAACTGCCGCATCCTCGTAAGAAAGGTCATTTCTTCCGCAATTCCCGACAAATGGGCGCCCCACGGTCTGCGTCTTCGAAATCTACCTGTGCCTGTAGGCCGAGCCGTCAGGGATTTTTTTTTACTATAACGTTTCGAAACCCCGGAGAGAATTATGAATGACCCTGAAAATATATATATATATATATATATATAATGTCTTTAATATTAGAATTTAAAATTTATATATTTAAAATTTATTATTAAAGTTTGAAAATTACAGTAACTAAAAAATTTTTTTATTTTTACTTAAATATATTAATTCGTTAATAGATGGAGACACGTGTATATTCTTTCCGGCTGATGATTAAACATTAACGCGTCAATTTTAATTAATTTTTCAATTAATTTTTAGCAGTGGATTTACGCCAATATTGAATATATTAAACATGGATTTATTTTCAAATTGCTAACAAAACATAAAACCGACAGAGTAATAAAATGTCCATGCCGGGAATCGAACCCGGATTCAAAGTATGACATTTTTAGATTTTTGTTGAAAACTGATACATTAAATTTGATTACTCGCCATTTTTTAAAAACTGCACAATTTCAAAAAACCGTCGGTCAAGATCTAGACAATTATATATATGTGTTATAAAGCAAAAACATGTCCGTGATTAACACTTTCGTCATATTAACGGTGGCAATTTTTTTAACTTCTCAACATCGCACAATTTCAATTTTTACACCGTCGAATAGGAAAACAATAATTATTTCAAGTACAATTTGTTTGAAAACTTTATCTCAATTTACTGATTCTTTTATGGTCTTTAAATTAATTATCAAGTTTGATTTTTTTCTTTGAAATCTATCTCTGTCCTTAAGCCGTTACAGCCCTTCAAAAAATGTATTGCATTTTTCCATCTTGTTTAGATATCAAAATAATGTTAACAAATAAATCCATTTTCCCCCCTATCATAAGCAAATTAGTGTTCAAATTCATCGCTATTATAGTAAATTTTGTGTATTTTTCGTAAGAATTATAAATTTTTAAAGAGGATATGGAGTTTAAATTTTTAATGATTACTAAAACGTATTTTGCGGACCTAGAGATTTAATGTTTTTAAGTTTATTTTTCTAATTCTGTTAAATAAAATACACGACATCGAAGTGGTATTTTGAATTCAATACGCTTTTCACAATGTTATAACTATAAATTTTTAATTATGTTTGTAATGTTATAATTGTAAATTGTATATTTTTTATAATTGTTATATGAATGGATTTTTTAAAAAATTACCGCCTGCAGTGTTTTATTTACGTAAGTTTTTCCCGTGAAAATCTTTAAGAAATTTGAATTAATATGCAAAAACATGTTTATTTTTACCTATTGAAGTATTTTGGAGTAGAGTAAAGATATTGAATTTTTCTATGGAAGAAAAATGTAATATAATTGCTAACTTTGATTGCTGGGTTATAAGTTATAACTTTTACTTACCCATCATACGTAGTATAGGGTAAGTCTTGTAATCGTTTTGAAAATCGAAAAAAATTTTTTGACGGATTTACACGTTTCAGACACTGGAGATTCCAAAAAACATATTTTTTTAAAAAAAATTTTGCCGTCCGTCTGTGTGTCTGTGTGTGTGTGTGTCTGTGTGTCTGTAAACGCTCTATCTCCCGAAAAAATTGAGATAGACACTTGCAATTTGGTATGTACTTAGTATGTAAGAATGGGAAGAAGCCTATTTCATTTCAATAACCTCGATTAACCGGAACTATTTTTTTCGGACTCTCGAAATATTCGTTCTGATAAAAGGTATATAAAATTTTTCGAAATTGTTTATTTTAAGAAATGAATATAAAAGACAATAAAAAAACATAAATTTTGCATAAAGCATGAAGTCGATCGGATAATTAGTTGCTGAGATATTTGTAATCCTATTTACCACACTCTTCGTTTTTTCATGACCCTGTATTTCATCCAAATTTCACTTCAAAGATATATTTTAATTGGAAATTTGACGCTTAATCAGATGCAATAAACCGCTACTTAATAGGATTATTATTTTTGGAGTTATAAGGAAAAACCTCTTTCAAGCAATTCAGTAATCGAGCCTATAAAGTTATGACGTCATCAAGCCACGATTTTATTTGAATTGCTATGCATTTTATAAGTAGTTTACACATTTTTGTTTTAATATTTTACATTATGCATATCCATGATGGGTAAGTATTACGGTGGCCCCCAACGACTAGTTTTCTTTTTTTTTTTATCACATGCATATTGGAAGTAGTTTGCGTAGTTTGCTGTGTAAACTTTTATAAGAATTCCATGAAAATCGATATTTTTTAAGCAAAATCGCTTATTTATTTATTTATTTTACAAGTAAATTGTCGCTAAGACTGTGTTATTTTATTCATATGCTTATTTTATAGTTGGTAAACTTATTCAAATTATTCTTAACCAGCAAACTCAACCAGCGTTTACAATTTTTTAATATGAAAAATTCAATTTATATGCTATCAAAATAAAATCTAAACAAATGAATGAAAATAGAATAATTCATTAAAAGGAAAACGCAATCGCCAATAGCAACCGATTTTTGATAGTTTTCCAATTTCCCCGTTTGTTTCTTCTTTAAAGGAGCAAACGCGTTCCACTGTTTTTTACTTTGCGTATTTTAAAAAAAGGCTTCCTCATTACGATTTTTTTTTTATTTCATTTAATTAATATTTATTATTATCATTTTAACCCTTTCAGTGCGGATTTTTTTTTTTTTGGGGGGGGGGGTGTTAATGCCCTGTGCGGAATATTTTGACCAAAAAAGCGACATTATTTATCTGATTACCGGGCAGAATTTTCCGGTACGAATTGATTTTCCCAAAATGACACGACTTTCCGAACGAGCCAATACAAAACTAAAAATCATATCTTATGGTTGTACGAAAAGCACGCTACTGGTTTTGGTTATAGCCAGATTACTGCACTACGCAGGCGCATCTACTACTACTGCACTACGTCATCACTGCTAAGACCATGACGCACTACAGTGAGCACAATACACGCCGTGAACGCCTAGGCGACTTTTGTCGACGCTTAATGTAGTCTACAGCACCCAACTCCTAGATGTCGACATTAGTCGACTCCCGCACTAAAAGGGTGAAATTGGTCGAAAGATATAGCCATGCAGAGATATAATATTAAAGTCTGAATGACAATCATTTGCTATCAAAATCATTTAATAAAAAACAAAGTGATTTTTTTTCAAAAAAAAATCGAAAAGTCGCTGTACGAATTTCGAATTACCTTTATTGAATTGAAAAGAGGATAACATTTACTATATTGGATTAAAAGATTGAAATCGGATTGCTTTTATGAATGCTTAAAAATCATCGGTGAACTTGGAGAATCGGAGAAAGGGCGAAAACTTGCATTGAATATTTAAACGTATAAATGAAAAATAAATCTAATGGAAAAACGTAACTTTCAGGCTTGAGTGCGTTGGAACTTGTCCTCGTCTATTTAGACCAAGTTTACAGAACTTTATGTGTATATGCGATAGATTTCCCTGGCCATCGCCAACACACATGCAAAAACACACAGATACGCAAGCATTTCATTCTATTAATGCATATAACAGTGACATAACAAGGATCTTTATTTAGGAAATGATTTTAAGCCATTAATGTTCATTAAGAATTCGTTGTTTTATGTTTGCATAAGTAAAGATCTATAGTGAGCATTTGAGTGTGAAATGTTTGTAATGCACAAGCATTTTTCAGTTTATAACTGCCATTTTTTATTTCTTTTTTATGTGTGTGTATTTTCAACATAGCTGAAAAGTGTTTATGATTTTGGCTTGTCTGTCTGCTGCGCTATTTGGATTGCCACAGATCCATATTTATATCATTGAATTTCACTATTATATAATTCCTCTTGAGAGCGGTGCATGTATCATTTATCATTTATTTACAGAGAAGTACAAAATATTCAAGATGCATTGTTGTGTATTGGCGGTAATGTGTGAAATGTTAAATGCAGTTTTTAAATAATTTTTCAAATGTTTAATATTTGTTTTAAATCTAACAAGATTATCTATTACGCTTTCTCAACTAGTTTAGGTATAAAAATAATTCGAACAAATTTCTTTATTTTATTTTTTTTTTTTTTTTAAATCCTTATAATAAGTTTATTCGTGCTCCAATTTATCTTTGTTACAATACATTTTATTTATATTTACAAAGAAATATTTATTTTTAAGGAAAATAAGAGTTTAAATTTTTAATGATTGCTAAAAGATGTTTTCCGAAAAAACTCCTAGAGATTTAACGCTTTTAAGCTTTTTTTATTACTATTACTCTATCAAATAAAATACAAAAAAGGAAACTGGTATTTCGAATTAAATACTTTTTTTTTCTTTATAATGAAACAAAAAAGGTGGGAAAATGTGATAAACGTTAAATCAATAGATTTAAAAGAAAAAAAAAGTCCAACGTCAGCAGTATTTTATTTACGTTATTATTATTTTTTTTTTCACATGGAAATCTTTAGGGACATTAAATGAAATAGGCAAAAATAGGCTTATTTGGTACTACTTAAGTACTTTGAAATAGAAATTGAATCATTTTATTGGAGAAAAATATAGGTAATTCCTGAGTTATAATTATAATTTTATTTCTTATGTATATAAGGAGTGATTGTTTGTATATAATCTTTTTCTACGAAATCCCTAAAGATATATTAAGCTTTTGACAATAATTTATCGCTATGAAAATGATTTTTTTTATTCTTAGTAATGTAATACAAATTATTCTTAATAGCAGCGACATGTACCGGATCTTCGTTTGGGTGATGACTCTGGGCCATTATTTTTCATGAAGAATATTTGTACATGTATGTATGTATATTGTGTGCGTGCGTGGGGTAGGTAAAATTAAAAGCAAATATTTTGTCTCTGGGAAATATCTCATAACAACATTGTATTTTCATAACGTTCTTATTATTTATTTTATAAACAATTTTTAACTTATTTTTTACATTACATTACTCGTATTGTTTTAAATTCCGTTATGAAGTAATTCTATCGCCTTGGCTATTATACACTGAAAAAACTTTATGGCCTTTCTATGATCTTTAACTAATAGAAGTGTATTTTGACACCTAAAGTCCATATAACTTGAGTAAATAAGTTATAGTACCTTCTTGTAGCATGACAATGTCAAGTTTATATCTTATAATCTAACTTAGCTAAACTTTGCTACTTGAGTTGAGTCAGCTGAGCAGCTTGCTGGAAGCAGAAAAAGAATTCTTTTTCTTTAATATTCCCTTCATACAAAAACCCCACCCTCGTTTATGAAAGAATGCTGACCCACTTTTTCTTTCCGCTTTTATTCTTTAAATTTTTCTTCATTTAATTCTTTCGGGAGCGAATTGGAACTGTAACATTCTTTTTATTACGGCTTCGGGTCGATAATGACATCTGATGATCACAAATTGAGATCTAGAAAGGTGAATTTATTCTAAAATCTTTCTCTGGAAAGTTCATTTGTAGAAAATATTTCTGGTTAAGTACACCCACAAAATTGCGATTACACCCAGTATATATTAATTTACTAAAATGAATACCTAAAATTCTAATTTTGTAGGACAGTTTTTAATCATTGGATATGGATCGCTTGAATAGAAGTAAAATCATATGTTTTGGCATCATGCATAATGACCTTAAATTCTAAAAAATCGCATCTATGTTTCTTTCTGTTTGCATTTAGAATTAATATATAAAAGTGAATTTAATTTATTTACACTGGAATGTTCATTTGTAGAAAATATTTCTGGTTAAGTACACCCGCAAAATTGTGATTACACCCAGTATATATTAATTTACTGAAATGAATACCTAAAATTCTAATTTTGTAGGACGGTTTTTAATCATTGGATATGACCGCTTGAATAAAAGTAAAATAAAATGTTTTGGCATCATGCTTAAGGATCTTAAATTCTAAAAAATCGCATTTCCGTTTCTTTCAAATGCATTTAGAATTAATATATAAAATAAATTTTAATTTATTTACTCTGGAATGTTCATTTGTAGACTATTTCTGGTTAAGTACACCCAGAAAATTGCTATTAGACCCAGTATATATTAATTTACTGAAATGAATACCTAAAATTCTAATTTTGTAGGACAGTTTTTAATCATTGGATATGGATCGCTTGAATAAAAGTAAAATTACATGTTTTGGCATCATGCTTAAGGATCTTAAATTCTAAAAAATCGCATTTCCGTTTCTTTCAAATGCATTTAGAATTAATATATAAAATAAATTTTAATTTATTTACTCTGGAATGTTCATTTGTAGACTATTTCTGGTTAAGTACACCCAGAAAATTGCTATTAGACCCAGTATATATTAATTTACTGAAATGAATACCTAAAATTCTAATTTTGTAGGACAGTTTTTAATCATTGGATATGGATCGCTTGAATAAAAGTAAAATTATATGTTTTGGCATCATGCTTAAGGATCTTAAATTCTAAAAAATCGCATCTGTTTCTTTCAAATGCATTTGGAATTGATCCATAAAAAATAATTTTAATTCCACTAAAATCAGTATCTTTCAATAAAGCGTAGGTGTGTAAATAATAGTGTAGGTGTTTGTGTGTACAGATAGTCTGCAGTTTTCTGAAGCGACCACTTATCTCAGAGTTACAATATTGGGCAGGAAGGTATACCTGTATGTCTGAAGTCATGCACCTCAAAGACGATTTTTTGATTAGATTTTTTTATTTAAATTTTCATGCGATTTTCAGCATTTTGCGGCGATTTTTCCACATTAGCAAAAATAATCCGGTTTCAATCTTTTAGTCTAATATAGTAAATTTTGCTCCCAATATAGTAATTTTTTGCAATTTTTTTAATTTTCCTAAATCGTTTATGGGTTTTTTTTTTCTCTCCTTAACACTTTTTTTCTTTTTTAACGGAAAGAATTCTCCGGTAAATTAATTTTGCTACTCCCGTGATTAAATTCAAGTTAGCCGAATGCCAAACCAATTTCTATAACAATTCTGAAAATTTAAATTTAATCAAGTTCGAAATAAAAAATCACAATAATTCAAGGTTCGTTCGATTCGATACCGGAAGGTGCGTAGCTCATATGAGTTTATGTATGCTGTCATAATTCCATGTTCGTTTGGAAAATAACCGCCCAACGAATCGGGCGAAGCTCCACTAGTAAATAATAAAAATAATAAAAAATCCCTGACGGCTCGGCCTACAGGCACAGGTAGATTTCGAAGATGCAGGCGGTGGCGCCTGTTTATTGGGAATTGCAGAAGAAATAACAATTTTGCCACAGTGCTGCAGTTAGGACCGCCCACTTCGAAGTCTACTTGTGTTTGTAGGCGGAGACGGCAAGGATTTTTTTTATTTTATTTATTTATTGTATTACTATTATTATTATTATTATTTGCCATAAGTTTTGGTACTATAAAAAACGTGTCAATATAAAAGTTGTAGATTATATTAAGACGATTTATAATAAATTTAAGCTGATTTGATATCTTGTGATTTGACGAAATTATGAATTTTTTTTCTTCTTAAAACCCCTATCCCCCCCCCCCCTCTTTGAGGTCATTTTTAATTATATCAAAAATCTGTCATACATAAATTTTCGGCCCTTTTCCTAGAAGTAATAATAACGGATTCGATATGTATCATAATTAAGAAGTTATGGGGTTATTTCTGTTTTCACAAAAAAAAAAAAAAAAAAAAAAAAAAAAAAAAACCGCACCCCTTGGCCTGATTTTGCCCATTAACGAACTTGACCGAGATTTTATGACCCTTGATTTTACGTATTAGTTTGAAAGAGATTTGTGCAGAATTACGGAAGATATCGTGTCCATAAAAAGTGATATAGATAGGTAGATAGATAAAGTTTTGAACTGGGGGTGGTTTTGGGTTCTAGGAGTCATGATCGGCGTAGATCTGCAAAAAATTTTCAGAAATTCCAACATAAGGGATAATATAATAGGTAGTATTTCTTACGAAATCTACCTAAAAAAAAACTGCATTATTATCAGATTTTATTAAAGTACCATAGTGGCTACAATTACAAATACTTCTTAATTACCGCCGTACTTTTAACACTTCTTATCTCGATATTTAGTATATTACCTCCATTTTTACATGTTTCTATACTTTTATCTATACATCATCCTATATGGCATCCCTTATGTCTAACAAGTCAGTACAATATGTAGCGTACTGTAACGCTTGTTAATTAAATTAATAATGACTAATCTGTCGCTAATGAATCTTTCGTAATCGGAGTGTCCTATACATTTTAGTAGCAGGGGATTTTCGCTAATGAGTATGTTAACTTTTTACATTTTATTAGCTAGGTAGCTTATTCTAAAATCTAGTAGGACCAGGTATAGTATACCAGGTTAGTCTGGTAGGTACGATTTTGTAGAATTTAAGATTCTTAACCATAATGCCAAAACATATAATTTTATATTTATTCAAGCGATCCATATCCAATGATTAAAAACCGTCCTACAAAAAGAAAAATAAGAAAAATTATAAATCTTGCATTATTTTGAAGTTTTTGTTACAAACTTCACAATGTTTCTCATATTTTATTTTCATTTTACTTATTATTGTTATTAATTTAGTTCTTCAATATTTATTATTTCGCCAACTAATGCAGTTTAACAGGTATAATGACCGGATTTTGTTTTACACTTTTAGTTTCCAAGAAGAATAATCTTAAACTTCAACCATATGCCGGGGAAAAAAATCATAATCACTCATGTTTGAATTTTATGCAAAACCAATCCTTATAAATGGCGTAAAAAGATTGTTCACATCGTAATGCAGCAATGGTCATATATTAAAAAAATAAATACTTAGCAATAAAGTATTATTTCCTCTTGTATTTTTTTAAACCGTTACTGTGTTATTATATATATTTTTTTTTAATCTTCACTTAAATTAAAAAAGTATATATTATTTTTCTACTCCTATACCCTACAATTTATACATATCATTCAGATTATGGCAATCTCGTTATACGAAAAGAAAATATTTTCCCCTTCCTTATTGAAAAACTAAAAAAATATTAAACAATATGACTAGTATTTTTGTCTGGGAAAAATATTATCAAGATATATCTGAAGGCGATATATAAAATCTCACTGGAATGCTATACAAATAGCATTTATAAATCCTTTTCTTTTATTTTCGTAAAGTAACTATTTTTCTTTGCAATTCGAAATATATATATAATATTTTCTTTAATGTACTGAATTAAAATTATTTTTTCTTCTTTTCGAGTATTTCATTTTCTTACGCTAAGTTACCCCAGTCATTTTTATTTTAATCTAAAACCCTCCTGTTTTTAGAATGTCCTACTTTGGGGAATATTGTACATTTAATTGATCTGGATGGAATTTTTTGAATGAAGATAAACATATTTCCTTACCATCCCAGTTTGCTTTTTTTCCCCACGCTGTTTTCATTGGCAGACGATTTATAACTATAACTGTGGTTATTACTGCTTTCGTAGAATGCTCTTCGTTGATCTTTTAAATCATTTCGCTATTAGAGAGGTTTCTTTATTTTATAAAAGAAAGCAATTGAAACTACTAATACTGCACAGGAAAACGGTCTTAGAATTTAAACCTCTTAATTAAAGTGTTCGTCTTTTTCTTTTTCTTTTTCTTTTTTTTTTTTTTTTTTTTGGTATGGGAACTTTGATTTTAATGACGATAAATGAGTCATTAAATAAAATTGTAAGTTGTTAATGTAGGTATGATTCTTATTGAAAATTAAAATATGAAACAGTAGTTCTAATATTTTCTATTTGGACAATTATTTTTAAATTATCCCAGAAGGCAATATATGAAGTCTCTCTGGATTACTATACAAACAGCAATTAAAAAATATTTTCTTTTATTTCAGGAACCGTAAAATAATTATTCTTCTGTGTGATTCTAAGTTTTAAGTATTTTTAACGGGCTGAATTGAACCACACTTCCTTTTTCAGATTATTCATTTATTTAAGCTTAATTACTCCAATCAGTTTTATTTTAATCTAAAATTCTTATATTTTTAGAATTTCCTCTTCGAGAGGTACATTTAATTGATCTGACAAGATTTTTTTTTTTTTTTTTTTAAGTGTCCAATAAAGAATATTTTTCCCAGTTGCATTTATTTCCCCCGCCGCAATTTATTTCTGTTTTCAATGGCAGATAATTTGAAACTGTAACTGTTGATTATTACTGCTATTGTTGAATACTCTTTGTTGGTCTTTTAAATCATTTCACCATTAGATAACTTTTTTTAAAAAATTATTTAAAACGAAGCAATTAAAATAAATAATACCATGCAAGAAAGAAAGAATGCAAACATAAAATTTAAAGGGGAAAAAAAAAGACTAAAAAGAAGAAGAGAAAGAGAGAAATGGTCTCAAAATTTTACCCTCTTAATTAAAATGAATCCCTTTTCGATGTATGGAAACTTGGATTTTAATGAAAAAGAATGGTTCATTTAATAAAATTAAAAATTAATGTAGGTATGATCCTCATTGAAAAATAAAAATATGGAACATTCTTCCTCCCCCACCCCCCCCCCTTTTTTTTTTTCTTTTTATTAAACTATACCTGAAGACAAAATCTGAAATCTGATTGGAATGCTGTACAAACAGCAATTAAAAACTATTTTCTTTTATTTTAGGAATCGTAAAATAACTATTCTTCTGTGTAATTCTTTTTTTTTTTTAATGTACTCAATTAAATTATATTTCTCTTTCCAAATGCGTAATTTTCTTACGCTATGTTACTCTAATCCTTTTTATTTTAATCTTAACATGCTCATGTTTTTAGAATTCCCTTCTTGTGGGAATACTGTAAATTTAATTGATCTGACCAGAACTTTTTTTTAATGTTGAATGGGGATGAATTCTCCTTTTCTCCCATTCGAGGTTTCTTCCCTTTCTCCCCACAATTCATTTTTGTTTTCAATGGAAGACGATTTTTAACTGTAACTATGATTGTTACTGCTATCGTTGAATGTTCTTCACTGATCTTTTAAATCATTCCGACATTAGAGAGCCTTTTTAAATTATTTAAAAAGAAGCAATTAAAACAACTAATGCCGTACAGGGAAAGGAGATAAAAACGAACTAGACACATAAAACATAAAAAAAAAAAAAAATGGGGTACGGTCTCAGAATTTAAACCTCTTAATTAAAGTGTCAACCATTTTTTTTCCTTCCAATGCATGGAACCTTGATTTTAATGACGAAGAATGAGTATACACACACACACATACATACACGCATACATACATCAAGAAAGGAAATTTTAATAAAAATAAAAAAAATGCATAACAGTTAAAAAAGAAATCGGTATATGTGATTAAGGAGCAAAGAACACGGTGTCAGTGTATTTTATTCTCTTTTTACAAAATTATTTTACGGGAATTTTTCTTTTTAGTTCGAGTGCTTCTTTTGTTTTATTTTTATGATGTTAATTGCAAAACTTAGCTCTCTAATTAGTGGAACTCGCCATTTTGACTAAAAAATTGCTCGTTGAAAAACGTATATTTATTCTTGATTAATAGCATTCGAAAGCTGCTGTGGATTATTTATTATTTTAATGAATTGATCGTATGTATCCATTTAGTCGATTTAAATGATTGTTCTTTAATGCTTTTGATTATGGATAAATTAATCTGGAGTAGAATTTTTTTTTTTTCATTTTATGGAAAGTGATAATATTTCTACTTGAATATTTACTCATTCAGTTCTTTATGTTTCATAATTAACTATATCGAAGCATTTGACATGTTTAATTTGTTTACTTAAATTAAATTTTTCAGTTTGTCAATGCAGTTAATTGCAATCGTATTACTAAATTGCCTGTGTATTTTTTTTAAATGACTCTAATGCAATAATAAATTGAGTAATCATTAATTTCACTTGTATATCGGAGATTAGTAAATAATACTAATGGTTTTATTGCTATTTATAGATTATTATAATTTGATGTTTAGTTCATTTAATGCCGATATTGAATTCCAGAATAGTAGATTTATTTAATTTTTTTTCCCCTAAATGGAAATATTTATATTTTGAAGCATTCGACATGTTATGCCTTATACAGTGGACGACATTTACATCGGAACACTTACATTTGTGGAACTTTTTTGCGAAAAACTTTTATAAAATGTGTGTTTTATAATGTGTGTTAAAACTTTTATAAAATGTTGCGGTGTAATTTTCAATTTTGTATAAAAATATGACGCAGAAATATGATTTACAGTTTGTAGTCAAATGCTCTTTGACGAAAGATTATTTTTAGTCTTCAGGTCTAAGTAAGAATTCGAGTTCTGGTGTGTATACTATATAATATTACCCTAAATCTAATTCTTGATATTTTTTCCCCCTTCCTTTATCAATCAAATTTAATTTGTTTATATAGCAAGGAGAAAAACCATTTTTCTCAGCTCATAATTTATACTTTTAACTGCAACGTTTTTATAAATTAACATTATGCTGTGACGATTCATGTCTTTTTTCTGTAGCGGGTACTTGAACAAAAATTTCATGGTTTATATTCTATATAAAAGTTTGTCAAGCAATGTCATTAATATGCAACTTTTCTCTTTCGTGACTCAAGCTGTTACAGTCCTATTGTGTCTGGTTTATTTCATACTATGTCTCTTACAATAGTTGCTGCATCCCTATTGCTTGGTCTGTAGAGACTGCTGCTGCATCTTTTATCGTGATGTTTCTCCCCCATCTGTGTCTCATTTCATTGTCCTTGCACCCCTTTTGTGCCTCAATCTAACTGTTGATAAAATTGTTCTCTCTGAGGTGAAGGTCTCTTTTATGACTCTTTATGACTCAACGTGTGAAGTTTTTATTATTATTATTATTATTATTTTATTGGTCCGTTTTCTTTTATTTTACTTGATTTTGCTGTGTCAAGTTGTGATTATCACCCGATTTATATCTATGGTGCTCTATGGTAAGAGCTTCCTAAAGTATGGGTCATGAACTAAGGAAAGTGGGTCGTCAATAAATTGTTTATGTTTAATTGAGAATGGTTTTATGCATAAGTAAAGCGACTGTTTGCATAGCATTATATTTTAGTATCATATTTTTCTTTTAAATAAATATGAAAATATAAAAAATCTTTGACACAAGTTACCTGTCAGGCTTTTTTAAAGCGCGTTGCCACCCCCCCCCCCCATACACACACCCCTCTCTTTGTTTACAATGATAATGAAGTACTAAAGTACTTTCAAAAGTACTAAATATTGTAATTTATTATAGACTGAACCTAAAAATGTTTGCATAATGAAATATTTAATACTGAAATTTCAAAATTAATACGCAAAAATTAAATAATGTATTTTTTAACTATTTTCGTGCACAACTTTTTTTATTTACAACATCTAAGATTTTGGTTAATTTTTTTGATAATTTAATGTATTAATAAAAAAACATGTTTGTCTGTCTGTCTGTAGGCCGATGGCTTGGGAAATCTATTGCGTGTAGAAGTTTGCAAATTTTTATTTATTTATTTTATTATTATTTTAGATTTTTTATTTTATATCGAACGGAAAAAATTCGTACATTTTATCGGTTTTCCAAGTTCACCAGCGATTTTGAGAAGAGTCATAAAATCAATTAAAATTCAATATTTTAGCTCAATATGGTACATTTTGTCCTCTTTTCACTAATGTTTATTCTGACCTCGTACAGTGATTTTGAAATTTTTCGCGATTTTAAGTCATTTTTTCCGAAAATAATGAATACTTTTTTTTTCTTAAAAGATATCTATTTGAAATCTTATCCATCCAATGTTATATTTCATATCCCGTATGGAGAAAATCTTCGTGAATTAAAAAAAAAAAAAAAAAAAAAAAAAATTAATAATTTGAATGTATGCGAATTTTTCAAGGACAATTAATAAATGAGAAATCTCCTTCCGCGGAAAAGAAAATACACGAATAATTTTTTTCGCGTGCGTTTGCTACAGTAACATTTATCCCCAAAAGCCTGTTGCTATGACAACAGGATTTCTTCGTAAGTGAACTCAGTGGGTAACCTTTTATTGGCAAAGATATATGATTTCGTCCTATACCTTGCAGCAGCCTTTTCTTTTGTGCCTCAAGGAAATTTAAGATGAGATAGTAATGATTTTATTTCGTCCCGCCGTTTTTAAAATAAAATAACTTAAGGAGTTTAGTTATTGCGTTCGGTAAAGTGTCTGCACGTACCCGGGAATGATCCGAAGCCCGAACCAGGATCAGCTCTTAGACTTATCTCCAGCCGATTCTCTCTTAGTTAGACTAGAACTAGGACCGGGTTTTAGAGATCTGCACGGGCCGGGCTCGGGCCTATTTTTCTTCACGGCACTCGGGCCGGGCCAAGTGATTACTCTTTACGGGCCGGGCCGGGCCTTACTTTTTACCTGAAGGATAAGGCTGTGCCTTAAATTATTTTTTTCGTACAGAGCCGGGACTGGTTTCATTCTTCCTAGTCTTCACGCCTCAAAATTGTTAGTCCTGGTTTTGACCAGTATGAAAATCAATGTCTCGGCGTGCCTGGTCCGTCCGAAGGTCAGTAAAATACGATCTGGCATAAAAATCTTTTCAAAACATGCATACATTTTTAAACCGCCATTATTTTATAATTAAACATTAAAATTTATTCTTTTTAAAGAATAGTAGATTTATACACTTATTAAAATATGGCTAAATTAAAATATAGTAAAACGTGTGAAAAAGAACCTGCTTATGATGGAATCCTGTCTTAAATTAAAAAATGTGTTGATCCATTAAAAATGAATATACTAATATGTAAGAAAAGAATATATAATACATTTACACCTGCTAAGAAGGCAAATTGTCTATAACTCATTTTTTTTCTTCCCTATGCAATTCCATCTTAGAAGATTTTACTGTATATCATTTTTCTGATTTTTAACACTTCAATAAATGGAATATGGATTAACAATATTGATGATAACTTAAACACATACATACAACAAATAGAGATTTATTAAAAAAATAAATATTCCAGCTTGCGGCACCTCTATAAAAATGAAGATTATAAACATGAATAAAAAAAAAGCTAAGATAGGAATTTTTGGTTAGATCTCCTCCTACGAGGCAAATTTTTAACCAAATCGACGTAAAAATTATGTTTTGTAGAAATTCACTCGGGCCGGGCTCGGGCCGAGATTTTAACTTTTTTCCGGGCCGCGGCTCGGGCCGAACATTTAACTTTTAAATAGGGCCGGGCCGGGCCAAATTATTTTTTGTATGGGTCGGGCCGGTTCCGAGACTGGAAATTTCGGCCCGTGCAGACCTCTACCGGGTTTAATTTTTCTCGACAGACCCGTGCCGAACGAGTTTGCTAGTTATAAACTAATCTTGGAGTTGTAAAGCTATCCTGCTATGCTTTATATCCCGAGATATAAGCATTTAAAACTTTGGAATTAAAGGGAATGCGTACGTTTTTTGTTGGATATTTTTTACACTAAAAAGCGCAGAAACTTAATTCGATATTAAAATATTCAAAGCAAATGCGTACGTTTTTTGTTGGATATTTTTTACACTAAAAAGCGCAGAAACTTAATTCGATATTAAAATATTCAAAGCCAAAAAATGGCTTTCATGTAATCTAAAAATGGAAATTTAAATTAAATAATTTCGCACCAAAATGTGAAAATAGAGCATAAGGTTGTAATAAAATTTTAGTTTTAAAAATATTTTTCAATCCGCATCTTTCTATCAAAAGCGGACAACAATAAAGAGTTCTAGGTCTGTATTTACATTGACGGCTTCTACACACTTTTACTTCAAGTGAACGTGTGTATTCTAGTGTGGTGAGGAAGTTTTTTTCCTACACCATTTTTTGCTTTATAAAAAAGATAAGAAAGCTGTAAAGATATTAAAATATCTCAAGCTTATAAATAGGGTAAAAGTAGTGGGTTGAAAACTTTTCTATGCTATCGGGTATAATAAACATACAAATGGAAATTTAATCTGACTAATATATATATATATATATATATATACTTAAATAGGATGCGAAGGCGCTTTTAAAAGTTTTTAAGAAGAACGAGTACTTAAACTGATATGTTTTCGTAGTGTTCTTTCTACACTTTCGTTTATGTTGATAAAATAAGCTTTTAACGTCGTGTGTAAACAGAGTAACGAAAGAAAAGTTTCAGATGGCTATGTAATAGTATAAAGGATATGTGTACTATTTAATAATTTTAAATAGATAAAGTACATATCATATGTGCTCGATTATTTCTGAAACTATTGTATAGAATATTAATTAAGATCAAGCAAAAAGCTTTAAGGTGTCCTTGAAATTTCAAAAGATAGAGAAACTTTTAAAGTTTACTTTTTGACAGCTTTAAAGGATGTTTAAACTATTCTATTGAATTTTGCTTTTAAAAAATTAAATATGTTCGTATTATATATTATATTTAATTTGATATTTAAATCAATCTCTAAATTCTATAATATATTTAAGTAGAAGTAAAATAAACCATTAATTATTTTATATAAATTCTTTAATATATATATAAGTGGATTAACACAGATGGCAGCACCATCACTTTGTATTAAAAATACTCTCTCTTTTACATAATATATACTCTTGTTAAGAATATTTGAAATGCTGTGTAGGAAGGATTTGATTCTGGGTAAATTTATTCATATAGTGGGATTTTGTACGATTTTAATGTAAATTTTGTTATTAGTGTATTATGATAAGAATAAATTTGTTTGTTTTTGAGTGTTGTATACAGATTTTAGGATAATTGATGTGAGTGAAATATTTTATCTATTCTTTACGGGGGTTTTATATCCAATTTTATTATTTCCAATTTTAATATTTTCAATTGTTTTCTGGTAATAATTCAGTATACCTGGGTGATTCTACTGATCTTAGCATATATGCCAGTAGAATTATGAAATACTGAATCATTTTTTAAAACACATGTGGGTACATCCAGGCTGATGATTATATCTACATGTGTTTTTTCATATCCAATTCTGATTTAATTCTCTTATTGTCCAATTTTCCATTGGATATGGTTCATATTTCATTTCTTAATCCATTTGTATTCACTTGATAGCAACTCCAAATTAGTAGTATTATTAATTTTTTTTTCTCTCTTTAAAAAAAAAAAAATAATAATAATAAATTTCTTCATGTTTTCAGTATTTTTGGCCAATTACCATTGAAGCACAAGCTATGGTAATATTATGATTGCACTTGTTAATCTATTAGCTAAGTGGTATTCCGTCTACACATTATCATTAATTATCTCTTTGGAGATTTAAGTAGAATGATACAAGAACTTGATATGTTTTTTTGAAATTCATAGATATTATATATATATATATATATATATATATATATATATTCGTATAATATAATTTATTCGTGTAATATATTCGTATTTTTTCAAAAATCAATGTACTGAATTAACACACATTCTTTCTCTCTCACACACATACACACAGACTCGCACACACACCTACTCACATACACGCTCACACGTACAGAGAGACTCCCTCATATTTAGGCAAATAGTGTTTAATTTTAACCCTTTGTGACTCGAAAACTCCGATTTGAAAAATATTTACTCAGATGTTAGATTACATCATTTTAAGCATGTAAAAAATAAATTAAATTTAGAACATAAAAATAAAAAATTATTGACTGAAAGGTACTTTTTCACATCTAGTAATAAACAGAAAATTACATACTCATAAATATCGTCAATTTTCTAATACAAAATTGTAAGGTTTACGAACGTACTTTTCTAAAAAATATATACTTTTGGACGTCTCCAGCCTTTTTAATTTGACAAAATTTACGAAGTTCATTTTAGCCATAACGATGTGAAACTCCTCAAATGATAAGTAAAACTTTGTCCTGAAAAGTTAACTCAGTATCGCCATCTGTTGATAATTCCATGTACAATTTATATTGAACTGCTATGTCGAAAGATAACAGAAATAAATAAAATCGCATTTTAGAGCTCACGGTATAAGTAACATTGACCTTTGTATATGTTGCAGATATGCAACGCGGTAATATAAAGGGTTAAATGACGTACTATCAAAACAAAGCTTATTTTTTTCAATAAAAGGATTCAAATGTTCCATAAATGTACACTGCAAAAAATAATTGTTGATTTTACAGTATAATACTGGCACCCCAACTGCCAGTATTATACCGTAAAATTAACAGTAATAAACAGTAAAATAAGCAGTAATATGCTGCCGCGCATGCGCGGTAGCGTATAACTGCTTATTTAAACAGAATTTTCTAAAAGACTAAACAAATATTTTTTAAGGATATTAACCAGAAGATCAAAATTGTAAGTCATCTCAAATGTACATTCATTTACTGTACAATATGTTAAAATTTCATAAAATTATAGCTGAATATGTTTTCGAAATCATATCTGCAAGATAACGGTTTTGAATAATCTTATTTTTCCTTATGCTATTATATAGCGCGTTCTTATATAGCGTATTCTTAACACTGAATTTTAAATTAGGTTTTGTTTTAAACAATACAAATCAACTAAGATTTGAATAAATCATCTAATATCTGAATAATAAATATAAATGTAAAAATAGCTTTTAAAAAATATAAATAAAAAACGCTGTTATCAGTATTTAATGTTTATCTTAAAATTCGCGCCTAATTTCATGACTGCAATTCATGTTCTTCCAAAAGATTTCCGTTACAATACGTTAATTTGGCGTGGACCCCGATTATGGAAAATTCATTACTTTGATTTGTGCTTGGTAGAGAGCCCGAACTAGTGATTTTTTTTTATGTTCGCTGGGTTTCTTTTTTAAAATATAGTAACAGTAAAGAAAAAAAAAGGCATTATTTAAAATTTCTATGAAGGACTTGTCAACGTATAATCATAATTTAATTAATATTAAACCGTCGATTGATAAAAGTGGTATTTAAAAATAAAATTATTACCCTCTTTATTTTTTATTTATATTTTATTTTCTACTTTTTAATGTTTAAAATATTTCATTGTTGCAGTTTCACAGGCAGTTGGCATATTTTAGCGAGCATGGTTTGGCGCCTAATTAACTTCATTGTTGTATGCGCCAACTCCTATGTGTTCACTCCTCCGTGTAACTGGTATACAGTTGCATCCATAAAATATATTTGGCGATTTATCACCTGCGCCCAGGCTAAAGGAAAAATGTCTAAAAATTCCATTAAGCTTTTAAAATATTAAAATGTTGTATTGTCATTATAAATACACTTGTGTGTATAATTATTATAATTCTAGCATATCAGGAAGTGAGTGAAAAATAGATTATAAAATTTCCATCTTTACAAACATGTACCCAAGTTAAATAAAAAAGTGTAATTTTTTTTTTTTTTTTTTTTCCAGTTTAAAGATGCCTAATCTGTTAAAGTGGTATTTTTATTATACGAATTTAAATGACATACTATCAAAACAAAACTTACTTATTTATTTTTATACACAAGCTTTTTTTTTTTTTTCCTCCTCTCTGTATGAGCAACTGACGAAATGCGAACTCAATTATTCGAGAATTTCTACTGTGCAATGTTAAATGATTCCAAAATTTCTGCATTTTTTATTAGTTCGACTGAAAATATAATTTATAAATGAAAATGAATTTTTATAATATGCAAACTAATCTTGAAAGTTTTTTCATTATGTTGTATGAAATGAAATGTATTTTATATAAAACTTACAAATTGTTTATAATTGCGTGTTTGTAATTATTCTTTCCTTCTTTTTTTAGGTAAGTAAATTTCTGATCATGAAACTTACAAGAAAACAAAATCCCCCTATTGGTTTTGATATGTGAAAATAAGTAAATTTTCTTCATTTTTATATTTATTGTAGTTTTACTTGTTAATATTTACATTTGCAAAATGAATAAATTTTGTATAATTATGTAAGAAACATTTCAAACACTAAAACACTTCCTTTTTTAAACTTTGAATTACTTTGAATTGATCTTAAAGTTTTCCTCATAATGCCTAGTTAATTAGTGAACTAATTAGTGTTTTAAATTTTTAGAAAACTCTCTTACATGAGAATTTTAAAGTTTTCTACCCTGAATCACTTAAATTTTAATCCTTCAATTACACTATAGCCTGTTTTAGTTTGATAATCAAAGCGTGTGATATCTTGTACATTGGTAATTAACTTTTTCATAGAAAACTGTTTATTCTAGTATTTAAACTTTTGCATAGCTCTGAGACACTTTTTCTTTTTATGGTCTTTTCGCCTAATTTTAAAATTTTCACATTGGTGAACTTCTCTTCATGTTTATTATAAATGTTTAAAATAATTAGTAGAGTCTCCCGCAGGGGAAAAAAAAAAAAGTTGGAAATTGTACGTCAAACGTGACAAATGAGGTGCGTTCGTACTATAGCTAGTTATATAAATATTCAGATCTTGGTGATTTTTATTTCTGTGAAATGAATTATATCGTCGGCAAATTAATTTCAGTAATAAAATAAGTATCTCGGTCGCTTGACGATTAAACCTCGGAAGCTCCTATAACAAGAAAGCACCGATTTAAAAAAAAATTCAAATTCCTTAATAAATATTTTTATTAATATAGTCTAATGTTTTGATTGGTTTTTCATACAATTTGAAATGTCTCGACACAATTCTGCAAAGATAATATATCTTAAATTTCAAACCATTCGATTGGGTAGTTTTTGCGTTGTTATATTCGGACGGACCAGACGACGACAATAGGTGCTACGTATTTATATAATTACGAAAAAAAAACCTAAAAAACACTTTAGTACTGTAAAGTTGCTTATGAAAACTAATTTTTAAATATAATAATGTAAAATAAAATCTTTATAAAAAAAATTATTTTTAGAAAATCGTGAACTTATTGTTTCCTAAATTTAAAAGAGAATTAATTACCTTGTATGTATATGTATATTGTTATTCAACATTATATTCCATCATGTAACTTGTCTCAAATCGCCTGTATTTTATAAAAGAAGATATTTGATGAAATGCTTTGTTTGTGTGAAAGGCAGCTTACTTTAATTCCTTTCGCGTGGTCAAAATACACTAAGAAAGTATGTTTAAAAACCTTAAATGCTGTTGTTTAATTACTGCATATTTAAATATGGTGATTCCTTAAATATATGGCTTATTCGCATCTATTTTGATAGTGTTCAAACTAAGTTACAAAAACTAAGAAACTTTGTCTGGAATCATATCTAGACAAAGAAATTATTCGCTTAGAAAATATGTTTTGAAATATTTGTCTAGACAGTTTCTTAGTCTAGAAAAATAGAGATACTTCTTGACTAAACATTTTTATTCTCTTGTAAAGGGTGCGACTGTAATTAAGTTGTACTATCGAAAAATAATGTATTATTATGACATGGAATAATTAACATAAAATAACTCATACTACCAGACAAAAATTCAGCATCGTTAAGGATCTCCATTCACAATATAAATTGGGAAAGCGGGCGAAAACAGCAGCTGTATATATGTTATTGCAGAAAACCAGGCACTGGCTCATGTAATGAAACATGCTTCATAAAGAGTCATGAAAGTGTGCTTATAATTTATAGATTTACCAAAAAAAGTAATAAATTAAGACTTACTTGCGAGTAGTAAAATAAGTCTTACTTTTTTTAGTAACTCTATAGAACAGCTCTTTCAAGACTATAATTTATAGTCTTGAAAGATCGATTTGACTTTTTCCCCCCTACGTGTTTTAGCTTTTGTATTATACCGGTAGTTATGCCTTAGCCTTACTTATTCAAACTTGCTGGTAAATTTTTAAACAGTTGTATTACGTAATAACATTAACGTCTTTGATAATTTCAATGTCATATCTTATAGAATAGACTCTCTGCTTGTTGTTGCTAAGATATTTTCATATTCTTATTACATTTTATTTAATTCGTAACATGTTAAATGCTGAATTATGATTTCATCATTCGCATATTTTTCGAAAAGTAATTAATTTCTCAAAGCTTGCTAGTCTAGCAACATATCATTATTCATTTTTATTCCCCGTGTGACATTTATAGACAGTTCTTCGCATTAGAATTATCATTTTTAATTCCTTAATTAAAGTTGCTTGTTTGTATGCAATTCATTTGTTATGGAAGACCAGTTTAGCACTTTAGAGCTTCACGAAATAAATCATTTAAAATTAAATAATTATTTACCTTTACCCTCCGTTTCACGTGTTTTTTACGGTTAAATTATACCCATGTATTTTAAAGTAATTTTGAGTTTCAAAAACCGTTTAAGTAGTTTTGTTCTCAACTGTATAATAATATAAATAAATTTCAAAAAATCAAAAAATAATTGCACATTTGGCAGAACTGAATTATATATATATATATATATATATATATATATATATATATATATATATAGTATTAATTTTTGAGCGAAACTTTTGTAAATTGGTTCAGGTCGTAAAGTAAAAAAAAAAAAAAAAAAAAAAAAAAAAAAAAATGTTTGGTAATTTTTAGCAAACTGGATATAAAAGTTTAACTGTGAGCAACATCTAAATGAGAATTTTAACACTTCTTAATCAGAATTTTCAAATTAAAAAGACATTTGAAATCAGACATTTATTAAAACTAAAATCAACACATTAATATCACACAAGAAAATAATTACAGTAGACGAACTTTTGTACTAACTACTCACCAGTACATCAATCGAAAACCAAAGCTGTTGCTTACACATGTTACGTTTAAAATTATGTATTTAAAATATTAAATCGCTAGGGAGTTTATGTCCCAGTAGGAATACATATTCTGTTGGAATTGTACATGCTTCTTTTAGGGGAAATTTCTGTATAATCTTGTAAACCAAAAAGAGAGAAGGTTTCGTAGAAGGTTAGTTTACAATATTACAGAAATCACCCCTAAATGAAGCATGTACAATTCCAGCAGAATATGTGGTCCTACTGTGACATATACTACTGCTCTCTGTAGTGATTTAATATTTTAAATGCATAATTTTGAACGTAACATGTGTAAGCAATAGCTTTGATTTTCGATTTATAGTTGTACTGATGAGGAGCTTGTATAAAGCTTGAAACGTCTACTGTTATTGTTTTTATTATGTGATTTTAATGTGTTGCTTTTAATTTTAATAAATTTCTGATTTTAAATGTCGTTTTAATCTATATACTTATGTTAAGAGCCTACACTAGTCACTCGAAGAAACGCTCACGCTAATGTTAAGTCTATGGGAAGGTTATCCCGCGATTTCTCGCTCGCATTTTAATATTTTTAAATGATTTTTTTTTGCATAGGATAGCTGACGTCGATATCTATCGTTGTTAGTTTTTACTTTTTTGATTTTGGCTCCAGTTTTTTTTATATAAGGGTACTTACATTTTCAGAACCGGTTCCAACCGGTTCCAAAATTTAAAATGTCTGCTTATAAAAAAGTTTAACCAAAATCAAAAAAGTAAAAACTAACAACGTTGAAGATCGATCTCAGCTATCCTACGCAAAAAAATCATTTAAAAATATTAAAATGCGAGCGAGAAATCGCGGGATAACCTTCCCATAGACTTAACATTAGCGTGAGCGTTTCTTCGCGTGACTAGTGTAGGCTCTTAAGGGATCAAATACCTTTTAAATCGATCAAAATATCAAATATTTTGTTACTCGCCCCTGTTATTATTGAGTTCATTTGTAATATTCTAAACAAAACCGCTAAGTTATGGTAAAAATAATCGCTTTATGCATAAAGAATATGCATCTTAAAAGCCATTCTATTTAAAATTAAAATGGTTACTTTACAATTTGTGCAATCAACTTCGTAAAAATGTTTTAATGCAAAACAATCTTCATGAAATTTTTAACTTCAGGGATAGCAAATGAATGCACCACGGCTTAAACTGCCTTAGTTTTCGAATTTTGCAAAGATATGTGAGTAAGATTTTAGATAAATAGCCACAGAAAAAAGAAAACAAGTTGGAAATTGTACGTTAAACGTGACAAATGAGGTGCGTTCGTGCTATAACTAGTTTTACAATGTAAAAAAATCATCGTTATTATTTCGGTGAATGTAATGACTGTTGTATGACTGTTATCATACTCTCAGTGCACCAATTCTTAAATATTTACGCTTAACAATAATATGATTAACGATATTTAATTTACTAAAAGCTACCTTCAAAAGATAAGAGTTGTTTAAATATTGCTCTAAAATTTTGTACACGTGGGTCTAATAATTTTTAAGATAAGCTTTTAAACTTGCGCAGGCTTTTAAAAATATCTGACCCTTAATTCAGTTATTTAAAAAACAATTAGCTCATATGGCTAAGTTGTATGACTGTTATGCTTATCTCAGTGTATCAATTCTTAAATATTACGCGCTTAATAATATTATTATTAACGATATTTAATTTACTTTAAAGCTACATTCAAAAGATAAGAGTTGTTTAAATATTTCTCTACACGTGGGTCTAATACTTTTTAAGATAAGCTTTTAAACTTTCGGAGGCTTTTGAAAATATCTGAACCCTAAATGCAGTCCTATTAGTCTAAACCTCTAGACGCAATTATTTTTACAAAAAGCCAATTATGTGCCTATAGTTTTCCTTTAAATAAGGCATTCCAAATTAAACAATTATTTTTTTTAATTATTATTATTTACCTGTGGGCATCGACTACCGACTTATGTTATTAAAAGACGCTCTGGGGCTATTTTTGATATAACTGAAACGCTTCTTTGGCTGTTCTTTTTTTTATTATTATTATTTGATTCGCAACTGTTCCGTTAATACCCAATTTTCAATTCCCTTCCTCAAGCCATAGCCGCACAACAAAACATATAATTTTACAGCAAGCATAACTGCCAGTCCCAAAACACAAACCAGCGCTCACTGAATTCAGTCCCCATAAACAACGTCTCTATTTACAGCGCAAAGAAATCGGATTTCTTTAATTTGCGGCCCGGCAGGGGCTGCGTCAGAGGATCCGTTCGTGCCGCCATTACCCGCCGTTAATTACCGGAGACGTCGGACCCCTTTTACGAGCCGTTATAAAAGTTCGCAAGGGAAAATAGTTTGGCTTGAGTTTTGGAAGCCATTAAAAGTGGCGTTAAAGGGGACGAAAATTTTCAGATGGGCAGTAAATAGATGCAGTTAGTTTGAGCATGTGTATTCTGCGATGCATACTAGATAAAATAACCCAAGTCTGGTATAACGCTGTTTTGAGTAAAAATAAAGAGAAAAATTTGTTTATGACACTGCTCGTATATGTTTTGTTTAATGTTAATGTGCCTCATTAAAGTACTTCATTTTAAGATGTTATTGTGAGAACTTGATAGCTTTATTTTTCGGGGGAGAGGATTGTAGTGATTTTTCTTCTGCACTGTATATGTGATGAATAAATTTAGAGCGTTGTTCTTGAATATGTAAATTTTCTGCGTAATATTATTACCTTACCCATTCAAAGAGAAATATGTATATTTTGCAACTTTACTTTATATTTAAATTAAAATTGCACGCTTTTAAGTAGCTTGCTATATGTTAGTTAAGCTAAGAATTTAAAACATGCTTCTTTGTTTTGTTTATTAACCCTTTTTATCCTGACGGTACTTATAAGTACCACTTTAATAAAACACCTATATATTCGTAATATGACCGTTCTTCCTAACGGTATCCACAATGGCACAAAGAGTGTATTTCTGGCAGTAGGCAGGAGATGGCAAATTCAAGCACATATCCTCTTTCTTTGCATTGTAGGGATTTTACATTTGCCACGGTACATTCGAAATCCATTTTGCAATAGAATTGACATGCATGTTGTTCTTCATTTGAGTAATTTTAGTGGTTTATTACCGGTTCTAAAATTGCACGCTTTTAAGTAGCTTGCTTTATGTTAGTTAAGCTAAGAATTTAAAACATGCTTCTTTATTTTGTTTATTAAAGTTGATAACTAATTGGTTTATTAGGCATTGACTTTCTCATTTGACATGCCACTCTGATGATGTTTTCAGGGAAAAATTGCAACCTAAATTTATATTTTCGTACAAGTATCTAAAGCCTCAACCTTAATAACCACCCTACTTCCACTGTACTAAATAGAATTTACAAACTTCAGCCATTAAAGTGGCGATAAAGGGGAGGGGGTTAGTAAATTTCATATGGGCAAGAAATCAGGTGCAGTTTGAGTATGTGTGTTCTGCAATGCAGGCTAGATCAAATAGCTAAAGTCTGGCATATCGCTGTTTTAAGTAAATTTAAAGGAAAAATTATTCAATACAATGCTCGACCGTGTTTTGTTTAATGTTAAATGTGTCTCATTAAAGAACTGCATTTTAAGAAATTAATAATTTTATTTCCTAAGGAAATTGTAAGAATTTGTGTTCTGCTACATAAAAAACAAATAATTTTTTGCCTGCGAATTATGGACATGGAAATTTCCTACATAATATCATCTTACCCGTTTAAAGAGATATCTGTATATTTTGCAGATTTATTTTATATTTATAATTGAAATTGTACATTTTACATACTTTTTCGTAAAGTAACTCAACTCAGAAAACGCGATTTTGGAGAAATTGAGATGTGTGAATCACAAACATTATTTATAACCATTAAAAATGCATGAAAATCAGTTTTGTTCTGTATTAATTAATATATTTCTGTTATTATATTACATATGCTAATATATTTTTTTGGATATTTATATTAAGGCTGTTAAGATAAATGAATAAGTAAAATTGGTTAACGTTGTACAATGTCTCCACGAAAGTAGGTGGATAATATTTGGTTAAGGGGACAGTGGACATTTAAAACCAAATCTTTCAATTTTCAATAGATTCATTCAAAAATTGGCATACTAGTTAATGACAAGCTCAAATAGTTATATTCAAAATTAGGTGTTAAAATAATAAAAAAGTTTTAAAATTATTTAATTTTTAAAATAACGAATAATTGCCATAGTTTAAAATGACCCATACGCATTTCTTTTGCATAAAATATGACGATATTTATTTATGAGATACTTTTACATATTACAATGGAAGTTGGCATGAATTGTAAAAGTTCGCTGAATGTATAAGCAAAATTATATATATATATATATATATATATATATATATAATTATGCTTTTTTTTCCCTAAAAAAGTAGCTATATATTTCCGTATGTACATAAATTTCAACGGTATAATACCCCTGCAATTCAACTTTGTATGCTAACATTTATTTATTATTGTATACAGGACATACAGTAGAAATTTCAAAATAATATACTAATTAGAAATGCGCATAGAACGTTTCAAACGTTAGAAATGTGCGAAAGTTTCAATTTTGAGAAAACTGCATTTTAAGTAAAAATAATAATTTAAAAAAAAAAAACTGAAAAAAAAATATAGAGAGAGTTTTTACAAATATGTAAGCTTATATCTGTGCAAGGGAGCGTCATAATTGAAAAATTCTTTTTGCATCAGATAAATATCAGTATCTAGTTTCATAATTCTCCAAATAAACAAAAATGATAATAGTCTTTAGTCGAATTTCGTGATTTTTAATGTCTCTTATCCCTTTAAGAAAATTAGCGGTAGTTCGTAAGTACCCATTTTATTTATCAATAATTTCATTTGAAAATCTTTAATGTTCAACTGAAAAAAATATATATAAACTCAAACAGAATAATTCTACTTAAAGTACTTTTCTTCGCTTTGCAGTATGTCTAACATTTTCCAAATATTTCGGAATTCCCTCTTATAGATATAACAGTTTCTCTCTCTAATTCCAAAATCATGCAAAAATCTTTAAATTCTTACGGTAACAGAAATTAAATAAATCTTTCTACGAACTAGGAAATACTTGAATGATCTTTAGACAGAGTGTAACCTGTTATTATAAACTAAAAAAAAAAAGTAAACGAAGGGTTTCTTTTTACAGCAAATACCAGATAGAAAGGTTTTCCAGTTTCCTTTAACAGGTACTTAAAATAATCCTGCTAAAATTCCTCTAAATTGATAAGATTACGCGGATGATGGTTAAATCGGTCGAGAAAACTGAGAAAGTGCTCTTGAAATCCCGGTGTTAAAAATCTTTTAAAGTATCGTGATCTGGTAAATACTATATTTTCTTGGAACAGTATAAAAGTGTTTTAACAAGATAGGTATTTTTTCTTTTTCCTTATCCTTTGGTGCGTTGGTAATTTTTCCAGTGTTTCTTTAAAGTTTCGTAAAATGTTAACGTATCTTAAACTTTGAAATGTTTTAATGTTCGTCTAAAATTTCATTGCAGTTAGGTAAATTAAGGAATTTTGTCATATTTTGTTTTAACTCGTTTAGTGAATACGGGGAATGTAAAACTAACATGCAAAATATATTTAATCTGATGTTTATACGCTTCTGTAACTATTTCAAGGCTTCATAAAGGAGCTTCATTTTCGATGTAAAATAGACGCGAGAAAAACAGAGACATATTGTTGTAATTGTGTAATTTGGTAATTTTGATACTCTTTTTCTTCCCATTTTGCACTTTTAAATTAACGAGGCCTCATTTACAAAGTTTCGAAATAGTTGTATGCTAAATTTATTCAGATTATCTTTTTCTTTATGGAGTTTTCATCTTAAAGGAAACATAAAAAGGAAAACATAAAAAGCATGTAGTTTTCTACTTAAAGCTTTTTTTGCTGCATAAAATAATTCTTTGCATTGGATGGATATAATGAATTGAAAAAGAGAAAAAAATCATATTTTTTATTCAAACCTTTCTAGTGTTTATTTCTATAATTATATATTTTGCGATTATTTTATTCTAAAAGTCGATGTGTATTTAGAATATGAGCATCACCTGATTAAATTCTATATCTAGTAAAATGATATACATTTCTACATCTAAATATTTTTTTACGAAAATAAATAAATAAATGCCGTTTTACGTGGTAAGTAAGATCCCTAAAAAAATTCGGGCTCATAGCCATCAAATGCCTTAAAGAACTTACACTACCTTCCGTCATATATACGGCATGAGGAATGTTTATTTTTAAAGGTAGTATTTTATTTAAAACGTTTATTTTGCAGTATGAACGTAAACCCACGATTGCTCGAAAAATGGCTATCCGATTCTCATGAAATTTTAACATACTGTTGATGATTGTAGTAAATGATTGTACATGATAAATACTAGTAAATGATTGTACATGAAATTATCTAAAATTTTGCTCTTTCAGTTAATAAAAACCGCATTAAAATTTTTGCGTTAGAAAAGTTATAGTTAACTACTGTCATATACGGCATGATAAATCTTTATTTATTAGCTGATATTTAAAGTTAGTAGATTTGTAATATTTTAAATAAAATCGCAGAGCATTAGGGGAGACCGGGGCACATTGGTACATTTTGCAGAAAATTGTCTTTTTTATGATGAGTATCCAGATTTTTCAAAATTTTAAGCCATTTAATTGAAGAGTGTTTTCTAGTGTTGCAATGTGATGAATCATTTTGAAAAATTTTGCTGTATTAAAATCAGTAACATGTAGTTTAGTAAATAATAATTTTTGTACCAATCTACCCCATGGTGGGGAGATTGGTACAAGGATGGGGTACTTTGGTACACTTACAAGAAATATACATAGGGAACTTAACACTTTTATTAGTAACAGTAATTGGGATACAAAAATGGAAAAGAACTTAAAAATACATGAATATTAATTTGAAACTGCATCAATGTATAGAAAACACAAGACAAAACATAGGAAAAAATAAGTAGACTTTTTATACAATTAGTGGACATTATAGTCAGTTAACTCAACATGAAAAGATAATAATGTTGCAACTATAGCAGTACCACCACAAAATGTAGGCTGTGGAAGGATAAAACATACATCTGAAATATCAATAATGCTACTATCAACATGTTCAGGGAAATAAAATTTTGAGCAGTCAGTTTTCTTTCTTAAACCCTTTACAGAAAACTCAGATTCTGTATTCTTAACTTCAATCTGGCCAACATAATAAATAAATCTCTTCTTTCCAGCAAATTTTACTAACACATAATCACTAACTGAGATATTGGATCTACCAGACTCATATATTTTGGGTGGGATAAGTTGGTAAAGCAAAGGTGGTGTATACACGTATTGAACTGTGCCTAGTAAATATACTGCAACAATACAGAAATTACAGTAAACTGGCTTTAACTAAAAGAAATACTTTGAAAAAGAATGTTATACCAGTTTACAGTCTATTATGGGGCACATTGGTACATGTACCAATGTGCCCCAATAGGACTGTACCAAACTACCCCAGTAGCAGATTTTTGAAAAAAAAAGTGTCATGGCTGACGTTTGTTGTTTACATTGTAGTTCAAGACAGTGTGAAAATAAATGTCATTTACATACGTTATAATGTGCTATTATAGTCAAAGTGATAGATTAAATGGAATTCTGATTATAATGTTACAAGTAGACGTCCAAAAGATTACAAAATTACAGTAAAACAGTTAAAGTTACCTTTTCCAAGAAATTGCAAATCCAATCCTAGCAAACTTTCACCTGAAGAAAGTCTTCAGTGTCGCCAACTTTTAGGAGAGAAATTAAAAAACTTTTAAATAAATCAACTAAAAATATCTACCTTGTACCAATGTACCCCATGTACCAATGTGCCCCGGTCTCCCCTAAAATTATGCGTTAAGACAAAAGTTGTGGTTAAAAAGTCATTTTTTTTTTCGTTTTTTTCCCTATTATTCGCTCATAATAAAATCTAGTAAATTTACGGCTTAATATTTGCGGTTTTTAATCAAAACCACACTAAAAATTTTGCGTTAGAACAACAGTTCAGTTCAACAGTTAAAGAAATTCAAATAACGCGAAAGCGGCATCAAGAATGTTTATTTTTAAAGGTATAAAACATTTATTTTGCAGCTGGCACCCACGATTGCGCGAAAATTGCTCGCCCGTTTTTCAAGATATTTTAACATGCTGTGCATGATTGAATACTAATAATAATAAACTATATGTAATTTCAATTGACTTCTCAAGGTTAGTTTCCCTTTCCTTATCTTAGGTCAGTAACTATGTAACAACGCATTTGGCTGACTGGCCGCTCCTTCCCCCCCCCCCCCACTCTACTTGAGATCAGTAGAAAACATCATCCTTCGTTCGGTTACAGCAGTGAGAAAAAAGCTACCAGGCGCTCGCGTATACAGTACCATGACAACGAATGGATGAAGTTCATGGACGGATGTTTTTGAGAAGCCAATTAAAATTACATAGAGTATAAGTAAATGATTGTACATGAAATGATAAAAAAATTTTGCTCATTATATACATGCTTCTTAACACCTTTTTGAACTATAATGTTTTAAGAATTTCCAAATTCTATGAAATATTTCTTTCTTATTATTGAAAGAATACAAAATTGTTTCGATCATAAGTCATTTTAATTAGACTTATTTTGTCTAAATATTAAAATAATATGGCTTCATATTGAAATTGTACAACTCTTGAAATTTTCAATACGAGCATTTAGTTTTTTTTTTACATCACATTTGGCCTTTTTTGGTGAAATTTACCTTAGGGATACCATGCGCGAAGTTATTCGGTCAAGTAGTTTAGGAATTATGTAGGTTTGAAGTTTGGAACCTTATTGCTTAATTCGTTTGTGATCGTTTCAAACCGGTTGCAATGCGAATAGGATAGTTTTTTTAAGCATAACTCAAGAACTACTTGGCGGAATGAGTCGTAATTTTGCATTCGCGTATTTGAAGCTTCTAGAAATCCATTTCTGTTAAAAAATTCTTAAGTTACAATTTATAATTTTTGTAATATTTATTTCGAAAATAGAAATTTTAATTCTAGAAGCTTCAAATATCGATTTCTAGAAGCTTCAAATGTGCAAATCCAAAATTGTAGCTCATTCCACCAAGTAGATTTTGAATTATGCTTAAAAAACTACCCGCATTGCAATCTTTTTTAAAACGATTACAAATGATTTAACATTAAAGGTTCCAAACTTTAAACCTTCATAATTTCTAAACTACTTGACCGAATGACTTCCCGGTATCCTAAGGTAAAATTTACCAAAAAGAGAAATATGATGTCAAAAGTAGGTGTTCGTATTGAAATTTTTAGAATTTGATACAATTTCTGTATGAAGATGAGCCCCTAAGCTTAATTTTTTTCTCTGACAATTTGCAGATTAAAATGTTTGGAGCGGTGGGTTTTCTTTTCTTTTTTTCGTATGTACTTGACCCCGTAAGGCACATTTCTTCAGACTTAAATAGAAGGAATTTATTTTTATATAAATTATTTATTTCTAATTAATGAGTCAATCAATAATTCCAAAGCCGTTTGGTCAACTGTAACCCACTTAACTTAGACAAACATCCTCTGACAGTCTACTAAAAAGAAAAAAAGTGAAGTGACAAACTTTTTGGCATTTTTGGCAAGAAATCAAAGCTGTTAATTCTTAACCCATTGGGAGGTATAAACTTTTGGATCATTTCCAAAACGTTGGAGAGGACCAACTAAGTAGTGAATAAATTTACTAAGCATAACATTTTTTTTTTTCGCCAGAATGGTAGGATTCTTTAAATACCCTTTTTGGCCTATTTTTCATGATTATCATGTGTTACAGAAATGTGTCGCATATATATTTCCAGACAAGGACTTGACGTAATTATTTTTCCATGGCCCCAAACCTCAGTATTCTACGTTTAATAAGTAATTGCCATTTATAACATTTATTATAAACGCAGATGAAAAAAAAAGTTAAATGGAAAATTTATATTGCTACAAATTACAGTTTAACCATTGAAGATACAGTGGATCATATTTTTTATTTCGACACTTGAGTTTTTGAAGTTTTTTTGCATAAAATAAGTACTAAATAATAAAATGTCAACCTTTTTTTTTTCTGCTATGTACTTTTTAATTTCCGTATTTTAATATTTCTTAGTTATTGGAAAACGTTATTTAAAAAATAACAAAATTGTTTGCTTAGAAAAAAAGTATAAAAACAAATTCGTATCAAAATCGAGACTCTCGTAAACTTGTATAATTTTATTTGACTTTTGATGTTATTTAAATACAAGTTTTCACCTTAAATAAAAGTAATACATCATTAGAAATATCACATACAATTTTTAGTCAATTGTTCTTTAACTAAATATATTATATTTATATTATCAAGTTATTATTACGGAACAATGACGTGTTGTAACAAAATGATTACATATTCCTTTAAAAATGTGATTATAAAGCTGATAAACATGTTACAAATATTACAAAAATAAGGTTATATGTATATTTAACCTTATAAAACTGCATGGGTTAATTGATATGAAGTTAATAATACAATTTGGACCGCGTTTCAAACTAGTACTCCACAGACATCGGCATTTATCCCGAGAAAAAATGCGACAAAATCGATAATTTTCATCAGTAACACTTTCATATATCATGATCTTTTATATATAAAAAATCTAATTTAATTAATTTATAAATATGACCGATAAAATTAAAACTTTCCTTGTTTAGTTTTTATTTTAGAAATGTGACGGACTCGATTTTATACCGGACTTCGAACTCGGGCTGTAACTAGGGAACTGCAAGAAGTGTTAGTAGCCGATTTTGACGAGAGTGGTATCTTTCGAAAGATCTCGTCGTGGGGAGTAAAAAACTCAATGGAAACTACCGTCGGAAATGAGTCGTTTTCAAGATATCTGATAATTTATGTCATACAGTTTGTTTATTTTTGCTGGTATTTATGAGAAAAGAATGAAAGATAAGCAAGTCACAAGTCGTTGGTTATATAGGATAATTGGTAGAATGTCTATAATGCCAGGAACTAACTCCTGGCCAGGTCCTATAGGATGAAAAGTGTCCATAGGCAACAAACAGACTCTCCTGCTTTTGAATCGGGCCAGGACAAAGAGACATACTAGAGCTCTAGTATGAAAGAGAAATTGGAAGGGAATGTAGATCCCATGTTCTTTTCTCCCAATCCAACAAAGTACCTGCAGCCAGTCGATGTGCAAACTAAATTTCCAAACATAAGTAACATAATTAAATTATCAGGAAGCCATTTAACAGCAAAAATTACAAATTTAATGACATAACAAATTTGAGCATAAATACATTGTACTAAATAATAAACAAATTATGTGACAAATTGGCGGTTAACACGAAAACGGCTCATTTCCGACGGGTAGTTCCATTGAGTTTTTTACTCCCCACGATGAGATCTTTCGAACGATACCACTCTCGTCAAAATCGGCTACAAACACTTCTTGCAGTTCCCTAGTAAGTGAAAATTTTATTTATTAACAAATTGTGAAAAAAAGAGAAAAAAACTTGCAAGACGCTATTTGAGGAAGAAGATTGTTGTCTAAGTTTCTTAAAGTATTTTACCCTCTAAAAAATCAGTTTGAAAAAGAATTTAATTGTTATTGGTGGGATACAAAGAGAAATATTCTGCCTGATTCTAAAGCACGGTCTGTGTCAGCTATATTTACTACTAACATAAAGAAGCTGTGGAATATCCCTTGTCTATCCTCTGTTTCTGTTTGAAGTCCTTTTCCAGAATTACTGGAAAACAGAACTCATGTATGTCTGACATAGTTGTACAATTATATTTTCAAAGAATAAGAATTGTGACTTTTGTAGATTTCTGCTAGTAGTTGAGTTTAAATAACAAATTTACTATTTTAAACCGATTTTCATGACATGAAAATCACGAATCGTCGTCATGAAAAAGTATTAGGATTAATAATTATTTCTATGCAAGAAGAGATTTTTGGCTGAGAAAATCAATCTTAAAACAGTTTTTAAATATTATTAAAATTTTCCACTGCATTATTTCGGTATCGAGCTCGGAATCCGAACTCATCCTTAGAGTATGTATAGTAAATTTCACCCTTGTTTTAAGAAATATTTTACATAATAATACAATGAAAATTTTGTATTTTCTTTTTAACTTTAATATCATAGAAGAAAACACCACAGAAAGCAGAAACACTCCACTTTAAAGCAAAATATTAAATTTATTCCCTTAAAAAAACTGATTCAGTTTTCTTTATTTATTTCTCTTATAGATCTTAGATTGTTTTTCTTATCATTTTTTTTTAAAAAGCATTCTGTTCTATTTATCTTTAATATTTATACTTCTTATATTGGCTTAACTTCGCAGTTTGCAATTTTTTTTTTCCATTATTTGATACACATTGTATTATTCTTACAGGAGTTTTATTCCTTTAATTTCCTTTGTTCGAAATTTCTGTTTATATAATATTTCATGTATTATATGTATACATACATATAATGTTTACAAGTTTATTACTAGCGAAACAATATTGCTTATGAAATCACTTTCCCAAACTTACGTTACGGAACAAAGCCATTAACTGCGTATAAAAGATAAACTCTGTGTTTCTATCCACCCAGTAAAACAACCACAAGGAACTGCAAACAAAGAAAGCCAAAAAAGAAAAGAAAAGAAAATCTCCTGAAATAAAAAAAAAAAAGGCTCTCAATAATACTTGGGGTCATCTGAAACAATCCCCGTGGGCGAAATAATCCACAGTATGAGAAATTTTCTGGAGGGGCCCCCTTAGCCAGATGGGGCTAGCCATAATCCTATTTCTCAGATCCAGGGGTGGAAAATGGGGAACTTGGGGGCTGTTTGCTTTTCAGGCGTTGCCCGGAAAAAAGCGCTCTCGGGTCCCCAGAGATATCGAAATATTAAGAGAGAGATATCTCTTTTTTTCTTTTTGTCCCTGAGAAATGGATTGGAAAGATGGAGAAAGTTTTCTCTATTATTTCAGCTGATTCTCGAGATAGTTGAATGATTATGATGATGACGTAGCTGACGTGAAAAAGATCGTGATTTCGATTCTTCCTTCAGAGCATCTTTGATATATGCTTAGCTGTTAGTGATATCTTTTGGACTGAATATAAAATATAAGTTAGCTTGATAAACTGTCTTTTAAAAAAGATGTCCAAGTGTGTGATTAAAATATTTTAATTTATCGAGTAACTGTTTTATTAATCCTAATGAAGAATTTTTAAAAATTCTGAAATATTTCTAATTAAATTTTCAGCAGAGCCGAAACTACGCTGGAAATTAATGACTAACAAAGGATGTGAATTTTCACTTTGCTACCCAGCGTACAATCAACAGAGCTGGGTAGCAAAGTGAAAATTCGCATCCTTTTTTAGTCATTAATTTCCAACGTAGTTCCAACCTTGCTGGGATCTTGTTCGTCTCATGTATACCACTAAAGTTGTGTGCTCATGTATAACTTTCCATTTTGTGCTGCGAAGTTGCAGCCTTGCCAACATATAAGAGTGAAGAATGCCAGACTGGATGTCGTCGTCCTGGTGGCTTAAATGATAAAACACTTGGTGCAACAATAGTAAAACACCAAGGTATCCGGGTTAGATTCCCAGCCTGGACATTTTTCGCTCTGTTGGTTGCACGCTGCGTAGCAAAGTGAAAATTCACATCTTTTGTTAGTCATTCTGAAATTCTTTATAAGCAGATAGTGATAGTAGTTAGCCGATAGTAGATTTACGTGGTTTTTGGACTTTTAAAGATGCCAAATATAAACTCTGGAAATAATATTTCAAAAATATTGTAATATAACTCTTATGAAAATACATAATGAAGTATGTATTTTCTGGAAATCGCTGGATCCCTTGCACATGATCAGACAGAATACTGACACATTTCTACAAGGGATAGATTATAAAGTCAAGTTGTATCGGAAACTTAACCTAGGGTACTCACAATGAAATTCTTTTATCATGAATTTATCAACCTAGGGTACTCACAATGAAATTCTTTTATCATGAATTTATCAACCTAGGGTAAAGTCCGTAGATCAGGAAATGGCGGTTGGACCTCCCTCTCCGGAACCGAGTCCATTTCGAGGAAGGCAGGATGGGGTTGGGGGGAAGGGTTGCTTTAGGACAAAAAAAATCGCCAAGTAATACCTCTCCCGATATTCCCATGCGCTCGTTTCGCCAGACCTGTTTTTTCTTTGATCAATAAGCAGCGTATTGCGTTTCTCTCTTAATTATTATTATTATTATTAAACTGTTGTTTTCACAACAAACTGTTATCTACCCTATATATATAAAATCCTAATGAAACGAATTTGTGAAACGATTTTATGAAACGAATTTATGAAACGATTTTATGAAACGACTGATTAAACGACTGATTTTGTTTCAAGGCTATTTTTAATAAAATATTGAACGCTTGATGGTGCAATTAATACCAATTGTTCATAAAAATCCGCGGATGTCAAAACTGGTAATAGAATTTTGAAATTGGAAATAGTTTTCGAGATATTAATTTTTTTCTAATTTTAATGACATTTCTGTAATGATGGCAACTAATTACTCAGTTTTTTTGTGACAAAAAAGGGAAAAAAATTGAAAAGGATCCCGATAGGGATTATTGATTTCTTTTTATTCGTCATTTTCAAATTGAAATTGAATTTATCTTTTATTTCAATCGATAATGAAGACAAGATTGTGATTAAATTATGTTTTTCAGGAAAATTTGAAAAAAAAATCGCATTTCTATCGTCAGGATTCAATCGTCTGTCAGCATTTAATTTAATTTATAAACTGAAAATATTTTGAATAAATTCGTCCAAATGACGTCATTTAGGTAAACGCAAAAGAAAGGGAGGAAAAGGAATTAATAGTAATTATTATTTATTGATATCATTTTGTTATTTTTTGTAAAATTTAACTAAACGAATTTATAAAATCATTAATTCGGATATTTGAAACTAATATATAAAATAATATTTGCCCAACTGAACGGAAGAATAAAATATCCTGCTTGGTTTTCTATCCTGCTTGGTTTTTTCCGCCAAGCTTTTTAAAAAAGCGTCAAGACCCCTATAATAGAAAAGCACCAAAAGTTCACTGGGTTTATTTTCATAACTTTTGGCAACAAATCTATGTATATTAACGAATCTATCCCTTTTTGAAGCTCTAATTACGCCAAACCTAAAAGCAAAGGATCCTATAATGGAAAAGTACCCGATTTTCTTATGGACAATATTCAAGTGACAGAACATGGTGTAAAATTACCGCGGATAGCAAATTTGTTTAAATATCTCATCAATTGATGCCGAATAAATGCAGGCACATGCATGCACAAAATATTTAATTAATTTTGTATGATAAATAATTATTATAAAATTCGTATATACATATTAATTAAAAAAATAATTTACATATTTAAAATAACATGAAAATATGCATGATGGTGCACTAAAATAAAGAGTAAAACCTGTTACTGAAAATGTCTATAACATAGTAGTTTTCAATACCGTGGTTCTTAATGTTATTCACAAGTAGATGGAATTTTTCTCATCCTTAAACGCAAAGGAAGAATAGAATACAGTTCGTTGTTATAAAAGTCCGAGAGGTAGTCACAATTTAAACCTAACCATTTTATACAAGCTGGTTTTCAAGTAGTAATTGATTTTACTTATCAATCCCGAAAACAGTCGCCAGTTGTCGCAACAGCTGTGTATGAGGCCATGATAATCGAAAAATGTCCCATTAAAATGTTAAAAGCATGGCAACCCAATTATAGATTTACCAATATTTTTAAAATAAAGCACGCTGTCATGTTTTTAGAGGCCTCGAAGTCTGAGCGGGGGTTGGCGAGCGTAGCTAGGGGTAGGCCCCCTAGTTTTTATATAAAAAACTAATTGTTATTTACGTTACAATCTGCAATGGCTCCGAATGGAAAAACAATTCGTTCGAAAGAAAGGATGATTGTGAATAAATCACAAAGTTTTTTGAAAAAGAAGCAGAAACTTTTGTCTCCTTTATCGCAAGCACAAAAGCGGTTGGATAATCCAAAAATTCTATTTGAAGTCGAAGCCCACAAAAAAAATTTCTTGACCCAACCCGAAATCCTAATTAAAAGCAAATTATCCCCCCCCCCTTTTTTTAAACGTAACTATGGAATAATAGTCAGCAATGTATAATATGTCTAAAATCAGTTTTATCATTTATTAAAAAAAAAAATAAAAAAATAAAATAAATACTCATTCATATTCAAATGCTATACAGTTTTGAATTTGAAAAAAAAATATTCTGAATTGCCTTTTGTAAAGTCGTGTACCCGAACCCGAAACAATTATATTTAACCAGACCCACAACGAAAAATAAATTAGTCCCGAACCATAGAAACTTAATGAAGCTCATAATTTGAAACCATAAATCTAGATAATACTTCTAATTTATCTTACAATGTATGTCATATTTTGCATATATTGTTATTCTACCCAAAAAAAAAAAAAAAAAAAAAAAAAAAAAAAAAGAAAGAAAACAAGTTGGAAATTGTACGTCAAACGTTACAAACGAGGTGCGTTCGTACGCACGTTTTAGAATTAAATTCATGATATCCCGTGCGTAGAACGGGTTAAACAGCTAGTTAAGTATATATTTTATGACACTGTTCATACAAATATCTTAACTAGTTATATAAATATTCAGATATATATGTATCAGCTAGTTATATAAATATTCAGATCTTGATGATTTTTAATTCTGTGAAATGAATTCTATCGTCTGCAGATTAATTTCTGTCATAAAATAAGCATCTCGGTCGCTTGACGATTAAACTTCGGAAGCTCCTATAACAAAAAAGCACCGATTTAAAAAAAAAAATTCAAATTTCTTAATAAATATTTTTATTAATATCTCCTAAAGTTTTGATTCGATTTTAATAAAATTTGAAATGTCTCGACAAAATTCTGCAAAGATAATATATTTTAAATTGCAAACCATTTGGTTGGGTAGTTTTTGCGTTGTTATATGCGGACAGACAGACAGACGGACGGACAGACAGACGGACAGACAGACAGACAGACAGACGGACGGACCAAACGACGACTATAGGTGCTACGTATTTATATAATTACGAACGCACCTAAAAAGGAAGAACGAAGAAAAAAAGATTAAATCTTGATATCTCAAATCTCTTTATATATTTTCCCCACTCTTCCGTTGAAAATCGGGATGTAAAAATTTATTATACTACGGGATTTGTTAGGCAAAGAACGTGTATATTTTTTTCATTAATTCTGAATCTTTTAGTATTTATTTTTTAACTATAAAGTTAATTTACAAAAAAAAATGCTATTACAACAAAACTGAAATAAAATCTTACAAATTAAAAGAATTCATAAAAGTTAGAACTACATAATTAGAAAAAAATCCCTGACGGCTCGGCCTACAGGCACAGGTAGATTTTGAAGAAGCAGACTTTGGGGCTCCTGTTTGTTGGGAATTGCGGAAGAAATGACCTTTTTGCCATGATGCGGCAGTTGAAACCGCCCACTTCGAAACCTAACTTGCTTGCAGGCGAAACCGGCAGGGATTTTTTTCTTTTCTTTTTTTTTCTTTTTTAATAAGGGTTGGTCCTATAAAAAACTTGTCAGTATGAAAGTTTTAGATAATATTGAGAGGATTTATAATAAATTTAAGCGGATTTGATATCTTCTGAATTGACGAAGTTAAGATTTTTTCACTTCTAACACCCCCTCCCCCTTCGGGCCATTTTTAATGATATCAAAAATATGTTATACATAAATTTTCGGCCCTTTTCCTAGAAGTAATAATAACTTTAAACGGATTCGATACGTTTCCTAATTAAGAAATTATGGGTTTTTTTTTCTGTTTTCACAAAAAGCACCCCTCCACCCCTTGGTTCGATTTTGCCCATTAACGAACTTGACCGAGATTTTATGCCCCTTGATTTTATGTATCCGTTTGGAAGAAATTTATGCATAATTATTGACGTTATCGTGTCCATAAAAAAGTGACATAAATAGATAGATAAAGTTTTGAAATGGGGGGTGTTTTGGGTTCTGGGAGTCATAATCGGCGTAGATGTGCAAAAATTTTTCAAAAATTCCAACTTAAGGAAGAATGTAATAGGTAGTATTTCTTACGAAATCTACTTAAAAACAGCCCCGCTAGCAAAAGGGAGAAAACGGCGACAAAGCTTTAAATATGGCAAACTACACTTTCCCGCGTTAACAGTTTGACCGTTCGGGAGCTATTGGACTCGTCCACTTCTACGTCATGAATGATTGACAGGCGCCATCTCCTGAACGACGAACATTACTCACAATGAAATTCTTTTATCATGAATTTATCAATCAAATTTTCCATAAAATATTACTGATCTGTTCGCCTACATTCCCGATTGTATTTATTTGGTTATCTAGAAAAATACATCTAAATTTGGTGGTCAGATATGAGCCACCTCCCAATTTCTGACTAAATTAGTTTACTTTTATTTTTTAATAGGTATTTTTCATGTATATATATTGTATAACCAGGAATTTCTGTGGACTATTTATTTTATATACTTTTATTTTTTTAATATGTAGTTTTTATATATATATATTGTATAACCAGGAATTTCTGTGGACTATTTATTTTATTAGTGTACATAGTTTCTTTTTCGTATGGGAAAATAGAAACGACCACCCAGAGTAGTTTTATTACCTTCGGAGACCTGGTCTGCGATCTAACTAGGACATCTTTTACGGAGAAAAAAATTTACGAGCTGAAAAATTTATAGCTGTTTGGAAGTGCATAGCAAATTTACAATTTAGGACCCCATCCTAGGTGGTCCTGAATAACATTTAGCAAAACCAATAAGAGATGAGGGCGGAGACTTCTTTACAAAACACTGTAGCCAATAGACGGCCCAGTGACGGGGGAAAAGAAAAAAGGGAGCCCCAAGAGGAGATCTGGAAGAGGAGCAGTACCTGACGTCCTGTCCGAGGAAGTAACATATCAAAGAAAGAGTAGGGTGCTGGTAGTGTGTAAAAACGAAGGTAGTTCCCGAAATGGTGTGGTTACGACAAAAGTAAAAAAGGATGACCTAACAGATGATCTTTGCCTATCCCGTGGAGTTAGACTATCGCTAACAATGCAGACCAGAAGTGCTCTGAAAGTACAGGTATCTGTGGTTCACTATTCCCTCATATTGGATGTGTATAATAATGAATAAATACTGGTAGAAGTACTTTAGTAAATGTAGAGAAATTGTTTCTTCTCTGAAATATAATTAATGCACGTAAGTGCGGTAGTGCGAGTCGGAAAAAGACTCACTAACTCTTTTAATGATTATTCAATTGTTTCATCTTATTTTTTATACTTAAAATTTAACATCCTGTTAGGGATGTTTGTTCTCTATTTTTTTATGTCTTTGTAAATAGATATATAAATAAATGTTTTTCGTTTACTTTTAACTCTTTGTATTTAATTTATATGGGTTAACACTCATATGTCATCGAGTAGTGTTTTTCTTCTTTTTCTTTAATTTAATTGTTTATTAATTTTAGTTGGTTTATCAGGAGGACTAGTTTATAATTTATGAGTATGTTAGGGATTTATATACTTTATCTAGTCCGGCTTCATAAGACGTAGGGCGGCGTAAATAATCACAACGTAATAATCTGATCTTTTTTTTTATTAGAGTAGTTAATTTAATTCAATAATATGAGTAACTTTCATGGGATCATTATAAATTTTAACCGACGTCCAGAAGCCACGATCACACCTTTAACCTGATAATTCAACACCCAGCGTTTCCGGAAGAAGCATTAACCCGTGCTTCCTTTAACTAATGTAGAGAGTTTATGTAATTGGGCATTAGTAACCATCTCCAATTAGGAGGCCCAGAACTCACCAGCAAAATTATTTCCGTATTTTGAGGCACTACGACGAAAAATATGTATTAAGTTGAAAAAATTCGTAACATTCTTTGGGTGTGATAATAATTTAATTCGAGGTAGGGTAAAGTACCCGAATGCCGACACTTTAAGGAATTTTTTTTACACATTCCAAGCTGTATTCGTTATTTTTCAACAAAATGAAATCGTGAGCTCAAAATATTCATCAAGATCTTATCTACAAAGTGCACTAGTAACATTGTCAAAATTGACAGGGTTTCAGATTTTAATACTTAAAATTCAAAAGTGTATTTTTGTTCCTAATTCCGACATCTTCAGAGGAGGATGTTCCTAATGTCGACACTCGAAAGAAAAACTGAAAAATTCATCGAAAATTCTTTATTAACAAATATTTGACGCATGACATGTGTAATAAAGCCATATGACCACATTTCAATCTACTGACAATGAGTTCGGAAATTGGTACCTCTTTTAGTACTTACTGCTCCCAAAAGCAAGAGGAGGGGTGAGTTTACATATTAGTTGATCAGTGGATATTGCGACCAGAGTTTTTCTTTCATTCGAAAATACAGTTTTAAGCCTGTTGCAGCCTTGCAGGCAGCTAGCTTGCTGTCTGCTTTATCGTCAGAAAATACTTTTAATGACATGCTTGCTTTCTGCTCGTACAGTAGAGTCGCGGTTATCCGAGTTAATGTGGACCAAGCTCACCTCGGATAACTGAAAAACTCGGTTAAACGGGATTTACATAAATTGTCACTAATTTAAGGGATAAAATATAAATTTTCACACAATTTATTAAATTTTATAGTATACTTACAGTCATTGTGATGTACACTGCAAATGCTTGTAGAATAAAAACAGGTAATGAAATTGTTTATTTGAAAAAGTCCTTGATATATTTTTTTTATGTTTGTGGGATGATAAACGTTTTTTTGCTGCAATATTACGCCATTTTTTTAGTGTCATCAATATTGTAGGTGTAGCCTCTTCTTGCTGCTCATTGTAATAAATAGTTTTTTTTCAATAGAACTTAGACCTTCAAAATGCGTAATTTTTTTCTGATTACCATAGCTTTCATCATCACTGCTCTCTTGTTCGCGATTTTCAGCCATATCTCTAATCATGTCATCTGTAATTTCTTGCTTGTTCATCTGCATTCATCCACTCAGCAATGTCTTTTTCAGTAAGGGTTTCAGAAACAGGAAGTGTTTTTGCTAAGCTCATTAGAGATTTGTCATCAGATGCTTCATTTTCATTATTTGATTGTCAATGAAGTGTAAGGTGAAGATGAAAGAAAATTCTTAAAATTCTGATTTTTTAGTAAGAGAAACGGATTGGTTTTTCTTTCTTTCTTTTTTTTTTTTTTTTTTTTTTTTGGTGACTCGGTTAAACCGAAACTCGGATAATCGCGACTCTACTGTATTATCTAATTTCTTCCTACTATTACTAATCAAAGTAACCGCAAAATCACCAGCTTTGATCAAATCAATTGGTTGGTTCTCAACAATAGGAACATCTTTCACAACAGAGGCCATATTCCAAAACAAAGGCATATTCGAAAACAGATCTTTCAAAACAGAGGAATCTTAAAAAAATAGGTCATTGTTGTAGGGAATCAATGTTCAACTACAGAACGAATCCTTACAAAAAACGCAATTTATTGATATGGCTCGCGGCCTTTTGAGTATCATTCCCTAATGTCGACAGAGTATCGAGGAACCAACTTGATATCAGGGTTCCTAATGTAGACAGGGGCCTAACCTCCAAATCTTATATGATAAGAACAATTTCAATACTGAATTATGAATCTACAACATTCATTTACTTCAAATAACACAATGGTTCTAGTTATACTGCTAGTTACTAAACGGAAACCTTAACTAGTCAACTTACTTCCTTAGCTAAACTGGTAAACAAAAACACGTAATCCATCGAAATCTCGGCAAACGTCTGAAAATTTTACGTCTGACATTATGGGGCCAATTTCGATTTTATACGATGATTTAAAGCCTTATTTTTTTTTTTCAAGTTGACGTACTTTACCCTAAATGACATAAAGAAATTAGTCCACTCTCTCTTCTTTTCTCAAATTAGATTCTTCGCGACACACGGCCCGAATATTTCGAATCGGCTCAGCTGCCTATGCTCTTCAATACAGCTCATAAAGATGTCGGAAATAATTCTTTTTTTTTTTCCACCTGACATTCCATATTCTTTAGCTTTAAAAATAACACAAAACTTCTTATGATCTGTAAAATTTATGGCGTATTTAGAAGCATAACGGTTCAAATGACGAATGAAAGACAAACTGATGACAAATTTCTAACACCGCAATATTGCCACACCGAATTAAAAGTTAAGAATTTATACACCGATCTAATATTTTGTGACATTTCATTTTGAATTCCCACCACACGTATATATACACCCGAAAGAATGCCCAAAAAGCAGTATTCTTTTAGCAAACATAAGAAACCATAATCAGAGTAAGAACAACAATTCAATTGATATAATTGCTGTAATCCAAAATGCCTTTGCCTTGGCTTTTTCTTAGTTACATTATTAATGAAGAAAATAGTTTTGAAAATTTTTACAATAATGGAGAAATGAAATGAATTAATGACATTTCTTTACAAATATGATACACATGAACTGAACGAATAAGTCGATGCTCAGTTGATTGCGACTAGATTCTAGAAAAAATAAATAAAATCAAGAGAGGTAAATAAAATCAAAATAACAATCCATCATACATTTAGCTTTCAATTGTGGCAACGTGGTATATTTTTTGTATCTTGCAGGAGTATAACCTCTGTGGCTCTCGTCTCGTAATTCTTTATCCAAAATTTCATGAAAAACAGTTCTGAATCAATCAGTTATTTTCCACTAAGGAAATAACATCCTTCATGATGAATTTCTTAGATGTTTACCTTCTTTTGACTCAATCGTGAGTAACATATGAATACCGACCTTCGATTTTTCAAGTTCAGTTTCATATCAATCATATTTTCAAACAGCTCAGAACTGGCTTGATGCAGAAAACGTTCTCAGTGTACTTATGCTTGCTATTACTTGATGTATTTATATGACAGAATCTGTTGATTTCTTTTGATTTTGGTTTGCTTATTGATGGGTCTTTGATAATGAGGCACATCGGAATAAAGTAATTTATTTATAAGGCATGCAGTAACTATACTTCTAAAGCCTTTGGCAAAACTACATTTTGGACCTCCTGCTATGTTCTAACTTACTTCACTTAAACAAAAAAAATTAGGTTTTGGCATTTGAAACATCAGCCACCCGATAGTTTCGTCATTGGAGACATATTTTTCGTTAGATACAAAACAAATTCTTTTTTTTTTTTCTTAATGACTACTCTTTTTTTTAATAACTTGATGTTTCTTTTACTGTTAGCTATTTTTTCATTCTGAAGTCAAAAGAAATTTTTATTGACTATGATTTCTTCTCTGTAATTTTGATATAACTAATTTTTTACTGATCAAAATAGATCTGGCAACTTCCTACCGCTAATTAATATTTGGTTCTAGTCAGCTAAAACGAAAATTCGTTTCCCCTCTATTCTTGCATAAAAGAAAGCTGCGCCGCCAGGCGTCTGAGGGGCGCCCGGCGCGTAGGCGAACACCGAACCCAAGTCCTGCAGGACTTTAAACGCGCACGACCGGATTTGTGTCTCCGTATGCGCTTCGGCCCCACAATTGGATAGATCTTACGTATGTTTTTAAAAGTAATTTTGAGCGTAAAAACTTTTAATACAATTTAAATTTAGTTATGAACTCTATACTAAGATAATTAAATTTCAATAAATCAAAATATTTAACAAAAATTGAGCTATGGAAAATGTTTTTATTTAAATTGAATGGGTCAGTGACTAGAAAATGTTCTTAAATGCGTTTTACTTAACACTCGGCTAGGAAGGTTGAACATTTTGTATTGCTCTTACCGATAAAACTAATGAAACTGATTTTCAGTCTAATTTGCTAATAAAATATAAATTCCTTTTACTTTTTCGTAATCACATTCATTATAGAGTAATTTAAAATTAAGAATTTTAAAATTTTTGATTTTAGTTTTGTTTAAAACATTCTCTCTCGCTGTGAATCATTTAAAAATGCTTGAATCGAAGCTATTAAAGCGAAATTGTTTTTGTAATTATGATTGCATCCAATAAACTGGTTTGTTAATCCATATTAATGAGTTATAGCGTAGAATCCAATTAATGAATATTGATATGGTACAGAGAAAACTTGTTTTCCTGCTTTAATTTAAGGAATACCTGTTCTTTTCTTGCATTTTATCGTTGCTTCCTTTGATCGTAAATCAGCAATTCATAAATTCTGAGTATTATCATTTACTTGCATGAATTTATTTTAATGTTATTTACTGCCTATAAATGAAAACCCAATTACTCAATTTGTTTATCATATCAAAAATTACACATCTATACCCTTTGACTTGTTTTCGAATTTGATTCATCGTAATAATTAAGAAGAACAAAACCTTTTTATTCCAGGTTCACCTGGGGTTTGGGTGTATTTGTAAAAACCAATCCGTATTTACCACTATCCTACAAAAACTTACTTTTATTTGTTATTTTTCCTTCTAGAATGTGTAGAATGCCTCAAAATTGTCCAATTGGAAAAAAAAATGGTTGCAATAGTAGTTCGATGTAAATAATTATTTCAGCGGTTAAGTCAATGACTACTCATTACTATGAAACACAAAACATTTTAAATCTAGGTTCTCCTGACATTTAAGGCTGCTCGTCAGTAAACTTCCCGATTCCCCGCGCTAATGTTATTCCTATGGGCGTAGGTTGCATTCGTATTTTTAAAATATCTCCTCGGAAAATTAATATTTTTAACTTCTGTTTTCTTTGTACTGTTTTTAAAGAATGTCTCTTTTTTTCTTAGTTGTCAATTTTTTTCTAAAATACATACTGAATTTTATATGAAATGTTAAAATCTTATTCAGTTTCGCTAAGATTTTAACACATAAAAATATAAATTAAGCACATAGTTTAGAAATATTTTGATAACTAAGAAAAAAAGAGACATTCTTTAAGAACAATACACAGAAAACAGAATGTAAAAATTATAATTTCCTGGGGAGATATTTTAAAAATACAAATGTATCCTACGCCCATAGGAATAACATTAGCGAGGGGAATCGAGAAGTTTACTGACGAGCAGCCTTAAGGAGACGTTTTACATTTCCTCTCTCACGTTAACCGAAATCCTTTGTTAACAACCCATGGGAAAATTTAATTAGGTGATTACCCATTACCTAATGTAATAATCGAAATATGTGGTCATCATCAAATAACATACGTCCTATGTCGACGTAGTCAGTTTAAAAAAAAAAAAAAAAAAAAAAAAAATCCACTAGTAAAAATTTCAAAGTTAAAAAAGTTTTTATAAAAAAAATACTTAAAATTAAAAAATGACATTTTTATAAAACGCCCTGCATCAGTATCAGACGTTTACTTTTTGATAGTAAAAACCGTACTTAAATAATTATATTAGGTAACGAACAATTACCTAATTAAATTTTTCCACAGGTTAACATGGGATTCCGGGATTGGCGAGGAAAATGTGTATTTTCAAAAACCCAGTTGTATTTACCATTATTTTTTTTATTTACCTTTTATAAATTGCTTTTACTTTTGAACTATACCGGGTGGTTATAATTAAAATTACTCTTCTCAGACCAATCTGCAGCTCATTCTGGTTGACGGATTTCGTTGAAACTTGGTATACACGTTATATGGCCCATGGGGAAGAGAAATATCCAATAAAAAATATAGTTCAAATTTCGACCACAAGGTGAAAAAATGCCGTATAAAGAACCGAAAACACAACATTTGTTCAATATGCATTCCATTTGTGTCAATGAGATGTTCAAAGTGCGTTAAAACATGTTCAACAGAAAGCAAGCACATAATACGCGCCATGTCATCTCGCTACACTTCCTGAAGAATCATTTCGTGCTCGCTTTGAACATTTTATTGACACAAATGGAATGCACATTGAACAAATGCTGTGATTAAATAAAGTTTTATGTTTCCAATTTGTGTTTCCGGTACCATCTTTTCACCTGGTGGTCGAAATTTTAACTATTTTTTTTATTGGATATTTATTTTCCCCGTTGTCCATATAATGTATATATCCAAGTTTCAACGAAATCAGTCACCCAAAACGAGCTCCAGATTGGTCTGAGTAGTGTAACTTTAATTATAACCACCCTGTGTATATAGACTACCTCAAAAATATGCAATTGGAATCATAATGGCTGCCATAGTAGTCCAATGTAAATAATGTTTGATCGGTTAAGTACGATGACTGCTCTTTTTTAACAAGGTTCACCTTTCAAAGCACGAATTTCAGTTGGCATAAATACCAGTGTATGATGGAAGAAAACGTAGTGCACGACCAGTCAGCCAGGCTTGATTACTTTGCGATCTCGTTGTGAGGTCTTGAGAAAGATTAACTAACGTCGCGTCGGTCGTCTGTTTTAAACTGAGCATACGGATAAGAACCATAATAAAGCGATTTGCATTAGTGATTGGCAGTTTCAGACAAAATTGATTTTATTTCATTTGATTATAGTAAATTACCTGATGAAAAGTGTGAAAATATTTGGATTGACTTTGTTGAAATTTATTTTCCTTTCACATATTTGAACATACTTCTGCACCTTGATAGAAAAATAAGTTTCCAAAATCTTCATTATGAAAAATGTAATTCCTATTTTTAATACATTCCATAATAATCACTATTATTTTTATTTATTCTACGTATCTATACAAGAAGAAAGTATTGCATTCGTAAAACATTTCGACTTCCGGTTTTCGACGGATTTATACATTTTAGAAGGTCCTGAACGCGATTTGACTGTTTTTAGAAAATGGTCTGTGTGCCTGTATGTGACAAAAATTTTGTGGGCGCTATGCAACTGACGAACTACTGCCTAGAATAGGAAGAAATTTCATATGAAGTTCTATCCTTATGTGATCTGGTGCTGAGTAGTTTTTTGAAAAAATCTCTCATGATAGGAATAGATTGTCATTCAATTTTGGTTGCTGTCATCTAAGAGGGGCTTCCGAAATTCGATATTTTGTTCAAAATGTGCGATGCTTATATCACCAGTTTAAATGCACATAATTCAACGAAACTTAACGCTTAGCTTCTTGAATATGGAATACATTATTCCACAAATTGTTCCATTACAAAAAATCTATTTGCTGTATTATTTAAATCATTTAATTGATTTGATGTATATAGAAAATAGTTTTGTGATGACTACAACATACCAATTTCTCCGTGCCCACCAACCATTTCACAATAGTCAAGAGTATAAACAAAAAAGAATGCTATTGTCATTTTGTAATTTATTTTGCAAGAGGAAATTATTTTTCAGTAATAATTCAAAGAAATTTTTAAAATAATAATAATAAACTTTAAATAAGCTTTTTCCGAAAGCACGGAAAATGTAAATTGGTCATTTTTCTACAAAAGTGTATGTTAAGCAAACACTCCTGTTTTATTTTTGTTACCTTTTCTTTAAGTTTGGTTTTTCTTTTATAAAAACCACGAATCGTCTGAGTGAACAGCTCAAAATGTCAGTTCTTATTCTTTGTTATTTCTCATATATCTTATATTCTCTTGACATGGATGTCCGAAATTATTCATTGCTTTACTATAGATATTCTAGACATACTGTAGGCGCCGCCATCCAAATGGCAATCGAATTACTTCCAATAGAACCAAAGCTAACAGAACTCGAGTAGAGTGAATATGCCTCTGCTATATAGAATCCATCGTAGGTTACGCTCCGAAAAGTTTGGATAAAGTAAATTTCCGCCCAACTTTTCATCATCCGCGGAGACCTTATATTCATTGACATACGCCATGACACTCACACACAAAACTGCCTCCAATAACGCTGAAGTTCTGGGAAGTTCTGTTTATTCATAACTCCGGAGCAATCAATTGCTCGGCCGTCAAGCAACAACTTTCCGTGAAGACTTGACAGGACAAATTATATTAATTTGTGACGTCAAACATGACGCTAGGGGCACGTGACATTTCAAGGGACGATGCCACCCGACCAAAACTAGAGCGCATAGTTTGATGATGGAGCGAAATTGATATGTAAAAGCAGGGTACCCTGGTATTTATTGCATTCGACATTTTCCTGTAAATTTTATGAGAGCTTTTCTTGACTTCGATATTTTGTGTATTATATATAGGCTGAGAAGTGATTATATTCGAGCAATTTTCTCGTTTTTAAATTTGCACGAATTATTGGAAAATAAATGATTTTGAATTGTATTATGAATTCACCATTATCAGTCCAAAAGTTATTTTTCTTTTTCTCTCGTTCTTTTTTTAATATAATTTTGAACATAAAAGAATGATTATGTAACGCAATTTGATACCATTGTATTATATGATATTTTTAGATGGTAATATATGAGTAAATTGGTGTAAAACCTTAATATTTCCATTTTTGAAGCCAATGTCAGATGTAGGCGATGATATTATATCAACCAGTGCGGAGATAAATGTTTTTGTTTCTGAGATTAAATATCTCTGAGGTATCCTTTTGTTTATTTTAAAGCCACTTTACATAATAGCAACAGCCAATCGATCTGGCATCACTATGATGTCATGTCACAAATTGCCACAAGTGTACAACGGTGATTGAAATGTGATTCCTTTATTTCGTCACATAATCACGCTCCAGAGACTACCATTTGGGGGCTCCAATGTAAGTCTCCATGACCGATTTTTTAGTCACTCGTCACAAAATGGCACTTGTGGACGTGATAATGACTTAGATACCCCTCATCTTCTACTTCACATGATGGCAATGACGACAATATAAGTTGCATCTTAGCCACGGCCACGGCACATTCACATTTTAGTTAAGGCATTACAATGTTTATTTTCCTGCTGATTATAGATTATTATCAGCTTTCTGTAGTGATAATTCTTTTGCAAGAATTTTTCATCATTAATACTGAGACATAAACTGATGCTATTTTATGCTATATCTGAGTTGTTATGCGGCGTTTTTAGTTTTTCGATTACTTATGCGATTTTGAGCCAAATTCTCCTTTTGTGCGTTTTTCCCTTGCAAATTTTGGAGATAGTTATGTTCGGTTTACATTAATGACTGTATATATTATTAAAAAAATCTGTTTTCGCAGATGTATTTATTTCATGTCTACCGGATATTCCAAAAGTCGGGATTTTTTTGGAATATCGGTAATTTGCAAACTAATGAAGGTAGAAATTTGCCGTTTGCACAAAAAGAATGGGAATGAAGCTGGATTTTTCGTCAAGAAACCAAAACGTATTGGCAGCATAGTTTACATTCTTGATCATTTGATGTCGCTGCAGTTTGACTAGCCTTATGTTATATAAAAATATCGGGCGGAGTATAGCGGCATACAAATGTTCAGTGTACGATTTATCATTCAGACGATACCGTTCACAGAAGCAGATTTTTGTTGCTGTGGCAGATACATGTTGTTGGCATCATCTTTCAAGAATGCCTATGACACTGGTTGGTCATGGTGCAGTTTAGACTTCAAGTATCCCGTAGACAAAAGTCATAAAGTGTCAGGTCTGGAATGGCCATATGCATGATCTACTGAAGACATAGCTCTCATCGGATGTTGAGCATAGCAGTCGTTAGATAAATTGAGCAATGGGCGGTGGTGCTCCATCTTGTAAAAGGTAGATTATAAGTAGCAGAGCCATTTTCTGCCTCAAAGCAAGAACTACTCTTAATATATTTGTGTCTAATAAGTAACATCGTAACGCCATATGTAGGTTAAAAATAAATAATCTAGTGTAGCATTAATTCTTAATTTATTTTCAAAGTAAAATCCGTACCATTTCCATTCTTCCTGTGCTAAAGGCATCTTTCTATCTTCATTAGTCTGCGAATTATTGATTTTTTAAAATTTCTTCCTGACTTTGCATTACCCGGTACATTATTGCTAATGTTATGGGGACATATACTTAAAGAATAAACAAATATGCTTATAAACAAATATGAAATTTTCCTTCTGCAGTGATATTTGTATCAGAATATTACTTGGGATCACATGACAGAAGCGATAAAAACTAATAGACGTATTAGGAGGTATATTCTTAAGCTAATAATATTCAGTTTTTCTGAAGATGCATAATGGATAAAACAAAAACGAATAAATGCATTAGTAGGCACGTTATCTTCTGTTCTTATGACTGAATTTATACCGAAATGCAGGTTTGTTTGTTTTATTTTCTTCTCAATCATCTGATCTCCAATAAGCCGTGGTAGTACTTGATGCCATATGATTGAAAATAACTGTTGTGAGAGATAAATGTTGTGTCCTTTTTTATCCTGTTCTTGTGCGTTATACTAACGAGAATTCGAATGTACAAAACAGAGTGTAATACTCGGGATCTCGAATCACCAGAAGTGATCTCACCTCAGAATCTTTATGATCCGATTAGATCAAACGGTTATGCCGAATCAATCACACGGTTCTTACCATTTCTCAGTGGCTCACCTCTTGTACATCGTTTAAGAACCTTACCTTCGTTGTTCCATCTTGCTGTTCTGTAATACAAAATCGATGATGAACAAAACAAATCCTCGCTTTATAGCTGGATCCGCCCTCCCCATCTCGTGTAAGACAAGGATAACTTTGTTCGAGTATTGATTGGCTGAAACAAAACCCTCCTGATGCGCTATCGGATAGCTTTTTGTAATTGATTGCGAAAACTGTTCTAAGGATGCAGACGATAATCGTTCAGTCTGTTTTCAAACGATGCATTTGTTTATTTACTTATTTTTCATACAGAAAAAGAAAGATATTTAGATTATGCTTCTGTATTTTTCTCTTTGAAAAATTTTTACAGGGTGTTTCTTGTTATAAATTCGTTCTCTTGCATAAATGTATTACGAAAAATAGAACGTTTATTAAATAACTCATTAAAACTTAAATTTTAAGTAAAACTTAAAGTGATTTGCTTATATAGAATGAAATACGCATTTAACATTAATTGACCCTGTAACTTTAGAGGTTATCTTTATCGCAGGAATATCCCGCGATAAAGATACTGTCATAATTCATGTCCTCGCAAAGGGAAAATATATTGTAATAAAACTGTTTTTAAGACATTCTTATATTAACGAAAATCGCATGAGCATATATTCCCTGAGGCATAATTTCCAGCAAATTACAAAACAAATTAACGGCGCTTAACCCTGCACTTAAACTTGAAATCCAATTTCACAGAACAGGCTTTCGTTTATGTGAATGTCAGAAATGCATACACTTGACCCATAACAATAAGTGTCAGAGTGAGAGAAACACTGCGACTAACATGAATTTATTATCTCGGACATGCTATTAGGCTACCATTATGCCGTGCTTCAATCCAAGTAGCGCCTGTCTAGAATAAGAAATTTACCCTAGAAGGACGTGAATAAAATTTCAAGAGGTTGTTTTGCAAACTAGATGTAAAAGAATGGAAAAGTATTATAAAGAGATTTTGTTGTAGTTAAGTACTCTTTAAAATAATAATAATAATCTATAATTTTCACAGGTGCAGGCAATGATTTAATACATTTTTATTTTTTTAACTCTTAACAGGAATTTGTTGAAATTGTGAACTTTCTTCAAGCTTTTTAAAGATTTTCCAACCTAGTTGAAAAGTCCTCATGATTTCGGTTTGTCTGCCGCCTCGCCTGCCTTAGTCTAATTCTCGTAAATGTAAACGGATTGCCATTTAATTTTTATACAATTGAGGTTCACTGTAAAATGTTCGAATTTGAAAAAGAAATGTTTTTACAATTCGTTTACAGGAAAACACGAAAGAATTCCACTACATATGGGGGAAAATCGTTTGCTGTACACTTTAATGATGTTACGATATTTCAAATACAATGAAATTGATATGCATCACTGAGGTGGAACATACAGTAATAAAAAAAATACTGTAAGACATGTGAAAATGGACCCTGATGTCTGTAACGGAAAAAATGCTTTTAAGACTTTTTAATTTTAATGAAAATTGCGTGAGCATTTATTTAAGGCATCATTTCCAGCAAATTACAAAACAAGTTATCGGCACTTAACCCTATATTTAAACTTGAAATCCAATAAGAAATTTACCCTGGAAGAACGTGCATAAAAAATTCAAGAAGTTATTTTGCAAATTAGTTGTAAAAAAAAAAAGGGGGGGGGGATATTAGCTATAGGTACATGGAAACACTTTAAGGGATAATTTAAGTACTTTCTGAATTTTTGAATCTGAAAATAGGAATTTACTGAAATTGAAAGCTTCTTTCAAGTCAGTAAGATTATTCAAAAGAGAAAAGAAAAAGAAAAGAAAAAAGAAATTCTCCGTTTAACAACTGGAAATTTCTGATACATTCACAAAGTCATATTTATTTGCAAATGCATGGGATTTGCAGACTATTGAAATGAAACAGAATCGAACAGTGTTTTTCACCCTGTAAAGGTCGTACATCTTGGAGTATTGTTGGTTTCCCATGACGAGCTTTCTCCGACTGTCGCGTCCCGGAAATGGATTGAAAATGCCAGCTTTAACACCATTTTCTGAACGATATTTTGCTCTTTAGGAAAAAGGGAAATGCTATTCTGTTTCTTGGTATACAGTTAAGTTATTTTTTATATTTATTTGCCAATAAAGATGACTTTGTGAAATGTATCAGAAAGTAGCTAGCTTGGATTTGCTTTAATCAGAAAGTAGCTAATTTGGATTTGTTTTAGAGAATCTTTTCTAAACTTTTTGGAAGGAAATTTCTTGGGTGGGTTGGATTGTTTTATTTGGTGGATTTTTTTGCTCAAAAAGCTCAATTCATTAGAATATCCAAAATTGATTTAAAAAAAAAAAAGGATTGAATTCCACCCTTTGGAGGATTTTTTTCTTTTTACTCAAAAAATTTAAAATTTCAATTTTTATTGTGTTGTCTGAACTTTTCAGAGGGGTGTGGGGGCTCGATATCTGCAGTCTCTGAATGACTTAATAAAATTCACATATCCACCACCACCTTCCCTCTTATTTAAATCTACGCTCGTTTCATTTTCTTGCAATTGCATATAAGTTGGTGGTATAATTTTTAGAAATATATTTGTCATTAGCACATTCAAAAACATATTACAACTAGTCGGATGTCCCAACCCCAAAGCTTTCTTCTATCTCACACAGGTTTCGCATATACTAAAAAGAATCAGCACCAATTTATATCAAGGTCTAACTGAATCTAAAGTTTTATTAAATTCCGTGCATTAGTTCTTGAGATATGACTGTTTCTAAAATCGTGTAAATCCTGCAAAATGTAGCATAGCAGCGCCAACTGATAGCAGATTTCGACCAAAACCTAATCAACAACAACTTTGTCAACGTCTAACTGAATCTGAAGTTTGATGAAAATCCGTGCATTAGTTCTTGAGATGTAGTTATCGTGATAATAATGAAAAAAGTAGCATAACTTCGCCAACCTTTTGGGCTATTTACACCAAAATGTAAGCAGCATCTATTTATGTCAACGTCAAACAGAATCTGAAGTTTGAGGGAAAATAAGTGCATTAGTTCTTGAGGTAGAGCTGTTACGGATATCGCGAAAAATGCAGCTTAGCAGCGGCACCTGTTGTGCGATTTTCACCAAAAACTAATCAGCACCAATTTATATAAAGGACTAATTGAATATAAAGTCTTATTAAATTTTATGCATTAGTTCTTGAGATAGAGCGCCCACACTCGCTTTGTCACATACAGACAGAGTCACATACTCAGACATTTTCTAAAAACAGTCAACTCGTGTTCAGGACCTTCTAAAACGTATAAATCCTCTGAAAACTGGAAGTCGAAGATTTTCATGAATCCAATACTTCTTGTAAAGATAGAATAAAGTAATAAACTCGCTTTTCGACCTTCCTCTGCATATTTATAGAAATTTGAGGAGTGCCATTATGCACAGCTTTCTTCTAAACATTATTACAGATCTTTCTCTCTATTTCGATAGCGCTTTCTTGATAGGTATCGCGCATTCTAGACACGCATAGGACTGGAGAGGGGTAGACATTTTGTAACTATACAATTACAACCTTTAACTGCTATATCACAGAAATTGAAGCATACTTTGAGCAATCTCTGAGAACGCTTTATCGAAAGAGGAATAAAAGGTTCGATTTATAACTAATAAGATACTGTTTCTGTGTCAATATTTATATACAGGATTATTATAATTAAAATCCCCGCATTCAAAAGTCTCTACTGGTATGGTAGAATTAGGGAAACGAATGAAACAGTATCTAGGTACGAAAGAGTTCCTCCAAAAGGTGGAATTCCACCTTTTTCGAAAGCAATTTTAGACATTCTAATGAATTGATGAAAAAATGCAAAGAAAATATGGATGCATATGAGGAAGAAGGGAAACGGGGGCTCTGGGAAATTTAATCCTCAGACATTTTCTCTACCCCAACTGTTAAGTGTTTCTGAATTGGTGTGCAGAAAAGCTATCAAATCAAATGTCAGTTTATGTTATTATTATCTGAAATTCGCGTAAATAAAGGTGTGTAAAGTTGTCTTTCCAGAATGGAATGTTTTCTAGACTTTAAAAGGAAAGATAGGTTGCATGAAATTCTTTTTGGATAGAATATTTTGTCCCATTTATTTATGGTAATTTCAGTGATGTATTTCGGGAGCAAAGATAATTTTTTTAATTGTACTAAACTTTAATTATTTTATTTTCCCCTCGAGGACCTCGAAAATGTTTATTCACATGGGGCCTTTTTTTAAAGTAAGATATGCCCTGGAATCAAATCTGCGAAATTCTACCTCGGGACAGGATTTTTAGTTTAAAAAGTCAGAATATCATCTATTTGTTTGAAATCACGATTCTTCATTGTCTCTTTTCCTTTTTCACTTTACTTCTTCATTTAAATTCATTCATGCTCCTCCTCCCCTTTCCCAAATTACGTGTTTTTTTTTTGTTGTTGTTGTTGTTTTTTGTTGTTTTTACTCGGCTACTGTCGTATAGAATTTTTTTCCTCTTGAAACCACTCTTAAAATTTTTTTAATTACAATTTTGATTGTGTTGGATGAACTTTTGAGAGGGGGATGGGGCGTCCTGGATATCTGCAGTCTCTGAATGGCTTCATGAAATACACGTTTCCACCACCACCATCCCACTTTTATATAAATCTACGTCCGTTAGATTTTCATATAATTGCATATTAGTTGATCGTATCATTTTTAGAAACATATTTGTCATTAGCACATTCAAAAACATATTACAATAAACTCGCTTTTCGACCTTCCTCTGCATATTCATAGAAATTTGAGGAGGGCCATTATGCACAGCCCTCTTCTGAACATTGTTACATATCTTTCCCTGTATTCCGATAGCGCTTTCTTGATAGGTATCGCGCATTCTAGGCACGCATAGGACTGGAGGGTAGAGGGGTAGACATGTTGTAATTATTCAATTTTCTGGGGCCCTTACTAGTGGAAGGGAGGGCGCTGCGTAATGCGATTTCTGGCGGGAGAAGGGGCGCACGGAATACGTGGGCTGCATGCGATGCAGTAATTTGAATACACCTTCAAATTGGCGTCCACTGCCGGTTTAAAATTGCCCCGGCACATGACGATGAAATTCGAGAGCTTGATGGTTGATGGGAAGAAAAGGGTGACATATTAGTGTTAGATATCACGCGTTTGCGTATTTTTATGGCATCGACGAAAGAAATCGGAGACGTCCTCAAAATTCAGACTTCGATGTTCAGGATTTTTATGTGAATCTAAATTTTAATCAAGATTGTGCTAATTAAATTAAAGGTGTATTGTAAAAGCGTGTGCTAGTTAATTGAAGCGTTGAGAACCAGAGTGGACTGTCATGCCATCTAATGGCTGTATAATAAATTTTATTGATTTCGAAACTATTCAAGCGATGGAGACGATAGATACTAACAGATAACAGATAATCCAACTTAACTTTGATATCAAGTTGCCAATACAAGAGTGGATCAAGTGACTTGGTCTATTCTTTCACTGCTAACTTAATCAGCATATGTGTGCTAAAGAAGCTTAGTCCTCCTTTGGCACTGGCAGACCTGGCCTAAAAGAGTTTGACAAAAATTTGTACAAATTTTGGAAAGCATTGTTCTCGAAATCACAGCTGGCGAGGTTGGTCCATTCTGGTTCTCAACGCCCCAATTCAAGATGTGGATAGCAGGTAGCTACAGTGAATTTATTCAAATTTAATCCGTAAAAATATATAAGGCGTCAAATATTATTTTAATCTTCCAATGTTTCAAAAGTTGTAAATGTAACGGAAATAAAACTTTTTATTGTTTGAAAGATATACGCGCCATAAAAAATACGCAAACGTGGGACATCTAACACTAATATATATCACCCTTTTCTTTCTATGAACCATGTTCAACCATATAACGCTTGAATTTCATCGTCATGTGCCAGAAAGACAGAAAGAGTTGAATATTGCGAAGTACATCGTCGAACGAAGGCACTGTACGGACAACGTGCACTGTCATTGACTCGTGGGCAGGACGGACTCAAGCACTTCTTGAAGTAATCTGGTGAAGTTTCGGTGGTTAGGGTTGGAATACCCACCGTGTAGTTCGGATCTTTCGCCGTATGACTTTCCCATCTTTGGTCCTCTAAAAACGACATTGAAGGCTTGCAGTTTTCACTCGGACAGCGAAGTCATGGACAGTGTTTGAAATTGGTTCCGGTTTCAACCAAAGGACTTCTATGATAAATGTGCTCATCATTTGGTGAAACAGTAGGACACGTGCTTGTGTAGCTTTGGAGATTATGTTTGAAATAAACTATGTCATTTCATTCTATGGCGACTGTTCCATTTTCATTTGATCCACCCTAATAAATTCTATAGATCATATACAGAGCTGCACAAAAGAAATAGAATACATTACTGTCAATGTGTTTGAAGTGCTGAAAATCACGCACACAATCGGTTTTCACAATGTGTTACGAGTTTTTGTTAGTTTTTTAATCTAAGTTTTAGTACACTATAAGGTGTTTGTATAGTCTAAACCAGGGGTTCTCAAACTATGGTACGCGTACCAGTACTGGTACGTGAAGCTCTGGTTACTGGTACGCAGAAGTCCGTTACTGGTACGTGAAATAAAATACAAAATGCGGCATATTATTATGGAATCGAAAACGGCTTGTCTTTATTAACTTGGAAATTTTCATAAAAATTTCGAAAGTGATTTAGGATTTGTAAACGCTTTTCTATTTTTTTTTTTTTTTTGTTACCAGAAATGTTTGTTATGGTAGACTTGCTGAAATTCGCACACAACGCTTATGAGGCCGGCCTGTCAGCGTGGTTGGTAGCGAAGGCAACAGCCACGGTGAGGACCCGTGGTTCGAATTCCGGTAAGGCATGGACGTCATTGTGTGTGTGTCTTCAGTGCTGTCTTACTTCCTTGTGTCTATCCCGTCCCCAAGAAGAAGATTTTATGTAATTTCTCAAAGTCCTGTATATATTTCTGTGAATAAAAAATATGGATCATTCGAGACAACAGCGTTGTATCTTATAGGTCTCAAAGCAAGCTCTGTTAAATGTACCCAAAAAACAACGCTTATGATACTATAAGTTTTCCAGAATTAAAAACACAATTATCCTTATATATTATTTCTCCTGTCAACATCCCTTTTTCTCAGAAAATATGAAACGCAGAACAACGAATGAGATACCATATGAAAGGTTTTAGAACAGGCTTCTGACATAGCCCACTTAACAATTCGTTAAAACATGTTTTTGATTAAAATTTGCTGAAAATTAAAAATTAAATCGGCATTGTTTTAATAAAAGAAATGAAAGGTTTTCCTGAAATTATTGTTGCCAAAAAAATAAAATACCACATTATATGATGTTCAGCAATTATTATAAAAAAACACCGCACGAGTTTATCTTATACTTATGATTAAAAAGCGAAATTGAAATTGAAATGTTTAAATTTATATTTCTAAGTCCCATGTTTTTCCCGAAGCGGATGACGTCATCCTCTAATGCAGTCAAAATACGATTGTTAATTTTTTTTCTCGCGCGTGCCTTTAGCAATATTGGATCAGTTTTTACTCTAACTTTGATGGAATAAATTAGATGATATTCTGGCTTGACTAACAACTAAATGTTGTTTGCAAATATTTTTATCCTTGCTTTTTCTTTAGAAGTTTCAACCTGCATCTAATAAATATTACATATTGATAAAAAATGATACTTCTCTATTATCCCGTCGACCACTTTACATAACAAAAAACTATCGCCAAATAAACGGGAGAACGTTGCCATTGGAATATCAAAAAATAAATAAATAAAATATAAGAATTTTAGGACACAATTGTTATTTTAATAAAATAACTACTAAATCAGTAAAACATAATGAAAAATACACGCAAATGTCGAATGTAAAACCACTAGATGACGTAACAAACACGCATAATGATTCTGACATCCAGTAAATGGGACTGCATTTTTGGCGTTTCATCTTACAGTTTGGCGGTAGTTTTTTGTTATGAAAAGTGGTCGACGGGATAATAGAGAAGTACCTAAAAAATTTAGATTTCAGTGCGAAATCTTCGCACGGGCCCTCTGGTCAGATTTATATAGATCAAAGTTGAATTTTGTAATAAAGACCTAATTTTAAAATTAATGAATATATGAAGTATTTTTAATTAGCTGAAGAACTGTTTTTAAATATGCTTTATAAATTGAATTATCTGAAGGTAAGGTCTGAATGCTTGTGAGTAGGAGGAATTAAAACAAAATAACATTCCAAGTGTAATTTATAACCCATTGTTCTCTTTGCACTAGAAGAGCTTCTAGGAGGTGTTGAAATAAAAGTCTTATTTCAAACATAATCCATAAATTGATTCATTGTGTTAATTGAAATATTTTTCTTCTCTTGTGCAAAAAGTGTTAGTTTCCTCCTATTTCATGAAAATTAGTTTTTAAGAGAGTATATTTATTTAAAATGGTCAAGAGAGTAAGATTATTTAAATCAAACAAAAACTGTAGTCATATGCAGTGCGCATTTGAGGTAAAGCATTGTACATATGTATTGAGATGGTATGTACATAAATGTATGAAGAAAAAAGTAAGTGTTTGCCTATTGTCGCATTTAAAGGTATGCAGATTATTAATACGGCTGTATTGAGCCCATATTAAATGCGCTAACTAAGCTTTGGTTAAAAAATTCGCAGTGCCGGATTAAGAGCCGGATGCAGAGTCCGACTATGTCGTGGCCTAGGGCCCATCACTGATTGGGGCTCCCCAAAGTACATAAAATTGTTTGCAAAAAGTTTATTAAAAATGAAGGTTTTTGCCATTATTTCCCCCAACACCAAAAAAGATTTTGATTAACTTGGTAACAATATCATAATATCTAAGGATAACCACCGAATACTCCCCAAAATACAGGGTGTCCATAATTAAACGACCCTACTTTAAAGTTGTCTACAGACGAAACTATTGGTCAGAAAGTTGTGAAATTTTGTGAAGGACATAATAAAGGAATGGGAATTTATTTAAGCGAAAATAAAATTAGTTCAAAATTTCGCCACCAGATGGCACATCGCAGATGAATTACACATTTATCATACACTTACGATGGCTTACAAATTTTTATTTCAACAAAACTTTTTTCACATGTTCTTAGCATTTTCCAGAACACACTACGGGCAACATAACATACAACTTTGGAACATATGCTATCTTACGATTCCAGATGGTAGCTGAAAATGATGGCCGTCATGTGGAAAATGTTTTGTTGCAATAAAATATGTAAACTGTCGTAAATGTGTAATTAATTCATTAAAAACGCCATCTGGTGGCAAAATTTTGAACTAATTTTTTTTTCGCTTAAACAAATTCCCGTTTCTTCATTATGTCCTTCACAAAATTTCGCAACTTTCTGACCAATAGTTTTGTCTGTAGACAACTTTAAAGTAGGGTCGTTTAATTATGGACACCCTGTATTTATAGCTATTATCTTGGTTTGAGACTGGCTCTGAAAAGGTACTGGGCCTTGGGCTCCACATGACCTTAATCGGGCTGTGGAAATTAGTTTCTCATTTGAGACACCCTGCCACTGTATCTCACGAGAGAGGAAATAAGTAAACTTATTTAGCTCTCATCTCCTGTGATGGATTACTGGAGTCCACATTCAAAAAGATGAATGTAACAGAATTTTCACTGACAAGAATATCAGAGTACCGTCTAATATTGTCAAAGTCTGTTTGTGTTTAAGAACAACATATCTCTGTGAGTGTTCTTTTGTGCCCTTTGTTGTATGATAAACAAATACAGGAATAAACTAAACATCGAATCTGACTTATTACTAAAACTTCTTAATATTGAGCCAGACATGAGGAAGTTGTGCTTGATGAAGCAAGCCCACCCTTTTCTTTGGCCTACTACCACAGCATATGAATAAGTATATGCCAATATGTTATTAAGTATTGTGGATTGTTTACTATACCAAAATACTGTATTTTGATATTGTATGCATTATTAAAATTTAATGATGATACTACATTTTACTTGAATGTTTATTATAAAGCAGTCAATTTAGCAATGTAATCATTCATTTTTAAATGCAGTAAAATCTGCTATGAAGGAAATATAAAAGACCGGAGAGATATTTCGTTTTAGACAGGTTTATTTTATTAGCTTTACGTTTGTTACCTGGTGGTACGCAGAAGTATGAACTTCGATTTAGTGGTACGTCGGTCTAAAAGTTTGAGAACCCCTGGTCTAAACAAATTCCTGTACAGAGCTGCATAAAAGAATTTGGATACTTTGCCTTCAATGAATTGTAATTGCCCGAAGTACGTTTTCAGTTATGCGTTTTACAGCTGCATAAAATTTTATTCGAATGTCTGGTGTGTATAAAAATGTAAAGATATACAAGGCTGCATGAAAGCTTTCGAATTGCCATCTATGGGCGATAATTTCGAAAATGGGTTTTCAGCTATGTTATGCGTTTCTATCAGGGTTGGGTTTTTGACATGTCGAAAAGTGTCAAAAACTGTCGAAAAGTGTCAAGAACTGTCGAAAAGTGTCAAAAACCTTTTACACATTTTTTTAAGCAATCATTAGTGATATTTTATATAAAATAAAGCTAAAAGCTGATTAAATAATAATTTATATGTTATATAAATAATTTTTATTTAGTTATGCTATAATTAAGTTGTAATAAAATTATATATCACAATTCAAATTATTTCTCAATTGTCATGCTAGGAAAAATAGTTAAAAATATTGAAGTGCATTTTTCAAAGTACTATTTATATCTTTATTAAGTGTTCAGTTTATTATAAAAAAAAATTTAGCAATCTAATTTATACTTAAAAATCTTGTGTAAAGCTAAAGTTGCCACTATTCAGTGACTGATCATAAGTTACTGAGACTTTTAAATGTTTGTTTTGTACAATAAACATTAGATATAAACCACAAATGTTCCCTGAGTTATTAAATGAATTATAATATGAAATCAGTGTAATTAATCAATAACTTTAAATCAATAACTTAAAAGAAGATGGTTTGTTATCTTCAATATTTACACATGTATAATAAATCTTCATTTTATTATGTTAGTTTCAGCTTAATTATTTAAAACAATTTGATTTACACATTATAAAATAGTGCCTTTTTATTTATTTATTGGAGCATATTATTTCAAGTTTGTAGCTGTAAGTCCATCCTTAATCATTTGATTGTGCAATGTGCATTTACAAGCAAAGAACAGGTGTAATATTAACATTTTTTATTTGTTTGGATTCTATTCACTTGGGGAAAAAATTAAAAAAATATAAAAATTATATGAAATTTTATACATTAAATTATACAAGTATTTAATAGTTTGATTAGTTTATATTTTTAATGTAACAATACTTTAACTTATTTTTTTATTCTATATTTATAGCTTACAATTATTTTCTATTTTCTAAGCAACTTGTTAAACCAAATTTATGTTTTAAGTTTTCAAGGGTTGGTGAAGATTTTTTTTCTTGGGGCCCATTTTGTGAAAAATATAAATTATTTTTGTAAAATTTATCATATTTTTGTGAAATTTATTATATTTTTGTTAAAATTAACATTTTGTTATGAAAGATAAAAGCTGCTCAAATTCAAACCAAGCATTTAATAACTTCTTTAAGTCCTTCTGCTAAAGTTTTCTTTTCTTGTGAACTTGTTTTCTTTGTTAATTATACATTTTAAAACCTAACAAAATAAAAATAATCCATGGAGAGTATGTTTTTATGGAATAGAATTTTGTGAAGGGGCATGCTTTATTAAATCGATTTTTTTTTTTTGAAGGGGTCCTTAGATAGGTCCCAAATTTTTCCTGGATCGACCCTGGTTTTATACAGGATATGTGTTTTTTACTGTCTAAAGCTGTCAAAAAGTTTACCCATGTGTCTAACACTAAAAATTATGAAAAACTGTAAATTTAATGTTGTAAAAATTAACTTTAAAAAATTTTTGAACTCAGTTTGAGGTTTTTGACAGTCATTGTCAAAAACTATGTCAAAAAGGGGTTTTTGACATGACTGTTAAAACCGGATAAAACCGTCACACTGTCAAAAACTTGCCAACCCTGGTTTCTATCCTTAAGCGATCATCTAATATTATAGAACATATAAAATCAATGCTGAACCTACTCTGCGAAATCAATATCGTTATAAAACAAAATATACATACCATCTACAAAGAATAGCATATTAAAAAACTGCCACTCATAATCTGCAACTTGCTCTAGATTAGTGGACGCTATTCACCCATTCACTGTCAATTTTTTGTATAAAAATAATGTTATAGGCTAAAAATAAAAGTTATACATGCAGAATTTAAAAATAAAGCTAAAATAATGAGAAACACGAACGAAAAATCATGCGTCAAGCATAGATTATGTAACACTTTCCAACGCCTCCAAAGTAATTTTACAAATCATACCGTTTAATAAGTTAAAAGATAACATCTATGTAAACAATTTGGAAAACGCATAACATATTTAAGAACATAATTTCAGGAATTTTCAACATATACAATATTCGGAAAAATATCCGAATACTTTTATTCAGCCCTGTATAGGATCTATAGATTTGTATATATACTACATAGGATGCTAAATTTTAGTTCAGTTAGGAAACGCGTAGCACAGTTTAAAATTTTCCTTCTGGAGTTTCTGTCAATAAACGGAAATGTGTTCGCGAACTTTTGTGCTTCTCTGTATAGGATCTGCAGAATTTATACACACCACGTAATAGACAAAAAGCGAGTTAAAATTAAAATTGCGTTCAGCAACTTAAAACGCACTTCCAGGAATTATTGTTAACAGACAGTAGAGAATTATTTTGTGTGTCCCTGTAAATGAACGATGAGTGCTATACACACAATATTCTGTAGTAAGCCTCTTGTAATGCACCTTAGTGATACAGTGTCTCACATAAGTGATGGGACACTTGTGCTTTACAAAAGGAAACTAATAAAATAAATTAAAAAAACATGTACACATTTTTTTGTGGGTGTGTTTCATACTTAAATTTAGTAAAGATTATTACATAGCATACATTTTGTCAAAATATTAAAATATTAATTTAATAAAAATACAAATGTTTAGAACGGAGCAAAAAATAGCTCACATAAGTGATGGGACACCATTATATATGCAACAAAAATCGTCTGAAATAAGCAATAAAAATATTTTTTGGGGTTTTATTTTTACTTAAAAGCAATTGGCAATAATTTATAAAATCGTCTGCAGTATTTCTCTTCAGTTTGTTTTGGAATTTTTGTGTTTTTTAGCTCTGTGTAGCCATGAATGCTAAACGAAAAGAAACTTCGCCTGAAATTCGAAAATTAGTTATTAATTTGCATATTGAACGTGGAAAATCTATTAGAAAAACTGCTGAAACAGTTAACTTGAGTCGTTCAACAGTTTTCAATATCATTAAACGATATAAAAAGAATCATATGATTCAGGATAAAAGAAGACCTGGCCGACCATCGAAGCTATCCAATGGAATAAAGCGAATTATCGTTCGAAGTATTAAAAAAAATCCAAGAATTAGTGCTTCAAAAGTTGCTGCTGATTTACAAGCATTATATGGAATAATTGTTAATCCTGAGACTATTAGAAGGGTAATTCGATCTGCTGGATATCACGGTAGAGTAGCCAGGAAAAAATTCTTCGTAAGTGAAAAGAATAGAAAACTCAGACTAGCTTTCGCAAAATCCAACATAAATAAGAATTCTGATTACTGGAATAAAGTTATATTTGCTGATGAGAGTAAATTTAATATATTTGGTTCTGACGGTAGAATCTTGGTGTGGAGAAAACCCAGGGAAGAATTTCGCAAACAGAACTTGGTACCAACAGTAAAACATGGTGGAGGAGGAGTTATGGTATGGGGGTGTATGTCGTCCGCTGGAGTTGGTAATCTTGTTTTTATTGACAGTATAATGGATCAGTGCAAGTATACTGATATTTTAAAGCAAAATTTGAAATCTTCAGCACGAAAATTGAACCTTCATAACGATTTTAAATTCTACCAGGACAATGACCCCAAGCACACTGCTCTGAACGTTAGACTCTGGCTGCTATATAACTGTCCTGAAATAATAAATCACCACCACAATTTCCAGACTTAAATCCCATAGAGAATATTTGGCAAGAATTGGAATCAAGAATTCGCAAACACACCATTTCTTCAAAACAACAACTAAAATCGGTGCTTCAAGAAGAATGGGGTAAAATCACTCCAGAAATCACAAAAAAATTAGTCGAATCCATCCCAAAAAGATTAAATCATGTTTTAAAAGTAAAAGGAAATCCAACAAAATATTAAAACCTTTTAAAAAGTAAAATTTTTGGATAAATATTTGATGGAAAAGTAAGTGTCCCATCACTTATGTGAGCCATTTTTTGCTCCGTTCTGAACAATTGTATTTTTACTAAATTAATATTTTAATATTTTGACAAAATGTATGTTATGTAATAATTGTTACTAACTTTAAATATGAAACACACCCAAAAAAATTTTGCACATGTTTGTTTATTTATTTTATTGCAGTTTCTTTTTATAAAGCACAAGTGTCCCATCACTTTTGTGAGACACTGTATATATAAATTTCAATGCGTTTAAAATAGTGAAACATAAATAAACCGCAGACGATTTTTCTCCATAGACGTAATGTAACGGAATTCTTTTGACTGTCCCTGTAAAGTAACTATAAGTTCTATGCACACCCTATTCCATATTAAGCTTCTTCTAATGCACCTTAGTGATATATATATAAATTTCAATGCGTTTAAAATAGTGAAACATTATTTAAATAAACCGCAAAAGATTTTTCCCCATAGACCGTAATGTAACGGAATTCTTTTGAGTGTCCCTGTAAAAAAAAAACTGTAAGTGCTACACACTTCTGTTGAAATTAGTGATGGGAGTATTCGAATTCAAAATGTCTGAGGTCTCGATTCAGCAAAGTTCTCAAGTGATCTCGATTCGGACAAAAGTATTCGAATACAAGCCACCTGGCATTTATGTCAGTAACGAAAACAAAAACTGTGGTTTTCATAGTGATGGGAGTATTCGAATACAAAATGTCTGTGTTATCGTTTCAGCCAAGTTCTCAAGTGGTCGCGATTTCAGACAGGAGTATTCAAATACAAGTCACCTGGCATCTGTATCGGAGACGAAAACTGCGGTTTACGACTGTTATTCAGTTCTCATAGCTGGAGTTTTCTATGGTTTCATAAGGTGCGCCAGCGAATGCTAGACTACTCGGCGCTGTTTGATACTTTTCTCTGGAATTTTGCGGTTAGCAGGATGATCAGCGCTCGTTTAGTTGTGAAATTTTGTTTTATTTTTTTAAGCGTACAATCAATTCAACTAATATACATACATACTTTTAGTTAAATCGATCATATGGATTTTAATTTAAGAAAACGATTATAATGAATAACATTCTGTGAATTTGTATTTAAGAAACGTAAATATAGTTCTTTTTTTTTTATTAATTTTTTAAAAAATTTACGATCAAAATAATTACTCATAGTGGAAAATAAAATTGTACGTTCGTAAAAAAAAGAAAGAAATCTTGATTTTGCTAATTAAAGAAAAATTGCTTACTTTTACGGGCGTATGCAGGGGAGGGCCGGTTCTTCGCCTTCTAAATCTTACAAAATAATAAGATATAACTTGCAATACTAAGAGACATGGACGTCGGCAGAATTATACATTGGGACGGGCAAGATTTTGGAACACGGGTGGCAATGGGCCACAGTCTAGTCTGCTTTTAAAATTGAAGAATATAAACAGGAAATAATCTAAACTAAGATTTTTTTTGTCAGAGTTTTTTTTTTTATCATGCAAGATAATTTTTAAACTTATCAACATAAAAAGCAATACAAGAATTTATCAATTAAGAAATACTAAATATAAATAAGTTTTTTTTTTCTTTTTTACCAACGTGTTTTTAAAAAGGAAATTGAAGCAGTTCTTTTTTCCGTCAAAGGGCTTTGCCACCCTGAATCCTTTTTTTAAGATAAGTTTGAAACACATGAGCATTAACAGGAAAGCAAAATTAAAAAATCCCTGACTGCTCGGCCTACAGGCACAGGTAGATTTCGAAGGCGCAGACCGTGAGGTGCCTGTTTGTTAAGAATTGCGGAAGAATTGAACTTTTTGCCATGATACGGCATTTGGAAACGCCCACTTCGAAACCTAACTTGTTTGCAGGCGGAGCCGGCAAGGATTGTTTTTATTTTAATTTTTTATTTATTTATTTATTTATTTATTTATTTTTTGCTATAAGCAGGGCCGTACAGAAAGACCGCGGGACCCGGTAATGTTTCCAATGCGGGACCCCACCATAAACCTGATAAAATAAAACCTGCTTAACGAAAATGTACAGGAAATTCCATTTTAAATAGCTTTTTCGTCTTAAAAGGTATAAATGCATGGAATTATTTGGCTAGACCATGATTTTTTTCCGTTTACAGCAGAATTCCATTATAAACAGTCTTTACTGTATTAGTAAATAGATATGTTGGATAGGACTTTTTTAGAAAATCTATATAGTATTTTCTTACAATTTTATTATTTTTCTTTTACAGTATTTTACAGTAGTATTACAGTTTATGATGCGTTGGTAACACCTTTTCATATAAGGACTTCTATAGAAATTTAAAATATTGAAAATATAATTAAATTTTGATTCAGTTCATGAATTAAGTCGCCGATTTTCTGACGCTATTGCAACTTTTGTTATTGTTTTACAATTTAGAAAATACTTGTTCTATAAAACATAAATAAATAAATGTCTGCATCTTTGCTATGTGCGTTCGGCTGATTTTGAATAAAAGCTGGATTTTGTTTCGAACGTTTATTGCCTCTTGAGCACCCCCCTCCCCCTCCTAGCCAGTCCGTAAAGACGTTCAAGCAACTTCTGACTTTTGAATTTTATTATTTGTTAATTATTTTAATTAAAATTTTTATGTAAAAAATACCCTTCTACTTTTCCTGGTATTTATTTAAAAACCAGTACCAACAGTCGGACCCCTAAGAGACTCGGGCCCTGGTAATTTGTAACAGCTCTACCCCCCTCTGTACGGGCCTGGCTATAAGGTTTGGACCTATAAACAACTTGTCCGTATAAAAGTTTTAGGTAATATTAAGAGGATTTATAATAAATTTAAACGGATTTGATATCTTCAGAATTGACGAAGTCATGAATTTTTTTCTTCTAAACCCCCCTCCACCCCCCCCCCCCTGGGGCCATTTATAATGATATCAAAAATCTGTCCTACATAAATTTTCGGCCCTTTTCCCAGAAGTAATAATAACTTTAAACGGATTCGATACGTATCAAATTAAGAAATTGTGTTTTTTTTCTGTTTTCACGAAAAGCCCCCTCATCCCCCCCCCCCCCCCTTGATTCGATTTTGCCCATTAACGAACCTGACCGAGATTTTATGCCCCTTGATTTTATGTATTAGTTTGGAAGATATTTGTGCAGAATTATGGGAGTTATCGTGTCCATAAAAAAGTGACATAGATAGATAGATAGATAGATAGATAGATAAAGTTTTGAACTGGGGGTGGTTTTGGGTTCTGGGAGTCATAATCGGCGTAGATCTGCAAAAATTATTCAAAAATTCCAACTTAGGGGAGAATGTAATAGGTAGTATTTCTTCGAAATCTACCTAAAATTATCTTACCCTAGGAGGGGGTGGTGTAGGGTTCAATGGGATAGAGTCATGCAGACAAAAAATTCTTGCCTTTTTTTTTCTCTAATGACAATCGTAATATTTATATCAAGACTCAAAAACATTAAAAAGAAAAGAAATTGTTCTGCAGCTGTAAATTATAAAACGTTATCATAAACAAAAGAGAAGCGTTTGTACCTCATACTTTTCTAATAGACTGATGTGAATCTGACACGTGATCATAAAAAAAGCAAACGATTTTACGTAGGATAAACATTCGAAGAGTGAAACAGACGAAATGTCGTCCCTCATTTATTAGTTTGAATGAAGTCTGGAGTAGTTCTTGGTGCTACTACATTTGAATACAAAGAATCGATTCTGAAAAGTTTTCGAAAACTAAGGTATCGATTCTTAAAAGATCTCGAATCGGCCCATCACTAGTTGAAATAGGGAACATGCTATAGATAACGACAATAACATATAAAAATTGCAGAGCAATCCGAGCCTATTTACGGGAGTTAGAGCACGGCCAGACAAACCGAAGACATAAACACTTTTCAACTAGGTTGGAAAGTGTTAAAAAGAACAAAGATCCCAACCTTGAAACATTATATCGCCCAATTATCTAGTAATGTTCGAAAGTGTTTCAAAATCTATGCATGGCGCATTATTTTTATTTCTTGTTAATTTTAATCGATATAATTAATTTAAATAATAAATAAATTAAAGGTGTATCAATGTATGTTGGAGAACTCCAATTCCTGTTTCACTATTCGCTATTTTTATCTTTTAATGTAAATAATTAAATATTCTGAAAATATATTGTGCAGGGCAACGCTTTAATACTTTGCGACGAGTGTCCTTTACAGACTTTTTAATCTTTTATCACCGGTATTTACAAAAAAAAAATTTTGCCTAATTCAATCGCAGAAATTCTCCGATTAAATAAGAAAAAAATTACTATTAAAATTTATTGGTAGGATTAATCGAGGATTCTGAGCACCTTATACATCACGTATAGGTGAAGCTCATCCGCGAAGGAGTTAATAGTAATTCTGAACGAGATATGTATTCATTAAAAAGGGGGGGGGGAATCTTGGTAATGAAAAGGTTGCATAAGCGTCAATTTATGGTAATAGTTAACGTTTTAAATAATTAATTAAAAATTGAGTAATTGCTTCAGAAAAATTCTTTTGAATATTTTTTTTCCATGTATCATTAAATTGTCCAGAAAAATTCTGCGACAGCTTCTGTAATTAAAGCGAAGAAATTGACCACGTATTCAATACTCTGAATGTTTAATGTCATCGACAAAATAATTTACCAGCATTTTTTTTTCTCCTTTTAATGATTAAAAGAAAAACTCTTAATTTCGTTCTCAAAGATATTCTGCTTTTTCTATTTATTCACACACACAAAAAAAAACATTAATTGCATCTTTTGTGTTCCTTCACATTTTTGGAACTCTCCCAAAAGTAATACGGTCCAAGAATGGAATATAAGTAAGGCTAGGCTAAACAAACAACAACAAAAAAAAAAAGGTTCAATTTCCCAAAATAATGTATGCTTTTCCATCAGCATCATGTTATGTGCCATATATATATATATTTAAATACACACATATATATATATATATATATATATTGTTTTCCCTCCCTCCCCGATACTTGCCTTAGGATTTAGTAAATTTGATTTTGGATTTCTCAATCGAATCGGCGAAATATTTGTAAAGAATAACTTTTTTTTCTCGCTTTTGTGTTTGAAAGTTCTGAGCAAAGAAAAAGACTTAAGTTGTTAAAAAATTCATACTCATGCATTTCATAAGAATGTTTCCATCTATGCATTTTATATTTGGGTTCGATTTTTTTTTTTCTTTAACGCCTTTCAGTCCTGCTTTAACAGACTAGATAAATTTTGTGTGGCACATAAGAAAGTTGGAAAATATTTTGAAATCTAATCTATTTGGAGATGAAAAGAAATATGCAGACGAGTTTGAGTTTTCATTTTCATATTTTGGTTATGTTTCTTTCGAAGAAATAGTTATTGGAAAAAATAGTTAAATCTTTGAAGTTACGTGATGAAATGGAATAAAATAGAATTTAATGGCCATGACGTGAGTTTGAACTTAATAGCCAGTTTAGTTTACTTTAATGGTAACGAGTTACGTAATGAAACAAGTAAAATCAGATTTAATGGTCATAATTTGAGTTTGAACTTATTAGTGACGTGGTAATAACTTAATGGTAACTTGAATGTGAATTTAATGGCCGTGACTTGAGTTTGAACTCAATGAAATTGAATGATCACGACTTCAGTAATATTTGAAAAGAATAGATTCCCCCTCCCCTCCCAACCCCTTGATTTGTATTTGAAAATTCTTAGTTGAGAAACTCTTACGTTGTAAAAAAAAAAAAAAAAAAAAAAAAAAATCATATATTTCATAAGAATGTTTACATTTATGCATTTTATATTTGCATTCGACTTTTTCCCTTAAGGCTTTTCTCAAATTCCCTGCTGAAAAACGCGAGATTTTCTGATACATTTTTTGACTCATTTTTAAACGTAAAGGCATAACATTTCCAGTCCTTATTATTCAAGAGATTTGTAATCGAATAGTGTTTTTCATTTTTTGATAAATTACTTATCGAATTATAAGCTATTCTTGTCACGTGAGGACAGGTTTTTCCCTTTTCCCGCGTCCGAAAATTCGGTTCAAAACACCAAATTTGACAGTATTTTCTCAGAGATCCGTCTTTGCTAAAAAAAAAAAAAAAAAAAAGGAAAACACTATTCGATTGCATAGTTTCTGAATAAGTATAACCTGCCAATTCCCGTGCATTTCCGAACATAAATGAATTCAGAAATGTGCCAGAAAGTAGCTCCCTTGGAATTGAAACAGCCTTAAGACTTTTTAATGAAAAAAAAATCATTAAAAAATATTAAAATGTGAGCGAGAAATTTCAAAATAACCTTTCCATAGACTTCAGAGCCTACACTAGTCATGCGAAAAACGTGCATGTTAATGTTACACCTATGGGAAGGTTGTTTTCAAATTTCTCGCTCGCATTTTAATATTTTTAAATGATTTTTTTTTTTTTTTTTTTTTTTTTTTCATAGGATAGCTGAGGTCGATCTCTAATATTATTAGTTTTTACTTTTTCGATTTTTGTTGCAGTTATATAAGCAGACATTTTCAATTTTGGAACCGGTTCTGAAAGTGAAAGTACCATATATAAAAAAAAAAAAAACTGGAACCAAAATCGAAAAAGTTTAAAATAGCAACGTTAGAGATTGCCCTCAGCTATCCTATGCCAAAAAATAAAAATAAAATAATTAATTAAAAAATATTAAAATGCGGTCGAGAAATTTGAAAGTAACCCTCCCATAGACGTAACATTAGCTTGCGAGTGTTTTCGCGTGACTAGTGTATGCTCTGAAGTCTATGGAAAGGTTATTTTGAAATTTCTCACTCACATTTTAATATTTTTTAATGATTTTGCATAGGAAAGCTGAGGACAATCTCTAACGTTGCTAGTTTTAAATTTTTCGATTTTGGTTTAAGATTTTTTTTTTAATTACTTTCATTTTCGTAACCGGTTGGAACCGGTTCTAAAATTAAAACTATCCTTAAAGGAAAAAAAAAACTAAGTAACCCTCCCATAGACGTAACATTAGCTTGCGAGTGTTTTCGCGTGACTAGTGTATTCTCTGAAGTCTATGGAAAGGTTATTTTGAAATTTCTCGCTCACATTTTAATATTTTTTAATGATTTTGCATAGGATAGCTGAGGACAATCTCTAACGTTGCTAGTTTTAAATTTTTCGATTTTGGTTTAAGATTTTTTTTTTTAATTACTTTCATTTTCGTAACCGGTTGGAACCGGTTCTAAAATTAAAACTATCCTTAAAGAAAAAAAAAACTAACCAAAATAGGAACAGGAAATACTAGCAACATTAGAGATTGTCCTCAGCTATCCTACGCAAAAAAAAAAAAAAAAAAATAATAATAATAATAATAATAATATTAAAATGCGGTCGAGAAATTTGAAAGTAACCCTCCCATAGACGTAACATTAGCTTGCGAGTGTTTTCGCGTGACTAGTGTATTCTCTGAAGTCTATGGAAAGGTTATTTTGAAATTTCTCGCTCACATTTTAATATTTTTTAATGATTTTGCATAGGATAGCTGAGGACAATCTCTAACGTTGCTAGTTTTAAATTTTTCGATTTTGGTTTAAGATTTTTTTTTTTAATTACTTTCATTTTCGTAACCGGTTGGAACCGGTTCTAAAATTAAAACTATCCTTAAAGAAAAAAAAAACTAACCAAAATAGGAACAGGAAATACTAGCAACATTAGAGATTGTCCTCAGCTATCCTACGCAAAAAAAAATAATAATAATAATAATAATAATATTAAAATGCGGTCGAGAAATTTGAAAGTAACCCTCCCATAGACGTAACATTAGCTTGCGAGTGTTTTCGCGTGACTAGTGTATTCTCTGAAGTCTATGGAAAGGTTATTTTGAAATTTCTCGCTCACATTTTAATATTTTTTAATGATTTTGCATAGGATAGCTGAGGACAATCTCTAACGTTGCTAGTTTTAAATTTTTCGATTTTGGTTTAAGATTTTTTTTTTTAATTACTTTCATTTTCGTAACCGGTTGGAACCGGTTCTAAAATTAAAACTATCCTTAAAGAAAAAAAAAAAACTAACCAAAATCGGAACAGGAAATACTAGCAGCAACGTTAGAGATTGTCCTCAGCTATCCTACGCAAAAAAAAAAAAATAAAAAAAAAAAATAATAATAATAATATTAAAATGCGATCGAGAAATTTGAAAATAACCTTCCCATACACTTAGCATTAGCGTTTCTTCGCATACTAGTGTAAGGCTCTTAACCCCTTGAAAGGGCACCGGTATATTATATATACCACTTAATTTTTATCCCAAAATGCCACAATGACACCAGAATTTTATAATCAAATTTTGAATTTATAAGGTACGTAAGGAAAAGATTTTACTTATTTAAAAATTAAATTCGTTCGTGAATCCTGGTGTCAATCAATCATTTCAATATTTTAACTGCAAGAGTACTTTGCCCCTGAAGGGGATTAATACGTCTCAGTCCTGCTTTAACAGCGTAAATAAAATTAGCCTAATACACATAAAAATGAATGAAAATGTTTTGAAATAAAATCTGTTTAGGTAAAAACAAATATGACAGTGCGTTGAATTGTATTTTTCTTTTTATATTTTGGTTATGTTTGTTTCTTTCGAAAAAATATTTATTTAGTGAAGTTATTCCTTTGAGTTATATAACGCGAAATGGGATAAAACTAAATTTTAATGGTCATGACTTGATGTTGATCATCCCACGGTCCTGTCACGGAGATAACTGTCATAACTTGCTGAAAAATTCCTTTTCATAATGTTGGTGTGAAACTGATATAATTTCATTTTCCGCATTATCAATTTGAATTAATCTTAATATTTTTAATTGTAGAAAAATGGAGTTTTTCCCTCCGAGTTATGTGACGAAATGGAATTTATTTGTCATGACTTAGAATTTTGTTCGTTATACACGATTTAGAAATAAAATAAGTAAAAAAAAAAAAAATAATAAAGACGATCTTCTATTATAATGTACTAAAAAAAGGGGGGGGGGGGTGTTAAATGACCATTGATTGAAATAAATATATTTTTTAAAAGAAATAAATTAAATTGCGATTGATTTTTTTTTTTTTTTTTACATATCAGTTTGCTTTTTAATTAAAAAAAAAATGGATATAAAATTTTAAATCCAGCTTCTTGGCAAGAAAAAAATCGATCAACGTTCTTCTTTGAATCGAACCCACACCCATTCATCGCGTATTTGAAAGATTGTGCATTTATCAACCATGCTATGGTTCAATAGAAGAACATCAGCTTATTTCTGAAGTAATCAATGACTTTTACTCATCACATACGCGATGACATATACGTACCCTTATTGGACAAATAATGTTGTCCTCTGGGGGGGGGGGGAGGCAAATTTTCTATACATTTTTTACAGCATATTGTATTGTCACTGGAAATACGTCGGATTTCCAAACGTTATGTCAATTGTAGCACAGGAAGTATGTTAAAATTGGATTTCAAAATTTGAGCCGAACGGCACTCAAGAGGCAAGTTAAATAAAAGCTTGTAATGGCACAGCTTGCCCCCTTTTTTTTGGGTGGGGGGGGGGAGTATTAGGTTGCACCTAAATTATAATTTTATATTTCTCATTAACAATTTCGATATGATAGATTCCCCTCAACCATCAAACACGTAAATTGCCAAAACAAAATTCTAAAAAAAAAAAAAAAAAAAAAAAAAAAAAAAAATCTTCAAATCTGGAATTTTTTTTTTTTTTTTTTTTTACAATCTTAATCTGTAATTCTTGTTCTGAATGAAGAAGTTTGCAAGACATTTCGGGTGGAGGGGGGGGGGGGGGGGAGATCATTTACGACAGTTCGAAATCAGCCATCATTTCCAAAACTCGTTCTACAACTGCACAAATTATTTCTCATCTTCTTCACTCCAGCGAACTAACATAAGATGAGACTTGTTATAGAATGAAATAAAATAATAAAAGATCAGAGCTCGCTTCCGCTAGCCTCTTGCTATAACACACTCAAAGGTAAGAACTGAAGGAGAGGTGATCGACCCTTAGTTTCTACATTCGATCGAAAATTTTTCTTCTTCTAATTTTTGCTTTACTTGGTTAGTTTTTCTGACCTCTATTTTTCGTGACGTCACGAGATCTATCTTTGTTTTGTTTTTTTCCCAAATCTGACGTTGATCTTGCGAACCCAGTGACACTATGAAAGTTAATTCCCGCCCCCCCCCCCTTTAGTAGTCATTACGATTTTTAGTGTGTTTCCGCAGCAGTATCTGTTACGAATGAAGTTTCTTTTTTGTTGCATTTGAAAACTGCAAAAGTAAACCTGGAATAGATATTTCTTTCGTGAATTATTATCTGATGGATAATTTGGAAGATCGTATTTTTCCGTGATGTCGCAAGATGTCTTTTCTTTTCTTTTCTTTTTTTTTTTTTTTTTTTCATCTAAAAGATATTTTGTGCTTAAATTAGATTTAAAGGGGATAATTAAAAACGAACAAATACTGTTGAATTTTTAAAAATGTTACATTTATTAAATAAATAAAAAACAAACCTCGTATAAGGTTTGATATTTAAAAAAATATTGTGTTAATAGTTGTTAGTCTTTTTCTTTTTCCGTGAGAATTTAAACTTTGGATACATTAACACAAAGTTTAAAAAAAAAAAAAAAAAAAAGGGTCATATACTTATTTACATCCAAAAGCAGAATTTTTTAGAGAAAATCGTTTCTCACGCAGAACAGAAACAAATTTGTCAAAAGCGGATTTTCGAACTGTATATTAAAAAAAAAAAAAAAAAAAAAAAAAAAAACTGTTCTATTGCTGTATTTTACCAACATTATTAAACTTCTAGAAGTTTATGTGTGATAAAGATGTAACAATAAGTTATGTACAGTTCTCTGGTGGTTGTTTTTCTGGTGGTTGTTTTGTGTCTGAAGCAGTGGCGAATCCATAGGAAGGAACGTTTGCCCCTTCCTTGGGCGATGATGAAGGTCTCCTAGTCTATATAACTAAGCAGTTTTAAGGCATTTTAATCTTAAATGCTTAAAATGGAGATACATTTCTCTTTCTTCTTCTTTATTGCATAACAATTCTAAAATATGACTAATATAAGAAAATATAAAAAGTATCTAATACTTGTTATATTGGAATGCTTGGTCTAATAACTAATTGATCGTTCTATTGGTGTAAAAAAAAATCTGCATGAATGGTTACATAAGGGATTTTTTTCGATCGATCGTTATCATAAGAAAGTTGCTCTAATGAATCGTTATATGGAGCATCTACTGTGTATATTCTACGGTGTTGTTCTTTGTTCAGAGGGATGGTATTATAAATCCATCCTTACGCAAAAACGCTGAGTTGTAGTATCAGTTCTCCTTGGTGACTTTCTAGATCCGCCTTTCATCTGAAGACTGAAGTTATTATGCATGAGAAAGTCAAGTTTCTTAGTAATCATGATTGATTTTTTTTTTTTTTTTTTTTTTTTTTTTTTTGTGTGTGTGTGTGTGTGTGTGTGTGTGTTTCTGTAATATCTGTTATGATGAAGTTTCTTTTTGTTGCATTTAGCCATTGTAAAAGTAAACCTCGAATAGAAATTTGTTACGCAAATTTATGTTTGTTAGATAATTTAATAGATTTTTTTGCGAAATTTATTTATTTATTTTTTTTGTCGACAGATAATTTTTTTTTTTCGAGTTTACTTTATTATTTTTTTATTATTATTACTAATGTTTGGGAACCTATTATTAAAGAGGGTGTGTTTCAGGGATTCATATTTCTCGTTCTAAGTACCATTTTCCACAGCTTATGGCACCTATTTTCTTTTAGTGTCCATTATAAGGTTTTGTCCATGTTGTCTGGTGGTTAGTGATCTTAACCGGCTAGATTCCTATGAACTTTATTTAGCCTTTTTGGCTTTTTCCTTTTCTCATATTAATGTTTTTTTTTTCATTTGAATTACGTGTTTTTTTTTTTTTTAGTATTCCTCTCTAAAATGTACTAAAACCATAAAAACAAATGTTATTTTGAAGCACTTGCAAATCTAGTTTTAATGTTTCTCCTCCCGTCCGCCGCCTCGCCTCCCTGCTCGATACATTTTTTTTTTTTTGCTTTTAGAATGTACGGAATTGTTTATTTATTTATTTTTTTAATTTTTTTTTTATGTAGACTTGCTTATTGTACTCTATATGGCATATCAAGCAAATATAAATTATACATATATTTTTGTATTTCCAGTGGCTTCTAATATTAAATTGTTTATCATTGATGTTAGTTAATATATTTAAGTTATTTTTAATGTTTAATTGTTATTATATTTTCATTTATTAACTAAGAGTTTCGCTGTGGAACTATAATTTATGTATAGCTGAAAATGATGTTTTTGTATGGTAAAATTTTCGTAAATTAAATATTAAAAATTCTTAACTCTTAAATTAATTATTTTGTCTCGCCACTACTTCTCAAATAAAATTTTGCTAAATCCCCAAGACTCAAAGTTACATGTAACTGAACCTCTTCACTTTTCTTAACATTTTTTTTCTTTTCATTTTTAAAACATGCTTACAAAATTATTTTATTTCGGTTAAGGAATAGCTAAATGCTCTCCTGAGAATATAGATGGATTTAAGAAGTTTATTGGATAAGTGGACATTGAAAAAGGTATGTTCATAATTTTCCCTGGCGGGTTAAAGCAATTCCATTTAATCGTCTGCCGATTCAATTAAGTATTGCGTAGAGTTTAGTATTATTATTCAAAACTATACAATTTTATGGCGCTCGAAGGATTTTGAAGATTTGTGCAACATGATAATAAAGTAATGTTACGGAGACAATATTTATAAAGTACTTGAAGTTTTGGAAACATGCTGATTTTTAGTGACGCCTTCTTTTAACGACAATCACAGTACCGTATATACAGTGTCTCACATAAGTGATGGGACACTTGTGCTTTACAAAAGGAAATTAATCAAATAAATTAAAAAAACATGTACACATTTTTTTTGTGGGTGTGTTTCATACTTAAATTTAGTAAAGATTATTACATAACATACATTTTGTCAAAATATTAAAATATTAATTTAATAAAAATACAAATGTTTAGAACGGAGCAAAAAATAGCTCACATAAGTGATGGGACACCATTATATATGCAACAAAAATCGCCTGAAATAAGCAATAAAAATATTTTTTGGGGTTTTATTTTTACTTAAAAGCAATTGGCAATAATTTATAAAATCGTCTGCAGTATTTCTCTCCAGTTTGTTTTGGAATTTTTGTGTTTTTTAGCTCTGTGTAGTCATGAATGCTAAACGAAAAGAAACTTCGCCTGAAATTCGAAAATTAGTTATTAATTTGCATATTGAACGTGGAAAATCTATTAGAAAAACTGCTGAAACAGTTAACTTGAGTCGTTCAACAGTTTTCAATATCATTAAACGATATAAAAAGAATCATATGATTCAGGATAAAAGAAGACCTGGCTGACCATCAAAGCTATCCAATGGAATAAAGCGAATTATCGTTCGAAATATTAAAAAAAATCCAAGAATTAGTGCTTCAAAAGTTGCTGCTGATTTACAAGCATTATATGGAATAATTGTTAATCCTGAAACTATTAGAAGGGTAATTCGATCTGCTGGATATCACGGTAGAGTAGCCAGGAAAAAATTCTTCGTAAGTGAAAAGAATAGAAAACTCAGACTAGCTTTCGCAAAATCCAACATAAATAAGAATTCTGATTACTGGAATAAAGTTATATTTGCTGATGAGAGTAAATTTAATATATTTGGTTCTGACGGTAGAATCTTGGTGTGGAGAAAACCCAGGGAAGAACTTCGCAAACAGAACTTGGTACCAACAGTAAAACATGGTGGAGGAGGAGATATGGTATGGGGGTGTATGTCGTCCGCTGGAGTTGGTAATTTTGTTTTTATTGACAGTATAATGGATCAGTACAAGTATATTGATATTTTAAAGCAAAATTTGAAATCTTCAGCACGAAAATTGAACCTTCATAACGATTTTAAATTCTACCAGGACAATGACCCCAAGCACACTGCTCTGAACGTTAGACTCTGGCTGCTATATAACTGTCCTGAAATAATAAAAACACCACCACAATCTCCAGACTTAAATCCCATAGAGAATATTTGGCAAGAATTGGAATCAAGAATTCGCAAACACACCATTTCTTCAAAACAACAACTAAAATCGGTGCTTCAAGAAGAATGGGGTAAAATCACTCCAGAAATCACAAAAAAAATAGTCGAATCCATCCCAAAAAGATTAAATCATGTTTTAAAAGTAAAAGGAAATCCAACAAAATATTAAAACCTTTTAAAAAGTAAAATTTGTGGATAAATATTTGATGGAAAAGTAAGTGTCCCATCACTTATGTGAGCCATTTTTTGCTCCGTTCTGAACAATTGTATTTTTACTAAATTAATATTTTAATATTTTGACAAAATGTATGTTATGTAATAATTGTTACTAACTTTAAATATGAAACACACCCAAAAAATTTTTGCACATGTTTGTTTATTTATTTTATTGCAGTTTCTTTTTATAAAGCACAAGTGTCCCATCAATTTTGTGAGACACTGTAGTTACAGTCATAGTTAACTCGTTTAAATTTAATGAATTAGTCGATATTATCTATAGAATAGTGAAAAAACACTATGTTTAATTCAATAAATAAGTCAAATTAAGGATGGGAGAGCGATTAAAATTAATGGTTATTAGACAGCACATTCACATAGAGTTATTCAATTCACCATGGATTTCAAGAATTATGAACATTAGATAAATAGTACAGCTTCCACAGTATTTTTAATCAAGAACCATTTTCAGTATTCTCATGTAGAACCATGTTCATTCCAAAAGGAACATTTCTTTGAAAAGTCATGAAGTTTATGTTAATTTAACAAGACATAATTTTGATACAAGATTATTAAGATCAAGATTATTTAGAAACATACATTTAACTAAAATACTATAATCAATTTTATGAAGGCGGAATCTTAAAATAATGTCCAATGTATTAGGGTTAAAATGGGGACGAAAAAATCAGCAATCGTTTAAAGATTTTGCTTCCTTACTTTTAGATGCAGCATCGAAAACAATTCTTACATTAGTTGTAGATTTATGATATCCGATTAGTGGTCTGTGTCACATGTTATAGGTATTTATCATGTTTTCATTTAACTTTGTATATTCTTCAATTATACCTAAACCACATTGTTCATTCAATATTTTTTTCTTTTATTAAATAAGCATTCATTTTTGCACAATTTTGCTTTTAATACCCATTGTGTATGTTTAGCTACCTCAAAATTTGGTTCTAATCCATTTCATTTGCCTTCCAAAGAAGTTTCGTCTCGTTTCCTCCATTAACAAAATAAAAAAAAAATAATAATAATAAAAATCAAGAGCATCTAAATACTTTCGATCAAAACGATAAAAGTGATCAAAATTTTCTGTTTCATTAACCGATACAGAATGGAAATTAATTGTTTCATTACTTTCAGAACTTTATTTTGCTCATTATCGTGTAACCAAAATTTGTATTAGCTACGTAAAAATGATCTTCAACGATTCCTCTCTGAACAAAAAAAAGTCTGCACGAAGCAAAATTTGTACTTCTGATTCAATGGCGGGAGGGGTCTTGTAACTTGTATCTCTTACTCTCGACATATTTTGTAAATTCTGAATCAGAATTGGGAGCTTTGAGTGTTGTTGAACCAATCAAATCATTAGCTAAAACCTCAACATTTATGAAACGACGATAATTCGTTTTACTTCGTAATTTAATTTTAAAAACATCATTTCACGGTCTTGATCAGTACCAAAAGCGGAAACAGCTTCAAATTTTCTGTTCTTAAAAATGGAAAATTCATTCCTGAGCTAATGTTTTCGTTATGAAGGTCTTTTTCGATTTGGGTCAAATTTTAAATATTGCTTTTTTTTAAAGGAATTTTTTTAATTGTTGCAAGCTGTCCTCACATGAGCATTTTGGGTCCCCCCCCCCCTCTCCTGACACGCTTTTGCAGAGTGAATATTTAATGTGGTCAACAATATAACAAGTGATGTTGTTTTTGAAAATCTGTGTTAACTGCTGTTAGCAGCAGCTTAATTTGAAAATTTCAGTTTAACTATAAATACTAGTAAAATTTTGTTTCGTTTGGAGCCCTAGTACAATCGCTAAAGAATTCTGAATATGTGAATTTAAATTTAAGTCTTTCCTGTACACAACGTTTAGTACAGAAGCAGTATCCTATGTGTTAATCGAGTCTTTTAAATTCATCCTTCTATCAAGCACACAGTATCTACGCGACAATTTTTGTAATAACCCTGACAGTAACACCACAGGCTTTTGAGGCCTATAATGCTGATTAAACGACTAATAATATTTATTCCATAATAATTCCTATTATGGAATGGAAATTTGGATGAATCTCGTTGTAGAGGTCTCAAAATATGATATGAGCGGTGAAAAAAAAAAAAAAAAGGGTTTTACCGTCAGGGTTAATCTGGTTTTTTGTGAAATGTGCAATTTAAATTATCGTCTGCTGTAATTTTTCTATTTGGAATTTTTTTATCAGCTTTAACCCCTTGAAGGGCGCCGGGACATATATATTCCACTTAATTTTAATCAACCAAATGCCACAATGCCACCAGAATTCTGGTATCAAATTTTGCTTTTATATTGTACTTGAAGAAAAGCTTTTACTTATTTACTTATTATCAAATAAATTTGTTTGTAAATATTGGTGTCAATGAATCATTTCAGTAACAGAAATATTTTGCCCCTGACAGAGTTAACGCGGTCAACGTTATCCACTGTCGTTGAAGTTGATGACCACCCCCTTACGGTTCATCATCTCCAGTGGCAATGCGACCATAACCGAATGAAGTATGCTATCTTGCAACCCAAAAATGATTCCTCACAGTATACTTCCAGCAACTGTCATTGAATTTCGTTGGAATTATATAGTTCTGCTCTCAGAATAATATTTCTGCACAAAATTCCAATTTGGATGCAACACTCAAACTCATACATCTTCTGTGGGTTAAAACAGTTTTACAGTTGATCATGCATGCACAAACAGACATATCTTAATTCTTTCTTAGGCAAATAATTGTGTTTGTACTCGTATAGTGTTGAATTCATACCTGAATTTGCGAAAATTTTTGTTTGATAAAGAGGTAATTCAATTTTACATTTTTTTTTTCTGAAAGTTATAAAAGTAAAATTTTGTTAAACTCTGGAATAAATCTTGATTAAAATTAAGTAGTATATAACAGCCAACTTTTACGCTTTTTTGTTACCACTAAAAATTAATAGAAATTTTTGTGTTATTTAATCAACTAATTGCGGTGATTTAATAAGATTAAATTTACTGTTAAATTTTAGTGGTACGAAAAAAGCGTAAAAGTTGGAAGCTATGAGTAATATAAAAAAATATTCCACTTCTCTTCATGGGTTTAAAGACTGTTTCATCAATGTTGTCACCAAGTTTCATACAAATATGCTCTATAAGCAGAAAGTTATCGCTACTTCCAACTTTTTGACTGACACAGGTCACACATGTAAATTATAGCATCTTTTTTAAAATCTCGCCTCTGCGTTAAGCAAAAATCATCCCTCTCAGTCAATTTTCTATCCGACCCGATTTATACCCATAATGTTAAATTTATTATTTTTATTTGAAATGTTAATAGTGATAAATGTTAGAGTGTATGGTGTTATAGTGCATGCACTGTAAAAAATTGCTGCAGTAAAATTACTACAGCAGAGATTCCAGGCAATGTCTGTAAGAAAACAGATCTTGTCCCGAGATAAACGAACTTTGTACTTACATTTACGGTTTTTTGCCCGTAAAAACATGAAATTTATGGAAATTGACCGTTTACCTTGAAAAAGGGGCATTTTCTGTAAAATTACGACAGCAATTCACGGAGAATGTCCGTGAATTTACAATTTTTTTTTACAGTATGGTGAATTTTTGTGAATCAGATTTAGATGGGAAACTCTTTGTTCTCCTAAAAAAGGGAAAATATGAATGTGATTCTACAAAACTACTTACCGTAACCCAATCTATCTATTGCGCTGTCATTTATAAGAAGATAAATATTGAAATGAAGGTGCTGTCTTAGATTCTCCGGAGTCGAGTCACGTGATCGCTCGCCTAGTCCATAATTCAAATGTCCTTTTACCCTGACCAAACGTAAGAGAAAAAAAAATCCATGATGAAAATAAAAAACACTAAAAGAAGAGACTCGAAATTCGTGAGGCATCCATAATTCATACAGAACCTTCTTTTTTTCTTTATCTACTTAACTGATATAACTCTGTAAAAGATTCTCTTTTTATTTTACTTTTTACTATACTGCAAAAGTTAAAGTACCGGTTTTAATATTTATTCTGTTAAATGCTAGAAAACAATTTTTTGAAGGATTTTTTTTTTCTCTCTCTCTTTCTCTTTAAACTGGTATTAAGTGTGTATTTGCCTATGGCGGCTGTGGAAAATGTCTATTTTCCTACGAAGAATTCAACTATTATAGAGAAAGAATATATATCCGCGTAGCGTATTTATTTATTTAAATAGGGTTTGAATATTTCAGCGCTGATCTTGCTTGTGCCCGATCGATTTTTTCCATTTCGATTTTTTCCCCTCTTCGCTTTCGATTTTTCTTCTTTTTTCTTTTGGAAGAATGTTTATATCTTCATGATGCTATACTAGTTGTAAAAAGCTAAAAATTTGAAAGTACTAAGCGGGATATGTCAGTCCCGAGTTTTAGCCTGCATTCTGGCAAATTGGCGGGTATAGAAATAGTATTATTCAGCGTATTTGAAGAATGGCAAAGAAAATATATACACAGTGAAAAGTGTTGAAAAATAACCGTGAAAGGGCTGAATTTGACATTTTTGTGGTATGGTATAACATCTCTCGTCTCTTTCATCAAAATCTATTCGTATTTAAATTTCGCGGATTCTTTGGTGATATCAACACTTTCCAACATAGTTGAAAAATGTTTGTGTATATTCGGTCTGTCGCCTGTCTGTCCGTGCTCTAACTCTCCTAAATATGCTCGGATGCCATGAATTTTTTTATATGTTATTGAGGTTTACTATAGAATATTTGGTATTGAAAATGAAGTGCGTAGAATATATAGTTCGTTAACAGGGACACACAAAAGAATTCCGTTATATTGTGGTCTATGGCGAAAAATCGTTTGCGGTTCATTTTTAGCTCACAGGCTATCGAAGCCTGAGAGCTTATGTGCCCGCCGGTTCTGTATGTATGTATGTATGTATGTATGTACGTATGTACGTACGTAACGCGATAACTCTTCATAGAAATATCCGATTTCCTTCAAATTTTGTTTATAAGTTGACTGTGTTAAGGCGCTTCCCTGATTAGTTTTCGGGATTGATTGGTTAAATATAAAGGGGGGAACAGGGGGGGGGGCTAACCCCCCCCTAATTTATATAAATGGGGTTTTAATACAAAATTATTCCGTTTTCCTTCAAATTTTGTTTATAGGTTCACTGTGTTAAGGCTCTTCCCTGATTAGTTTTCGGGATTGATTGGTTAAGTATAAAGGGGGGAATGGGGGGGCTAATCCCCCCCCCCCTTAATTTATATAAATGGGTTTTTCATGCAGAATTATTCCGTTTTCCTTCAAATTTTGTTTATAGGTTCACTGCGTTAAGGCGCTTCCCTGATTAGTTTTTGGGATTGATTGGTTAAGTATAAAGGGGGGGGAGGGCTAGTCCCCCCCTTAATTTATATAAATGGGTTTTCCCTGCAGAATTATTCCTTTTTCCTTCAAATTTTGTTTATAGGTTCACTGTGTTAAGGCGCTTCCTTGATTAGTTTTCGGGATTGATTGGTTGAGTATAAAGGGGGGGAACGGGGGGCTAACCCCCCCTTAATTTATATAAATGGGTTTTTCATGCAGAATTATCTCATTTGCTTCAAAATTTGTTTATAAGTTCATTGGGTTAAGACGCTTTCCTGATTAGTTTTCGGGATTGACTGATTAAATATAAAAGGGGGGAACGGGGGTGGCTAATCCCCCCCTTAATTTATATAAATGGGTTTTTCATGCAGAATTATCCCATTTGCTTCAAAATTTGTTTATATGTTCATTGGGTTAAGACGCTTCCCTGATTAGTTTTCGGGATTGATTGGTTAAGTATAAAGGGGGGGGGTGCTAAACCCCCCTTAATTTATATAAATGGGTTTTTCATGCAGAATTATCCCATTTGCTTCAAAATTTGTTTATAGGTTCATTGGGTTAAGACGCTACCCTGATTCGTTTTCGGGATTGATTGGTTAAGTATAAAGGGGGGGACGTGGGCCAATCCCCCCTTAATTTATATAAATGGGTTTTTCAAGCAGAATTATCCGATTTTCTTCAAATTTTGTATGTAGGTTCATTATGAGAATGCGCTTCTCTGAATAGTTTTGGGGGTTCATTGGTTAAGTATAAAGGGGAAAGGGGGCGGCTAATCCCCCTTAATTTAGATAAATGGGTTTTTCATGCAGCATTATCCGATTTTCTTCAAATTTTGTATATATATATTCATTGTAATAAGAGGCTTCCCTGATTAGTTTTTGTTGGGATTGATTGCTTAAGTATAAAGGGGGGGGACGGGGGGATTATCCCCCCCCCACTAATTTATATAAATGGGTTTTTCCTGCAGAATTATTCCGTTTTCCTTCAAATTTTGTTTATAGGTTCACTGTGTTAAGGCGCTTCCCTGATTAGTTTTCGGGATTGATTGGTTAAGTATAAAGGGAGGGAACGGGGGTTTAATCCCACCCCTTAATTTATATAAATGGATTTTTCATGCAGAATTATCTCATTTGCTTCAAAATTTGTTTATAAGTTCATTGGGTTAAGACGCTTCCCTGATTAGTTTTCGGGATTGATTGGTTAAGTATAAAGGGGGGGACGGGGGGCCAATCCCCCCTTAATTTATATAAATGGGTTTTTCAAGCAGCATTATCCGATTTTCTTCAAATTTTGTATATATATATTCATTGTAATAAGAGGCTCTCCTGATTAGTTTAAGGGGTTCATTAGTTAACTATGAGGGGGTAACGGGGGGATACCCCCCTTAATATATTGTCGATTTCTTTATTTTTCAAGGGGTTATTTCAAATTCTTTGAAATACGAGTATAATATACAATTAGTGTGAATAGCCTGTGAGCTCAATGCCCTCAGTTTAACTGGGCAGTTTTCTTTTTATAATGATATTAAACTATTTCAAACACTATTTCTCTTTCTTTATTTTTTTCAACACAATTCCATCCACAGAGGCACACAAAAGAATTCCGCTACATTATGGTATGCGGAAAAATCGTTTCTGATACTATTGTTTTTACAATACTTCGAATACGAATATAATGAAATTTATTTTCATCACCAAGTTGGACTGCAACATGCTTTCTCAGGAGCGTAGAATAAATTACATTTATAGTTCATATACAAGAACGCTCAAAAGACGTCTATTGGGAAAAATCGTTTCAGTGCATTTTAATCATGTTGTGATACCTCAAACATATTGAAGTCACTGAAATGCACTACAACAGGTTTTCTATAGATTATGGAGTGTATGGGATTTATCGTTCATGCAGTGTGTGTAAATTCTATTGGTATATCATACAGGGCTACACGAAAGAACTCGCACTCATAACGGGATATGGACAGCAGTTGCCGAAAATAGATTTTTGCTGAGTTTTTTAAGTTGCTTTTTTAAATATCTCATTTTATCCTAGAAAAATTAATTTCTTAATAATATTATGTTAGTGTTGGAAAGTGTTTCGAAATCTATACCTGTTGCATGATTTTTCGGTCTTGTTTAATCTAGGAAAGCTTTCAGTTTACTAGTTTCATGTGAACTTGATATTTTGAATTTATAGTTCCTCTCGGCCTGTGTTCGATATCCTGTCCCAGTCGTTCTATGAACAAATCTTATTCGAAGATAGCCAATCTAAAATAATTCGACGCGGAAATTAAAATCTTCATGGAAATGCCTCTAATAAAGGAAGGAGAGAGAAAAAGGTTCATGATTCCGTGACTCAGAGGTTCCAAATTTAAATCCCTAAAAAACTGCACAAAATTTTAACTTCTTTAAATAAAATTAATTTTTCTTAATGATTTTTAGACACAATTTAATTATAATCATTTATCTACCTGCATTGTCCTACACTTGATATTCACCCGGAATTTCACTAGCATTACACCTCAGCTCTAGAAGAAGAAGGAGTTGTGCATGCATAGAATTTCAGTGTAGCGTCGACACGTTAGCAGTTATTTGCAATAGCATTTGATTTGATATAAAAGTTTTTAATTTCACATATCAGTTTCACGTTTGTGTGGATTTTCCTTAATCCTTTAACTGTTGTTAGCGGTCTCACAGACCACTGCTTTTTCTCAATTTTCACAGTTTATCTTGTAATGTCTAGTTTAACCATAGATCCTAGTGAAATTTTGTTTCGTTTTGAGCCCAAGTACTATTGCTAAAGACTTTTGAATATGTGAATTTTATCTGTAACAGTCTTGTACAAAAAGTTTAGTACAGAAACAATATCCTCTGAGTTAATCGAGCCTTTTATTCATCTTTTGATCGAGTGGATCTCAAAGACCTCTCACAGTAGTTATGTGGCAAGTTCTGTAACAGCAGTTAACGATTAGCTGACTTTCATCAAAGGAGGTTATACAGTTCGTTTGGATATGTTTTTTAAATTTATATCCACGCATAACTTTTGAATGGGTGTGAACTGATTTATATATATATATATATATATATATATATATATATATATGTGTGTGTGTTGTTGTTGTTGTTGGAAGGACACGTATCGATGGCGGTCCTTTATTTTATCGACTTCAGCAGGTTACAAAAAAAGGTAAATTTTTCTGCAAGACTCTTTTTTTCCCCGACTTTCCTAGGGTGTAACGTTTGTAAAAATTGGCCAATCGCAACGGAATTTGAATATGTTGTCAAGTTATTCAGTACTAGCATACGTTTTTAAAATAGTCGTTGTAATATTCATAGTTTTTATTTTTATTTTATTTGTATTTATTTTTTTATTTTATTTTGTTGTTGTTGTTGTTAGAGAGAGAGACGTCAAAAACTTCAATATAGGGTCAGCAATTACGTATCAAATGACCGATATTGGTAACAGTGGGACTAAGTAAGAATCAGTGTAAACCAGAATAAAGGGTTACCACAAATTACGCCAACTGGCGTTCAATAAGTATAATGTAATAAGCTATGGAACAATCACTTGAAGTCTGTCTTTTTTTCCTTAAAAAATAAGTGTGCTATTTTATTTTATTTTTTACTTTAACATTCAAGGATAGAATTATACAATGCATTAGATGGATTGCTTACTGCATGGTTGCAGTCTATTTGCATAGCAAAATAGTTAAATTATATGATATGTTTCAACGAAACTTTTTTAAGCACAACTAACTATAATAAAGTAAGTTCTAAATAAAGTTAGCGTACAGTTGTTTCAAGTCTTCATGAGAGAGTATGTTTTGGTTACTCTAAAGACAACCTTCTTTTGTGTATTTATGTTAAACTTACTTAAACTAGTTCAGTAGGAAGAATAGGAAAAGTTTTTACTAAAAGGTTTTCCTTTTTATCATAAAAGCGTTTTTTGTTTTTTTTTTAAATTGTGCCGCCAACGAGCGAGAAATCGCCAAATGCACGAAATTTTCATAGTTTTTTTTTACGGATGCTATATCAAGGTTCCGCAAGAATTTAAGAATTTTGAAATAAACATATATATCCTCATGAGAAGAATAATGTGATTTTTCAATGTTTTCTGAGTATGCGCTTATGGAGACCTTCCTTGTAACTGAAATTTTGTTTCGTTTGGAATCCTAGTAACTATCACTAGTGACTTCTGAATAGGTGAACTTTAATTATAATAGTCCTGCACATAATGTTTTGTACAGAAAATGTATCCTATGAATTAATCTAGCCTTTTATTCATTTTTCTATCAAGCGGTCTCAGAGACCGTTGACAGTACCAATGCGACTAGCTTCAGAAAGCGCCGCTCCCCTTTATGTCATCACAGCATGGATATCGTCGTAGTCGTTTTATGATAAAATGTTTTTTTTTTTTTTGTGTGTGTGTGTGTGTGTGTGTGTGTGTGTGTGTGTGTGTGTGTGTGTGTGTGTGTGTGTGTGTGTGTGTGTGTGTGTGTGCATGAAATTTTCTTACTAGTAGCTGACTAAAGCGGATCGAAATAATTCATATTGAAAACTCTGCATTAAACTATATTTTCTTAAGGATTAGTCATGATTTCTTTTTCTTGTCAGTATCCTTGCTACTTGACTGATTATTCTCATTGTAGACTATTTTGCCTGGCTTTCCCAAAAGCTTAATTCTTTTCCCTTAGCTGGAATGCTTATTTTAAGTGGCCGATCGCCTTTTCATAAGAACCCTTGTTTGTCTCTCCGAACTCAAGTGACTGTGCAAGTGTTCCTTTTTCGGTCACACGACCGTGACAACGCGATAAGATATTAAATTAACGCTTATTGCCGTTCAGAAAAAGAGAAGTGCGGCATCTCCCTTGGCAACCGGGCCCCATTTTTCACAGGGGCTGTTTTACTTTCGGGCCAAGTGTCAACATGGCGCGAACCGCCCTGATCATTTTCGCGCCCCAATTGCCATGGCAACCTGCAGCTGCCTACCCCTCAGAACCGAGAAATCGGGCCGCCCTGCCAATGGCCGTTGTTTCCGAACCAATGAAGTGGGGAGGGAATACTGTAATGAAGTAAAAGGAGTTCAGTAGCATGCTTTTAGGATGCTTCCGAATAATTCCGGAGATGTTCTTTCTTTTCCGATGCACTTTTATGAAATGGATAAAAAACGGGAAACGTGCTCGAATACGTTAGTCTTTAACGGGGCAAAACAATTTTATTTTCGTAAAATGGTCCCATTAACAAAAATTATTTATTTCCTTTAAATTTAATAGTGAAAACAATTGCAGTCGGTTCATCATATAGTGACTTTAGAAAAGCTAGCTATAATAATACGAAAATGAACCTATTGAATTGTTGTTGGATTTTTCTTTCTTCACCTTTGTGTCTCTTTTCTTCTTTCTTTCTGTTTTCTCTTCTCCTTTATAAAGATAAGCAATTATTACAGAGCAAGATTTTATAAAGGCTGCACACAATAGACAGTTCAACATAATGTTAGAAGATTTTTCATTTTCAGTTATATGTTCATCCCCGTTTAACCGTAGTTTAAAAGAAAATATACTGGAATCCTTTTAAGTTTTAAATAGATTTATTGAGAGCTGAAAACTGAGATTATGTTTGAAACAACAGCTAATGTTTAAAAGAGAAAAGTTCTTCTGTAAATTTACAATTCCAAAAGTATCTAATATTTTATAAATTTTACATCATATGAAATATTAAAAGATTTTTAAATTTGCATGTGGTAAAATATCGACTACGATAGGGGTTTTGTTGTGCACATTGTGGGTAAATTAATCATGCATTGTGCGTTATTTTAATTTGATAGAGACAGAGATAATTAAGTTTTCTTTATTGTGTAGATGGCAAAATATTTTTAAATGCTAAATCTAATAAATTTATATGTAAAGTATGCCACTGTTTAAAACTTTATGATAGATAAGAATTCCAAACTTCGACACCATTTCCGTTCATTAAATAAATTCGTAAAAATTAAAAAAGAAATGCGTATAGGGAGAAAAGGGGGATGTCAATTTATTAAACAATTTTCAATTTGAATGTAAAAGCTTTTTTTTTTTTTTTTTTTTTTTTACAAGTTTAGCCGATGTTTATCTTCATTTAGGATTCTATCAGAGTTCTGACGTAAATTGAATTCTGGGTGGAGGTTACTTGGAGACTGACTTCTTTTCGTTCAGCTGCTGTTTAATATAGTAAATGATACTTTAAGATGCTTGTAGCTTTTTGCTTATATTATAGCAGCATACAACAACAACAACAGCAAAAAAGGACGCTATAGCATAAATGAATAAAAAAAACGCTCGCTGTAGTTATTTATTAGTTTGTTTTCTCATTGTTAAAATCCTAAGGTCATGGGCGTCCCCGTGTTAAAAGGCAAAAGTTGTCGCTACCGCCCTTTTCTTTTTCTTTTTTTTTTTTTTTTTAACACTCTGTATTCATATATTGTCTCTTGATCTATGTTAAGTATAATGCACGTGAGTAATTGTTGTTAATGATTCCCTATATATGTTGAATTTTGTTGTAGTTTTCTTGGTATAAAAATTAATTACGTCCTTGAAATGCCATGTTCTTTTAAAGTAGGCTTTAAAAATTACCCATTATTTGTTATGAGAATTATTTTCCGTCGTGCCAGAGTTCGGTACGTATTATGGCTGTATTTTTGTGATATCCGCATCCTTGGCAGTGTTAGAATTGAAAAAATAAACTTATTGATCCTAAGAACAAGTAATCAATGTTCCCCTTACGTAATGACTGTTAGTAACCCGTTAGTCATCTATTTCATTATTTCAAACAAGATATATTTTTTCAATCTTGCTAGAACGAAATTTTTGAAGATCTAATTGACTCTATATTAATTTTCTAGAAATTAAATCGGCATTAGCAACAAGTATAAATAAACTTGTTTGTTGAAGATAATTGTAACAACAAAAATAATACATGAAAAAAATATTAGGATAATTTATTATTTTTTTTTTTTTTAGCGAAGAATGGATTCTCCTCCAGCGGCTTTGGTATAAAACCATTAAAAAAAAACGGAAATACTTTTGATACAGTCTAATACATTTTGTCTAAGTGAAACCGGAATGAAACTTCAGTTAAAGAATCGAAATTTTCAATAAATAGTGTTTAAATGTATTGAATCGTGTAAATTTTCATTATTTAACAACTGATTTCTCCATTAGAATACCTCATCTCTCCATAATTTCTCAACCCTCTTTTCAGCTTCAACTCATGCAAGAAGAATTGAGTGCAAAATGTCAAAATTAATGCTAAAATATTTTCATATTTCGTATAGAATTATAAATTTGTGGATTCTGGACTGCTGGTCCGACGGACCAATGATTACAAACTCTGGTTGGAAATTATAAACATAAAGTAACGCCCTTCACCGCTGCTTTTTTATTCAAGTATAAATTTTTATAGAGGAGGAAGAGAAGGAGACGGGGTGAAAAATAATGAAATAAATTCAAATGGTTTAATAAAAAGCTTCCAAAATCCATAAAATCAAAGAAAAATTTTTGTAGCATATTAACATCTATTTCAAAGATGTATGTCTGTTTTAGTCATTGCTTATAATATTAGTGTGTTTTCTTTGTGTTCTTGAAGTTCCGAAAAATATACATTGGGTTTTGGAAATCTAAGGCGGAAAACTGTTTTTGCCAATCGAACAAATCATAATTTCGCATTATTTAAGTATGCAATGTATTATACTTTGTATTTTATTATTAAAAGCTGAGATTCTTCTTAAACTTAATTGGATAAAAATTTTATTGATTATATTTCACCAGACTGACCAAATGAAAAACAAAATATAACTTGCGAAATTAATGGCGACTTCTCACTTCTTTTTTTAAGTAAGTATATTTTGAAACAATTAAAGCAATAAGTTTCATTACACACTAATTGAAAGAAACAAAGATTCTTTTTTTAATCATAGTTGTTAGAAATAATATATAAAACCACTTTTTAACTTTAAATTAAAGTGTAATTATTGTTCAAAGTGATGAAAACATAACATAAAAGGGTTAAAAATACCTTTTAATATTAGATGACATATGTTTCATGCGCTCTAACGGTGACTTCTTCAAGATCAAAATGATTAATAAACTATTTTCGCAAAGTTTTTGAAAATGATAAACACAAATCACGAGATCACATGTCTAATGTAAGCAGGTGCTTAAATTGGTCAATCTGGATAACGTAAAAGTTATTATTTTATTGCTTTTTTAATCTGTAAATCATCGCGCGCCAAAGTTTAGGTAATTCAAAAGAAGCTGATTCGTTGCATATGTTGCAAATATATTTCTATTGATTTACGGATAATGGATGGGAAATAAACTCCTGATGGAAAAATTATTGTACTATTCTTGAAATCAATCTGCAAAGGCTCTATTCTATGTAGTCTAGCCAAGGCTGTAGTTCTGTCATATTTGATATCTACCATATGTTCTTTTATTCTCATTTTAAATTTTCTGTCTGTCATACCTAAATAGTATTGCATTTTTCCATCTGCCTTGGTGAATGGGATTTCATAAACGTTGGAGAGTTGATCAGGTTCTATTGGATCTATTTTTTTTACATACTATTTTTTTTTTTTTTTTTTTTTTTTTAATTTTGTGGAAGGTTTTGCGATAAGGCAGATATTGAATTTGCTAAGTTTATATTTTAATCTTTCAAAGAACCCAGAAAATTGTTGTAAAGTTGATAACTTGGAGTTTTGTTCACATTCACCCTCCAGAAAATTAAAAAACATAGTATGTAGAAAAATAGATCCAATAGAACCTGATCAACTCTCCGGCGTTTATGAAATCCCATTCACTAGAGGAGATGGAACATTGCAATACTATATAGGAATGACAACAGAAAATTTAAAACGAGAATAAAAGAACATATGGTAGATATCAAATATGACAGAAGAACTACAGCCTTGGCTACATCGAGTAGAACCTTTTACAGATTGATTTCAAGAATAGTAAAATAATTTTTCCATCAAGAGTTTATTTCCCATCCATTATCAGTGAATCAACAGAAATATATTTACGAAACGAGAACATAGGCAACGAATCAGCTTCTTTTGAATTACCTATACTTTGGCACGCGATGATTTACAGATTTAAAAAGCAATAAAATAATAACTTTCACGTTTTCCAGTTTGACCAATTTAAGCACCTGCTTACATTAGAACTATATACAATATATGACAATAGATTACATGCGATCTCGTGATTTGTGTTTATCATTTTCAAAAACTTTACGAAAATAGTTTATTTATCATCTTGATCTTGAAGAAGTTGCCGTTAGAGCGCCTGAAACATATGCCATCTATATATTAAATGGCATTTTTAAGCCTTTTGTGTTATGTTTTTATCACTTTAAGCAGTAATTGCACATTAATTCATAGTTGTTAGGTGTAAAATATTGTTTTTTATTTGTATTTTATGGTAGCAAGAAAAAAAGCTTAATAGTAATTTGAGATAGGCATTAATCGACTTCTACTTTTTATGTATTGATACGTAAATAATAATAGAAATATTTATCTACAGTTGATGAAAAAAAGAATAAAAAGATAAATTTAATTTCTTCTTTAAAAGAAACGTGTTATTTTTGTACTGCAAATTTCTAAGATTCCCATTCTCGTTTAAAGTTATTAAAGAGTTGAAAATGTATATATATATATATATATATATATATATATATATATATATATATATATATATATATATCTGTAGTATTACGTGAAATGGGAAAGTAAAATATTTATCTTCGTCGTGGTTTACTATTCTTTTCAGTCTTTATCATTATTAGATTAATAATAATAAAAAACCCCAACTTTTTTTTTTCACATATTCCCAGTTGAAGAGGAAAAAATTACGTCTGGATAATCACACTTAAAAAACCGCTGGTTGGACCTAATATTTGACCAATGTAAAAGACTCTTTATCTAAGGAAAAATTCTGAACTTCCTCTGCAAACAGATGATACCGAAAGCACACAGAAATGTATCTTTATCATTAGGACTTTTGAGCTGATATCTCTTACAATGACTGAATTCTCCAAGACTTCAACTATGAGTGTTTGCTTCACTGCATGAATTCTACCTTAAAAGAGAAAATACTTCTACAGGCATTCACCAGAATTGTTAGCGTGTTTGAAAAACGAGACTTTGTATTAAGAGTTAAATGGAACCTGTCCACATGTGAAGGAAACTGCCTTAAATAGAAAATTTCTTTGTCCCGGCGAAATGAATGCAATTGTAACAGTGTACCTACTAAGACGAAAACCTGTCTAAAATGGAAATTTGTTTCTGGTCTTAGGCTTCTATTTTATCAAGTATTTACTGTATTTCTAATAGATAGAACATTTCTCAAATTGCCCAAAATTAGAAAGAAAGAAAAACTGGTTTTTAATTAATCGAATAAAATGAAATCTTTTCAGTTATTCCTGCTTATAGTAACTGAATTCTTCAAGATTTCAAAAATGAGTGTTTGCTTAACTATAACAATTGTGCTTCAAAAGAGAATCATGACCAAAGCAAATGTTTCTTGTCTATTACTTGCTAATATTGATAATTAATTGTTACTAATATTAATTTGTTTTGCCTGCAATTTGTACTGTTGAAAAAGCACAATAGTCTATTTTAATTAGAATTTTTGTAAAATAACAATATATTCAATTATCCAAAATGGGCAGCCGCATAAAAATAATATTTTAGTTAATAAATAAAGTTTTTCTTATAAATAAAGAATTCTCCAAGATGTCAACTAAGAGTGTTTGATTCACTGCATGGATATTACCTTAAAAGAGAAAATACTTCTAGAGACATTCACCAGAATTAATGCCGTGTTCGAAAAATACGATTGAGGCATTTTAATCGAAAATATTTCTAAAACTAGCAAGCCTACCTGCGTTGCCCGGGCCAACAGCAAAGAACCGTCTTATCCGTGCGTTTTTCCCCCCTTTTAATTTGAAGTAGTAAACGTTATTATTTTTTTAATGAAATATAGCATCAGTACCCCTAAAGTACCAACAACAAATAGGTATTTTTTGTTTTGTTTTGTTTTTAAAATTCCGTCCTAATCCAAGCGATTGCTATTTTAAACTGAATAGAAAATATGAAAATAACCTTCAGAAAATATTGTTTTCGAAATAGTAAATATTTATATTTTTGTTGATGAGATATACCTTTAGTACCACGAAAGTACCGTCTAAGCGTAGGTAATTATATATATATATATATTGTAATAGTAAATAAACATTTTTAAATGTAAAATACCCTCAGTATCATAAAAGTACCGTCTAAATGTGTGTTTTTTTTTTTTTTTTTTTTTTTTTTTTTTTTTTTTTTTTAACTAAATTCACCCGAGACCTTGCGATTTTAAAATGCACAGACAACGGAATTTTTTCTTCCCGTTTTCGAGTTATATGCTTAAAAAAGTCAGGTTTCCCCTAGACTTTCATAGAAACGATCATGACGCTGGCGAACTGAGGACAATCAAAGCTCGTTCATTAGCGCTCCTTAAGGGTTTTTAATCGATAGATTTCCCAGTCATCGCCCACAGACACACACGGGAAGTTTTAACTTGGATTTAAGTATAAATACTTGCTTCATTGTATCCATTCCGATTTCGAAAGGGAAAATACTTCTACACACTTTTAAAGTAATCATTACTGTAATTTAGAAGAGTACGCTGGAGGTTTCCTAGTTACAAATATTTGTAAAGTACCAAAATTTTCCATTAGTCTATCCCAAATAAACAAATACCTTAAAATAAATACCTTAAAAGAGAAAATACGCCTACAGGCATTCACCAGAACTTCTGTATTACCCTGTTAGAAAATATGATGGATATTATTTTGAACTTTTTTTCTAAAACTTAATTATCTAAAATAGTTCATCGAATAAAAATTAATTTCTAAAGAATACAATCTCTAAAATTATTTCTTACAATAGCTGAATTCTTTAAGACCAACTATGAGTGTTTGCTCCACTGCATGAACAATGGCTTCAAAAGATAAAATACTTCTACAGAAATTCAACAGAACTATTATCCTGTTTGAGATCATTGAGAAAGTTTTTTAATTGGAAATGTTTCTAAAATAATTCTTAAATTATCTGAAATTAGTCATCGAATTAAAAAATTAATTTCTAAAATCAATTTAAATGTAATTTTTCAACGCACAGTTGCTGAAATCTTCAAGATTTCAAGAATGATCGTTTGCTTCTCTGTGTACTATTAAATCTGCTTTTAAAAAGAAAATATGTTACGTTGCTGTGATAAAAACGGTTAAACTATTAACTGTAATTTGTATTATTGGAAAAGCGTAGCTAAATTCTCAAAAAACTGTGAGTGTTTGCTTCACTGCATCAAAACTGCATTAAAAGAGAAAATACTTCTACAGGCATTCAACAGAACTATTACTGTGTTAGAATAGAAAAATGTCATGAAGGTTTAGAGAAGATGTTTTTTATTTTCATCAGTGATCGAAAGAAGTTATTAAATAGTGCCATTGGATTTATAGTAAAATTGGATACACTTACTACACCTTCGCGGATTCAAAAGGTAGGACAAACTTTCTCTACCTTTCTTTTATTATCATGAAGTCTTAAAGTGAATTTTAAGAATAAAATTAGAAGAAGAATTTATTTACCGTAGTTCTAAAAATTATCAGATTATGAGCGCTGAGGATTGAACACGGTAAAACCGCTCTCTAATAAGAAAAATAAAAAAAACTATATTTTAAACAATAGAAACTATAAAAGTATTATTAAAATTAATAAAAATACAACATCATGGCTTCAAATATGAAAGAAATGTGTAGCATAGAAAAACTGAACTCCAATAATTATGCGATTTGGAAGTTCAAGGTAGAGATGCTGTTAATGAAAGAGGATTTAATCAACCAGATAACTGATGAATCGGCAAACCCCTTAACAGGCGAATGGACGAAGAAAGACAATAAAGCCAGGGCTATTATAAATTTAAGCTTAGAAGACTCACAGCTGATTTACATAAAAAACGAAACATCAGCTAAAGCTACATGGTTAGCATTAAAAACAATACATGAGCGCGCGAATTTATCTAGTAAATTATATTTGCTAAGAAAACTATATAGTATAAAACTAGTTGAAAATGGTAATATGAACGACCATATTGTTAAAATATTAGAAACCGCTGATAGGTTAAAATCTATAGGAGAAGAGATTAAGGACTCTCATCTATCTGCACTTTTGTTGTGCTCCCTTCCACCTAGCTATGATACTCTGATCACGGCATTAGAGGCCCGATCAGAGACAGAATTAAATTCGGAATTTATAAAAGGAAAACTAACAGATGAATTTCAAAGGAGACAAGAAAGCTCCAATTCATCGCATGAAAATGTATACAAAACATTTAATAAACAAAAACAAAACACTAGGGCATATCCAAAAAGAGAACAAAACCTTTTTTGCACGAATTGCAAAAGAAAAAACCATGTGCGACAAAATTGTTGGTTTCTTAAGAATAAAAATTCTAAGAACCAAACAAATGAAAAATACAGACAAAATTCGTCTTTATGCTTTGAAGCAAGTAATTTTACTCCGAAAACTAAAGCAGAAAAAAACACACAAATTCAAGAGAGTAAAAGCGAAGAAAATCAAAACGAAAAAACAATGTCTCAAAGGCAATTATCATTAATCGCACATAATGAATCTAAATCTACTTGGATTGTTGATTCTGGAAGCAGTTCACATATTTGTAATGACATAAATGTATTTGTTGACATTGACAATAACAACAAAAATACTGTCACGATAGCAAACGGAACAACACTAAAATCGCACGGGACAGGTACAATAAAATTACGGACACAATCAAATGACATAACTTTAAAGGACGTTTTATATGTCCCTGATATTCAATCAAATTTAATGTCGGTTACGAAAGCCACAAAGTATGGTTATGAATTCATGTTTGAAAATAACACCTGTAACTTATCCTATAATGGAAAAACTCTCTTAGAAGGAAAAAAGAGAGAAAATTTATATGAAATTGACCTATATAAACCTAAGCAAGAAATCTATGTCAATTTTGCTGAACAATGCAAGAATAAAAACTGCATTGAGCTTTGGCATAAGAGATTAGGTCATAGAAATGTTAATTCAATTAAACAACTCTTATCCAACAATTTAGCAACAGGTCTAGAAATTAAAAATTGCAAACATGACATAGTTTGTGAGAGTTGTATAAAGGGAAAACTAACAAATGCACCGTATCCAAAACAGAGTGAGAACAGAGCTAAGAAGGCGATCGATCTGGTGCATACGGATGTATGTGGTCCGATGCAAACAGAAAGCATAGGAGGGAAGAAATATTTTCTCACATTCACAGATGATTTTAGTAGATTCACAATGATATTTCTTTTATCGAATAAAAGTGAGGTAGTTACCAAAGTGAAAGAATATGTAGCCATAACGAAAAATAAATTCGGTCGCACAGTTAAAGAAATCCGATCAGACAATGGGGGTGAATACACTAGCGAAGAATTAGAAAAATTCTTAAAATATGAAGGTATTCATCACCAGTTCACTATTCCGCATTGTGCACCTCAGAACGGTGTTTCGGAAAGAAAGAATAGGACTTTAGTCGAAATGACAAGGTGCCTATTATCGGAAGCGCAGCTGCCAAATAAATTTTGGGCCGAAGCTTTAAATACAGCTGTGTATCTTATAAACAGATTACCAACAAAATCACACAATTCAACTCCATACCAGCTATGGACAAACAAAAAACCGGATTTATCAAACATAAAAATATTTGGCTGCAAAGCTTATGCTTATCTCGATAAATCCCAAAGAGGAAAACTCGATGATAAAGCAATAAAAGGAACATTTATCGGTTATGATAATAGATCAAAAGGATATAGGATCTACATTGGCAATAATAAAGTAATAAGGGCAAGAACTGTTAAATTTATAGAAAACTCTAATTCAAATGAAAACGAAAAAAAATCCATTGATATGAGAGAAGAATTAGAAGTTCAGAAACAACCTGAAAAAGCAGGGGGAGATTCCTCAAAATTCTTTATAGACATGCAGGAAGATAAACAAACAGACAATGAGGAAAATTTAAACGAAAACGAACCTAGAAGATCTCAACGATCAAATAGGGGAGTTCCACCCGATAGATTCTCTTATATTACTAAAATACAAAAAGAAAATATTGAACCAACAGAGTGGAAAGATATAGCGAAAATCGAAAACCCATATGATAGAAACAAATGGTACGAAGCAACTAATGAAGAAATTAATTCATTAAGAAAAAACAAAACATGGGAACTAATTGATCCACCACCTGGAATAAAAGTAATTGGGAATAAATGGGTATTCACCAAAAAATATAATGAAAATAATGAAATAGAAAAATATAAGGCACGTCTTGTAGCCAAAGGTTTTTCTCAAAAATACGGAAGCGATTATTTTGAAACCTTCGCTCCAGTAGTAACGTATACAACTATAAGAGCGTTTCTAGCATGTGCAGCGTATAAAAATTTAGATGTTAATCATATAGATATTAAGACTGCATTCCTCCACGGAAATTTAGAAGAGGAAGTTTATATGTCACAACCAGAAGGGCATGTAATACCGGGAGAGGAAAATAAAATTTGCAAACTAAAAAAATCAATTTACGGATTGAAGCAATCCGCACGAGCATGGAACATTAAATTAGAAGAAAGTTTAACTAAACTTGGTTTTGTGCAAAGCACCTCCGATCCATGTCTCTTCACACGAAAATTAAAGGAAAGTACAACATACATCATTATATATGTTGATGATTTATTAATTTCAGGGGAAACTAAAGAAATAAATGAAATAATAGAACAACTAAAAAAGGAATATGAAGTCAAAAATTTAGGACTTGTAAATTATTATCTGGGGATAAACATAAAAAGAAGTAAAGAAGGAAATTTCGCACTTGATCAAAGAAACAAAATAAAAGAACTGATCGAAAAATTCGATTTAAAGGAAGCGAAACCCTGTGATACTCCGATGGAACCCGGGTACTTAAACATAATTGATGAGGAAAATTTACTTTCTAATAACAGTAAATATAGGCAAGCTATCGGAACATTGTTATATATAGCTACAATAACCAGACCAGACATAGCCGCCGCTGTGAACATTTTGAGTCGTAGAAACGAAAAACCCAGAGAAAAGGATTGGAACGCAGTAAAGCGGGTTATTAGATATTTAAAAACAACACAAGAACTAAAACTAATTATTAGTAAAGAAAATGAGCCAATACTAACAACATATGCTGACTCCGATTGGGCAGGGGATAAAAATGACCGTAAATCAACAACGGGAAATTTATGTAAATTAGGAAATACACCAATTTCCTGGTCAACTAAGAAACAAAATTCAGTTGCCTTATCATCCGCTGAGGCTGAATACATCTCAGCAGCAACTTCAGCACAAGAGACAGTTTGGATTATCAATCTTCTAAAGGACCTTGATCTACAACAAAATTTGCCCATAACTTTATTCGAAGATAATCAAGCTTGTATAAACATGGTTAAAAATTATAAACATCATTCGAAAACTAAACATATCGATATAAAATACAACAGCATAAAAGATCTTAAGGAAAAGGGAATAATTGAACTACAATATTGCCCAACCAAAACTATGACAGCTGACATTCTAACGAAGCCCCTTCCCAAACCTGACTTTACAAAACACAGAACAGGTTTAAATCTCAAGAACATTTATACTTCAGAAATCAAGCAGGGGTGTTAGAAGAGTGATTTCTGATATAAACATTTCATCTATTATTGTGAGCCTGAATATTCATCCATCCGACTTCAAGCTGGTGAAACGAAACACGTGTGCGCTGACAAAGTACTTTTCTGTTTTCTGTGAGATTCTCATTAAAGAACTTACACGTGTAACGTCAAGAGTTCAAGGCTAAATGACGTAGACTTGACTGTGTTTTTTTTCTCTCATCCAAGAACTAATACTTCAGTCTCTGAGTAACTTTTATTTAATGCAGACCTGCTGAACAATTCTATTAAATTAAATGTTTTAACTTTTTATAGTGTGATGTAAATTTTATAATGTAAAATTAATCTTTCTTTTTCTTCAACAGTAATTAAATAATTAACTTAGAAATTATACAATGAAGCAATACTTTATTTAGAGAAGATGTTTTTTATTTTCATCAGTGATCGAAAGAAGTTATTAAATAGTGCCATTGGATTTATAGTAAAATTGGATACACTTACTACACCTTCGCGGATTCAAAAGGTAGGACAAACTTTCTCTACCTTTCTTTTATTATCATGAAGTCTTAAAGTGAATTTTAAGAATAAAATTAGAAGAAGAATTTATTTACCGTAGTTCTAAAAATTATCACTTTTCAATTAAGCAATCTTAAATTATCCGAAATTAGTCACCTAATAAAAATAAATTCCTAAATGAAGAATTTAGTTTCAAGTTTTAAGTTGATCAGTATCTCAGTTTTTAAAGGCTTCAAGTATGAATATCTGCTTCGATGTATCAATTCTGATTTTAAAAAGAAAATACTTCTACAGGCTTTTAAAGTCATTATTGCTGGAATTAAAAAAATTCCATTAAAAGTTTATTAATTAAAAATATTTGTAAAATAACAAAATCTTTCCATTATCCGCAATTGTTCATCAATTGAAAGCCAGTTCAAAATAATGAAATATGTAAAATGCAAGCAACTTTTTAAGTTGAAATATTCCTTACAATAACTGAATTCTCGTAGATTTTCAACTATGAATGTCTGCTTCAGTCCATTAACACTGCCTTAAAAGAGAAAATACTTCTAAAGGCATTCCACAGAACTATTACAGTGTTCGGAAAACAATACGGAGTATTTTGAATTGGAATTATTTCTCTAATAATTAATTCTTAAATTATACGAAATTGTTCACCGAATAAAAATCAAGTAAAATTTAAATAATCAAGTAAAATGTAATTTCTCTAGTTATTCCTTGCAGTTGCTGAATTTTCCAAGATTTTAATTAGCAGAATTTGCTTTAGTACATCAGCGCTACCTTAGAAGAGAAAATACTTATACAGGCATTCACTAAAACTATTAGTGTGTTAGAAAAACACGATAAAGCTTTTTTAATTGGACATATTTCTCAAATAACAAATTCTTGCATTATCTAAAATTAGACACCAATTAAAAATGAGTTTCAAACTATAAATTAAAAAAACAAAAGTTGTTGTTTACGAATTTACATTAACTGAATTTCAAGATTTTAACTATGAATCTTTGCTTTACTGTATCAATCCTTTTATGAAGGGGAAAATACTTCTACAAGCATCGACAAGGGCTATTTTATATCGATGAGGTTTTTTTTTATTAAGAAATATTTCTAAAACAACAAATTCTTAAATTATATGAAATTAATCACAGAATAAATAAGAACGAAAAATCATGCATCAAGCATAGATTATGTAACACTTTCCAACACTTGCAATATATTTTTACAATTTACCAGAAATATTAAAATGTTAGAAAAACAAAATAGGACTTTTTAATTAAAATCCTTTTTTAAATAGTAAATTCTGAAATTGTGGCCATTTATTAAAAATGAATATATAAATAATCCATTGAAATGTAACCTCTCAACTTATTCCTTACAACAAGGGTCCTCAACCTTTGTACTAACATGGGGGCATTTGAATCTTTTAGATATTGTCTTGGTTCAACCCCCCCCCCTCCCTCCCTCCTTCCTCCCCAAGTCAAATATTTATTTATATCAGCATGTGTTGGGTCTACATTACATAATGGTATATGTTTGCGGTGGGTAAACGTACACAATTCTTCATATATTGGATGGATATATATATATGTGTGTATGTATTTGTAAAAAATAAAAGAAAAATCAAATGGAATGGGTAACCAGTTTTTTTGAGACTAACTACGGATACAAAAAATGAAACAATGCCAAAAATTCTTTTATGTAATACGGGTTAGTCTTTCAGTATTTTATTCGCAGCAAATTATTTAAAAGGGAAAGAAAGAAATAAAATACTTCTTGTACTGATTCTCTGTACTGGACTGACTTTGCTTTCTTTCAGTTACAACCAACACTCACTCAATATATGAATGCAAAATATGTAGCAATGTGCGCGTTTGTGAGCGTGTACGTTTAAATTTACAAAATGTGCACGTTAATAATATTAATCTGTTCTTATTTAATGTGTATTCACGTGTACGTATTTAATGTGCACGTTAATTGCGTGCGTATACATACATTAATAATATATACAAAATTTACAGCTACTTCATGGGCGCAATTGTGCCTGTGGGCGAGCGGTTGACGACCCCTGCTTTACAATAACTGAATTATTTAACACTTCAAGAATGATTGTTTACATTTGCATCACTGTATCAACTCTGCTGTAAAGGAGAAAATACACATTCACAAGAACTATTAACTGAAATTTCTCTTGTTAGGAAAACATACTTCCCCCCCCCCCCCCTCCATTTGATATATATGTAAAATAAAGAAACCTTCAATTATTCGAAATCTTAAAATGAATTTTTAAATAGTAAATAAAATAAAAGTAATTACGTAAGTTGAATCATTGCTTACTTATGCAATATTACTGACTGCAGTATAACTAAATTCTCAAAACATTCTTCAACATGAGTGTTTTCTTCACTGTATCATTTATATTTTTTAATTCAAAATACTCTTTGTAATGTTGTTACAATAAAGAATTTTTATTACTTTTTTATTTTTATTTATTTATTTATTTATTTTATTATTATTATTCGAAATCTCTATCGAATAAAAATTATTTAATTCTAAATAATCAGATAAGCAAAATGCAAGTAATTATACTCTTTACAATAACTGAATTCTCTGTAACGTATGAGTGTTTGCTTCACCGCAATAACTGTGCTTTAAAAGCGAAACTATACAGGCATACTAAAACTGTCGCGCGTTTTAAAAGTTCATGGGGGATTGTTTAAAATCAATAAATGTCTCTTATTTCTATTTCTTGTTCTTCCCCGTTCTTTTAGAAAAGACGTATATAGATCCAAAAAATTATGTAATTTTTAAATAGTAAAATAAAAATATATAATGAAATATTCGAATTTTTTAAATAGGTTAAAAGATTTGTTTCTATTTGAAATGGAATTTTCAAGACCTAAATACGGATTTTCGGCATCGATCAAATTAAAACTGAATATTTGTACCAAGTGAATGTTAGCTCCTTTGCGACGGGAGTACTTTACAGAAATTTTATTTTTTTATCACCTGTTTTTCAAAATAGAAATGTTCGCCAATTTAATTGAAGAAATGCTTTTATTAAATAAGGCAAAATTTTATACTGTTAAAAATTACTTGTAGGAATAATCAGGGACTATGAGCACCTTATTCGGCAAGTATACGTCGCGAAGGGGTTTAATATGTCGTTATTTAAAGACCAAAATTTTTAAAAACCAGACTTTTATGTTCAATCAATAAAATAAATTGACTAAAACTATGTAAAAATACGTTAAAAATACAACATAATATAAAGACAGAGGTAACACGCGAGATAACACGTTGTATTACGAAACGTCTTTATATTATATTGTATTTTTAATGTGTTTTATATAGTTTTATATAGCCAATTTATTTTATTGATTGTATATAAAAGTCTGATTTTTAAAAATGTTGGTCTCTAATTACATTTTACAGAAATGTTCATAGTATATTGTGCATAGAATATTTCATTAAAAAAAGAAAAATATATTTTATTTATTTATTTTAATGTTATTATTATAAATAGCGGAAAATGTCCTTGCTTTAAATCATGAACATTCAGAAGTTATGGAATTTGCAAACATGGCAGTTATTTGAGTGAAAAACAAGATAGAATCAGAATTTATTGTGAACCCATTAATTCAGTGGAATAGGTTTCAATTTATATATTTTTTTCTTTCTTTCTTTCTTGTGTTACTTATCGGTGCACATAATATAAAAGTTATATGCATTTTTCAAAACTTCCTAATGTATTTTAAATTTTCCACTTGATTAAATTATAACATTAACTTGCAATTCCGTCGGTTTAATAGTGTTTGAATAATCGAGAAAGAAAAACATTATAAGATCATGTAAGATTAATAATATGAAACATAACTTTATTTATTTCACATTACTGGCATGCAAACATTTTATAACAGTTTACAGCGCGCCCTTATCTATCATTATGTACGCATGAAAATGCTCAGATAATTGGTAGTTGTTTTATGTGATACATTAAACTCAGAATATTCTATCAAAAACGGTAACGACTTCCTCGCTATAACAGTGTTTTACGAGCAATTACCTGACTTAAAAATCATCCTGTGTTTAGCCATTAACTATCATCCACTTATTTCTGGAGGCTTGCTTCTCGCTAAAACTGCTTGTTGACTGTGTTTGCATCGCTTTAAAAGTTCGTCTGTAATAATTAAAGTTTATCATGGTAATTTTGTTCTCTACTCGATTTAGAGTCACATATATGGGTGGTTATCTTCACTTATCTGTTTATTTATGATTGAAACAGATTCTGATATATCTTCTTGCTTTACTTTTTTCTGTTACGAAGATGCATTTTAATAATAATTTATTAGTTACTAGTTATCTCACAAATTTTTAATTTTTGTTTATGCGCGGTTTGTAGTAATTATACAAATGAACTTATTAATTTAAGATAGGTGACGTCTGATCAAAATAATTATAAGAAAACTAACACTTTAAAATCAGACAATTTAATAAAATACGCAATAAACAAACAATTTAATGAAATATACACAATAAAATCACATTAAAAATATTAAAGAGCATGTAGATGTTTCGGACAAACATTAGTCCCTCATCAGTAGAGTAAAAAACGTCATGAAATATGAAATTGAAAACAACTTATAGAAGGTTCCATGCCACAACAATTAAAATCGAAGTTAAAGTCATAGCAAAACCATGTACTCTGAGTGAACATTGGATGAACACATTTAAGGGTGAACAAACTAATCTTGTGTACCAGTCCTCAAGAAAAATGCGGCTTAGATATGTATTGCAAGTCAGTTTAATTATGGTAGAGTTCTCAAAATCCGGGATGTGGTGTGTATCTATATCTTATTAATATTTAACTGTTTTTTCAAAATTTACAACATATAATTCAAAGTGTGTCATATACGATAAACTAAATTTAGGTAGACTAAAGAATTATTAAATTGTCTCATCACCAGACGCACCAGCTCGAAAAGGACATACATTTGACGTAAAAAGACTTAAGGGTGTTGGTTAGTGAGATCTCAAATTCTCCTCGCTAATGTTAAACCTATGGATGTGGAATGTATTCTTATTTTTAAAATATCTCTTCTGGAAATTAATATTTGTAATTTCTGTTTTTTTTTTTTTTTTTTTTTTTTTTGTGTGCTCTTCTTAAAGGATGTCTCTTTTTACTTACCCATCATACGTAGTATAGGGTAAGTCTTGTAATCGTTTTGAAAATCGAAAAAAAAAATTGATGTATTTACACGTTTCAGACACTGAAGATTCCGAAAAACATATTTTTAGAGAAAAATTTTGCCGTCCGTCTGTCTGTGTGTGTGTCTGTAAACGCTCCATCTCAAGAACAAATTGAGATAGAGACTTGAAATTTGGTATGTACTTAATATGCAATAATGGGAAGAAGCTTATTGAATTTCAGTAACCTCGATTATCCGGAACTATTTTTTACGGACTCTCGAAATATTCGTTCTGATAAAAGATATATAAAATTTTTCGAAATTGTTTATTTTAAGGAGTGAATATAAAAGATAATAAAATAACATACATTTTGCATAAAGAATGAAGTCGATCGGATAATGAGTTGCCGAGATATTTGTAATCCTATTTTCTGCACTCTTCGATTTTTTATGATTCTGTATTTCATTCAAATTTCAATTCAAAGATATATTTTAATTAGAAATGAGACGCCTAATCCGACGCAGTAAACCGTTAGTTAATACGATTATCAATTTTGGAGTTATAAGGATGTTTCTTTTACACAGTTCAGTAATAGAGCATTTAAAATTTATGACGTCATCAAACCACGACTTTATTCGAATTGCAATGCATTTTATAAATAGTTTACACATGTTTTATTTTCATATTTTATATTATGCATATCCATGATGAATAAGTATTACGGTTGCCTCCAATGACTAGTTTTTTTAGTTGTCAAAATATTTCTAAGATATAATATATACTTAATTTTGTTTGAATTGTTGAAATCTTGCTCGTTAGTTTTTAGCATATATATTAGAAATTTTTTTGTCAACTAAAAACGAAAGAAACATTCTTTGAGAAGAATAATACTGAAAAAAAAGTTTCAAATAATTATTTTCTAAGGAGATATTTTAAAAATAACAATACATTCCACGACCATAGGTTTAATCTTATCGAGGGGAATTTGAGATCTCACTGACCAATGCCCATAAGAAAGTTTCATCCTTAACATTGGTTAACAGTTTTGCCTACGCTCGTATCTGTCATCAGTTTCACTTCCTTTTTGCCGCCTAATGTACAGAGTGTCCCAGAAAAGACACCCGAGCAATTTGTTAAGTATAATAAATGTAAAGATGAAAAAACTGACACGTTTATAAGGAAGCTTGTAAAGTTTGTATGCAGTGATTTTAAAAATGGTTCAAATTTTAGCCAATGGGTGGCACTCCGCTGTCTCATTTCGTAAGAATGCTCAAACTGGTGTCAAAACTTAAAAAAGCAAACTTTTTTTTTTCTTCCGTTTTTCAATTGCAGAATGGCTGAGTTACTGGGCAAATTCAACTGAGTGAACTTTGATTATATCATTACACATTAACTTGAGCATTCATACCATCATGTTGAGGCAGCGCAGCATTTCTATTTCATAAAATTTTAACCATTTTTACAATTGCTTTAAATAAAACTTACGTACATCCTTATAAACATATCCCTTATTTAATTGTAATTGTTACATTTGTTATTCAAAAATAGACAAATCTAATCCAATGACAAAATTGAATTTTTCATCACTTCACAAATCCTTACTATACTTTTGAGCACCATCTTCATTGCTTGATTTTGATTTTACATGTCAGTGTTTTCAACTTGGATAATCTGGGAACATCTAGGCCTTGACACCATAGAAACCAGATTGCAAGAGTCTGGAAATTGTTCCTCACCCCTTTTACTGCTTGCATTTTCCATGCCATTAAGCGCTACCCTCTGTGAGTTCTCTCACGGTTTTGTACGCATATTGAGTTTTAAACCTTTTTCCGCCCGAGTAAACAGTACAACTTTAGTCTGAGAAAGCGTTGTCTTTTGATGTGACAAGCCTGTGAAACAATATCACCTCCTGCCACACATATTAGTCTAAGTTCTTATGGCAGCTTGCGTGCGATCATTCGAGATTTTAGTTTCGCGAAGTATTTATTTACTGTGACGAAAAAGGGCGATTTCGATATTCCACAGTTTCCAATCTGAAGTCTGTTATTATTACAGGATTTAGCTTCGAAATAGCGTTGCAACGAATAATCTGTTACTAGTCGGCCTCTTCGGCTTACCTGGAGAGTATCATATTTAATAGTCGGTCAAAGCTAAAATAGTATTATACGAAATATACGAACAGCTTAAAAACTTATATTCATCCTGTATGACATAAGTTTTAATTAGTTTTGTCTATTACTTTGAATTTATGTGTTTAGAAAATGCATACTACTTTAAAAAAAATTAATAATAATAAAATAAATAATAATAATAATAAAAAGATGTTATTTGATTTTCCAAATACTTTACAGAATACTTTGCATCCAGATACCAGTTAATCAAAAAGTAACTGAAAAAAATATGCAAAGCAACATATGCCATTCATTCTACTGAAACACTTCAATTTTAGAGCTAATCTTCCGTAATGGGATAAACAGCCGAAGTTGGCGTCAAACTTGAGAAATCCTGGTAACAATTAGTTTCAAAAGGAATTACCATCCTTTTTTTTTCATCAAAAAATGTAGCATATTTTGCAAAGTATTTCATTTGATTTTTTTTTTTAAATGTAGATATTTTTTCTTTCTTCTTCAATAAAATTAATACATAAATTTCCATATGCTCCTATTTAGTACAATCTTTTTTCATATAAAACAAAGTAAAAATATTTTACTGTAAGTAAAAAAATAAATAAATAAATAAATAAGAAAAAAAAAAAAGATTTTAATAAATTAAGTCACGTTTTGGTGAAACATAGTCGTTGTATCGACGTAAGATGAACGTGAGCAATAAAAATAATTTAATTGAGATACGGGAGATAATGTTTGTCATTTATCGTCACAGAATAGTTAAAAAATGATTGAAAAATGTTTAGATATCAAACTCGTTCGCCAATTTCTTCGAAAATTTATACAGTTCTTGCGACTGTTTACAATTAATAACATATTCACTAATTAGGAGCTTAATCGAAAGCATAGTTTGAGCATTATCGTGTTCACTCACATACATACATACATAGCAATATCATCGGAAAACCATAAAAAATTATGTCTGTGGGGCCTAAAAGCGGGAAAAAATTCTAATATACACTCATACGTACACACATACATATGAAATCATTATAAAAATAGCGGAAACGTATTCAAGGAACCTCAAAATGTAAAAATATACCTATATTTCCATAATCGGGTTTTAAACATAATTACAGCACTTTCCTTACATTGGATGTGTAGAGAAAATAATAATGAACACACACATAAATAAATAAAAATAAAAATCGATATATTTTCTTTCTATCATCCTGGGGATAGCCTGTTGTCTCTTATCAGTGATTTTCTAAAAATTAAGCCAATTTCTGTTTCATCATTATATTTATATATGGTTCAAATTTATCTGCTTACGGTTAAAAAAGGATATTTGATTGAAGCAATTCCAAAAGGAATCTTTTTGATCCGATTCATTCTTAATGTAAATATTACTATTGTTTCTTCTATGAAATAAAGTTTCACGAACTAAAGAATGAACCTTATAAAACAAAACATTACCTAACAAGTTTATATACAATATATTCTGATTCTAAAGATTTTTTACCGGGCAAGCTCTTTTTAGGTAATTTTTACATCAAATTCAGCGGGATATTTTTTTTTTTTTTTTTTTTTTTGAAATGTTAAGTTAATGCTATTAACAAATTTTTATTTGCTCAAATTCTTTTTTTTTTTTCCTTAAAGGAATATACTATATTTTAACATATTTTAATGTATAAGTACATAAGAATTGTTTGTAAAGTGCTTATTATATGTAACCGTCGAACAAAAATAAATTCATTATTCGGCCAGTTGCCTATTTTTTGCATCCTTACTTTGAAATAGCTGTTTAAATGTCTTAAACTGTGAATTTTATTTTTAGTTATAAAATAAAGCCCACTGTTTTGACGGATGGAAAAGCCTAATCGAAAATATGAAATACGCATAGTGAATATGTTGCATGAAAAATCAGTTTTACTCAGATTTCGTGTAATATTTCATGTGCGTGTGCAATCGTTATTTACCAACTTTCCTTTATCCAAAGCTTGGGGGGGGGGGGGGGGTACTTTCGTATTATCCGTGCCCTGAAGATACAACTGCACCAACAATGGTGCCAATAATACTAATTACAGTAACCCTTATTTTTGACAACCATATAGTTTATTAATTATAGTTTTTTGTTCTTTATTTATTGTAGTTCATTTATTTATAACTTATTTATTTTATTTTGTTATTATTTACCATTTTTAACAATGTTGTACATTTAATAATGTTACATTACTGCTTATTTGATTGCGATTGGCAATTGACAACCATTTTTAGTGATCTATCTTCAGGGCACGGGTAATACGTAAGTACCGTTTTCTGTATAATCACTTTTGGCTCCATTCCTGAAAGTAAACTCTTTCCAGTATTTTCTCATTATCTTCTATCTTAAGCAACCTTTATCTTTTGTACCAAATTATTCGTTGAAGATACAGCAAATTCAAAACTTCAATTGCATATGTAGTAGTACCATATGTTCTTAAGCATCTGCAAGAATCTGTTGTGAATACTTGATGCGCTGAGATTTTTTTTTTTACAAAAGAAAGATACGACTGGGATTATGACATTATCATTAAGTCAAAGAAGGGTTGACCTGTCAAAACTAATTTTAAGCAGGACAGTGGTCAAGACTAGTTTTAACTGTCTAAAATTGATCAAAAGTGGCCGAAACTCTATTAAATTAACTTAAGCTTACATAAATTGCTCAAACTATGCATTTGTGTGGATATTAATATCATATTATATATATTTAATAATTAACATTGTAATTATTATTAAATATAGGTGGATTTTTTTTATATAAAATATTGATTTGGAATTTCTAGATTTCATAATGCACCTGATGAATGATTATGCAAACTATTCATCGGTAGAAAGATTATTTTTCAAGTTTGATTCTATCCAGAGTAATTTATAAAATTGCTTTAACTTAATACAGCAACACTTGTTATTTGTAATCATTTTTTGAATTCTAAATAATAATTTAAAAATGTTTCTTTTGTTTAACGTTATTTAGTTACTTTTTTAAAAATATGTATATAATTTGATGTATGTAATCAAATTATTAAAAAATATTTCAATACTTACGATAATTGTTTATGATCAGAAATATTTGTTCTGTTAAATTTTAAAGTGATGAAAATATAGTATATAAATAATATAGTACTATTTACAAACACTTCAAAATGTTGTAAATATTATTTTGTCAAACCCTTCCAAATGCTGTACAAAATGTATCATTTAACAAAATTATTTTTTAATTTATTTTTACAATCAAAATGAGCCCTACCAGTGACTGAGAGGTTCTGCTCTCAAAGCTGGTAGACGGGAGGTGCTGGGTTCAAACCCCTGTCGCGCTCGTCGGCCTAATCGTTCGAAAGTTTCCGTGGCTTTCTTCGAACCTTGCGCAAATACGGGTTATGATCCCTTAAACGGAAGGCAATCCCCCTACCGGCGTATATCCCTAGCACAGATAATTGGCCGTAACAAATAACCAACCAACCAACCAATCAAAATTAGTTTTGACTAGGACGGTTGAAACAGGTTTTTCTTCATGGTTATCAATGGTTAAAACGTTAAAACCAATACAATTCTGGGTCAAAGAGGTTTTCCGTAAAATGTGCTCTGTAATTTAAAAAAGAAAAAAAAGGGTTGGGCTAAAAAAAAATGGTGGCTGCATGCCAATTCTTCGCAATCATAAATAAAAACGATGTTATACAGCCATCACATGTGTTTAATTCTTGAACGCTTTATGTAAGTTTAAGATTGTCATGATGTCGTTGATTCGGTATTTTCCAAATATGGCGATAATAATCCACATCGTTCTCTAATCTATTTTCAAAATATCATTTACTTTAAAAAAAAAAAAAAAAAAAAAAAATAAGCAATGTATTTACAAAAATGTATTTATTGACATATGTGTTTTACTTATGAAGAACGCAGTTTCACTTAATTTTGTTTATAATAAGACTCGATTACATTAAAAGCGGTATTTCATGTTTTTATTTATACTTATTTTCTATACCTTCTTATTTTCTTATTTCCTTCTTATTCAGTTCTATTTTTTTTATTTCTCTTTTTTATGGAATCTTGTTACAGCAGTTTTCTGCTAATAAAGTATCATTGCCATCTCATTTAATATTTATCTTTTTTGCTGCGTTTTTATTCTGTTGGACAAACACAAAATCCAACTGAAAAATATTTACTGCTCCTCTTAATTACCCTCGTGGAGGAAATTTTTTCCCTCTTTTATTCCCTGTTTACCAACCTTACAAATGTTTTGTTCAGAATATCTCGGTTCTAACAATTTCTAGAGCTTTTGCAATTGAAAGTGAACAGAACAGCATTAATTTATCGGTAAAACTTTCACAGATTCTCCTCATAAACGTTTTACAATAATTACCTCACCGTCCTTTTCCTCCCATCAAATAATTTCGAAAATATTTTGAAGTTTCGCTTCCTTTCCTTTTCATCGGGCTCTTTCATTTCTCATTAGCCATCCGTAATGTTTTGGAGGTTGTAATCAGCATAAGCTAATACAACTCCAAAACTCCACCGTCCCCTTCTCTTTTTCGAAAGCTAACCATGTACCATTATTAACTCGGCCTTTAACGCAATTTACTGGTGTCTCATTTATTAGAATCTCCCGGACACGGCGACCATTTTTTATTCTTTTAACTTGTCTTCTCTTCACGCCGATTCGTAATTAAAAACATGTTTCACACTCGTAAAATGTCGCCTTTGCCGCGTATCTTAGTTTACTTTGGGGATTTTTAATATAACTCTAATGACACAGTGGTGGAAGTGGTTTTGCGGAATAAAAAAAAAAAGGGGGGGGGGTAAATAAAATGAATAAAAATTCATGTCGTCTTCGCTTTTATTAAATTCTTCGCTGTTGTTTCTGCTTTCCGGGTACGCGACTTGTTATACATTATTGAATTGAATTTCTTTTGTGTTCTCCAAAGGCGGACTTGAAGCCCCAGGGTTATTTGAGAATTCGGTAGGTATAAATGATAAGGAAGAAGAAGAAGGAAAAAAACTAAAGAGGATTATGGATATTTTGTTGCCAGTATTTCTCCACTGAATTTGTCTTTGGAAGTGTTTTCTCTAACGATGCTAAGCTGGATTTATTTTGTGTGGGTTTTTTTAACCACAAATTGACAGAATATTCGATGCAGATGTTTCTTTTCTTTCCTTTTTTTTCTTTTCTTTTCTTTCTTTTTCTTTTTTCTTTTTATGAAACCTAATTTTAAAAACATATCCAAATATATATTTTTTTTTCTATGAGTTTGCCTGTAAATATCAAATATAAATGAGTAGTTTCTGTACGCAGTTTTGTGTGTTTTTAATAAAGAATTTAGAGGATTGTACTTCTTTAATGCATCTATGATTTTTCATTATTTTCAAAAACATCTACCTTACTTTGAAAGAATGGGACCTAAACAACTTATGTACAAACCTCCATCGACCTTTTTAAGTAGGTAAATTAAAAAATATATATGTACGTGTATTCCTTCAAAAGTGATTAAATTGTCAAAATCAGCAATTACTTTACTCCTTATTTTCTGTAAAAATGTAAAAAGTCATTTAGTGTAATAAAATCTGTTGGAAAATGAATAGAGCATAATGCAGTAAAACATAATTAAGCCTATGTGTAATAAAACATTTTGCAAACTAATACAATTATTAATTTTAACATAATTATTGAATTGAATTTCTTTTGAGTTCTCCAAAGTTGAACTCGAAGCCCCATGATCAAAAATTTGGGAATTCGGTAGGTATAAATGGTAAGGAAGAAAAGGGGGGGGGGGGGACTGAAGAGGATTGTGGGTTATTTTGCTGCCAGTATTTCTCCACTGAATTTGTGTTCGGAAGAGTTTTCTCTAACGATTCTAAGCTAGATTTATGTATTTTTTTTAACCACAAATTGGCAACGTGAAAAATTTTTTCCAGTCTCACTTTGATGTTGATGTTTTTTACCTCATCATAAAATTTAATTTAAATTCTTCTTCCGCGATTTTTTTTTTCTATGAATCTGTTTGTTTGTCAGTCTCAATAAATAAGTCTTTGTGCTTATTTTGTGCATTTTTAAAGGTGTTTTCATTTATTTATTTTTTTTCGCATCTCAATAATGCGAATCTCTCTGACGCCTTCATAAACTCATTTTCATTTGTATTTTGTTAAAGTTTTCAGGTATTAATATTCGGTTTCTATGAATCAAACAACATTTTTTATTTTCATATAAATTCGATATATCTTGCATTATAGCAAACTGCTGCTCGTTGAGGACCATTCCGCCGTTGTTACATCTAGAAAACCGTTCAAAACGTCAAATTTGACTGCATTTTCTGAAAGATTCGTTATTTTTATATGAATAATGTTGTTCAACTCTTTGGAATCTGATTAACAAATGTCTGCAAGTTTTGTTTCTTTCCGATAAAAAAATTTCATGAATGTGTCAAAAAGTAGCGCGTTTATTTCAGAACAGTCTTACTGGATCTGAGAAGTATATTCAAAATAGGTGGATTTAACTTTGTGCCGTTATATTAAAAAATAAATGAACAACGTAAAATAGCACAAATATATAAAGTGGCAAATAGCTTTTTCGGAGCACCTAAAGCTACATCATCAGTGCCAAATTTTAACAGAGGACTATATGTTTAATTATTTTCTCAAATGCAAAAATATTGATGTTTATAATTACGGGTACAATGTAATATAATTTACATTGTACCAGTAACCATATATAATTTCAACGTCTGTTTTAAATATATATATATATATATATATATAAGGCAACAATCAGATTTTTTTTTTTTTTTTTTTTTTTTTTTTTTTTTTTAATGACTGTAGTTCATGTAAAATTTCACGAGACTTCCCAAAATTGTTGCAGACTTATATGCTTATGTAATATTAAAAATAATGTATAATTAAGTGATCTGCATTGAATGAGTAAGATGTTACATTGCCTTTAAATATGACGAAAATATATTTTCTGGTTTTAACTTACTCATTCTTTTAATCTTTTCTATGAATACTCTGTAAACCCACCTTCCCTGTATTTAAAAATTGGCATTATTATCCGAGTAAAAAAAGAAAAAAAAAGAAGAATTTGAAATTGTTATGAGGTTTAACGGTAGCGTTTTGTTTAAACAATCTATAACTTCGTGTAATAATGCGTTTATTAATACTTACTTGATATTATATTATGTCAAGCAGGTGTTGGTTTAAATGCAGTTTTTTGCATACTTTTCAAAAATCATTAAAATTTAAAAAGAATTGAACGAGAGAAAGGGGTTCAACAGAGATGAAAGAGAGAAATTATGAACAGAAAATCGATTTTTGTAGTACTCCCTTAAATGTCCCTAAAAATGTTAACTTTATATTGTCTTATTATAATCAAACGAAATTTTGAAAATTGTTACAAATATTCGCTTTTTCTCTTTTGATAGGTAAAAAGTTATTAAGAAAATAAGCGACTTTCTCCGCTGCACTTGGATGCTCTTTCACTGGAGTATTATATTATGTCTAAACATAGCTCGAACTAAGAAAAATCTAGATCATCACGGAATACAGTGAACAGAATACCAAGCACTGAAAGTACCCCACGCATCCAATTCTGTTGCGAGATCATATTTCTTCCGAGGATCAATTAGGCGCTCAATATCGTGCTATTCCTGTAAATCCACTTTTTCAGCAATAAGAGCATTACCGCGGAAAAAGTAGTTTTTTGACGTTTCGGAGCAATATTTCTGTTCGTTACGTTGATGATTTGTGTTTATTAAAGCTTAAGTCTGGAGTACGTTTTACTATGAAATGAAATATAATAATTTATTTATTTTGATTTATTTATTTAGATGCCATAATGTATTCATAGGAACTTGGAATACTAGTGGTTAAATCTGTATCGGTTTTCTGTCTGTTAACTCAAGCACCATGTCCGTTTACGAGCAATGTTGCCGAATTGGGGAATTTTTTTTAATTTAAAATATATACCACTATTTTAGAATAGTAATTTTCGCTTTATTTAATTACAAACAATCCGTGATTAAATAAAGCGAAGATTACTAGTCGAAAAAAATGGTTGATATTTGAATTAAAAATTGCCCAGTCTGGCAACATTGTATGTGATGTCATATTTCTTCCGATGATCATTCATCCAATTGTGCCTTTCCTATAAATTCACTTTTCCAACAATAAGAGCATTAACGAAAGGAAAGTTGTTTTTTTTCGAACAATATTTTTGTTTGGCACGATCTTGATTTACAATTATTAAAGATTAATATTTTAAAATCTCGTGAATGTTTAGCTATGAAATTAAGTATACTTATTTGAATGACATAATCTTAAAAATTGACTTCTTAATACTACAATAATGCAAATCTGTTACCAGGTCATATTTCATTAGACGTTCAATATCGTGCTGTCCCTGTAAAACTACTTTTCTACCCATAAGAGCTTTTCCGCGGGGAAATTCGTTTTTCGGCAGTTCGTAATAATATATCCATTTCGTCGAGTCACGATTTGTGATTATTAAACTTTAATATTTTGAATTTTGGTGCATAATATTTTTGTATTTGGATGATATAATACATATCTAGATACTTGAAATACCAACATTATAGATATTTAATATAAGCGGTGATTTTGACACGTTGAAAAATGGCTTTGTGATACTCATATAAGCATTCAAGTCTCTTATTGAAATCTTATTTCTTCCGAGGATCAATTAGGCGCTCAGTACAGTACTGTTCCTGAAAATCCACGTTTTCAACCAATAAGAGCATTATCGCGGGGAAAGTAGTTTTTTGACAATTCGGAACAGTTCGTTGTGTTGATGATTTGCGATTGTTAAATCTTAAGTCTGGAGCATGTTTTATATTTAAATTGCCTAATCTGACAACTCTGTTTGCGAGGTCATGTTTCTTCCGATGATAAATTAGCCATCAAAAATTGCGCTATTCTTATAAATTACCTTTTCCAACAATAAGACAACTGCCGAAGGGAAAGTAATTTTTTGAAATTTTCGAACAATATTTTTTGTTTAGTACGATCTTGATTTACAATTATTAAAGCTTAATATTTTAAAATTTGGGGAATGTTTAGCTGTAAAATAAAATATATTTATTTGGATGACATAATCCATCCACGAAAATTTGAAATACCAATGTTATAGATTTTTCATCTAAGCAACGATTTTTAAAATATACTTCTTAATACAAGAACCGTACCGTATCTGTTACGAGGTCATAAAATTCTTCCGAGGATCAATTAGATACTTAATATCGTGGTATTAATGTAAAACTACTTCTCCAGCAATAAGAAGGCTTACCGAGGGGAAATTAGTTGTTTGACATTTCGTAATGACATTTATTTTTCGTAGAATCATGATTTGTGATTATTAAATCTTAATATTTTGAATTTTGGTGCGTATGAACTTTCCAAGTAATCCTGATTTTGGCGGGAGACTCTTGATTTTCACACTTTTTCCTATGCTCCTGATTTTCTTTCACATTTTTCTATAGTCTGTTACCTTGATTATCAATAATTTGTCTGAATTAAAAATTAAAATCGTCACTATTGTTTTGTACGTGATTATGAACACAGAAAATTTTCCTGAGTTATTTGTAGTTAATTTAAAATCATTTTAAACAACCTAAATATTGTAATATGCTTGAGTTTTTTTTTTTTTTTCAACGTGTAAAAAGTATATATTTTTTTCTTAGTTGAAAAAACTAATATATTATATTTAATTTTCAACACAACCAAGCAAAGTTTAAAATTTAACTTGTATTAACCATGCTTATATTTAAAATACTTTTATAAATCCCTAATGGCTCGGCTTACAGGCACAGGTAGATTTCGAAGGCATAGACCGTGGGGCGCCTGTTTATTGGGATTGCAGAAGAAATGAACTTTTTGCCAAGATTCGGCAGTTGGGACTGCCCACTTCGAAATCTACCTGTGTCTGTAAGCGGAGCCGGCAAGGATTTTTTTGTTTTTATTATTTATTTATTTTTTTAATTATTTTTTTGCTGTAAGGATTAGTTCTATAAAAAACTTGTCATTATAAAAGTTGTAGATAATATTAAAAAGTTTTATAACAAATTTAAGCGGATTTGATAGCTTGTGAATTGACAAAGTTATGATTTTTTTTTTCTTCTTAAACCTCTATTTTTCCTTTCTTGAGGCCATTTTTAATTAGATCAAAAACCTGCCATACATAAATTTTCGGCCCTTTTCCTAGAAGTAATAATAACTTTAAACGGATTCGATACGTATCATAATTAAGAAGTTATGGGGTTTTCTCTATTTTCACAAAAAGCTTCTCCCCCCCCCTCCCCCCTCCTTGGTTTGATTTTGCCCATTAACGAACTTGACCGAGATTTTATGCCCCTTGATTTTATGTATCAGTTTGGAAGAGATTTGTGCAGAATTATTGAAGTTATCGTGTCCATAAAAAAGTGATATAGATAGATAGATAAAGTTTTGAACTGAGGGTGGTTTTGGGTTCTGGGAGTCATGATCGGCGTAGATCTGCAAAATGTTTCCACAAATTCCAGCATAGAGGAGATAATGTAATAGGTAGTATTTCTTACGAAATCTACGTGAAATGATGTTTTTACTGAAAAGAAAAAAAGAAGAAAAAAAATCTGGTTTCTGAAATAAAATCGATTTTGAAGTTTCAGAACTTGGCAAGTCTGTGCATAATATTTCCTTATTTGGATGACATATTCTATCCACAGAAACTTGAAATACCAATGTTATAGATAGTTAATATAAGCGATGATTTTGGCACGTTGAAAAATGACTTTGTGATATTGATATAAGCTTCAAGTCTGTTATTGAAATCTTATTTCTTCCAAGAATCAATTAGGCGCTCAATATCGTGCTATTCCTGTAAATCCACTTTTTCAACAATAAGAGCATTACCACGGAAAAAGTAGTTTTTTGACATTTCGGAAGAATATTTTTGTTCGTTACGTTGATGATTTGTAAATATTAAAGCTTAAGTCTGGAACGTGTTTTACTATGAAGTGAAGTATAATATTTATTTATTTGGATGACATAATCTATTCATAGAAACTTGGAATACACTGCAAAAAATAATTGTTGATTTTACAGTATAAAACTGGAACCCAGCTGCCAGTATTATACCGTAAAATTAACAGTATTAAACAGTAAAATAAGCAGTAATACGCTGTCGTGCAAGCAGTAATACGCTACCGCGCATACCGTAAAATTAACAGTATTAAACAGTAAAATAAGCAGTAATACGCTGCCGTGCAAGCAGTAATACGCTGCGCGGAAGCGTATTACTGCTTGCACGACAGCGTATTACTGCTTATTTTACTGTTTAATACTGTTAATTTTACGGTATAATACTGGCAGCTGGGTTCCAGTTTTATACTGCAAAATCAACAATTATTTTTTGCCGCGGAAGCGTATTACTGCTTGCACGGCAGCGTATTACTGCTTATTTTACTGTTTAATACTGTTAATTTTACGGTATAATACTGGCAGCTGGGTTCCAGTTTCATACTGTAAAATCAACAATTATTTTTTGCAGTGTAGCAGCGGCTGTTTTTTTATTTCCTGTAACATCCAAGTCTTGTTTTACGAGCAGGGTTGCCAAGTTGGAGAATTTATTTTTAAATTAGAAATATCTACCATTATTTTAGAATAGTAATCTTTGCTGTATTTAAATACAGACATTCGTGATTAAATAAAGCGAAGATTACTAGTCGGAAAAAGTGGTGGATATTTTGAATAAAAAAAATTGTACAATCTGGCAACACTGTTTGTTGCGAGGTCTTATTTCTTCCAATAATCAATTAGCCATCTAATCGTGCTAGTCCTATAAATTTGCTTCAATAAGAGCATTATGCAAGGGAAAATAATGTTTTGATATTTCCAAACGATATTTTTCTTGGTATGTAATTATTAAAGTTTAGTATTTTAAAGTCTGGTGAATGTTTAAATATGAAATGTAATATAGTATTTCCTTATTTGGATAACAAAATCCATCCACAGAAACTTGAAATACTAATGTTATAGGTATTTCGTATAAGCAACGATTTTGAAATGTTGAAAATGGACTTCGTACTAGTACAACCCTCCAAATGTATTACGATATCATATTTCTTCAATTAGACGCTAAATATCGAGGTTTTCCTGGGAAACTATTTTTCCAGCAATAAGAGCCTTACCAAGGGGAAATTCGTTGTTTGACATTTCGTAATAACGTTTATATTTCGTAGAATCGTGATTTGTGATTATTAAACTTTAATATTTTGAATTCTTTTGCATAATATTTCCCTATTTGAATGACATAATCTATGCATAAAAACATGAAATACCAATGTTACATATATTTCGTATAAGACACCTTGAAAAATTACTTCGTGATATTTTAAGTCTGTTATTGAAATCCTATTTCTTCAGAGGATCAATTAAGCGCTCAGTATCGTATTATTCCTGTAAATCCACTTTTCCAACAATAAAAGTATTAACATTTGAAATTTAGTTTTAACATTTCACGGTAATATTTTGATTTGCTGCGCTACCTCTTTTTAATATTAAATGAAAAGAGTAAATTAATCAACATATTTTTTAAAAATTATGTCTAAATCGTTCATAAATTGAAAGTATGGAAATAATAAATGGAAATTTCCACCAATTAATTTTATTATTTAATTAACTCAATGTACAGTCGGTTTGAAAAAAAAAAAAAACGATCCATGCTTTTTAATTGCCAAACTACCGCAGTGAAATGCAAAAGGTACCATACGTCTAAGAAACATGTCTTCTAGAATTATGTATAAACTAAAGGAGAACGGGGGGAATTAGGGGGGGAATTGAAACAAATTTTAAAATTTTCTAAAGAAATACCCAAATTGCAAATTTGACTCTTTATTCGATTCTAGTATAAATTTTAGCTTCAGATAAAAAAAATAGTCATTCGGCGAAAAGGTTTGGAACTTATTTAGATGTGAAATTTAAAGCTCTTAAAGATACATTATTTTTCAATGTTTTGATTCATATTTTCTGTAATGATTTTTTTTTTTTCATGCTAATGTATTTTATTGGATTGTTATTAAATGTTTTAAACATAAGTATTTCGTGCATTTTTATACATTTTATGTATAAAAAACAAATTTTAATTAATATTGTTAAAAAAAATGAATTTTAATGTATAAATATTTTAACAAAAATGATTTCGAAAGGCTTCTAATATGCGTACACAAAATTTTTTATTCAAAAAGTTTTAGAGTACTGCTTAAAAGAACATTCAATATGAGTGATCATATCATGTAGTGATTGAAAATATGATTCATTTCATATGATCTCAGTTATTTGATGGAAGATATAAATGACATGATTAGCTTTTATTTTTACTTTAATAATATTTCCTATTGAAAAATATTAATGAAATTTATATTGAATTTGAATATTTGCAGTAACGAATTGCACTTTGGAGACTGTCTTTAAAATTACTTGAATGTTTAATAATCAATAATAACTATTTTTCATAAAAACTATGCAAAATATTTTGCATTAAGCTAATTAATAGAAATTTTGAGTTTTGAAAGTTACAGACTTATTTTCTAATGTTAAAATGAGGTGTCAGTATAGAAAATTTTAAAATTTGTTCCGATATCAATATGATTTCTGTCACTAGATTTACCTTTCAGTACTAACCAGGGTATTCAACCCGGGCATCCCGGGTTACATACTGTGTACAGCATATAGGTAAAAATCTTTTTTAATTGAAAACTGAAACAGGCTTGTTATATGTAATATATTTTTTAGATTTCCCGCTAAAAACCCGAAAAAGTATTTTAAAATGAAAAATTTCAATGTTTAAAAAGTTTTGAAATGTATTAAAAACTGTCTTTATATTAGTTGTATAGCAACTGTTAATATCCATAGAAATCGTCAAAGATTTCACTATTTATAGCAACCTTTTTTATTATGATTATTTCAGTGCTTAAACGCGTACTTCAATTACACATATATTAAACTTCCGCGTCAATTATTTATTTATTTATTGTTTGATAAAGCCTTAATTTCGTTATGGAATGTTAGCCGGAAACAAACGCTGAACAATTTGTTTTGTTTTACGTGCAAACGGTATCACCTTCCGTAATCGGGCTGCACGTGATAGAGATGCATTTCAGCAACAACAAAAAAAATTAAAGCTATAAAAAATCAGTAAGTACAGTTTTTGAACGGATTGCATTTGAAAGTATATTTTGTTTTCTATTCGACGGTATAAAAATTAAAACTGTGTCATGTTTAGAAGTTAATAAATTAAAAAAAAAAAAAAGTGAAATTGATTACTCAGATCGTTGTCATCGTCGACATGTTGTCACCGTTACTTACGGACATGTTTTTGCTTTATAAAAAAAGGTATAATATTTCTTTATTTCAATAACATAATTTATCCATAGATACTTGAAATATCAATCTTACAGGTATTCTTATACAAACAATGATTTTAACACGTGAAAAATTCATTATTTAATACTGAAAGAAGCATTCAAATCTATCGACTAGGTCAGAGTCGGCGAACCTATGGCACGCGTGTCGTAGTTGGCACGCGAGAGAATAATTTTGGCACGTTGTTGATTTAAGTTCTAAATCAAAATACAGTCAAACTCCCAAAAATTCTGCTCGACTGAAAAAGGCTTTTGTTTGTTATAGAAAGTACTTGTGTACTTGTCATATAATTGAATTTCTTCAAAAACATCTTACGTCTAACCGCCCCCCTCACAAAGATTCGTTGACTGTTTGGATGAAATCCGGCTTTTTTTACATGAAGAAATTAAAATTGAGAAATAAACGCAATTGATGGGTGTTAAATGTCTCGCAAAATTAATGTACCTTACAAATTTGTGCCAGCATTTAAATGACTTAAATTCAAAGCTCCAAGTTAGAAATAGGAATGTTATTACCATGATAGATATGATTTGAGCTTTTGAAGCAAAACTGCAAAAAAATTGAATTCGTAAAGAATTTTTTTTTTTCACATTGTCACAAAACAAAATTACCTCTACATGGTGGCTAGTGGTCAGGGAAAAATACAATAAAAAAAATGATAATTACCAGTATATTCTTATAGAAAAATTCAAATTGATTATTTGATCGAATAATCAAGATAAATTTTTCTATAAGAATATACGGGTGTTTATCATTTTTTTACTGTATTTTTCCCTGACCACTAGCCACCCTGCTCTATTATAAAACCACCACCCTGCTTAAAATGTCACAATTAACATATCCCAAAAGGGACAACATCATTTCGTTACCATAACATATTAAAGTCATTTTGCAAGTTGTTTGAAATTTGAAATTTTAATATTTTTTGCGATTACTATAATTAATATAGTCATGTGACAAGTTGTTTGGTTTGAACTTTCAAAAGATTATACATCAGTCTACACACTAAGTTTTTTGAAGAAAATTGGCACGTGGATATGAAAAGGTTCGCCGACCCTGGACTAGGTCATAATTCTTCGGGGGATCAATTAGGCACTTCGTATCTGTGTGTCTGTAAATCCACTTTTCCAGCAATAAGAGCATTATCGTGGGGAAAGTAGTTTTTGATACTTCGTTATAATAATTTTATTTGCTATGTTCATTGTTTGTTAGAATTAAAGCTTATCGTTTTGAAGTCTGATGTATATTTTAAAATTTAATGAATTGTAATATTTTCTTTATTTTTATAATATAATCCATTCATAGAAACTTCAAATATAATACCAGTGTTATAGATATTTGGGTTATAATAAATTTATATTTAAAAATATTATTCATTTCACTAAAATTTCATTCGTTGTGAGTTTTTTTTTTTTTTCTAACTTTTTTAAACTGTAATAGCCGTTTTGAAAATATAAATTATTATAATAAATGAGACTTCTGATAAATATCATAATTCTTCGGAGGATCATTTAGGCAAACCTGTAAATCCAATTTTTCAGCAATAAGAGCATTAACGCCAGGAAAGTAATTTTTGACATTTCGTTATAATATTTATGTTTGCTATGTTGATTGTTTGTTATTTTTAAAGCTTGTCATTTTCAAGTCTGATGTATGTTTTATAATCCAATGAAATGTAATTTTCTTTATTTCAATAACATAATGCATTCATAGAAACTTTAAATACAATACCAGTGTTATAGATATTTGGTATAATAAATTTATATTTAAAAATATTGTGCAATATTAATATTTTATTCGTTGTGAAGTTTATTTTATTTTTTGCACTTTAACTGGTTTACCTTTATAGCCTTTTTGAAAATATAAGTTATTCTAATAAATGGGACAGTGTAAATCACCATTAATCTGGAATTAAGTCAGAATCATGTTTTTCTAATAATAATTGAAATTATTTAAACATAAATCTAAATAAATACTAAATAAACAGACAAGTAATAAATACTAAATATATCTAAAGTTTTTCTAAAATAGATTTATTTGGAGTGACTTAAAAGTAGGGAAAAAAATCTTTTTTTCCAGAAGTGATTCGAGAATAGATTATCGTGCACTTTCTAGCTGAATTTTATCATGATATGGATGAAATCTGCTGAAAGTAGAATTTTTTATTTTCTTTCAAGTGATTTTTCTGCTTTGAGAGATTTCCGTTTTCTTTGCTTCAAAGACCGCTTTGTTCCGATGAAACGGCACTAAGGCAAAAACCTTTTTTCCTCCCTGCCCGTGAACCTTTTTCACCTTTCATCAAAATGCTTTTCACCCTGCCCCAGACAAAAACCTTAGTTTTTTTATTTTGTATTACAATTAATACATTTCTTTTTGTTCTCTGTGCTATTAATATATTTAATTTTACTTTTTTTTTTTCATATGCTATTAACATATATTGCTTTTGTTGGATTTTTTTCCCACTTTTAATGTATTGCGTTTAGAGGTTTTTCTTGCTTCTCTTGCAGATATATTGTATTTATTTGGAATGTATTTTAACGACTTTGACAGCGCTTAGGGATATTAATGAAATTTTAAAACGGGGTATGGTGTAAGAATTTCATCAGCATGGGAAATTATTTCACGTTATTAGCATATAAGAGACTCCCGAAAACCTTGCACAGATATCCTGTTCAAACCACACTAACAGGCTAACTTTGGTTCCGAGTTTATGATCTAGTGCCTAGCACGCTAATCAGAAGATTAAGAAAGCCCTATTAAAAACCGCAATATAAAAGAACATGTAAATATAGGAACATAAAGCTTTATATATTAGTAGAGATAATCTGGTAAGTATATGCACTAAGAATATTGTTTACTAGTTTCGCTGTGTATTCAATGTTCATACTCCTTAAGTAAACTGGGAAATCGAGAAAAACTCAAGGAAATTAAATTGACTTTAAAATTTCAGGAAAAGTCAATAATTTCTCTCAAAACTTAGCAAACTGTTCAGCTAGTCTGGAAAATTTTCCAAATTATATTTGAAGTTTACGTTATACGGAACTGACTACTATTTGGCAAGTTTTTTTCGTTGAATGTTAATATGGAAAAAAAAAATATTAATTCTAGAAAATAACTCGGGGTAAATTCGAAAACAAAAATGAGTATGAACTTTAATACTTAACTAACGCATGTTTACATGCAGTGCCGCAGCAACTCTATATAGTGCTTGGTGCAAAAATTTGTTTAAATTACGTTATGCATTTTCCAGCCTAAATGTATTTAGTGTACTAAGATAATGCTCCGAGAATATAAATAAATTCATACAGGACAACATAGAAATCTGGATATATTGCCTTCTATAGATGGTAGTTACTGTAAGTGCGTCTTTAGTTGTGTTATATATTTTGTATTTGAATTAAATTCTAGCCTAACATGTGATCTGTATAAAAATTTGTAGATTATATACCGGGCTGCACAAAAAGTTTCAAGTTACTTTCTATGAGTGGTAATTGCTAAAAGTAAATTTTCAAATCTGTTATGCTTTTTCTAGCTGAATAAAATTTTAGCAAACCATATTGTATGTTTACAGATCTATAGATCATATACAGGGCTGATAAAAAAAAAAAAAATCGAATACTTAATTGACCACGAGCGCTAATTACTGAAAATGGCTGTTCAACTGAGTTATGCGTTTTCTGAGTTGTTTATTTAGATATATCATTTTACCTTATTAAATAGTGCGGTTTCGTTACAGTATTCTGGAAGTTTTGGAGAGTATTTCGTAATGTACGCGTGATACCCGATTTTTCTTTCTTGTTTTATTTTCAAATGAACTTTTTCAAAAATTCTTTTGAGTTTTCAACATTATCAACAACATAATTACTTGCCCCTGGAAGGCTTAAAGTCAAAACTCTTATTACTTTAATATCAGGGGATGATAGCCAGGAGGAGGGCATAAGAGTTTTCGGAGCATCCGCCCTCCCCGAAATCAGTAGTTTTTATGTAAACATGGGCAACTTCTGCCCATTTCCATTGCCCTACATAAAATCATCCCTACTCAATTATCCTCTGGAAACAAAACCCTGACTACGCTACTGCTTTAATTCATTAAACTTGAAAACTTAGGAAATTTTCTATCTTCAGAAATTTACCGAAATTTACTTATACACTCATTTGTCACTCGAAAAGAAAAAAAACCACCACCATCATGCTTAAATTCATACACATGCTGCATTTATTCCCGTGTCAGTAATTTTTATTTTCTTTAGATTGACTGAATAAGCCTAAAGAGAAACGCATCATGGGAAACTTCATGAATTCCACTTACTCTGTACGATACGATTCTTTTTCTCTCTTCGCTTTGTGTACATTTATTCTTTTTTTTTCATAAAACCTGGAGACTAACATTGCTTAAAACTAGGATCACATTCTCTTAGAACAAGCTTTCCTCTCATGGCGACACTAACCGAATCTAACATTTTGAAATTTCTTTAGATAAACCGTTGCATTATTCCGAAACTTTTGACATTCAAGGCAGTACTTAAAGCTTTGAAGTGATCCTAACGTATAAAAGCGCTTTTAAGGTTTCGAATTACTCAGAGCAATTTTCTTTTGAAAGGGTGCCGTTCCGGAATGAATTTTTTCCCCGAGTTTTAAACAGCCAGTGTATTTTGTTGTGCTAAAGCGTATATATATATTCTCTAATTACGCCTTTTTGCGAGGATGGATTTGCGGTTGAATTTAAGAGGATTTTGGAAAAGCAAATAATGCTCGAAGCGATTTGCATAGGCTGATTAGTTTTCGCATAGCTTTACGTCGTCTGCCGGGTTTTCTTTCGATTCGAGATGAAATTTATTAGTTTGGGAGAAAAAGGTAAAACACTAACTTACTGGTTATCGAGATAATTGGCAAGCTTTGTTTGAAATGCTTTAAAGCTGGTCGTATTAATTTAGTGGTTGCATTTAAAAAATGCATTTTAAAAAATTCTCTTTATTTTTTAATTATTATTAATTTAAAGAGGAGTTAATTCGATTTACAGCTAGCTATCTAAGCTACTTTTTAACAAGTTGGAAATTGTACGTCAAACGTGACAAATGAGGTGCGTTCGTACTATAGCTAGTTATATAAATATTCAGATCTTGATGATTTTTAATTCTGTGAAATGAATTATATCGTCTGCAGATTAATTTCTGTAATAAAATAAGTATCTCGGTCACTTGACGATTAAACCTCGGAAGCTCCTATAACAAGAAAGCACCGATTTAAAAAAAAAAAATCAAATTTCTTAATAAATGTTTTATTAATATTTTCTAAAGTTTTGATTCGATTTTTATAAAATTTGAAATGTCTTGACAAAATTCTGCAAAGATAATATATCTTAAATTTCAAACCATTCGGTTGGGTAGTTTTTGCGTTGGACAGATTGGTTATATGCGAACGGACAGACAGACGGACGGACTAGACGACGGCAATAGGTGCTACGTATTTATATAATTACGAACGCACCTAAAAAGAGAGAAAAACAGTTTATATTCAAATTGTTTTTTTTTGTTTGTTTGTTTTTTTTTTTTTTTTTTTTTAGCAACACATGTCGCACATTTATTTTTAAAGAACAAATTCTTCTTCTTTTTAGCACTTTCCAACCTAGTTGAAAAGTGCTTATGACTTCGGTTTGTATGGCCGTCTGCCGTCTGGCCGTCTGCCGTCTGTCCGTGCTCTAACTCCCGTAAATATGCTCGGATTGCTCTGCAATTTTTATATGTTATTGTCGTTATCTATAGCATGTTCCCTATTTCAACGGAAGTGTGTAGCACTTATAGTTTTATTACAGGGACACTCAAAAGAATTCTGTTACATTGCGGTCTATGGGGGAAAAATCATTTGCGGTTTATTTAAATAATGTTTCACTATTTTAAACGCATTGAAATTTATATATATCACTAAGGTGCATTAGAAGAAGCTTAATATGGAATAGGGTGTGCATAGCACTTATAGTTACTTTACAGGGACAGTCAAAAGAATTCCGTTACATGACGTCTATGGAGAAAAATCGTCTGCGGTTTATTTAAATAATGTTTCACTATTTTAAACGCATTGAAATTTATATACAGTGTCTCACAAAAGTGATGGGACACTTGTGCTTTATAAAAAGAAACTGCAATAAAATAAATAAACAAACATGTGCAAAAAATTTTTGGGTGTGTTTCATATTTAAAGTTAGTAACAATTATTACATAACATACATTTTGTCAAAATATTAAAATATTAATTTAGTAAAAATACAATTGTTCAGAACGGAGCAAAAAATGGCTCACATAAGTGATGGGACACTTACTTTTCCATCAAATATTTATCCAAAAATTTTACTTTTTTAAAGGTTTTAATATTTTGTTGGATTTCCTTTTACTTTTAAAACATGATTTAATCTTTTTGGGATGGATTCGACTAATTTTTTTGTGATTTCTGGAGTGATTTTACCCCATTCTTCTTGAAGCACCGATTTTAGTTGTTGTTTTGAAGAAATGGTGTGTTTGCGAATTCTTGATTCCAATTCTTGCCAAATATTCTCTATGGGATTTAAGTCTGGAGATCGTGGTGGTGTTTTTATTATTTCAGGACAGTTATATAGCAGCCAGAGTCTAACGTTCAGAGCAGTGTGATTGGGGTCATTGTCCTGGTAGAATTTAAAATCGTTATGAAGGTTCAATTTTCGTGCTGAAGATTTCAAATTTTGCTTTAAAATATCAATATACTTGTACTGATCCATTATACTGTCAATAAAAACAAGATTACCAACTCCAGCGGACGACATACACCCCCATACCATAACTCCTCATCCACCATGTTTTACTGTTGGTACCAAGTTCTGTTTTCGAAATTCTTCCCTGGGTTTTCTCCACACCAAGATTCTACCGTCAGAACAAAATATATTAAATTTACTCTCATCAGCAAATGTAACTTTATTCCAGTAATCAGAATTCTTATTTATGTTGGATTTTGCGAAAGCTAGTCTGAGTTTTCTATTCTTTTCACTTACGAAGAATTTTTTCCTGGCTACTCTACCGTGATATCCAGCAGATCGAATTACCCTTCTAATAGTCTCAGGATTAACAATTATTCCATATAATGCTTGTAAATCAGCAGCAACTTTTGAAGCACTAATTCTTGGATTTTTTTTAATATTTCGAACGATAATTCGCTTTATTCCATTGGATAGCTTTGATGGTCGGCCAGGTCTTCTTTTATCCTGAATCATATGATTCTTTTTATATCGTTTAATGATATTGAAAACTGTTGAACGACTCAAGTTAACTGTTTCAGCAGTTTTTCTAATAGATTTTCCACGTTCAATATGCAAATTAATAACTAATTTTCGAATTTCAGGCGAAGTTTCTTTTCGTTTAGCATTCATGGCTACACAGAACTAAAAAACACAAAAATTCCAAAACAAACTGGAGAGAAATACTGCAGACGATTTTATAAATTATTGCCAATTGCTTTTAAGTAAAAATAAAACCCCAAAAAATATTTTTATTGCTTATTTCAGACGATTTTTGTTGCATATATAATGGTGTCCCATCACTTATGTGAGCTATTTTTTGCTCCGTTCTAAACATTTGTATTTTTATTAAATTAATATTTTAATATTTTGACAAAATGTATGTTATGTAATAATCTTTACTAAATTTAAGTATGAAACACACCCACAAAAAAATGTGTACATGTTTTTTTAATTTATTTGATTAGTTTCCTTTTGTAAAGCACAAGTGTCCCATCACTTATGTGAGACACTGTATATATATATCTAAGGTGCATTACAAGAGGCTTACTACAGAATAGTGTGTGTATAGCAGTCATCGTTCATTTACAGGGACACACAAAAGAATTCTCTACTGTCTGTTAACACTAATTCCTGGAAGTGCGTTTTAAGTTACTAAACGCGTTTTTAATTTTTACTCGCTTTTTGTCTATTACGTGGTGTGTATAAATTCTGTAGATCCTATACAGGGCAGCACAAAAGTTCGCGAACACATTTCCGTTTATTGACAGAAACTCCAGAAAGATAATTTTAAACTGTGCTACGCGTTTCCTAACTAAACTAAAATTTAGCATCCTAGCATATACAAATCTATAGATCATATACAGGGCTGAATAAAAGTATTCGGATATTTTTCCGAATATTGTATCTGTTGGAAATTCCTGAAATTATGTTTTTAAATATGTTATGCGTTTTCCAAATTGTTTACTTAGATGTTATCTTTTAGCTTATTAAACGGTATGTTTTGTAAAATTATTTTGGAAGCGTTGGAAAGTGCTACATAATCTATGCTTGACGCATGATTTTTCGTTCTTGTTTTGAAAAATGTACTAATAATTTATTAATGAAATGTTTGCTATTGTTCGTTTAATAGAGAATTATTTATGTCTGGTTCATATTTTGATGTTTTAACAATGTATGTAGCAAAATTGAATCTACTTAACATTTTATTGCAGTGACTATTTTATGAAATTAATTTGACGAAATAAAGCCTTTTAAATTTGTGTAGACAAGCGGTGTAGTTGCTTGTCGAAAACGCTGTATATCATCACAGAAAAAAAGAAAATTTTTAATATATTGATTCATGCAAAAATAATTATATTATTCGTAATAGTCTGTACGTGTTAACTCTTTCAGGGGCAGTGGTATGTTTATGAAACCACTTAATTTTAATTCCCAAACGCCACAATGGCACCAGAATTTTGCTAAAACTTTTCCATTTCATACGTATGTGAAATATATATGTGCGTTTTTCTTATTTCCATATATTTGTAAATTCCGGTGCCAGTCATTTATTTCAACATTTTAGTACTGAAAGTACTTTGCACATGAAAGGGTTAAACAAATTTTTATTTGTTTAAAAAAAATGAATTTTATCTATATAATGATTACCAAATGTAAAGTCTTCGCGGGCCACAGAAATTGCCTTACGTACCACCTCGGGCACGTGTGCTATAGGTTCGCCAACACTGGACTAGTTAGTTTTTAAAAAAAATAAAAGTGTGGGGGAAAAAAGAACAAAAAAAATTCTCTTTGGGAGAATTACTAAATAAACCAGCTATCTGGGAATAATGAAGGATTCTCTCTGTGTAAATCTGCTTACCCAAGCGTGCAAACTAGGCTTGCAAATCAGAGGACAATTTTTTTCTATATCCCCCCCCCCTTCCATTCCCAAGTAGATGCGGGGGGGGGGGGGATATGTATTTATATGAAAACACAAATTCGGTCGAACTAGCTAGAAGAGTTTTTCATGCTATCTTCCTCCCACCCCCTCTTTTTTTTCGTTCTTTTGTTGTTCCTCTTTTTCTCCACTCTTATCATTTTTATTTCTTTTCCACCATTGGCAAATTCTTATTGGTTTATTTCTTTCAATTTATTTTCTTTTTTCTCCTTTTTTTATGGCAGAGAAAAATGTTCTTTTTATTCTTTATGGTCGGATGGTGGGTTCGAAAGATAGCTAAACTCCTGTATACTACAATCCATAAATATGCATAGAGTTATATTTTATTTTTTTTTCCCGGCCCCTTCAAAGATTGTAGTGGTGTTATGTGTTACATGACTGAAAAAAAAAAAAAAAAAATCTTTCTTTACAATTCTTTTTCCTATTTTTTATTGACGCTTTTTGGAGACTTGTATTTATTCAAATCTTATTCATTTTCGGACAGTGCTAAGGGTGCTTGCTCTTCCCTCTTCTAAATCAAATGTTTCTTTCGAAATTGAATAAATTTGACTTTTTTTTTTCTTTCTTCAATCAGTTTCTAAATGTTTATATACTATGGGGGATCATTAAAATAATAAGACCATTTTTTATACCCCATGAAATCAGAATGATGTTTACTCTATTTGTAATGAGAATGTATTTTTCTTTGACTATGTTGAATGACATTAATGTTCTCATTTTTCTTGGTTGTGTCCTATTCTATTTAATTTTTTTCCCCTCTCCTTCTGTACCGACTCGAGATGGGAGGAGAAAAATATTCCGTTTAAATTATGCATGTGCATATTTTCATAGGTATCCGTTCATCATTTTGCGGATGGGAACAAACCCAGTAAAAATATGCTGCTTTCAGTTTTGAAATTCAAATTTTAAGTACGAACTAGTCTGAAAACTAAAGAAAAATTTTAGATGAAAAATATTTTTTTTTTCTCCTGTAATACGGATGCAAATTTATAGTTTCTTTCAAAATTCAAGTTAATGAAAGTGTCTGCCCAATCTTCATTCATAATTATTTCAGAAATTATTTCGGTTGACTTCTACTTCTGAGTTCAGTATTCGAATGCAGACCTCTATCACTTCACTGATACTAATATATCATAGATTCGATTATGTAGCATTATTGGTTAGAAAACCACCTATATTATTGGAGCAGAAAAAAAGCCAATTTGCTCCTTACGATATATCACGAAAGTATAAACAGAAACCTATCTTTAAAATAGTTTGTGAAATGTGTATCGTCAAACAGTATCATGCCATTAGGTTAATATGCAGTGGCATTTCATTAACTAAAATTGTATCTTGGTCATATCCTATTCTACCCCCACCCCCTCGTCTGTACTAGTTGTTCAAGATGGGAGAAGAAAATATTCTATTAAATTATACATGTGCATATTTTCATGGGCATCCGATCTTCATTTTGCTGTTTCAAGAAAACAAAGTTTACTGCTTTCAGTTTTAAAATTCAAATTTTAAATACTTTTTTTTTCTTTTGAAAATTAAAAAAAAAAAAATTAGATTGAAACTATTTTGTTTCCTTAATAATGCTTCATATTTATTGTTTCTTTGAAAATTCAAGTGAGTGAAAGTATCCTTCATTTATAATAATTTAAGAAATTATTACTTGGAAACCTCATATCGCCCACCCGCAAGAAAATTGACACAACTCCAAAATACTATATTTCACATAAAAAACAAAAGAAGGTTGACCTGTTTTTGCTTATATAAAACAACTATAGCACTTAGCTCTTTCTTCAGAGCTCTAATGACGTATATAGAAGAATAAAACCTTAAGAATCAAAATGTAGAAGAGACAGAGAAGATTGAGTAAAATTACCCCCCCCCCCCCCCCACACACACACACACTTTCCCCACGTAATTTAAGGAGCGAACAGACAGACTACTTTTCTCCTGATCGGAACGTCTGTTATGATCATTCGCTCTCTTTTTGGTATTTTATGACTTCTCTAGCTTGTGTAAAGGTCAGAGGTCAGCAGGGCACGTCGTTGACAGGTTTATCTCCGCCTCTTTTTTTTTGTTGATGACCACAGAACTTTTGGAAAAAAGGAAAAGCTGAATGATTTACGAGTGCTTAAGCAAATGTTATCTGTACACAGCCTTAGCTATTTTCTGGATAACTACACTTTTACTGTAGCAAAACAAACCTCGATTAATGTAATAATACGCAAAATTAATTTTTTGGAGTTGTGTCACTTTTTTTGGCGGTTGAGTGATATAGGATTCGTTTTCTAAATTTGTGATGAATGTAAGATTTTATAAATTTGCCCTTATTTGTTCTTAATTATTCAATTTTAAATATATTTTGAGTGTAAAATATTTTTTCATTCATTTAAAAATAATTTCTACATGCATGAGAGGTTTAATATGATTGTTTTATATTAATATAGTGTAATATAAGTTAACATTTCATGTGTTACAAGGACATATTTGTTTATTTTTTTCAGAGGACGAAAGAGTGCAGCGTTTTTTAGGTAATCAGACACACAGTGATCATTTTAAATTACTGGAAAAAGATGGTGACCATCTCTTAGTGGGAGCTAGGTAAGTTTAACTTTTTATTTGTGTTTATTTACTCAATTCTGTAGAATAAGTAGAATGTTAAAATTCATCTTTAAAAAAACAAAAAAATAAATAAAGTTGCATTTAATGTGCTTTATTTCTTAAAATATGCGAAAATCGTAAAAAGATGTTAAACCGCATTAACATTATCCAATGTCAATTATTTTCGAGTACTTTCAGCTATACACATAGCATTCATCAGGGATAAAATACAAACTGTTGTTGATAACAACAGTTTGTATTTTATCCCTGATGAAGGTTATGTGTATAGCTGAAAGTACTCGGAAGTAATTGACATTGGTTAATGTTAATGTAGTTTATACATCATTTTAAGATTTTAGCATCTTTTAAGTGATAAAGCACATTAAGAGTAATTTAATTTTTTACGTTCTATAGAACATTCGATCGTAGTTTACTATTTTTTCTATTCAATCTGTTAAAGTTTAAAAAAAGTTAAAAGATTATCCTAGCATAAATTTTATTTTGTATCATGTAAATAATACTCGCCTAATACTAGAACTAATAATACATGATTAAGAATGCAGTCACATTTTAAATGCAATAATGAGTATTTTTTGTCTTTTGTAGCACTGATACTATGTTTGTTGTAGTAACATCATACATATAAATTTATTCAAGTAAAAAAACAGGTCACATCTTCCAACGTTTGCAAGTAATAAATAACTACGTCGTTTAATAAAATTAATAAATAAAAAATAAAAGAAACTGAACGAAACAAAAAAGATATCTTAGCCTAAATCTATTTTTTTTTCGCACTTTATTTTATTTTATTATTTATTTTTATTATTTTTTGTTGTTGTTCCACAAGAAACACCAAACGAGATTCTGTTACATTTGTATAAACATATTTATAAAACATTATTCTTGTCTGGATAAGACTAGTTATATTTCTTCGACTTTTTTCTTTTTTTTTTTCTTTTAATCTCCATGCAGTATAAAAATAAGGCTAATATAAACTATTATTCAACTGAATAAAAGGGTGAAAAAGGAAGAATATTTAAAATTACATTTCTTTTGTCCTCGAACTTTTTTTTTTCTTTTCCTTCCTTTTCCGAAACAAGGTGTTACACGTTATCAAATCGGCACACTGTCACTTCATGCATTCGCTCTTTTCGAATTATTCACTCTGGTGAAAAATGAACTGAACATTTGATATTCATTGTTCCTATTATCCGAAAACCGATAAATTTTTTTGAAAATGTGTATTTTCTTTTATTCAAAAATTCTGGCACACTGATAAATATTTTTCATTCGCTCTTTAATCTACTTTTCTCTCTTTGTTCCACTTTCGAACTACCAAATCGGTTCTGTTCTTTTGATCTCCGTTGTCCATCCATCTTCCGAAAGCTCTGTGTTCTGCGTATCTTGCCGAATAAAGTGTGTGTTCCAAGAATCGAACGCTAGAAAGGAACTGTTTATCGAACAGAAGGGAAGAGACTGCGAACGGGCATATAGGAAAGAGAAGTGCAGACGATAACAATGGACGATTGTAGTCGCGTGCCCCTTCGCTTGGAGCTCTGCCAGCTCCGGAAATCATAAAAAGAAAAGAGAAATCGGTGCGGATGGATGGGTGGATTGAAGTGTGAGATGAAGTGGCGTACGTCCTAAAACAGCTGGTTAGACGACCACAAATGATTTTTGCATTTTCCATGATTTTCATATTTACGCGGACGTGAAGGCCTGATTAATACACGATTCTACTGATTCGGGTACTCCTTGAATTTCAGAGATATATTTTATATATTTGCCAATGCGCACATGATAATAATTTTGCATTCATTTGTTATTTTCCCGTAAGTTGCGGAGGTAGGACAAGGGAACCTTTCATTAATTACGTCACACAAATTTTGTGGCTTTTTGACCCCTCATTCCTCTTATGTTACAGGTTGTTGCCACACTCGCGAGCATGCGCGGTAGCGTATTAGCGTATTACTGCTTATTTTACTGTTTATTACTGTTGATTTTACGGTATAATATTGGCAGCAAGGTGCCAGTATTATACTGTAAAATCAACGTGGTTTTTTTTTGTTTTTTTTTTCAGTGTAGTTATGAAAAATTCCAAGTTTATTTTTTAAAAGGTAGAGAATATTTTTTTTTATGTTTATGGGATATTAATTAATTTTGAGATTTCTGAACTTTGCCGCTGTAAAATTCAGTAACATCTTGGTTATATGCATATCTCCTTAATTAATACACGGAATTTTCAATGCTCCGGTTTAAATGAGAAAACAATGCTTTAATTCTCTTACTTATACGGCCTATTTTTAATTAAATTTCTCAGTTATGGATAAAAACACTTAATTACTCAATAAAATTCAAAGATTTTTCTCATTAAGAGACATGATATAGCTACTTTGTTGGTGTTACATTTGAAAAGGATTGTGATAAGTAAGTTTATGATAATAGGTCTGATATTCTAATTGAATCGTGGTGTATTTTTAAACTGTAGAAACATTGGGATATTATCGAAAAACATGTTGATATAACATTACATTAAAATAAAATACATAACATATGCTAAAAGTGATTACAGTAAAAATAAAAGCTTAAAAACCTTTTAATAAATTAACGACTAGTTTCGCGCAATTGACATTCTCGAGGTCGTAATGATAAATAAACTATTTTCGTACAAAATTGGAAAAAATTTACTTGATAAACCTTTTTTTGAATATGAGATATTGGTAAGATTTTCAAATTTTACGCGAAAATAGTTTTAAAACATATGCTAAAAGTGATTACAGTAAAAATAAAAGCCTAAAAACCTTTTAATAAATTAACGACTAGTTTCGCGCACACGAAATAATGGTGACATTCTCGAGGTCTGTAATAGCAAATAAACTATTTTCGTACAAAATTTGAAATATATATATATAGTTTATAAACCTTTTTAAAATGTAAGATATTAATAAAATTTTTCAAATTTTATGCGAAAATAGTTTATTTATCATTACAGACCTTGAAAATGTCACCGTTATTTTGTGTGTACGAAACTAGTCGGTTGAAACTAGTCTGTGCATTTATGCTTACTGTAATCACTTTTAGCATATGTATTTTATTTTAAGGATAAGTTTTCATTTTATATAATTTTATAACGTTACATGGAGTGATATTTTTCGATGAATTGGATAAGATAGCTGTACAGATCCCACCTACGAAAGGCAAACGCAACATTTTATTTTCTATTCAAATTGTGTACCATTAAACTAAATTTCATACTTAAATGTTATTATTTTCATTGAGCGTAAGTACTCTGAAAATGTTCATTTTACTACTTTGTATCTTACAGTTCATACATACATAAAAAAAATTGCGACTGATCTTATGCTGTAAAGTTACACCATAATTTAGTCAACTATACTTTGAAATAAGCACAAATAAATATAAACATAACAAAATACTGGAAGTGAAAACAGCATTTATCTTCCCTGTTTTAACTTTTCCAACATTTACTTGTTACACTATTTTTTAATATGATAACCAAATACACTTTATATAACAACATTCATCATTTTAAATACCTTTTAAATATTAGTAAAACATAATTAGTAGTAACATAAAATAAGTATATATATATCACAATGGAAAACGCCTAACCGCCTCTTAGACTCTTTTCAGACATGTTTTGCTCTAAATATATTTGCAAAAAATAATCTTGTGGCAGGTTGCCTCGAAATGAATATTGTGACAGTTGGAAGAACGCCGTAATTTTATTTTAGTTTGGTTTTGACGTCCACCTCTTTCTGAGCAAATAATGATATCTCTTATTCTGTCTGTTTCCATTCTCAAAAGTGCATTTTTCACAAGACTCAGTACTTCTCATTTTGACTACACTGAAAAAAAAAAACAAAAAAAAAATGTTTATTTTACGGTATAATATTGGCACCCTAGTAATACACTGCCGCGCTTGCGCGGTGGCGTATTACTGCTTATTTTACTGTTTATTACTGTTAATTTTACGGTATAATACTGGCAGCTGGAATGCCTGTAAAAGCAACCTTTTTCTTTTTTCCCTTTCCCCTTGCAGTGTGTAGTAATGTCTAATTTCAGATTTTTTTTTATCCTAAAATGAACCTTAGCATTTCTAGAACATTGTGCCCAAATGTCTTTCAGATTGTGCTGATAAGATAATCTTGATAAATAGTAAAAGAGGTATGATTAATACATTTAGATGAAATTTAATAACTCCTTTTTTAGTAAATGATGTATTTAAATTCATTTTTCTCCGTTCGTATTATGTATATATATATAATCTTTACGTAATCAAAATGTTAAGGCTGCCTCAGTAATTGAGAAAATTGTCTTAATTTTTTTTTAAATGTATCTTTAGGATTCTATGAGAGATAACTAAGTATCGATTTTTTTTATATCTTTGAAAATTTTGTTTTAAAAAAACTAAAAAAAAAAAAATCTATATATGTGGGTTTTATAGGTTTATTCTATATACATCCAGTTATTTTTTTTTTCTTCTGATCTAATCTTTGTATCAAAAATCCTATACTTAGGTTTGTAGAACAAATTATTCTGAGCATAAGAATTAGAAAAAGAAAAGAAAAGCTAGTTTAAAAATACTAAAATTGAAAAAAAAAAATTAAGAAATATTTTTTTTATTCAAAAATTTTAAAAATATATTAATTTATTCAAAGTTTTAGGCATTATCTGTAATGATTTTGTACGGCAACCTACAACCGGTGTACATTGGGATAGTCTTTCCTTGTGTTAATGTATTCGGAAAAGCTCATTAAAATATTTTTTTGTGAGTTATTACAATTTACAAGTAAGTATGAATTGTTAGGAAGAATCTTAACTTCTGAAGACTATTATACTCTTTAGGATTATTATTTTTTTATTTTAATGAAAGGAATTTCAAAGTTCACTTTTTTTTAGAAGGAAAAAAAAATTACTGATATTTTCAAAAGTATTAGGCACAACCATAGACCTTCTAATAATACTAATATTTGCTCTGAAGGTAGAAACGGACGGGCTCTCCCGTGTGTACAAGGGGGGGGGGGGGTGGGGGGGGATAGAAGATGAACTTCCCTTCCCATTCCTGAAAACTGAAATCATTATACGGTAATGAATGTAAAGAGTCAAGCTAAAATAAAATTACGGTTTCAACTTAAAATGAAATATGATAACTTTTAAAACAAAACTCTCATACAGTGAAATTTTAATCATGTAAATTGATCAGTTCAATCGCAATCACAAACAGCTTTTTATATTTACATTTTTTTCAGTGCTATAAATTGATATATTTATTTATTTATTTAGAGGCGCGGGGCAGGGGGTGGGGGATATATCCCCTTCATAATTCGAGAAAGAATAAATGTATTGCGTTGTAAATCCAGTATTTTTTTTTCCTCTAAAAAGTCAAAAAGATAATCATAATCAGTGGATAACGTGTTCGACATGCTGCCTATATACTGCATCGGTTTGATGAAAAGGTTCTCTTTTATTGACGGGAAAGCTAAAACTATATCCGTAAAGTTTCTTGTCAGATATCTGGCCGGATATTAGGAGGTGCGCATCAGTTACCATATGGGATAGTCGATCTTTAAAACATCAACTGAAAGAAAAGTCTTCGACGTTGGATCTGGGCAGTACGGAAACCGAGAAATACCAGCATGAAAATGTCTTCTTGCTGAACAAATTTTTATAATAAGGTTTCGTTCCAGAAATTTGCCTACGTGCTTTCTTTTGTAGTTTCGATATTTCACGTCGTCTGCTCTGATTTCCTCTTCTTCGCCATGCTGAGGGTCAAGTTACTTCCGCCCTTTAAAAATTCGTTTCTAATTATGTCAAGGAAGCACGTGACAGTTTAGGATTATTGTTAAATGATGTATTCCACTTTTCTAACACCTTTGTGCGGATTCCATTATCCGCATAACAATATTCACTAAATACACGATTTTTGCAAATATATTTTTTGCAATCGCGTGTTTGCAGTAGTAATAATTTGTCAAGAATATTTCTGGTCCACTGGCAGACATCTTGGGCACACAACACAATCCTTTCTCTACTTATTCCGCACGAAAGTTGTAACTACGCAGTGTGAATCACCCTGTATTTGAAATACTTAGCCCAATACTATGAGTTTAATTAATTAGATCATTCGTTTGGAGAATTCATATCAAACGTTCTTATTATAAATGTTCAAAAGCCTACTATTTATTATACAGGAAGAAAAAAGTAAATTTGGTGAAGAATAGTAGAGACGCAAAATTCGCTAAATATCAAGTATAATTACGCTATTGTGTACGATGATATGATATTATTTCACTGAGTGTGAATGAAGCCATTATTATCAATTGCAGTAAAAAATGCAAATCATTGAATAGACAGAAAGGCTCTTGTTTCATTCGACATTTAGAACTCTATAATATCTTTGAAAGCATATACATACCTTTAATGTACAAAATATATGTGCATGTGTAGGGTGCACATTGCAAGAAAATATCTAATCCTACTTATGGATGAATATAGAGGGTTTTTTTTTTTACGAAAATTTTCAAGTGCCAAGAATAACAAAGCTTCTTCACAAGTAGAAAAAGTACACAAAATAAAATGATGTCCAAATTTTTTTTTTCTTTTTAATGAGTCCTTCAATGTTTTGTTCACAGTAAATGTCATAAGAAAATTATAGTTAGAAACTTTGTATTTTTTTTTTTTTTAATCAAAATCAATACTTATTATTCATAGGTGCAAAATATGTGTTTATAGATGAAAATTTACCTAGGTACAAGAAAAACAGTCGGTGGCCATGAAAAAGGGGAGTCTTTGGGCGCAAAAGTGCTCGTAGGCCTGTGGTTGACGACCCCTAGTGTAGGACTGTTACAGCTTCATATTTACATCTAACATAATTAATAATTATAATTTTATCTAACATCATTTATAGACCTTAAAGGAACATTTAGTTTAAGTATTACTTTAACCATGTTTACCAAAGATTTCAAAGTCTCTCTCCAATCGTTATATCATTAGGACACCTGTTTAATCAAATAAAATTATTATATTTTTCCTAGAGCTGTAGAAATCACTATGTAGATTATATTGATTATACACATATGCTGTTGGAATTAAAATTACCGTTAACCTTAATACCTTATTGAACACGTGTTTTATTATACTAGTTCTCTGCTCTTTCTTTATCTACTTTACATTGGTAATCACAAATTGCGATCGAAAAGTAATTTTTGGCTAGTCATTGTACTCGATTTCTTTTTTTAATAAGTCGAATCCTCCATTTCAACGACGCAGGGAAAAAAAAATATGTTCGAGATTAATCCTAGTCTAGTATTAATGATACAAAGGATCGAACATGTATCTTTTGTAATGTCTAAAAAGAAAAAAAAATCACCTGATGGCATACTGCCATGAAATAGGATTATGGCTCTTGGAACGCTGCCTCGAATGCAAAGAATGTTTTTGGAATTCCCTCGATTACTTTGTATGCATTAGCATTGCAAATTTTTATTCCTGGACAACTCTTCCATAGAATGTTGCCAAGTGGTGGAAAAGAAATTCACTGACGAAAACTTTTTAAAAAATCTCGGGATAGGGTCTTTGACTGATATTCAAGATTTATTACCGAAGTTCCAAGAATATACTTTTATTTTAAAATTTATAGTCTCGGTCATATTTATCCATAAAGTACTTCGGGACTTTCCGAAATCCGCTGCTTATACGTTTCGTTGATCGAGAATTTTCCGCAAATATATGGCAAATATTCTTTTTTTTTCGCGGGAAAAGAATCCTTTACTGTCGTTTATGTAACTGCATAAAATACCATTGCAAATCCATCAGTGAATCTAAGTGGGTTATATTCACATTATTTATACTTGCAGGCTTTTTTTTTTATCATAAGAAATAAAAAAAATAAGCAGCTAGGTTGGCCTTAAATGTCAGTTTTAGATATTGTACTGCAGTAGATTTCAGAAAGGTACGACACAGAACATGTTTAATAAAACATGAAAAGCAAAAAAAAAAAAAAAAAAAAAAAAAAGTACATATATATTGCCGTGATGTATATATTTTTTTATATTATGATCAATTTCGGTGGCTCAACAGAGTGTACAGACTGATTTGAATACCTTTTTTCCTTTTTTTACTTTTATCAATGCGTTAAGGGGGTCCGGGACATACTTAAAAAAAAAAAAAAAAAAAAAACATATGTTTTATTGAATTAGAATTTTGAGTTTTTTTTGTGATAGTTAAGCATATAATTTATAAGCAAAATAAAATCATAAAACTTTTCAAAGTTTTTAAAAAAAGTGGGTAATTTAAAATCGTTATAAATTGAAATTCGTCAAATTTCAAATATTTTTTTCATTTAATTAAACAAAAAGATATTAGCTTTGATACAGCATTTTTTTTTAAATATTAATTTAAAAAAAAAATAAAAATAGTTAAAGAAAAAAAAATTATGTAACTTATTTTTAAAAAATCATATTTTCAAAAGTAAATATTTTTTTCAAATTTGCTGAATCAAAATTAAAGTAAAATAACTGAAAAAGACATGTTTCAAGTTTGAACCATTTCTCTTTAGTGGTTCTTGACTTATAACAATTTAAAGACGAGAATTTGTCAAAAAACCCGTCATGCCGAAAAACGCAAAAACGTTTCCATGACAACCACTACTTGAAAGCTAGATTTTGAAAACAAAAAAATAATATATTCTGTTCTAATTAAGATAGAAACATGATTTAAACGTCATTTTAAGCGGATAAAAAAATAATTTTTTAATACAATAACATATTTTTCAAAAATTTTAAGATTTTTGTGTCCCGGACCCCCTTAAATAACAATCTTAAGGTTTATAGTATAAATGAAACTGAAATGTTAGTCTCTATAAATATATTATTTAAATGATTTTTCCTTGATAATTTAATGTGCATACCATTTGAGGGTAATTTTACTTTATATTTAGTTTATTACTAAGGATAGATAGATTTGTTTGCTGCTTTCAATCACCGAAAAACGTTGTATCATTTCATTGATCGTAGGGGGGGGGGGGGGGGGTAAATAATAATGATTCATACAAAACCAATTACAACGTTGTAACGCACAAATATAAAAATTGAGACAAAAAACCACATACGGCCGTTTCAAGGATGCATCGATCCCCTTCCTCAGTGAAAAAAAAATAGGGCAGACGAAGCGTGCTCTTAGAATTAGGCTGAAAGAACACCAAAATTATGTTAAAAAGCAGGAGTGTGAGAAATCTTCAATAGCTAAGCATTGTTGGGATTCCAACCATAGGTTTAATTATTCAGAAGCTAAAATTATCCAAAAATGTAATTCAGTCATAGATCTCGACTTCCACGAAGCTTACCTTATTCACAAACACAGTTCATCCTTGGTCAATGATATGACCAGCACCCCTTTTCTCCCGCACGTGTGGAGAGATCCTGCGCAGTGACTCATTTCTTCAGTTAATTCCGGTCAGCTACGTCACTTCTTTGGTATATATATAAACTCTTGCTTTAGCATTTTATTCAAGCCAGTACTCGGGGCTATAACCGAGGGGTTTTTTGAATCCATTTTTTTTTCACTGAGGAAGGGGATCGATGCATCCTTGAAACGGCCGTATGTGGTTTTTTGTCTCAATTTTTATATTTGTGCGTTACAACGTTGTAATTGATTTTGTATGAATTAAAATTCGCACAAAGTATTTGATTTATACAATAATAAATAATAGTTTTAGATATTTTACTATAGTATAGTAGATTCAGAAAGATACGATACAGAATTTGCTTAGTGAATTATGAAAAGCAAAAAAGTTATTTCTGTCGTGGATGTTTATCTTTTTAACACTTTCCAACATAGTTAAAAAGTATTTATAAATTCGGTTTGTCTGTCTGTCTGTCCGTGCTCTAACTCGCGTAAATACATTCGGATTGTCATGCAATTTATATATGTTATTGAGGTTTATTATGGCATGTTCGGTATTGAAAATGAAGTGGGTAGCACCTATATAGTTCTTTTACAGGGACACTCAAAATAATTCCATTACATTACGGTCAATGGAAAAAAAACATTTGCGGTTTATTTTAATGATGTTACGGAATTTCAAACATATTGAAATCGATATATATCACTGAGGTGCACTACAAGAGGCTTACTATAGAGTAGGATGTGCATCCTCTACACAGACACTCAAAAGAATTCCTTTACATTACGGTCTATGGAGAGTAATCGTTTGGGGTTTATTTTAATAATTCACTATATCAAACATGTTGAAATTCATATAGTATATCACTAAGGTGCATTACAAGAGGCTTACTATAGAATACTTTGTGTATAGCATTCATCGTATATTTACAGGGGCGCACAAAAGAATTCGGTAGCAATACATGTTAACAAAAATTGCTGGAAGTGCGTTTTCAGTTGCTAAACGCGATTTTAAATTTAATTCATTTTTAGCACTTTCCAACCTAGTTGAAAAGTGCTTATGACTTCGGTTTGTCTGGCCGGATGGCCGTCTGTCCGTGCTCTAACTCCCGTAAATATGCTCGGATTGCTCTGCAATTTTTATATGTTATTGTCGTTATCTATGGCACGTTCCCTATTTCAACTGAAGTGTGTAGCACTTATAGTTTTCTTACAGGGACACTCAAAAGAATTCCGTTACATTGCGGTCTATGGGGAAAAATCATTTGCGGTTTATTTTAAAAATGTTTCACTATTGTAAACGCATTGAAATTTATATAGATCACTAAGATGCATTAGAAGAAGCTTAATATGGAATAGTAGGTGTATAGCACTTAGAGTTACTTTACAGGGACAGTCAAAATAATTCCGTTACGTTACGTCTATGGAGGAAAATCGTCTGCGGCTTATTTAAATAATGTTCCACTATTTTAAACGCATTGAAGTTTATATATATTACTAAGGTGCATTACAAGAGGCTTACTACAGAATAGTGTGTGTATAGCAGTCATCGTTCATTTACAGGGACACACAAAAGAATTCTCTCCTGTCTGTTAACAATAATTCCTGGAAGTGCGTTTTAAGTTACTGAACGCGATTTTAATCTTAACTAGCTTTTTGTCTATTACGTGGTGTGTATAAATTCTGTAGATCCTATACAGGGCAGCACAAAAGTTCGCGAACACATTTCCGTTTATTGACAAACTCCAGAAGGAGAATTTAAACTGTGCTACGCGTTTCCTAACTAAACTAAAATTTAGCATCCTATGTATATATACAAATCTATAGATCCTATACAGGGCTACATAAAAGTATTCGGATATTTTTCCGAATATTGTATATATTGAAAATTCCCGAAATTACGTTTTTAAATATGTTATGCGTTTTCCAAATTGTTTACTTAGATGTCATCTTTCAGCTTATTAAACGGTAATGATTTGTAAAATTATTTTAGAAGCGTTGGAAAGTGCTACATAATCTATGCTTGACGCATGATTTTTCGTTCTTGTTTGTCTATTACTTGGTGTGTATAAATTCTATAGATCATACAGGCAGCACAAAAGTCCTCGAGTACAATTCCATTTATTGACGGAAATTTCATAAGGAGAATTTTAAACTGTGCTACGTTTTTCCTAACTGAATTAAAATTTAGCATTCTATGTAGTGCATATACAAATCTATAGATCATATACAAGGCTGCACAAAAAAATTCGGATATTTTTCCGAATAGTGTTGATAATTCCTAAAATTGTGTTTTTAAATATTATTTGCGTTTTTCCAAATTGTTTACTTAGATATAATCTTTCACCTTATTAAACGGTAAAGATTTGTAAAATTATTTTGCAAGTGTTGGAAAGTGTTACATAATCTATGCTTAACGCACGATTTTCCGTTCTTGTTTATTATTATGATATGTTATAACTATCTCAATCTAGTCTCAGTGACAGTAGATTCATTTAAGTATACTGTTTATCTCAAATGAAAATTAAACGCTATATATACACTGCAAAAAATAACTGTTGATTTTACAGTATAAAACTGGCACCCCAACTGCCAGTATTATACCGTAAAATTAACAGTATTAAAACAGTAAAATAAGCAGTAATACGCTGCCGTGCAAGCAGTAATACGCTGCCGCGCATGCGCGGTAGCGTATTACTGCTTGCACGGCAACGTATTACTGCTTATTTTACTGTTTAATACTGTTAATTTTACGGTATAATACTGGCAGTTGGGGTGCCAGTTTTATACTGTAAAATCAACAGTTATTTTTTGCAGTGTAGTCTCATTCCACTGCATTTTCTTTATCCTTATCGAAGCGTAAAGAAACAATATAAAAACAAAGTTTGACAGTTTAAATGAAAGAAAATTTACCAGACACTATAAATATTATATTCTGATATTTATATCTGTTAATTTTATGTGTAATGCGTATGTGTTTTTATTATTATTGTTGTTATTATTATTATTCTACTTTTTATTTAGTATTTGTATTAAGGGACAGATTTGCTTATGGCTTTCAATTGCCAAAAAAACATCATGTTTTAAGTAATAGTTCAATAAGAATTGTGGAAAATTAAGATTTTTTATTAAACAGCTTTTCTTTCATTAAAATGTTGCACAATTTTATTACATCGTATCAGTTATTTGACTTAATGTGAACTGCGCCCATTTTACGAATGATATTGTGTATTGCCTGCATGTACTCAACCATGAACTAATTAAATATTTGTTTATTCACCGACCGGTCCTAATAAATTCATTATGTATATCACCATTAACTTAACATCATACAAGACTTTGTTTTCTTAAATTATGATTTTAAAAGATCATTTATGCTACCGTTTTAACGAAAACTGAAATATATTTTTGCACTAATAAACCACTTTCTGTAAATTTGAAACTAAACAAAAACATGTCGTCTGTATTTTGCTTGGCTTTAAATTATAGTAATTCTCATTTTCTAAAAGAAAAATTCCTGATTCAAACATTACTTCTAACAGGATCCGCCATGGTGGATCAAAGTCTTTTTAAAACGCATAGAAAATTCCCTTATTAATCTCCAGCACTGGCAATGGATAAATTGTAATTATTCACCGTACTAGCGTTTCTATGGCAACCATGAAATAAAGCCTTGGGATCATAAATTACTTTCAGAAAAAGGGGGTATATTTTTCAGAAAGATGCTTGGATTGGTCTGTGGTTTTGAGCTATGTGGCTAAGCGGGGGGAGGGGGGGGGGGTCTCTTCGAATCATTTGTCATTCGGATGTCCCGAATACGTCAGAGAATAAAATCTCTCAACAATAGGAGGAACTTGAAAATTTCCCGAATATCCTCCTTTTGCGCCTCTTCTATCAGTTAGACGTAATATTCTTTTTTCAATCTTTATTTTGTTCCTACGACTGTTTTACCGGGGATGAAGAGCACGCGATTTCCCTTTTTTTCTTTTTAAGTTGCAATTCTATGAAATGAAATTCGAATGCGTTGTCCTGTACAGACGCGCCGGTAATTTTGAAATTTAAGTAACTAATTTTTTTTTTTTTTTCTGGAGATTTTGAAAAACAGCATAGCAAAATATATTATTTACTAGCGACTTAAAATAATTAGTTAATTTTTAGTTATGTTTTTTCTTTTTACGTTGATGTGCTAAAAAAAAGTGTATCTTAAACAAGGTGTTCAGGTGGGGGGGGGGGGGGGGGGGACAGATACCCCTGACAAAATAAGACATTTTTGAAAAATGTTGATAAAATCTTAATTTTGGATATTTAATATTTTTTAACTGTTGAACATTTTAATTGTTTTTTTTTTTTTTTATGTTGATATGTTTTAAAAATTGTCTTGCATGAAGTGTGGCAAAAAAATTTAGTTTAGCTCAGCTCATATTATGTTTATATTCTCCATTTTGGAAAACGCGTCTCAATTTGTCTTTGAGATATAATCTTTTATTTATTTATTACTTACCCATCATGCGTAGTATAGGGTAAGTCTTGTAATCGTTTTGAAAATCGAAAAAAAAATTTTTGACGGATTTACACGTTTCAGACACTGGAGATTCCGAAAAACATATTTTTAGAAAAAAAAATTTGCCGTCCGTCTGTGTGTCTGTAAACGCTCTATCTCCCGAAAAAATTGAGATAGAGACTTGCAATTTGGTATGTACTTAGTATGTAATAATAGGAAGAAGCCTATTCAATTTCAATAACCTCGATTAACCGGAACAATTTTTTTCGGACTCTCGAAATATTCGTTCTGATGAAAGGTATATAAAAATTTTCGAAAGTGTTTATTTTAAGAAATGAATATAAAAGACAATAAAAAAACAAATTTTGCATAAAGCATGAAGTCGATTGGATAATTAGTTGCCGAGATATTTGGAATCCTATTTTCCACACTCTTCGATTTTTCATGACCCTGTATTTCATCCAAATTTCACTTCAAAGATATATTTTAATTGGAAATTTGACGCTTAATCAGATGCAATAAACCGCTAGTTAATAGGATTATTATTTTTTGAGTTATAAGGATGTTTCTTTCAAACAATTCAGTAATCGAGCCTTTAAAGTTTATGACGTCATCAAGCCACGATTTTATTCGAATTGCAATGCATTTTATAAGTAGTTTACACATTTTTATTTTAATATTTTACATTATGCATATCCATAATGGGTAAGTATTACGGTGGCCCCCAACGACTAGTTATTATTGTTTTTGTGCGTGTGTGTGTGTTTTCCGACATTACCAATATTATTTTCGAGTGCTCCCAATGTGTCCTTCACGTACCCCCAGGATTACGCGTATCCTCGATTGGAAATTGCTATTCTAAGAAAATATTTTATTGTGTATTCTTTTTTAGAGAAATCCTCATATGGAAAATACAAATATAAATAATTATAACTCATTTAATTACCCTATTTCCCAAAGGGGCGCTATAAATACAAATCAAAATTAGAATATAGGCGCAAAATGGTAAGCTGATTGATTTTCTAAAAATCGAAAAAATCGACCGGCAAATTTTTATTTCAGAAAAAAACCCTGATTTTTATGGAAAATAAATAAAAATCTAATTGACAATGGCTTTAATAATTAAAGAAATGTTTGCGGTTTTCATATTTGAAGGTATAGGGAGGAGAGGGACGACTTTTTATTAAATACAACATTTAGTCAACGTGATGCATATTATTAAAATAGAGACTTGCGGGCTTCGCCCGCTATCGGAATAAGGGATGTAATTAACAAAGAAACGTTTGTATATGTTATATGGGGAGGGAGCAGAACTATTTTTTTTAATTAAATATCGTATTTAGTCCACATGACAGATATTATTATGACAGAGACAAGTGGCTTCGCCCGCTGTTGGGCCCCTAATTTACAACGGGGTTTTCTTTAATAGATTATTCGTTATATTTGCGTGAAGGGGGGGCGGTTAACGACTTTTTAATAATTATCGCATTTATTGTACTTCACCGCGCGATTAAATCCACATGTACTGCTCTGATTTCGTCAGAATTAAGTTCATTTAACAAATTTAACATTTTTAACTTCATACGTACCGTTTAACTGCTGTTATATAAAGAGAATACACGGATTTTTCGAAAACAGTTTTCGTAAAAATTAAATTTACGTTCCTAATAACAGTACACAACCCGTATTCAGTTAGGCATACCGACAATCAAAGTTAGTGATTTGTTGTTGAGCGCTACACTGCGCGCCCCCTGGTTAGCTTCTCCGTAAAGGTTTTTTTTCTCCAACTGTGCCTTATTTCAATAACTCAGCTAATAATGTTCCGAGCTTCTCCAAACCAGTTCGATTTAGCTAAATTAGCTTAACAATTACCATTCGTAGCTTCAGGGTGTATTTCTAGAAAAGTTACCAGAATTTTCGAATAATAATTTAACCACTTCAACGGCCACGTAGATAAGGAAACAGTGTTATTACCCCAACTTAACTCGGGGCAGCCGTTGAAGTGGTTAAATGAAATTTGAAAATATGTTCCCAGCTTAACCAAACGAATTAATCTTTAAAGATGCGTAGTGGTCCTCCTAATTAGTCATTTTCTGAAGGGCACTCGAGCATCCCCCCCCCCCCCGGCACCTCCCTCGAGGTTTCTTTCTCTAACTGTGCCTTATTTCAATAACTCGGCTAATAATGTTCCGATCTTCTCCAAACCAGCTCAATTTTCCTACGCGCGCGCTTCACGCCTACTATACGGTGCAGCGGGGAGGACGGGTGTCAGAGGTTCGTTTGGAAAGAGGTTTGTTTAGAACAGAATGCTCCCCTGGCGGAGATAAAGATTACGGAAGGTGGAACTAAAACATTTTCCGGAGCGTGCGAGCATGACCGGTATACGGTGCCGAAGACATCGGAGACCCGGGCAACAGTTTCGTTTTTAAAGAGATTTAATTTTATTATACGGACCTGGGCAAGTCAGCTAGTACAAAATAAAGCAAACTTATGAATACTTGAGTTATAAATTATGTTATAAATTTTAATTAGGCGGTATTTCTTCTATGTACAAAGGATATTTTTAAACGTTAAAAGATTTCACTGTGGAAATAAATAAAGTTATGATATTTCTATCCCTTTCCACCCCCAACAAAGTTTATTTAAAAAAAAGGGGGATTTTCTGCTTATCTGATACTTTATAGCAACAATAAATAACCAATCGTCTAAACTTAAAGTATTTTCTTCCTCTCCCCCCCCCCCCCTTCACTCCCCCCCCCCCTAAAAAAAGAAAAGAAAAGAAGGTTGATCGTGTTTGTCACATTAAGGTAAAAACGAATGAATAAATCCTGTAATAAATAAATAAATAAAATAAAATAAAATAAAATGAATAAATAAAAATAACCTGACTTGAAGAATAGATATTCTATTAAGTATTACCCTGCTTTAACGATTATCAGAAAACCAATAAGAATGAACATGGAATTTTTGAGGTTATCGTTAAATACTTGAGTTATAAATTATGTTATAAATTTTAATTAGGCGGTATTTCTTCTATGTACAAAGGATATTTTTAAACTTTAAAAGATTTCACTATGTGGAAATAAATAAAGTTTTGATATTTCTATCCCTTTCCACCCCCAACAAAGTTTATTTAAAAGAAAAGGGGGGGGGGGATTTTCTGCTTATCTGTTACTTTATAGCAACAATAAATAACCAATCGTCTAAACTTAAAGTATTTTCTTCCTCTCCCCCCCACCCCCTAAAAAAAGAAAAGAAAAGAAGGTTGATCGTGTTTGTCACATTAAGGTAAAAACGAATGAATAAATCCCCCCCCCCCCTTTTTTTATGTTACATTAAAATTGGAGAAGAAACTTTGTTTAAAAAATAGAATTCTTGTGATTAAATACATGTAGATGCTGCAGAATATTTTTTATCATATAAAACCTGGTTGCAGTACATTGAAAAACACTTTTCTTCTTGTGTGTGTGTTGGAGGGGGGGGGGGGGGGGTGCTCGAATGGTAAACATATGTTTCATTATGTTCAAAATGGTGTGTTACTGCACTATTATCGGATTTGAAACTATCTTTTAAATTTTAATTCATTCAGAACTTAGGATCGTTTCGTTATTGGATTGATCAATACTTTTAAGTACGTTTAAAAATAACCTGACTTGAAGAATAGATATTCTATTAAGTATTACCCTGCTTTAACGATTATCAGAGAACCAATAAGAATGAACATGGAATTTTTGAGGTTATCGTTAAATTGAGATTGATAGAAATCAATAGAGGTGCGCTCTCTAAAATATTAAATTTAGAAAAATGTTAATATCCAATCAATAAGTTAAGAATTTACTATGTATTTTCAATGCATTATATTATGGTTGACAAAGTACCGTATATACTCGTGTATAGGTCGACCCCCCCCCCCCCCCCCAGTTCTTACGCAAAATTTTGAGAAAAATTGAATTTTCGTATATAAGTCGAACCACATTTCTGGTGGTATGTTGAAAAATGATTTGTAATCGAGGATTAAAGAAAAATAATAAAATTTTCATTAAATTAGTAAACATTTTATTTTTAACGTTTCTAATCAGATTTTTTTTTTTAATTCAACGTTTTAAAACTGTATAATTATGTAAAGCTATAGAACCTTAAACTATTTTGAAGCCTATTCACATCAATTTAATGATATTTAAAAAGAAAAAAAATTATTTGAAAAATCTATTCAAGCCTTAGTTACAAGGGGAAACAACTTCTTAGACTGATAAAATATAGTATTTCTTTGTGTTGTAGGACTTTTAGGAGGGAAATCCAGAAACAGTCTCAAGTTGAACTCTTTTTAAAAAGGGGATTACAATATTGAAAGGAATGTCCCTGTATTGAAGGGAATTCTATCACAAGAGAAAATGGGTGCAGAACATTTACACGGACATTATTGTTTTATTTTATATATTTATTTTTTTTTTTTTTTTTTTTTTTTTTTTGTCAATCACAAGGAAATGACCATTGTCTGCTTTTAGCTCTCTTTCCAACCTAGACCAGGTGACTCCGGTATTTCACTCCGCTATTTCACACTTCTTTGGGAGTGTGAAATATTCTTTCTTTATTTTTGTTTTTACTAACTCGTGTATAAATCGACCCCCCACTTTCAACTTCCAAATTTTGTCAAAAAGTCTCCGACTTATACACGAGTATATACGGAATTTACATTTCATCAGATATTAGTAATTTTTTTAATCATTCTGCACTGAAAAAAAAAAAATGTTGATTTTACGGTATAATACTGGCAGCTGGGATGCTAGTATTATACCGTAAAATCGTAAAATATAACTATTCAAGCCTATTTTACAAGGGGAAACAACTTCTTAGACTGATAAAATATAGTATTTCTTTGTGTTGTAGGACTTTTAGGAGAGAAATCCAGAAACAGTCTCAAGTTGAGCTCTTTTTAAAAAGGGGATTAAAATATTGAAAGGAATGTCCCTCTATTGAAGGGAATTCTATCACAAGAGAAAATGGGTGCAGAACATTTACACGGACATTATTGTTTAATTTTTTTTTTTTTTTTTTTTTTTTTTTTTTTTTTGGTCAATCACAAGGAAATGACCATTGTCTGCTTTTATCTCTCTTTCCAACCTAGACCAGTTGACTCCGGTATTTCACTCCGCTATTTCACACTTCTTTGGGAAGGTGAAATATTCTTTCTTTATTTTTGTTTTTACTAACTCGTGTATAAGTCGAACCTCCCCACTTTCAACTTCCAAATTTTGTCAAAAAGTCTTCGACGTATACACGAGTATATACGGTATTTACATTTCATCAGATATTAGTAATTTTTTTAATCATTCTGCACTTAAAAAAAAAAAAAAAAAAAAAAAAAATTGTTGATTTTACGGTATAATACTGGCAGCTGGGATGCGAGTATTATAACGTAAAATCAACTTTTTTTTTTTTCCTGCAGTGTGTAATAATATCATAATTTTTAGAACATGTCTCTGCTTGAAAAGAAGAACATTATTATAACAAGCTACTTATGCCGTTCTCTTATAGATGGGGGGGGGGGAAAATAAGTTTTGCGTGTTTTAAATTTGATTGCATATAATAAATTTGATTGACAGAAAATAAATTTAAAATACATGAACTTAAAAAGAAAAACCGGACTAAAAGTTGACTTCTACGAAGGGGTTCAAAAGGTTTCTGCCTTCTGATGAAAAATTCTTAGTTCTTTCTTTTAGTGGTTAATTATTTTAAGTCACTTGTGTAGAATAAATTTTGCTATTTTTTCAAACTAATCTGAGACAAAGAATTAAATTTCAAAATCCAGGCAGGAGCAATGCCCCTCCCCTGTTCCCTCCCTTGCAGGCGTGTATGCAACCTGTTACAAAACGACCAAGAGCATCAAAGTTTTTGCATTTAGGTGCCTAAATAGAAATTTTATTCTAAACAAGAAAACGTAACACTCAATAAGCGTCCCAGGGCTTTCAAATTTATTAAGGTATTTAAGTTAGGCTAGCCTGTTATTCTAGGTAAATAATTCTGCGGAAATTTATTTTCCTAACGAATTTTTGGCCGAGATAACACTTTTAGTTTTAATATCACATATTAAGCTTAGACATCACGTATTAGGCAATTTAAAATTTTAATTTTTTTCGTTGACAGTTTTTCAAAATATATTTTTTATGATTATCTGTTATATTTTTCAATGCTTGTTAATTTTCATAGAACTTAAAGAATTAAAACAACTTTTTAAATCTTCTTTATTTATTCAGTGGGCAAAATATGTTTAGAAAAAATATAAATTATATTCATGTTACATTTTAGTACTTTTTCACATCATTTTAAAAAGTTATAGATAAATATTTAATTTTCATCGATATTTAAAAAGAAAAAACCCAACTGATTTAAATCACTGATTTTATTAATCTAATTAAAATCACCTGATTAAAATCGTTGATGCTCCTGAAAGAAATAACATAAAAAGTTAACACTATTGCCTGAAAAGAGGTAATCCCTTCGCAATGTTTGACTTATTTCAGCGTGGAACACACCCAAATAAGCATATTTTGCGCATAGAAAGTAAAACGGAGGCCACCGTAATACTTACCCATCATGGATATGCATAATATAAAATATGAAAATAAAACATGTGTAAACTATTTATAAAAATGCATTGCAATTCGAATAAAATCGTGACTTGATGACGTCATAAACTTTAAATGCTCTATTACTCCAAAATTGATAATCACATTAACTAACGGTTTACTGCGTCGGATTAAGCGTCTCATTTCCAATTAAAATATATCTTTGAATTGAAATTTGAATGAAATACAGGGTCATGAAAAATCGAAGAATGTGGAAAATAGGATTACAAATATCTCGGCAACTCATTATCCGATCGACTTCATTCTTTATGCAAAATTTGTCTTTTTATTATCTTTTATATTCACTCCTTGAAATAAACAATTTCGAAAATTTTTATATACCTTTTATCAGAACGAATATTTCGAGAGTCCGAAAAAAGTAGTTCCGGATAATCGAGGTTACGGAAATTCAATAAGCTTCTTCCCATTATTACATACTAAGTACATACCAAATTTCAAGTCTCTATCTCAATTTGTTCGGGAGATAGAGCGTTTACAGACACGCACACACACACACACACACAGAGAGAGAGAGAGAGAGAGAGAGACAGACAGACGGCAAACATTTTTTTTCTAAAAATATGTTTTTCGGAATCTCCAGTGTCTAAAACGTGTAAATCCGTCAAAAAAATTTTTTTCGATTTCAAAACGATTACAAGACTTACCCTATACTACGTATGATGGGTAAGTAACAAAACAAGTGGGTAAGTGTGATTGAAGATCGCACAAGGGGTTTCGTTAAATATTCCTTTCAAAACACTTTATCCTTTCTTTAATAAATCCAAATAAATTTCATTACAAAAAACATGATTTTTTTTTTTTAAAGTACCGGTCTATTTTTCTCGTTTTTTCGAATATCTGAACCGGCCCAATACCGAGTAAAGCCCGCTATTATACTCTGTCATACTGATATCTGTCATGTGAACTAAATGCGATATTTAAAAAAAAAAAAAAAATCCAAAATTAAACATGTTGTATAGAGACCTTCAAAATGTTAAAATATACGCCAATATTTCTATAATCGGGTTTTTATCATGATTCAATACGTTCCTCAAACTCATATATTTACTATTCTCTCTTACTCATATCCTCTCTTTGTATTTGTCTCAATTATTTGAAAAATCCGTTAAACTTCACAAGGCTAACGAAAAAGAAAGGCTACCGCGGTGCTTTACGCAAATCTTTTTCTACAGACCGCGGGAGTCAGGTGATGCTAGAATGCACCAATACAGGTGTACGAAAAGAGCATCACGTCACTCTAGCGGTCTGTAAAAAAAGATAAGTGGAATGCACCGCGGTAGCCTGTATTTTTCGTTAGCCTCGTAAACTTCAAATATGACGTCAGATTAATTTTCTTTTTAATTCGCTAATGACGTCATATTAAGCTGCTTTCTGTATTTACACATACTCACACACCTTGTATTAGTGAGAAATGTTTGAAAATTTCCTTTTTATTACCAATATGACATCATATTAATCTTTATTTTCAATTGGTGAAACTTTTTATTTCATTTTCATTTTTCACGCGGAAATCTTTCGATAGAAAATTATTATAGAAAGAATTTTATTGTGGATTTTAATTGTTGGCAACTGCTATAACGAAAAATGTTTAAATTTAATAGGAAAAGGCTGTTAGATTTTTGGTTTGTTATATCTCTATATTAAAATAATAAGATTTTTTCAAATTTTATGATTTCGAGCTTCATAGTAGGTACTCAGCTATAAGTACACAAAATTTCATGCCTGTAAGTTATATAGTTTCTGAGAACCTGCTTTGTGACAGACAGACAACGAAGCGGGACTAATAGGGTTTCGTGAGATGAACGAAACCCTAAATATATATATATATATATATATATATATATATATATATATATATATATTGTGAATTTTCAAGATTGTTGTAACAGAGTTTTTACCAATGTATTTGTAGACCACTATTAGGCCAACTTTTTTGATATATGGATTTCAGAAGGATTCTAACGTTTATTAGTATTCATTACCGAGAATTTAAAATAAAATAGTTTTTCAAAAAGTTTAGTATTGACTTGATCCGTGTCATGTATTGTAACTTTTATACACTCAGGAATCTATGGAGAAGTCGCTATTTTTTTACATAGAGGAAATTTTTATATTTTCCGGCTGAACCTACGTTTATTATCCGAAAGTTAAATCGAAAACTGTTTCATTTTTATCATCTTTTATTGAATCGTCCTAGATAAACAAACCTATAACTATTTCATAGCAGTTGTACATGACGAAAGAATTCCAGCTAGATACTATCCATTTAATGGTTATAAGCGTAATAAATAAATGTGTAGTTTTGAGGGCTAGAGAACTGTTTTTTATGACACACTGAAAAAAAAAAAACTGTGAAACTATCAGAAATATAACTTTTCCTGATTCGTATCGGACGACATTTATTGAAGACATCATAACATCGGAATGTCTTTGTCACCCAGCGGCGTCTTTAGATGTCTTTTCGTCTTTCGATGCTTGAAAACTATTGGTTTGAATTTCTTATATCGCAGGCAGACGATATTAAAGCAGCACTTTCTTTTATTCTTTTTGGCAACATTCACAGCGTCACTTAATTCTTGACTAATAGTGTGTGTAATATTCATTCAACTACAAAAATCTTATAATTAATCGATGATTTATACTTAGTGGAAAATATTATCTTATTAAAATACATTAACTTCTCCTAATGAGGAAAAATATCTTCTTGTTTCTGCTTGTAGCTTTTGCAGATTTCTTTTCGCTGGCTCGATTGAATAGATAAAAAGAAAAAAAAAAAGTTTTTTAAGCACATTTAAAAGAAAAAACGAAGAAAAGGGGAAGATAAAAAGGATTCTTTCTTGGATATGTAAACTGATTGTGAATGATTGTAATCTACGGATAATCTTGTTATCTGCTTGTCATTGTTAATGCGGTAAAAATCCAGATTACATCTTGAACACTACTATTGATAATGGTTTAGGTTGATTTTTTTTTTCCGTTTTTATTTCCAGTTTTAGGTAATGTATGTTCACTTTTAATGTTGATTAATTTCAATAATGTGTAGTGTAATTGCTAATTTGATTTTAAAATATTAAATTAGTTTATTATGCGTTTTTGCTTTTACTCGTAGTAATTTTATAATACAGGTTTTATAAATATTTTTTTTTTTTTACTATTAAAAATTTTGGTAAAATAATTGTCCAATACATATTAAATAAATACTTTTAAATTATATTCATTCGCTTTATATCTTTATGTAGCAATTCGTTTATTTCAATAGCTACAAGAAACAAAGCATTATTTTTTAAGTAATGAAAGAATACTGGTTCGCTACATTATCAGATACTATAGAAGTTTATATAATTTTATTAAAATAATTATTTATATTCTTCAAGCTTGGAGTAGCATAGTTGAGATTTATTGCAACAGAACGAAAAATGTCCAGGGGCCAGAACTCAAACCTGGGCACTTGACTTGCCGTTCCAATGCTCTTCCTGAGCTACCCGGACGATACCTGACTGACATAATTCACTCTTATTTGCTGGACATGGCTGCAAACTGCAGCGCTAGTTTCATTCTGTTGGAATAAATCTCAACTGTGATATTTCAAGCTTGAAGATAATTTATCTAGTTGAAAAATTTCCTTCTCTTCATTATGAATTCATTATCTTCATTTATATTTTTGATTAGTTTCACTATTTAACTTGAGCCTTATACAGTTCAACACATTCAAATTGTACAATTTCTCTTCATTGTGTTCAAATTTAATCTTTGAATGAATTAGAAATGGGTCTCAGAAATTTCCCCTCGCCTACATAGCTGCTATTTTTATTTTTAAAAAAATCATATCGTCAAAAATAGACTCTCTTTCCCACGTCATGATATCTTAAGAGTTTCTCGTTGAAGATGCTTAAGCTTGTATTTTTCTGGTTATTTTTGTGTACATTTCTTGAGTTCATTCAACTAAACAGACATTAAATCGGCCGTCGCATGTGGCTGAGATTGTCTGTTTACTTTCCATTCCCAACATCTGTTCGAGCGTAGCCCAATATTTTTCCATTGCTCGAATTTTCCTGCCACATTTTACGCTCTAATCTCTTTTATATTCTTCTCTTATAGTATAAGTATATATATTAGGCTGTGGCGGTGTTAAGATCTCTGTCCTCGAGGGTTTTTGAGTCACTGTTATTTCTAAAAAGTGCAAAAATCAACATATTAGCTAGAAAACTTTTTAAGTGACTATCACGTATAGGAAAAATGCGAAAAGAAAAAACCAAACGATCAGTATTAATTTAGCATGCAACATGCAGTTATTTCAATTTTTCATACAAAAATCCCCTTTTTAACATTTTCCAACATAGTTTAGAAGTGTTTATGAATTCGGTTTGTCTGGCCGTCTGTCTCTCTGTGCTCTAACTCGTGTAAATATACCCCGATTGTCATGTAATCGATGTATGCTATTGTGGTTTACCATGGCATCTTTCAGTATTGAAAATGAAGTGCGTACCATTTATGGTTAGTTTACAGGCACACTCAAAAGTATTCCGTTACATTACGATCTATGGAGAAAAATAGTTATCAGTGCATTTTTGTCGAAACGTCAGTTGAGGCTCACTGTGGAGACGCGAAAAGCTTTTTGTTTCTGTCTGTCTGTTCCGCGATAACTGCCGCAAAAATTATCTGAATAGGTGGATTTTTGGTGGTATGTTTGCGAGATAACCGGAATTAGCTGTATAGTTTTGGTTAAATTTGGTTCATTCTTTCGAAAAATATAGAACATTTCTTTTTAGGTCATAATGCTTTCCTATGGGAATGCAGACTATTTTCAAATTTCATTTTTAACTGAAATGAAAATCGCATATTTGTATAATGGATTTAAGCGTAAAATTATATATGCTAAATTTTCTATGTGGAGGTTTTAAATATATCGAACAGCTTTGAAAATTTGCTGATACATTCATTAGAATTTAGAAATTGTTTAAATTATTCGAAAAATTTTTGCATCCGATCGGAAAATATAAAACATTTTATTTTCATATTTTTTACAAATTTTAAAATGCATTTCTTTTCACTTTTCTGTTGCTTAGCAACCCTTTTTCAAAGAATATCAAAATAAGAAAATTCAAGTGACTTGCACTATTTTGCTGCAATATTTTATTATCAAAATAAATTATTTTTTTTATTCTATTGACATAAATGAAGAATTTATTTTAATACAAGTTTATTTTTTTTATCTGAAAAGTTACAAGAAGTTCATAAGAATTTCAGAATATCATTGCATAAACAGTGTTTAATTTAACGCTTCTAATTTCTGAAATCTCCGAACTATTTTATATGCCTATAAATATGTATGTAATAAAAAAAAAAAAAAAAAATTGCGGATTGTAAGATGCTAAATAGTATGAAAAGCGAGATTAAAAAACAATGACTTTTAAAGCTGACGTTGAGGCTCCTGATCTGCAGATTTACTAGTAATAATGTTACACTATTTCAAATATAATGAAATTGATATGCGTCACTGAGGTGGACGACAAGATGTTTTCTATAGAGTATAGAATAACTAGCAAGCATAATTCGTTTATAGGGAACTCAAAAGTATTCTGTTACATTATGGCCAGTAGAGAAAAATCATTCGCAGTGCATTTTAATGATGTTACACTGTTTCAAACATAATAAATTTGATATACATCCTTGAAGTGGATGGCAAGATGCTTTATATAGAGTATAGAGTTAGTTGCAGTTATAGTTCTTTTACAGGGACGCGCAAAAGTATTACATTGCAAATTATTATCTGTGGGGGAAAGTGTGTATTTTTAATAATGCATTAATTAAATTTATTTAAATAAATTAATTTAATTTAATTAATTTAATTTAATTTAATTCTATTTAATTGATATTGGTGTACATTACTGGGGTGCACTACAGCATGTTTTCTATTGATTATAAAGTACGTAGAATTTATCGTTTATTTATAGAGACACTCAAAGAATTCGGTTACAGGACTGACTATGAGCTAATAACTGCTTGGATGTACGTTTTCAGCTGTGATATGCATTTAAAAACTTAACTGATTTTTAGTGTATTACGAGGTGTGTAAATCATGCTCAGAATTGCACGAAAGTATTACCGGCTATGGACAACAATTGCTAAAAATGAATTTTTACTGCGTAGCGTTTAATGTTTGTTTAGATATCTAATTTCATTGTAAGAACAAAAATGGAATTTTTTTTTAACATTATTGTGATAGTGTAGAAAGTGTTTCATAATCTATACCTTAATGCATGATTTTTCGTTCTTTTTAAACAGTAAAATTGAAGAGGTAGATCAACCTAAAGAATGACACCAGACAGCCGAAATAAATTCAGTATACTTATGTTTCTAAGTTTTATTAAAGGAAAGCCCTTTGTTCAGTGCAAAATGAAAAACAAAACAAGAAAGAAAATCTCTGCGTTAAACATAGATTATGAAACACTTTCAAACACACTGTAACGGAACTTCACCCTTTAATAAGGGGAGAAAGATATCGTAAGTAAACAATTTAGAAAACTGAAAACGTACTTTCACATGTAACCTTCCGTAGACGGCAAATTATCCAGTTCTTTTCGTATCCCTGTATATGAATTTATTTATATTCTAGAAACATATCTTAGCATACTAAATGTAGTTCAGCTAGAAAATGCATATTTAAATAATAATAATAATAATAAAAGCTTAAGCAATTCACATTCATACACCATAATGCTTACGAATTCTTTTGTGTAACGCTGTATATGATCTATAGAATTTATACACACCCGTAGTACGCAGAAAATAAATTAAACTTAAAAAAGTATACCAAAACTGTAAACGTATTTCCAGCATTTATCGCTCAACGCTCATAGACAGTATTGTAACCGAATTTTTTTGTATGTCCCTGTAAATGAAGGATAACTGTTTTGCACGTCATATTCTACAATAAGCATCTTCTAGTGCACCTCAATAATGCATATAAATTTAATTATGTTTAAAATAGTGCAACATCATTAAAATATGCTGCAAACAATTTTTCCCCGTAGACTATTATGTAACTGAATTATTTTGTGTAGCCCTGTAAATGAATGGAAAATAGTTGACACTCCATATTTTACAGAAAGCACGTTTTAGTGGTCCTCAGAAATTCATATCAGTTTTATTATACTTGAAATATCATAACATCATTAAAATGCACCGCAAACGATTTTTCCCCATAGACCATAATATAACGGGATTCTTTTGAGTGTACCTGTGAACTTACTATAAATGCTACACACTTCATTTTCAATAGCGAACGTGCCATAGTAAATCTCAATTACATGGCAATCAGGGTATATTTACTAGAGTTAGAGCATGGACAGACAAGCCGAAGTCATAAACACTTCTAAAGTGTTAAAAAGACTGAGAAATAGCAGCAGCAATGCACTTGCTTGAGCATGTGGGTTAACCCGCCAAGTTGAAGGGTTTCTGATTTTATTCTTAAAAATTCCAAAAATCTAAATGTCTTTTTGAAATTTGCATTGTTTTTTAATGACATTACGATGCAAATATATACATTAACAATTTCTCTCCTGCGGCCTTTCTAATTTCATGTATTTGTATAAGATGAACTAATTACAAAAATGTACATCATGTACCCGTCAAAATGATGGATTTCAGTAAAAATAGAAATAAAATACATATCCGTAAATCTTCTGATAACGAAGTTCCTTCTTATCATTTACATCTATTAAATATTGATTTTTTTTTTTTTTTTTTATTGCGTTAAATTGTTGTCAGTTGCAAAAATTGACTATTTTAACTACACAAAGGAATAATATAAATTTAACCAATCCATCGCATAAAATAATAAATCAAATTGCCACAGGCTAAAGCAAACGCATTACACGTTACAAGGGTTTTAAATTTAACAAAAGAAATTGAAGAAAACTTAATTATGAGTTATATGAAATTCGATCTAGTTTCAAAAATTATATAACTCAAAAATACATTATTAAACGAATAACCCTTCATGCAGTAATGCAATAAAACACATAGTTTACGAATCTTTTAGTTTTGCAACATTATTCAAAAGTCACAATCAATCTGTCACTTTAATGATACAAAAGCAAAAGATATAATTGTAAAAAATTACAAGCCCAGGGGAGAAAAACAAGGGGCTTTCACATAAGAAATATAAATGGACTTGGCACAAAAGCTACTACTGATCATTTTTAAAACAAGTCTGGTGTTATTTATCACAAACAAATCATATTACGTACAATTTCTGCAATAGAAAATTTCAAAAGAAGAAGAAATCTTCTAAAAAAAAACCTGTACAGGAGAAATGAAAGATTCGGCGAAACAGTTACGAGGCTATTAATCACACGGCTTTTCCTGGAAAAGAGTAATGGCTGCTTGCAGAAAAAGCTAACCATAAATGTCAGCAATGCATTTGTCAAAAAGAATTTACCAATAACGGGATACACAAATACTATTTTTTGAAGAAAGAAAAACAAAAATGAGAAAACGTAAATACTAGCAGAAATCTGGAATCTGGATAGTTTCATAAGATTAGTTTTACTATGAAATACACGTTTCCGAATGTATTTTGGAGTAAGCAAATTGTACTCAATCATATTTTCATACACGTTTCAGATGTTCTAACAGAAATACTAAATCTATGTTATTAAAGTAAGAAAGAAATATATTGTTGATAACAGTTATAGTTATGCCTTTGTTGATTTCCTAATAATTTTAATTTTGAAAATGTTTTATGACAAAGAGAAAATATTTGAAACCTTTTACGTGTATTTGCTGCAAAAACTAATTTGATAAAGGTATTAAACCCCATTTTTTTCTTAATCTCCTCTTTTTTTTATGTGGGTAATAATTGTTTATAACTCCTCTCAAATTATGGTACTTTTTCAGTAGAGTATCCAGAATTTTTTTATTTTATTTCGAAGAGATTGGGGAAGGGGGTGGGGCGTGCTGAGTAGAGACAAGCTTGCGTGAGATTATGGAAATGAGCTAAATTATGTCCGTGATTAGATTTTTTTTTTTTAATTCTGATTTTGGCAGGAGGGAATCTGTAGCACTTCATCCCCCTCCCCCCTCCTCCTCCTCCCTCTGGATATGCCCCTTTGCTGTGTACGTCATTAGCAAACCAAACACAACCAGGCTTCAAAAAAGGTCGGCCTTGCAAACCAATCAAGACATTTCTGGTTTAATCCCAATTCCATCAAAGATTATTTTCACAAATATTGTATTTCATTTCATTAGCTTTTTAACTAAAATGACATACTACGCTTGTATGAGGGGGTAATATCTGTTTTAATTCACAAATTTAATCGGAGCGAAGTTTCCTCAATATTTTCTTAGAACTTTAACATTTCGTTGCCTGAAACAACATTCTATAAATATCTTCTTCAAAGGAAATTCTTGTCTATGTAATTTTCACCCATCTGTGCTTCATAATTCTCCTGTTTCCTGTTTTAAGTCGAGAGGTGTTCACCAGACATCCCCCTTTCCTCTGTTTATACATCCCCTTAATTTTATTATTACCCTTTTTTTAAATTCACGCTATATATTTAACGGTGTTTGCTTAATTAACAACAACACTCTGTTTCCCTTGCTTTCCTTTCCCAGAAAGGATTGTTCAAGATGTGGAAAAAAAAACTGGAGGGATAAGTAGCGCGTAGCTTCATTTATCTCTAAACTTTACAAGTTTGAATTATATAAGGGTTGGGAGAGCCATCTATTGTCGGATATAATGACACGAAATTCGGCGCCCTCTCTTCTCTGAGAGGATGGAAAAAATGGATAAAAATAAAGGAAGCGAAGCGAGAATTATAATGCATGTGTATGACATTTATCCTTGAAGGTATTATTACGCATTATTTTAGAAGGCTTTTTTGAAGAAGAAAAAAAAACTTTTCATCGGATTTTGCCAAAAGTCTCTTCAATTAAGTTTATTTTGTTAAAGAGGCTTTAGTAATCTCCGTGTTTTTAATTCGCATAATTGTACGTATTCTTCTCTCTTTAAAAAGTTTAATTTCGTGCGTCGTTTACACAGCGAAATTTCTCGCAATTTTTATAAATTAAAATATTTCTTTTCGTGGATGTTGTAGAATAAAGTGTCAGGGAGAGCTCTCAAATTAAATCATTCCATTCTCTCTCTCTATCTTTGTGGTTTGGGGTATTTTACAAAGTTGCAAAAAGTTAAAAATTTAGCTGATTGCATTTCTTGGTAACATATTTATCTCACCAAGATCATTTCTATGTTTTTAACTCGCATAATTCTGTTCTTCTTTCTTCAAAAGGCTTTTATTTATATTTACTGCGACAAATTTCTAAATCAGTTTCAAAAACATAGTTAAAAATTTAGCTGTTCTTGCACTTGCATTCCTTGGTCACACACTATGTCGCCAAAGTAGAAGTAAGACTTCTGCTCTTGTAGTTATTATGTAGTTGTATATGCTTTAGCATTAAGACAACAACACACTGCTTTAAAAAATATATTCATAATATAAAGGGGAGGGGAGGGGTGAATAACCGAAGCGGGGACAGGGCCGGTCCAAGGGATGTGCGAAGTGTGCCACCGTGCTTAGCAGAAGGAGGAGCCTACAGGCGAAAAAAACGCGAAAAATAGTCCAAATAATTTTAGATTTTTTTGTTTTATTATTATTATTATTATTATTTAACATTTTCTATAACTAAGGCAATGGATCTACTGAAGAAGGGATGATTCTTTGTGCTTAAAATATGAATTCAAGGGTTCACAATTTTCGCGTGCAAAACAGCAGCTTCTGTATTCGTTATCGCAGGAAAATATAAATGTGTTTAAGAGGCTACTTCGTTCACTCGAAAACACTCGCTCGCTAATGTTAATCCTATGGCGGATTTTTTTTTTAAATATCTCGTTTGCATTTCTATATTTTTAAATGATTTTTTTACATTGGATAGCTGCAGTCGATCTCTACAAAAGCCGTTTTTAACTTTTCCAATTTTGTTTAAAGAGTTTTTATGAGGATATTTTCACATTCTGAACCGGTTTCGAAAGTAAAAGTGTCCTCCTAAAAAAAAAAAAAAAAAAAAAAAAATCTAAAAAGTAAAAAACGGCCTTCGTAGAGATTTTCCCCAACAATCCAATGAAAAAAAAATTATTTAAAAATGCAAACGCAATATCTTTAAAAATTTCTTCCATAGGATTAACATTAGCGAGCGGGTGCTTTCGCGTGAGTGAAGCAGCCTCTTAATTCTGCTCAAAATGTGTTATAGAAAACGAAACAAGACCATTCCTATACATTTCTATACTCTTCCCTTGCGAAAGGCTAATTAATTACGGCTTTAGTAGGTGTACGGCTCTTTTCTAGTGAACTCTTTCACTTCTGGCTATTTCCAGCCCAGGAAATATGAGGCTGAACCCCAGATGGCCCACGTTTACAGGTTATTTTACCTAAATGCTAGACAAGAGAAACCATTAGGAGCTTTTTTTATAGAAAGAAGAAGACGCATTAACGAATATAAAAGGCAAGCATTTTTTCTTGTTCGGGATCCCAGTTGGTTACTCACAAAATGCTCTTGGGACGGTCCTAAACGTGAAAAAAAATCGAGCTGCGCGTACAGTGTGCTTATGTGTGTTGTTACTGCTGCGATAAATGATTTGAGAATAGTCTTAAACAAAATTATTTCTCGCAGTTAATAGTATTTTCCGTATAATGATAAAAAGTAAACAAAAATATTTCTCACAGTTAATAGTATTTTCCATATATACTGATAAAAAGTAAAATACATTTTAAGGATTTACTTCGATATTTTCATTATTTGTTAAAATATTCTGACAGTAATTTCTGTTTTTTTTTCAGGAATATCGTGTATAATTTAAGTCTAGACACGTTACAAGAAAAAAAGGTGAGTATTTATTACTTAATTTTATGATTGTTTAAAGTTCGTATTTATCTTTTTTTTTTCCTCCTAGCTTCGTTTTATTTTAATTAATGAGAAAATGTTTGTTGTTGTTGTTGTTGTTTGTTATTTTTTAGTTGATTAATTTAACTAAAAGGTTTTTAAGAGCAAAGAGTTTCTGAAATAATATTGAGATTTCGCTTCATCGGGTTTTTTTTTCTGAATATTAAAGAATTATTATTTTCCCTCGCAATACTATAAACTTAAGAAAGAAAAAAGTCCTTCCCTGTACCGGGAGGAAAAGGCGATTTCCCTATTCCTTGTTTTTAAGAATTTAGCTAATGTTACTGAAACAAACTATAAGCTAAAATGCGTATAACCCAATTAAAGATGATTTAATCCCAGTTTTCGTCAATACTTATTAATGTATTCTAGTGCAGTTCCATGTTAAGGAGACATGACTTCCAAAAATTGAATGATCCATATAAGTGTTTAATCAAAATTTTCAGAATTTATTAAAATTTTCATATTTTATGGAAATGAAAATTTTTTTAATAGAATGAGACAGATGATGGGTCTATAAGTAATGTCAAATCTGAAACAGAAATCTCTCTGCATCAAAAAACTTGACTAATAGGACTTGCATACATGAATTTAAATGTCATGTTTTGGTTTAAGACTTTATAGTTGCAATTTACACATTTTTATTTTCCTATTGTTTCGATATGTATTTTAAGTATAATACAAATATTTTTTTTAATCTATTTCATCTATTTCATAAAAAGATTAGAATTTTTTATCTTTCCGTTACCAAGATAAGAAATTTTATAACTGATTAATATTTACTAAATTTTTTGCTGATTAAAAAATTTAGCTTAAGTGTTTAAACACTTAATTTCAGTAAGTAACATTTCACTGGATGAATAGATTAACTGAATTATCCGACAGAACCCTCTAATAAAATCCCTAAATCATCTTTCTAATAAAATTAACGCGAGGCTATCGGTAATTTATATCCTATCAAATATAATGAAAATAGGTTCTCACGACACAAAGATATGCATACAAAAAATATGTAGCTAACAATCGAATTAGAAATCCTTCAAATATATTTTTTGTACAAATTTTATTAAATTTTAGATTTGGAAACCATACATGAAAAAAATCTATCATAAATCTTCATTGAAAATGATTAGTTTTCAAAATATTAAAATTGTATGAAATGCATTTTTCAGTTATTTATTTAAAAGTTGAGTCCGTACAAATGCATGTTTCACACTTTTCTTAATTTAAAAAGAAAGAAAAATGCGTTAACTAAATTTTTTAAATTCTTCCTCTTTATAAGAAAAGATTGAATTCTCTAAGTGACAAGTTATTTTATTCTGCAGACCATGTTTTTTCAAAAGAATTTGATAATATTCGAAGAGGTAAAAAGAAATCATTTAACACTATTCGTATATTTAAAATTACATTAAATGTTCCCTTTGTGAAGTCTCACACATTTTTATTTAGTTTCCTCTCTCGATATTTTTCATTTCGCATCACGTTTTTCTGTATAAACAAAACTATTAGTCTTGTTAAACATTTCATATATATTTCTTACCCTTTTTCTTATCGAAAAATAAATAAAATAAAATGCATATCTGAAAGAGAAAAACACGTAAAAAGAATTCAATTTTTATCTTAAAACATGTTCTTTGAAGAAAAAGAAAATAAAATTGAAAGGAAATAAACCATTCTCTTTTTTGTCATTAAAAAGACAGCAGCAGCACACAGACAACTCCGCTCACAGACCTGGGAGGAGAGAGAGGAGGGGGGTCAATAAAAATACGGATGGCATAATTTTAATTTCATTACTTAAACCAATTCACTTCGATAAATTATGAATACGAAAACAACTGGAGCTATGGTAAAAAGGAAAATAATTAAAGTTGGTTTTTATTTTGGCAACCGAAGAAATAGAAGAAAAGGAAAGCCTTTTGTAGCTCTATAAAGGGAGATTTAAAAAGAAAATGGATGAGAACAGAAATAAGAATAAAAGAAACGTCTATCAAGATAAGAAGCTAATGCAGAACTAACTTATTTTCTGTATGATTTCAGTAAAGTATTTTAACTTAATTATAAATTTGTATATTAAATGAATAGTTTCGTTATCTTTGGTGAAAAGAGTCGTAACATAGTTAATTGTACTCTAAACTCTTTTATTATTATTATTTCCTTTTCTTTCCGGATCTGCATTCAATTTTCGATTTCTAAAAAGATTTTGCGCATTTCGCGTTGATGGATAAATACTATTTTACATTTCTTTTAAAATGTCAACGTTGTTAGAGGCATGTATTTTACAATGAATTTATATATCAGAATTTTATTGTAATTTTTACAGAGCATTTCTCGAAATTTGCTATATACGTATATATACAAGGGGCAGCCAAAAAGTTCATGGAATTTCGTTGTAACTCTTTAATACCACAATATAATTAATTTATTTCTTTACACATAACGTCCTCTCCTTAACCAAAGAAATCACGTCATTTCAAATCCAAAACAAAAGTGATATTCATTTGAGTTTTTCGACAATGAAGGTGTGGTGCACCATACCATGACTTTGTACCAGCTGGACAAACTGTTAGCGACTTTTTATACGTGGAAGTTTTGAAAAGACTGGGGGAGGCAATCAGAAGAAAATGTCTCGCCAAATGGCTATGAGGATGGTCATTGCATCACGACAAAGCTCCCTCCCACACATCAATTGTTGTGCAGACATAGCTTGCAGAAAAGAACATTCCACTCCTCCAGCAGCCTCCCTACTTACCGGATTTAGTACCATCGGATTTCTGGCTCTTCTCCAAGATCAAAGTGAGCCCCAAAGCTAATCGTTTTGACAACGTAGAAGACATCAAAACCAACGCGCCGGAAGAACTTCTTGAGATACCAAAACAGGACTTTCATCGTTGTTTCCAGCAATGGCAGGAGCGGTGGAGCAAGTAGCAAGTGTGTGTGTTCTGACGAAGCCTACTTTGAAGGCAATTAATTAAATGTGTACATATATTGCGGTAATAAAGAGTTACAACGAAATTCCGGGAACTTTTTGACTGCCCCTCGTATATGAATTTCTGACATTTTCAACCGAACAGGGCGGCCTGTCAAAAAGGTATTAGCTTACATCCCTACCGGTAAGTAATCGGTAAAGTGTACGCACAGTGTAAAATGTATTAGGTTGATACAAAAATTCTGTCGTATTTTAATACCTTTAATACCTGATAATTTTACCTATCAATTCAAAGCAGGCAGGTATAGTAAAATTATCATGTATTAAAATTTTACCGGTACTAAAGGTATTAAAATACGACAGAACTTTTGCTCCAACCTTATAGAAATTTAGGTTAAAGTATGTACGTATACACGTGCAGTGTAAAAAGTTTGGTCAAAGTTTTTGTAAACATTTCAATTTGGTAAAGTGTACGCACAGTATGATAGGTTGCATAAATTTCTGGACTCGTTAAACCGAAGAGGGCGGCCTACCAAAAATGTTTTAGCTTACATCCGTGCCGGTAGGGAAATTTAGCTGCGAGCCACGAACAAGTGAAAAAAACCTTTGAAAACGAAGACCCCCCCACGACTAAAACTTCGTCTGGCTCTTCCAAGGACAGAGACAAAGAGATCCTCTAACCCTCGATGAAAATGATTTTGACAAATTAACATTATACTGGCATTATTTTACAGAGACAATACCTAAATAGGATTCAAAATAGAATAATAACAATATTCCATATGATACTTGTGCTGAGCATCAACTTAGTTTGCTTAAACTTAATAACACAAATTAAATTAAAAATGCTATACTACAAGTAAACCAATATGTACAAAACTTTTTCCAACTGTTAACAATTTTTTATCAAAGATTATGCAACTTATCATATTGTGCATACACTTTTCCAAATTGAAATATTTACAAAAACTGTGACCATTTTTTATTCTTTACTTAACTGTACATACATGTTGTATTTTTTAACCTAAATTTCTACTACTTTTTATTTTCTCTTCTTTTTCCCTTCTCCTTCTTTCTTTCTTCCTTCCTTTTCTTTTTTTTTTTTTTTTTTTTTTTAATACCGTGCATATTTCAAATCTTATCAAATTCTTCAAACAAATTCTTATACTGTGCTTTCATTTTACCAAATTAAAATATTGAAAGTTCTTATTTTGTGCTAATACTTAACAAACATTTTAAACATGAGAAAGAATAATAATAATACAATGAAATTGTTATTACTATAGGGAAGTTCTGTTTAATAAATATCTTCATCTGAATCGCTTAGTACTACTTCTTCCTCTGCTTCTATTTCTGCAGTTGAGGATTTTGGATTGTTCTCCAAAAGATTGACACAGTCGATGATCTTTGTAGAAGTGATGGTTTTCCTAAAACATACGAAAACCCATCGGTTGGATTCGAACGCTAGAATTCCCATTTTAAAACTGGAGACGTTACCTCTGCGCTACTAATGCTTGATTACCCGCAATATTTATCACTTATAATTTGTCCCATTTCCTCGGTGGTTTTCCCTATAGGATCTCTTGCAAAATAGTTTTAAAATGGACTAAACGCCTAAATCGACGGCCGATTTTTTCGAAAATCTATACAGTTCTTGTGACTATAAAATATTCATCAAACGGGAGCTCAGTCGAAAGTATCGTTTTTGAGTCATCGTGTTCACTCACACACGTGAATCCTGATTACCATACTTCCTTTTCACAGTGTGTTCGGTAATTTAAAAAGAGAAAAAAAATAGGCATCGACTGAATATAATTTTTTCTACTTATTAAAAAAAGTAGAATTGTCTAAGATATGGAGTGACAAGATAACGAGACTGTGTTTTTTTTTTCATAACAATTGTAAATTCTGAAAATAATCTGATAAGATTAAAAAATAAATAAATAATATAAAAAAACTAAGGCTGTTTTATGCTGGTCATATGTTTGAAATTACATCCAATGTTCCTTTTGTGAAGTATCGCCCATTTTTATTTCATTTCCTCTTCAATATTTCTCATTTCGCATCATGTTTTTGTCTATTAAAAAAAAAAAAAAAAAAAAACTTGTTCAACATTTCGGTTATATTCCTTGCCATTTTTCTCATAGAGAAAAGAAATTAAATAAAATGCATATCTCGAAGAAAAAAAATATATAAAAACACGTAAAATAGATTCATTTTTTATCTTTAAATATTTCTGTAAAGAAAGATGAAAAAGGAATAAAATTAAAAGGAGATAAATTATTTATTTATTTATTTTTCTCATTAAACAAAAGCAGCTCACAGACAACTCCGCTCAAAGAACTGGGAAAGAGAAAGGGGGTACAGTCGGAGCCGTCGCGATGGCCCCGGTAGAGTCAATAAGAATATAACAGATGACATAATTTTAATTTCATTACTCAAACCAATTCACTTCAATAAATAATGAATACGAGAACAACTGGAGCTATGATAAAAAGGAAAATAATTAAAGTTGGTTTTTATTTTGGCAACAGAAGATATTGGAAGCAAAGGGAAGGAAAAGGTCTTTTGTGGTTCTGTAAAAGAAGATTTAAAAAGCAAATGCATGTGAAATATTAATAAAAGAAACATCTATAAAAATGATGGGAAGCTAATGCAGAACTAGCTTATTTTCTATGTAATTTCAGTAAAGTGTTTTAACTTAATTATAAATTTGTAAATGAAATGAATAGTTCGTTACCTTTGAGGAAAAAGGTCGTAACAGAATTAATTACGTTCTAAACTCTTTTTTTGTTTCTCTCTCTCTCTCATCTTTGTATTCCATTTTTGATTTCTGGGGAGGAGTTTTCTTCAAGTTTTATGTTATGATGAAAATAATTTTATGTTTGTTTTCAATTCTCAATGTTTGAAACATGTATTTTGCAACGATTTTATATATTAGACTGTTTTAATTTTTGTTACTCTCAATATACAATACAGGGTGCCCATAATTAAACTGATAGTACTCAGCGTGCTCTGTAGCGCGATCTAATTGCGAGAATGGAGCCAAATTTTGTAGGATTGATTAAACAAGGCCGAAAAATAGTTCCAAAAGTCACTGCTAGGGGATATGTGGCGCTGTTTTTGTCGTTGTTGCTTTCTTGAAATCCTTCGTCACCCGTCTTGTTTAATCAATCCTACGAAATTTGACTCCATTCTCGCAATGGCCATAATTAAAATAACATTACTCACCGTGTTCTGTAGCGCGATGTAATTGCAGTTTAATTTTATGGCCACCGTGTTTTTTTTTTTTTTTTTTTTTTTTTTTTTTACCAAAATTATTTCATTTAGGTGAAACAAAGTTCAAGGTGTCATTTAGATTAAAATTTCTTGCTCGTATTCATCAGAGTGTGGTTTATTGTAAATCAAATTGTTAAAAAAATTGCGCTTTCAGTTTTTATTTAATAAAAATATACCTAGAAAGCACAATTTTCGTGCAATATTGATTCTATTTCGGCCATTATGGATATTAAATATTACCCCAAGATTGGGGGTGTTTATATTTTGTTATATTGGTGTATTATTGGGAGGAAATATTTTTCTATTTTTAATGTAAAGCCAGTATTTTTGTAATACATAGCAGCATTCAAACTTACTTCCATAGTCGGGGTCCTACCTGGATTACGAACTGACCATTTTAGCTGCGATTAATGGACAAAGGAGAGCGTTGAGGTAGATTTTTTTTTTTTTTAATCATGCTTCAAAATTACTTAATATAATTTTTTTTCTTTTTTATTCGAAACTTTTCTGTGCGAGCATTTACGTCTTAAAGGTAACAGACATGTCAAATTTCAAGTTTCTAATCCTAACAATTCCAAATAAATCTTAATTTAGAACGTTTTCCGTATGTTTTTCTCTTATTCCACCCTTTAAAATTTCGAATTCTTTAGATATCGTTCTAAGCGAGTATTTTCAGCCAGTGGTGACCATCCCCCCCAAACCCAATGACGCAAATTCCCCCCCAAAAATCTTCATACATTAACATTGATCCCCACACCCCTAAACAGAATATCAATAGTAAAATATATTCTACTGTTAATTTAATAACAGTGTTCTTAAGTACTATTACACAAACATGAAATAAAAGTTTTAACAGCGTAATAAATAATGAAGATATATATTTTATTATTAGCAATCTGATTGTTTCCACATTTATAAGTCCTGACTGACAAGCCCGTGTTAATACGTTCACTAAGCTCCAGTTTTCACTGCAATACAAGCATTATTTCAATTAATATAATTCTAAAGCTGTAATGCAATATTAATGACTGAAGTAATGATTAATACTCTTAATGATTACATTCATATACGTAATCAATTTATTTTTTTTTAACCTTTCCAGCACAGACAAATTCTGTTCGTAAAATGAGAAATTACTGACTGACACCGAAATTTACAAACGACTTTTTTAGAAAATAAGAACTTATTTTAAGCTTTCATTGTAGAAACAAAATTTTATTAAAATACTCTTGGTGCCGTATGCAAGTTTGGAATTAAAATTAGGTGTGCCCGGAGTGGGACCACTGTGCCGGAAAGCGTTTAGAGAAATCAATTCTTTTTAGCATTTAAGATAAAATACAGGGAAATGAACATTACAATTTTGCCCATTTGCTTGTCAGCCGGAGGATATGAAAATTTAAATTCGTCCCGACATCAGTGCTTGTACCTTGCTTTCCGCAGGACATGAGGATCACTCTTGCAAGGCAGTACTTGTTTTTCGAAATCAGTATGATAGCTTGATATATTACTCTTAATGGTTCATTTTTAAATAATTTAATAACAAATACAATATAAACTTAAAGAAATTTTTTTATCAAAAATTTTAACCTACACATATTACAAAAAATATAAAATATGTCCCTTCTAAGCATTGACTAATAAGTGATTTCTGAACCGTTAGTCTTTAATAAACAGTTTCAATTTCAAAAATATTTAAAATTAGCTGAAGGATTATATTATATGCCGTTTGGGTCAAAAAATGCATTTTTGAAAACGTTGCAAAACTTAACTTTTTATACGTCCCTTGGGTCCTATAAGTTATATTTAGTGAAACGGTATATGCTCTGACATGCGGAGGTGGGGGGGAATCATTTTAGTATAGCCAAAAGCTACCGAGTTAAAAATTTGGAACTTAACACAGTGTCTGAAATAATGTACGATTTTGATCTAACCGCACATCACTTCGGGCGCCATGTTAAAAGCAAAAAATTTCCAAATTTTAAACTCTCATAACACGGTGCATTTTGGTCGTACATTTTTGTTTCATTTTATATATCAGAGCTTCCAGATTGGTTTACCAAATATAATTTATAGGACCCATAGGCTGTATAAAAAGTTAATTTTTATAACTTATTCATCAGAATTGCGTTTTTTTATCCAAATTGTGTCCAACATAATTATTTAGCTAATTTTAAATACTTTACAATTGGAACTATATGCCTAAGAGTAATGATTAAGAAATTACCCATTGATCGACGTTTGGTAAAAACACACTGCATGTTAACAAATATAGAAAACATATTCTGGAAAAAATGGAAAGAAGAACAATTCTATAAAACAAATTTGATAAACGTTCGAAAACAAGTAACAGTAAATTAAAATAATAATAAACTTCATTTTTTTTTCTTTCCGCAGACTATGCGGTTTAACATATTAAAATCATATTTTTCATTATTTTGCGTTAAAGAATACACCAATCTGAAATACATTATTATGTTGGAAAAAGTATTTTCAGAAATGCGAGCTACAAATTTAAAAAATGCAACTTTTAAGCCACTGAAGTTGTCATATATTCAGAAAAATTATTAAACTCTGGATTAACCCTTTCCGGCGCGGAGTAAATCTGTTTTTAAAATGATGAAATTATGGACTGACACCAATAGTTAAAAAAGAATTCATTAAAGAATAAAAACTTGCTTCATTTCCCGTACTTTATAAAAGGAAAAAATTAATTAAATATTCTTGGTGCCGTTTGTCAGATTTGGAATTAAAATTAGGTGTCCATTTTTGTGGACACCGCCCGCTAAAGGGTTAAACTTTTTCCCTCTTTTTGAGAGAGAAGTCTAGATGTCTTTAGAATGATCTGACAAAATTTAAAGCATTTTTTTTCACATATTTGGTTGCATGAATGCAAAACTAAGTTATAATATTTTGCCTAAATATGAATTATAATTTATAAATTTTTAAATATGGAAATAATTGTTTTAGAGATTTTAAGAAGACATTTTTAAAGAAAAGACGTTGTCTCAACCATCGTCTGAAAAAAAAATCGTATATAACAGGAAATTTTTAAAAAATCTAAATTAAAATTTTAATAAATTGTAGAATTAATAAAAAAATCTAATATTTGTTTTATCTCGATCAAACATAAAAAAGCCAAAAGATGTAAAAACGTCAACAAAATATTGTTAATATTACCAGAAATAAAAAAAAGAATGATACATTAGAATTCAAATTATCAACAAACAGAACTTAAATATCTGGGATCTATGTTTTGGAAACTGTTATGAGTTGAAGTAAAAAATCAAGATGTTAAATTTTCATTTAGACTAAGTTTTTAAATTTTTGTCAATTGTTTTTTTCTGACTGTTGTAGTTGTGGCAAAAGAATTTATGATTTCCTCATTACTAATTTTGGGAAAAAACATCACTTTCAGTAGAAAGAAGCATCAAGTTAGAAAGCTAATCATCCCCCATGCAAGATCGTAGCCTATTTTTTACAATTTTTACACGACTCATAGCTCATTCTGCAGAACAGCTGTAACTGCGAGGGATAGCAGGATTCTGTAAAATACATTCAAATTATTAAATCCAGAAACGTGCTTAGTTTATTTATTTTACTTCTTATAAGTTGTAGGAGTAAGTAATTGCAAGAAATTATACTTAAAAGCAAACATTTTTTATTTGTTGCTATCCGGTAGTAAACACCATTGACTTTTATATATTTTAAGTTATCTACTAAAAGTCAAATATTTTAACAAATAAAGCTACTTTTTTATGAAAATAAATATTTACTTACAAGTATTTAAAAGAAAAATCTTTTAAATTATTACAAAATAAATCTTAATTACAAAGATTGCACATCGTTTTAAGTAGACTAAAATATTAAAGACGAGTCGTTTATATCAAAGGTGTATGCACATAAGCCCTTGTTTAAGATTAAATCTTAATGCTTAAGATTTCCCAATCTTATTTTTTATACTACCTAGTCATACAGTTTAATCTCCCCCTCCCTCCCCCCCAAAAAATAAAATAAATAAAAAATAAAAATAAACTGTGGATTGAAGCGTTTATTACATAGTCCTAAATCTATTGTAAGCCCCTGTATTCTGTATATGTTTTTCTTTCACAATATAATTTTTCTGTCTTATTACATAGTAATTAATCCTCCTCCCCCTCCCCCAAAAAATCTAATTTTTCTTTAAATTCCTGCTTTCCCCCTAAAATAATTAGTGGCTAGAAGTCTTTTTCTCTGTATAGGTTGCTTACCTTATACTGTTTTAATTAATACAATACTACTCTTCTAACATAAATAAAATAGACTGTACTTAAATTCTAGTTTTCTGAAAGTGGTCAAGTAATTCATTTTAGCGTTGTTTCTTCCTCTGAAATGCTTATTTTGTTGTTTTTTCTTATCCTACCCATCAAGAATGTATTTTTGCACTCGGACCGTACGATACGACCCTGTCAAACACGATAATAAATCACTTAACCCTTTGGGGACGAGCGACACGTATACGTGACGCATAAGATGCTCAGAATCCTCGATTATTCCCACCAGTTATTTTTTATTGTAAGCTTTGCCTTATGCAATCGTAGCATTTCTGCTATTCAATTAGGCAAAAATTTCTGTTTTGAAAAACCGGTGGTAAAAGATTAAAAATTCTGTAAAGGACGCTCGTCGCGAAGGGGTTAAAACGCTTCTGGTTAGCTATTCCTTTTATCACATCTTGTGGTCCTAATTGTCTTTCAGCATGTGTTAAACATTTTCCCACCTGTATTCCAAGTTTTTTTTTTTTATTTATTACCGCACCTTTAAAGATAGCAAGATGCAAAATGGGTTCTTATTGCCCTTATCTAGAATTTAAAGAATGAAAAAAAAAAAAAAAAAAAAACCAGGAACATTTCTGGAAATTGAATGTTGAAAAAAAAGTTAAAAGTTATATTAAAAAAAATCAAAAAAATTTTTAATAGTGAAAAAAAAAAATTTTAAGAATTTAAAAATCCCCCCCAAAATGTACTTTTTCTCTAAATTCCCCCCCAAAAATAAATTGTATGACGCACTTTGCGTCACTAAACCCCTCTCTGGGCACCCCTGTTTTCAGCTTAAAAGTAACCACCATGCCACATTTCAAGTTTCTAGCCCCAACAGCATCACACAAATCGCAATTTTAGAACACTTTTGTTCCTGCACCCTCTTAAATTTCATTTTTTTTTTTTTTTTTTTTGAGAACGTCTTAAAAGTACTAGCCATATCAAATTTTAAGTTCCTAGCCCTCACAATTCCAAAACAATCGTAATTTTGAACGTTTTCCGCTCATTTCACACTTAATTTTTTAGAAAATGTTCTTAGCGAATATTTAAATCTTAAAGTAACCACCATTCCAGATTTCAAAATTCTAGCCCCACCAGTATCACAGAAATCGTAATTTTAGAACGTTTTTTTGCTTTTGAACCCCCTTGGGAGTAGTGGTACCGACATAAAATATAGACTACGTTGGAGCAGAAACGATCACCATCATTTTGCCACCATTGTTTTTTATATCGGTTCGGTAGTACCAGATATTACGCCATACAAACAAACATTCTTTATAATATTAGTATAGTTAAATAGTTCTTTATAATATTAGTATAGTTAAATAGCTGTGTTGATGCTTTGCAATGAATGATGCAAAGAGAATAACATAAATAGGAAACTTTACAAAATAAAATCAAAGTAAAAAAAATCGATTATTTGGATTCCTTGTTAAAACTTCAGATCAACGTAGCTGCTTATTTCAACATGGAAAGGAAAATGCATTTACGTTCCAATTGTGTGCATGTGTGATTTCGTGATAACCGTTTTCGTTTTCGACGAAAACTATACTTTATGAACCATGAAAAAAGATGAGGGGGTCAAAAAAAAGAAGAAACCTAAAAGTAATTCTTCGATATCCAGCAAAAATATGTTTAGTAATCTTCTTTGGAAAAAAAAAAAACTAATAATCTAATAATTCTTAAAGTTGTTCTGGGAAAATATTTTTCCCTCCTTCGCAGAATGTTAGATCAAAAACGTTAATTCCCCATGTGCGCAGAACACTGGGGACCATTAGGCGTAGCGTCGCTAGAGTAGCGTAACTTTCTAAAAACAATTTTTTTTTAAATTGATACAGTCAATTAAGAATTATCTTTTATTGATTCGAAATCGGAATGACAATTTTTTAGATGACTGTGAAAAGTTTTCAGAAATCACGCCATTTCCCCCCAAGAATTCGTTTCTAAAGGCATTCAACTTTTGGCAGTACAATCAAAATATGTTCCTAATGAATTAGGTTCTTTATTTATTTTCAACTTTATTTATCTTCTACTACTTCTTCGCATTTTTGAGATGCAATGATCATGATTTTTACTTTCATCTATGTCCATAACATCTATATCCATCGACTTCTATTTTTTGTTGGTATTGCACCTTTTGGGATGCGCCGACCATTATTTGACTGTTTTTAGAAAATGTCTGTTTGTTAGTTTGTGTGTGCCACAATTTTTGTGGACGCTCTATCTCAAGAATTAATACACGGAATTTCATAAAACTTTATATTCTGTTAGACCTTAACATGAACTGGTGCTGATTAGTTTTGGGTGTTATATCGTTCAACAAGTGTTCGCTATATTTGTGATAGCTATATCTCAAGAAATAATACACCGACTTTCATAAAACTGCATATTCTCTTAGACTTTGACGTGAATAGATGCTAATTAGGTCATTATCAACTGACACTCTGAACTCAATTTGAAACTTTCAGTTTCAACTCTTGCGATTTGTGACGCGAAATACAATTACATACATCAATACTTTAAAGTTTTGTGTGTGGAAACGTTTTTTTTTATATAAAGTTGGGGGAGGAGGGGTTCTGCTTCCCTGAAAACTCTGTTGTCTCATAATTTGACAATCATAATTCTCTACGATTTTCAGTATCTTAAATCTTTTGTCTAACACAGTTAAAATGTTGATTATGTGATAATGGCATTAATAATTAGTTTGGATGTTTCAGCATTCTCATAAATATCTTACTAAATTAATTATTCAATGAAATTCAGTTGAAAATTAATATTTGAGCCCCCCTCCCCCCCCCCCCATAACTTTTAAATTTCTACGCTAGTAGTGATAACAACAAGTTTATTTGAAACAATATTAAAAAGGAAAGAAAAAATCCATTAAAAAAAAAAAAAAAAAAAGAATGAAATAGTCTGCAAGTAATCTACGAGAAAGAGACTGAGAGAGAGAAATTGCATGCGTCAGCAGACGACTATTTCAGCCAGAAGAAAAGATCTCTAAAAGATACGGGATAGATTCGAGCACTGCAAACACAAAATCTGTAATGAATTTTAGAACCTGCGTAGAGGAAGAAGATAATGATTTCGCTAAACTTTTTTTCCGCAATCTGTCAATTATTGCACACGAAAAGGGCGAGGGAGAAGATTCGGGGCAAAAGAACAAATATGGAAACTCTCATTGTTCTGGAAAAGAGAGTTAATCTTTAACTGCTTGACATACGAATTAAATACAGTTAAGTGAGCAAAAAAGACAAAGAAGAAAAAACGCTTGGGAAGCTTATTGGTGAATAAAATATTTATTCGCGATTAAAGTTATTAGAAACTATCAGAATTTAAAAAAAGAAAAATCACTAGATCAGGGGTGGCGAACCTATGCACGCGTGCCACTTTTGGCACGCGAAAGAATAATTTTGGTACGGAGTTGTTCGGAGTTTTAAATCAAGAAACAGTGAAAATAGACAAAATAACGAAACTCGATGATAAAATCTTGTCTAAATTCGATTGATTGAAAATTGCAGAATTTTAATTCCGGCTTATTAAATTACAATCTAGTTTAGTAGGGACTCAGCAATTTGTCAAACAAAGACAATATTTGGAAACTATTAAAAAGGAAGACTATTAGAAGACATTATAATTAAAAATGTCGATGATAAATTGTAGCAACTTGGAATTGAATTCTAGAACTGTTTGAAAAAGCTGGCATTTGCCATTTTAAAATGTTTCCGTCTATCTATGCTTGCCATTTTCGCAAATGAATAGGACAAGAAATATTCAAATAGAAAGCATTTATTAGGTAAATCTAGTTCAGTTTACATTCTATTATAATTAACTTCGTATGAATCTGATATTGTTTTTCATCCTAGATGTATAACAACATAAATCACATTAATTTTTTTATTAATTTCTAAAATGTATTTGGTTCTATAATTATTAAAGTGTAATACCAACATGTATCTTACACATATTTTTTTTTTTAATCCCAATAAATATTTTTCAAGTGATTTTAATTTATTATTTTTCGAGCCACTGAATTCGAATTTTACTTGGCACGTCCTAATCATTTAAGACATTTTCTAAAAGAAATTTGGCACTCTGATATAAAAAGGTTTGCCAACCCTGCAGTTGCACTAGATGGTTTTTAGAATATCAAACTGATAACTAAAAGCATAATTTTAATATTTACCAGAATGACAGTGTCATTAATTCCAATTGAACACCTGCTAGTTTAATAACAATAAAATTAAGATTTCTGAGAACTAACACAACTTCTATTAATATTCAAATGGGCGATAAGTCTCTCTATCATATCATTTCTGAAATACCTAAATAATAGACCTAAATAAGAAAGATCTAAATCACTAAAGTTAAAAATTAGTAATAATCTAACTGAAAAAAAAACTGTAAAAATAATAAAATAATCTGTAAATTATACTCTAGGAAGAAAGCAATAGACAACTATTTGTCCTAAGAAAAGATCACTATGATATACGGAATGAATGTGAACACTTCAAACACAAAAACTAAATTAAATTTTAAATGATTCGTAGAAGAAAATGATTTCGCTGCATTTTTGTCGCTATCTGTCAAATGTTACACATAAAGAAGTGTGAGCGGGGGAGGGGGGCAGTTCGAAGTAAAAGAACAAATGTGGGAAATCTCTTTGCTCCGGAAAATAAAGTTAATTTTTAACAGCTTGACAGACGAATTTAAATTAAGCACAGAAAAAGAACCTTATTGGCAGATTTTACTTACATACCAGACAGGCAAAGATTAATAGATACTTTTTAACATAGTTGAAAAGTGCTTATGAATTCGGTTTGTAAAGCCGGCCGTGCTCTAACTCACGTAAATATACTCAGATTGTTATGTAATCGATACATGTTATTGAGGTTCACCATGGCACGTTCTGTAATGAAAAGGTGTGTACCACTTATGGACTTATGGTTAGTTTACATAGACACTCAAAAGTATTTCGTCACATTACGGTCAATGGGGAAAATATTTATTCGTTGCATTTTAATGTCATTACACTATTTCAAACATAATAAAATTGATATACATCATTGAGTTAGACGACAACGTGTTATCTATACAGTATGAAATAAGTAGCAATTATAGTTCGTTTACAGGGACACTCAAAAGTATTTCGTTACATTACAGTCAATGGAGAAAAATCGTTTCTAGTGTATTTTAATAAAGTTACACTGTTTCAAACATGATGAAATTGATATGCCTCACTGAGGTGGATGGCAATATGTTTTCTATGGAGTGTAAGTAACAATTATAGTTCATTTACAAGGATGCACAAAATAATTCCATTATATTTTGATCTATGGGGAAAAATAGTTTTCAGTGTATTTTAATGATGTTAAACTATTTCAAACATAATGAAACTGTTATACATTACTGAGGTGCCCTACCACATGTTTTCTACGGATTATTGAATACATAGAAATTATCGTTTATTTACAGAGACACTAAAAAGAATCCGGTTACAGGACTGACTAGACTATGAGTCATAACTGTTGGATGTACGTTTTCGGCTGTGATATGCATTTTAAAACTAACTTATTTATTGTGAACTTATTATTTATGTGTAACTTATTTATTACGAAGTGTGTAGATCATATACAGTGCTTCACGAAAGAATTGGACACATTACCGGCTAATGGACAGCCATTTCTGAAAATAAATTTGCATTGCGTTGTGTGTTTTTGTTATGTTTATTTAGATATCTCATTGCATTGTATGAACAAAAATGAAATTTTTAAACAATATTCCGATAGTGTTGGAAAGTGTTTCATAGTCTATGCCATAATGTATGATTTTTCTTTCTTGTTAAGTTTTATTTTAATTTGCGCTTTGATGCGTTCATTAAATCTGCAAAAAAGTAATTTGGGATGTTTTCATCTGACAATTAAGGGAGAAAAATCCCGATTGAAAGCTTCGCGCAATCACAAATTTAAAATGATTTTAATGTTGACTAGTAGCTCGTCTAGCCGAGCGGGCTTTCCAAATGAACCTAGTGAGCACAGAACCGCCTACCCTAAAAACCACAGCCTTTGGCGGCGTAGATCCGACCTCCACCCTTCTTCGTGCCTATAAATCAGCGATCACTGCAATGGGGCCCTGCACGCTTCACGCGCATAAAACGTTAATACGGCAATCATTATAACAGGAACTCTCAGTTTAACTGAGCCGCTATTAACGATTTATGCCCTTTAATAAAAGTGGTCTTGCGCAAAAGAATCTAATAAAAATTTCACCTTTTTGTCAAAAAACAAGGTAATTCTATAAGCAAATAACCCTTGAAAAAAGGTTAAATGTTAAATTTATGGACAATATTCTTGTGACATCACAATGAATATAAATATGTTTTTTTTTTTTTGGCTTTTAAATACAAAGTACACATGTTTAAACATATTTACCTTAATTAACATGAAAAATAAATAAATTCAAAAAGTCACGTGCTGGAACATTGATTTTCAAATACACATTTTTACATTCATGCTCAGTTTCTTTCTTTCTTTCTTTTTTTTTTTTTTAAGATGCGGTAACAGGAAAGGAAAAAAACCTTTTAATTGTTGAAAGAAACCCAGTTTGGCTGAAATTTAGCCACGCTTCTCCACAAAACGTTAAATCTCTCTATTCTTAAAAAAGGGGGGGAAAAAAAGGCAACTAACGCTGTTGTTGCCGTAATTGAATTTATTGTCACTGGGGCTCTTTCTCGGCTTATATTAAGAAAACTATTTCATATAAAAGTATGAAAACTAGTACTTTTATAGAGAAATGTATGATAAACATGCTGAAGCAAACAGTTTTTAAATCGAAGAATTATTTTAAGCGCTATTTAATGTTATTATAATTAATAAACTAATATTTTAGTTTGAATCAAATTAATCTGAAATAAAATTCTATCAAATTTAAGTCAAATTAAATACAAATTCAAAGCCTTTTCATGTCATTTAATTTTCTTGTTTATTTTCTGTGATAGATTTTTCTTTCTATTTGAAGTTTTATACTCGATTTGCTTATTACAAAAAATTTTATTTTATCATTACTTACTTGATTTTTTTTTTTTTTCTATTTCAGAGACTAGAATGGTATTCCAGTGACGATGATATTACAATGTGTAAGATGAAAGGAAAATCCGAGGTAATGTCTAAATTGTATTTCTTTTGCAACGATTTCTGTAGCATCTGTCAGTCATATAAACTTATTTTATATCAATTTTCAAACATGAAAATAAACGTTATTTTCAATTAACCTGTTTATATATTGCCAAACTGTACCAAAATATGTATTAAGCATATATTTTGTCATTTATATTCAGTTTAACATTAGAGAAAAAAGTGCCTTTCATTTTGTTTACAATTTTAAAGCCACAATATGATAAGTGTATAAGTTGGTATTTGAATAAACTATCAAAGAATCTATTGTTAAACACAGTCAATTGCTCTGTCAATCTTACTATGAAACAATCTCATTTTGTTATTCTCATGCTTTGTATTGTGAAGTTGTGAAGACATCGAGCTATGGAATTTTTAATAGATATATTGTGTATATATTTTTGTAATGTGTATGTCCACACATATCTTTAGAATGAATGTTCCTATTTTCATAATTATTTTTCCGTTCTCAAAGTTATTTTTCTGTTTTCAAAATTATCTTTCTATTCACGTTTCGATGGTAGTCCCATATCGATTTCTCAAGGATCCAAAATTGGTATGTTTGTCAGCCTGACTATTTTTTCTTCAAGTAATTTTTATGAAAAAATAAATAAAACCTGCTTCAACTGATTGTTTCTTAACTTATATTTAATGCTAGCCAGTTGGCTTAATTTAATAAGAGTGGATTTGCCCAACAGTGCTTTTTGTGGTGATCTTTTATTTTTATCCATCTTCATTTTTAATTTCATTGTGGTCAATGTCGCTCATTTTGACACATAATTGACTGATTATATTAAAGTTTTAGACGTGTCTGTGAAAAAAATATATATATGCACAATATGACAAATATTTTAAAAATTTATAACAGTACTGTGTACCTTACCAATATATAAAATTTTTGTGACTATTGGCCCATTTTTAAGAAAATTAGAACCTAAAAAGTAAAAAAATAATAGCATCGAACTTCTTTTATGGCATATTTTTAAACCTGAAAATAATCGTTATTTTCAATTAACCTTTTCATTTATTGCAAACCTGTACTAAATTATATATTAAACACATCTTTTGTTATTTATATTCAGTTTTAGTGCTAGGAAAAAATTCCTCTTTTTTTAAGCCATAATAGAATTCATAATAATGGTAGTCGATATTCGAATACACGTTGAAGATTCGTTAGAGCGCAGTCGATTCTTTTAATCGATATTACTATGAAACAATCTACTTTTGTTATTCTTATTCTTTGTTTGTGTTGCGATTGTGAAGGCATCCCAAGATGCTATTTTATTTATTATAATTAATATTAATATAAACATTGTGGAATGTGTTACACATGTGAGTTACATAACATGCAATAAATGTATTACTTTTATTCATTAGTTTATTTATTTTTGCGAATATTAATGACATGGTTGGCATCAAACATGAGTGATGATGAGTGTTGGGGAAGATAATCTTACCTAAATCAACTAATTTAATTACTGTTCACTAATATTATTGTTGTCCTGACTTTTTCTAAAGTAGGATATTTAAATTTCATATTCTATCATTTGTGTAATGGTGTTAATTATCTGGTCATTAACTGAGAGGTGACAGGTTTGAATCATGGTTATTACTTGATTATTTATAGTATTTCAAAATTAATTAAATTTATTTAACTTTCATTATTAAAAGATGACCACACTGCCGCAAAACAAACCAATTTCATATTCTGCCCATATTTGCTTTCAGAAAAATGGGGAGAGTTCCATAATAGGGTCTACAGTCTTTTGGCATAATTTAGATTGTTATGTAATGATCATACGCTTGTAACCACCTTATTATCATCACTCATGCTTGATGCCAACCATGTCCGTGAGTCTGATTACAAAGTTTTAGTCAGAAAATCTGTAAGTGAAATATTGATTTTACAATATTATGTTAATCTATGCTTTTATTATATTGTATCATCTGTGAACTGTCCGTGTCCATGTCATATTAAATATGCAGTAGTTTTTCTTTTTTTTTTTACTTTTTTTTGCATCTATAAATAATATAGTCTGCATAATAGTGAACGGAATCAAAAGTTAGCTTTTATACCTATTTTCTTTCTTTCTTTTTTTTAATCCTATTATTATTTTATTTTTTTACTTAATTTAATTTTTTTTTTTCATTTTTTGTTTTAGAAATTTTGTGCTTATGAATAAAATTAATGTTTAAAAATATTTAAAAAGTAAAAATGTTATATGTTTAAAACCTTGAGCAGTGCAATTCTATATGTCTGTGTTTATCTCTCAGAAAATTAATATTTGTTTTTAAGGGTTGAAAAACTAGTTGAATGGAGAAATTTTTATAATTATTACAAGAAATAAAGAATGTTTGTCTATGAGACTTATAGTTTAATTTTATTTGTTATACAGGAAGAATGCCAAAACTACATTAGGGTCTTAGCTAGGAAGTCTGAGGATACAATTTTTGTGTGTGGTACAAATGCCTTTAAACCTCTATGTCGTCAATATCAGCAGGTAAGTTTTATATTTATTTCTGTAAAATAATCTTTATTCAAACATAACATTTAAAATATCCAGACATAAGTGTATATAACATTTAAAATAACTAAAAATAAGTTTTTCTGTTTATCATAAACTTTAAAAAAAATCTTTCATTTGCTTAATCATAGGATTTTGTAAACCCAGGCAAGAATATTCCTTTTTAGCTTCTGAAATCTGTTATGGTTTCATTCTCTTAAAACTAAACTAGATAGAACCCGTCAAAATTTGATGGCAAAAAACTTGATAGTACCATAAAAATAAAATTCATAGCTGCTTTAAAATGTTTGAAACTTTTGCAGAATAATTCAAATAAATAAAAAACCCACTTTGAATTAAAGCTAGGTTGAAGAACAGCAATTGGCTAAGTTTCACTGGCACATGTACTCGCGGAATTTCTTTCATCTGACACATTTAGCGCTGTTGTGCAAGTAAATGGTAAGTGCCCCCTTGGGGAGGGGGAAATGGCGGGATGGACCAAGGAGATGCATAACATGAATAAGCAGTCAAAGACCTTTCAAACGATATGTAACATGAGGGGTGTGTGCAAAATTTTAAAAAGTATCCCCTTGGGGGGGGGGGGGGGGTAAAGTAGGGGATGGACACGGCACATGCATAATATGATTAAGTGGTCACAGACCTTTCCAACGATATATAACATGAGGGTTGTGTGCAAAATTTAGAAAAGTACCTCTTTGGGGGGGGGGCAAAGCGGGGAGATGGACATCAGAGATATGCATATGATTAAGCAGTCACAGACCTTTCCAACGATATATGACATGAGGGTTGTCTGCAAAATTTAGAAAAGTACCCCCTTGGGGGAGGGGGGGCAAAGTGGGGAAATGGACATTGGAGATATGCATATGATTAAGCAGTCACAGACCTTTCCAACGATATATGACATGAGGGTTGTCTGCAAAATTTAGAAAAGTACCCCCTTCGGGCAGGGGGGGGGCAAAGTGGGGAGATGGACATTGGAGATGCATAATATCATTAAGCGGTCACAGACCTTTCCAACAATATATGACATGAGGGGTGTCAACAAAATTTAGAAAATTGCCCCCCTTAAGGGGGGGGGAAGTGGCGGGATGGACCCCGGAGATGCATAACATGAATAAGCAGTCAAAGACCTTTCCAACAATACGTAACATGAAGGGATTGTGCAAAATTTACAAAAGTACCGCCTTGGGGGGGGGGCAAAGTGGGGGGATGGACACCGGAGATGCATAATATGATTAAGCGGTCACAGACCTTTTTAACGATATATAACATGAGTGGTATGTGCAAAATTTAGAATAGTGCCCCAATTGGCGGGGGGGGGATGGACCATTGACTAGAAATATAAATGGACAGCGGACTCCTTTCTTTCCTTCCGACAGACTTGAAGAATATATCTTTCCCCTTTCATCGCCAAAAATAGGCGAAAGGGTGCCGCTTTCTGACGGTAATCCCTTTCTCAAACTTGACAAACTCAAACGCAAGTGAAAAATCTCTGTTTCTTCCATTGACTAGAAATATAAATGGACAGCGGACTCCTTTCTTTTCTTCCGGCAGACTTGAAGAATATATCTTTCCCCTTTCATCGCCAAAAATAGGCGAAAGGGTGCCGCTTTCTGGCGGTAATCCCTTTCTCAAACTTGACAAACTCAAACGCAAGTGAAAAATCTCTGTTTCTTCTCGGAAGCTGTTGAATTTCCGTGACAGTTTGGCGCGAAAAAAAGCGTGTTTGGCAGAATATTCTTCCTCCACACCTGCTGGAGGAAAGAACATGTTTTCTTCAAGAAAGGGTTGCTAGTCCGCTGTCCATTTATATTTCTAGTCAATGGTTTCTTCTCGGGAGCTGTGGAATTTCCGTGACAGTTTGGCGCGAAAAAAACCTGTTTGGCAGAATATTCTTCCTCCACACCTGCTGGAGGAAAGGACATGTTTTCTTCAAGAAAGGGTTGCTAGTCCGCTGTCCATTTATATTTCTAGTCAATGGGATGGACCACACAGATGCATAACATGAAAAGGCAGTCACAGGCCTTTCGAACGATATATCATATGAGTGGTGTCAACAAAGAAAAGTCTCCGCCCTGTGTAGGCAAAACATACTCCCCCCCCACCGCCATAATTATTGATGCACACTCATTTTTTAAATTCGTTCGCACCCCTCTTCTCCCGCAAAATGTTGTGAATTTTAAAAACTCCACTTACGAATTTTTTTATACCAAAAGCACTTATGTCCGTCGTCTGCATGCAGAGTTTTGTGCTTACAGACGCCAGACACAACAACACACACACACACAGACAGACGTTTACCGACATTAATAGTATAGATGATACTCAGTGCCTACACATTTCACCCTTTATAATTCAGCCAATGAGTTGACGGTTGTTCATTTCCAGAAACGAAACAATAATTCTTTAGGATGAATTTTGTTTGTTTGATACACCGTGGCAGAATGCGTGCAATGCAGCGACAGGCGTCACAAACTTTTTAGGGCACCTGCAGACTAAAAACATATAATCAATCTTCGCGGGAAAAAAATCCTAGATTTCGTCAAATGATCACGGGAAAAACACTAATTTCATCAAAGGATCATGTAAAACGTGAATTTTGTTAAAATTCCACAGAAAAACGCGATTTACACAAAAGATGAACAAATTTTGTCAAAGAATCGCAAAACAGGAAATTTCACCCAAAGATAGCGCTTTTTTGCCAAACTTCATCTAAAAATTGCGGAATAAAATGTATTTTATCAAAAAATCGCTGGAAAATGCACATTTCGTTAAAGTATCGCGAGAAAAATGCGAATTTCTTCAAAGATTTCTGAAAAAACGCGAATTTCATCGAAGGATTGCTGAAAATTCATGAATCTTATCAAAAGGCAGCAGAGAAAATGTGATTATCAAAGCATTGCGAAAAAAGAAAATTTCGTCTAAGGATCACAGAAAAACGCAAATTTCATAAAAGAATCGTGGAAAATAACGCAAATTTCGTGAAAAAAAAAAAATCGCAGAAAAAACACAAATTTCGTCAAATTATCGCTGAAAAAAAAACACGAATTACGTCATAGGATAGCAGAAAAAATTATGAAACTCGACAAAAAAAAGATACAGAAAAAAATGCGAATTTCATTAAAGAATCACGAAAAAAAATGTGAATTTTGTTAAAGGATTGCGCAAAGAATGTGAATTTTTTGAAAGGTTCGTGTGAAAAATGAAACTGTCTGTATTAAAAACAGCACACACACAAACATCTATACAAACCTCAATACACACAAACATATTATAGGCAGGGCTTGAAATTCAATTTTTCCAAAGACGGGAGTCTCCCTACCAACATTTTTAAATGGAGGGGAGTTGTAATGTTTGGTAGGGAGAAAAAAAATCTTTAAACCCCACTATTCTTTTACGTGCTATTTAAAGAATTACATTAATGCAGACATGACAAAATACCATTGAAAAAATTAAGTCAACTGAGAATGATTATGTAAAATGTTTATTTTTATTATAAAAAAGGGAAGAAAGTTAAGTTTTATATATGCAGTGTATTTTTCAAGTTCCATTAAATGTGTTAGGGACCCTTAACAATTAGGTTGTTAAATAAATTTCTGACTTTAGATTTTACTTGATTGAGATTCACCGATCGATCGTGGAAAAGACGCAAAGTTCATCAATCTGTCGCGGAAAAAACGCTAAGTTCGTCGATCTGTCACCAAAAAACGCAAAGTTCGTTGATCAGTCGTGGGAAAAAAGCAAATTTCGTCGATCAATTGCAGAATAAACACAAAGTTCGTCGATCTGTCCCCAAAAAACGCAAGGTTCGTCGATCAGTCTCTTAAAAAACGCAATGTTCGTCTATCTGTCGCAGAAAAAACACAAAGTTCGTTGATCAGTCGCAGAAAAAAATGCAATGTTCGTTGATCTGTCGCGGAAAAAACGCAAAGTTCGTCGATCAGTTGCGGAAAAAAGCAAATTTCGTCGATCGATTGCGGAATAAATGCAAAGTTCGTCGATCAGTCAGGGAAGAAAGAAAAATTTCGTCGATCGATTGCGGAATAAACGCAAAGTTCGTCGATATGTCCCCAAAAAACGCAAGGTTCGTCGATCAGTCGCTTAAAAAATGCAATGTTCGTCGATCTGTCGCAGAAAAAACTCAAAGTTCGTTGATCTGTCACGGGAAAAACCACAAAGTTCGTCGATCAGTCGCGGAATAAACACAAAGTCCGTCAATCGGTTGCGGGGAAAAAAAATCACGAAATTTATCGTTCGGTTGCAGGTAAATTAAATAATGCAAATTTCTCCAAAAATGCTGAAATTTTTTGGACGGGAGGCTCCCGCTCATGATCTGTTTTGGGCGGGATTTCAAAATTTTCCGTGCGAATCCTGCCCTGAAATTCAAGCCCTGATAGGTATAGTTTTAATCTGAAATAATATACTGAACTTGAACTAACTTTTGAAAAATCGGGTTAACCCAAATCCAACTTGCAGAAATCTACACTCAGTCTGAAATCGACTCGAACCATAAAGACAGTTAACCCAACTTGCAACAAAAATAATTATTTTCTGTGAATTTTCTGATTTTTTCTTTTCTCAGAAATGCTGTAGTCATTTTGTCCCCCAATTTTGCCCTTTACAATTCAGCCAATGAGTGGAGGGGGCCAAAGGAGCGTTCCTTATCACAAACGAAAGATGAGATACGTTCGTTTGATGTCGTTGTTGAAAATTTATGGATTTCTATTATTAAAGTCATTTTTTCATTTTACCGTATTTATTTTCTTTTTGTGTTGTATGTATTTTGCTACTTTGAATTTTTTTAAACTAACCCTTTTTTTTTTTTGGAGAGTGAGAGAGAGAGATTTAGTAATTTGGTGACACGAAGTTCAGCAAATTCTTAAAATCCACAAATCGTTTCCAATGTAAACAATGAAATTTACAATTAAGTTGCAAGTGCAAAATTTCAGTTTTTTAAAATTTTCATGTCATTCTGTACACATTTTAATATGTCATTCTGATCATTATACATATTTAGTTATGCATTATTAATTATTTACTTGACCTTTACTTTTAATATTTTAAATATTTCAAACTTACAGCTGAATGTAATTATTAAAACATTTGAAATACTGCATTCGAAAAATGAAATTTCAGCTTAGAAACTCAACAATTAAAAAATTTAAAGTAGAAAAGTACTTATGATATAAAAAGAAGAAAAAAAAATACACCAGAGTTTATCTGCATTACGAAAGCGGGAGAAATGATTTTCTGTGCTATACAAAAAGATATCCAAATAACTCAATCATGAACATAGAAATAGGTATCGGTTTTTATGTTCAGGTGCGCTCAATCCAAACTTGAAACTTTTAAAACAGTCATTGAATGAATGAAATTCATCTCCGCCTTTCACATCCAGAAAACTTGCTGTGTCGCCAATTATGTTTATATTTTATATATATATAAAAAAATAATAATTCAGGCACTTTTCTGTTATACGGACACCTTTTTTCGCCAAACATACATACATACATACATTTTGGCATAGTATCCGTATAACAGAAAAGTACTAAAGTTCATGGTTTAAAATCACTATAAAATATCATGAAATTTATTGATTAGTTGTGGGAAAATATCGGGGAAATAATGTGTTTTTCGTGAATTTTTTGTTTTGTTAACAATGTGGTTAGAGAGACAGGGAGAAATCCAGAAAACTTGCTGTGTCGCCAATTATGTTTATATTTTATATATATATATATATATAAATAATAATTCAGGCACTTTTCCGTTATACGTACACCATTGTCGCCAAACATACATACATACATTTTGGCATAGTGTCCGTATAACAGAAAAGTACTAAAGTTCATGGTTTAAAATCGCAATAAAATATCATGAAATTTATTGATTAGTTGTGGGAAAATATCGGGGAAATAATGTGTTTTTGTGAAATTTTTTGTTTTGTGTTGTTGTGTTTAATTGTAAGCATTCATTATAATTTTCAGTGCATTATTAAATTGAAATTTTTGTTTAAAATATGTAAACAAAACAGTGACCAGAAACCTGCACAATTTCTAATATAGATAGATAGATGCATGCATGTAGTACTTTTAATTATTTGGTAAAAATACTGTGATCGTCACTGAGAAAACCTGAATTTAACCTAAAAGTAATTGTCGAGTGTTTAAGCTGAAATTTCATTTTACGAATACAGTATTTCAAATGTTTTAATAATTACATTTAGCTGTAAGTTTGAAATATTAAAAGTAAAGGCCAAGTAAATAATTAATAATGCATAACTAAAAGTAATTGTCGAGTGTTTAAACTAATTTCATTTTACGAATACAGTATTTCAAATGTTTTAATAGTTACATTCAGCTGTAAGTTTGAAATATTAAAAGTAAAGGCCAAGTAAATAATTAATAATGCATAAGTAAAAGTAATTGTCGAGTGTTTAAGCTGAAATTTCGTTTTACGAATACAGTATTTCAAATGTTTTGTTACATTCAACTGTAAGTTTGAAATATTAAAAGTAAAGGCCAAGTAAATAATTAATAATGCATAACTAAAAGTAATTGTCGAGTGTTTAAGCTGAAATTTCATTTTACGAATACAGTATTTCAAATGTTTTAATAGTTACATTCAGCTGTAAGTTTGAAATATTAAAAGTAAAGGCCAAGTAAATAATTAATAATGCATAACTAAATATGTATAATGATGAGATTTTTTTTTTCTTGAATTATTCAGTGAAACTCGTCTTATAAATGTACGCAAATAATTCACATCAAAATCTTAAAATAACAAAGTTTTCTTTCGTGTTTAGCTATGCTTAATAACCAAAAAAGCTTGATTAATACAAAAATTATTTGGTAAAAATACTGTGATCGTCGCTGAGAAAAACTGAATTTAATTATATCACACAGAATTACATATTAAAAGTTTAAAATTAGTTTGTTTACATCGGAAACGATTCGCGGAATTTCGTGCCACGAAATCTCTCTCTCTCTCAAAAAAAGGGTTAGTTATAAAAAATTCAAAGTAGTAAAATACATACGACTTAAAAAGAAAATAAATACGGTAAAATGAAAAAATACCTTAATAAAAGAAATCTATAAAGTTTCAACAACCGAACAACCAAATGGAACACATACGCTTCTAGAGAGAGGAAAAAGCCTTCACCTCATTGGCTGGAACATCGCGTCTGAAGATAGTAAAAGCCTCTAGCTGATTAGCTGAATGCTCGCGCATGCGTATAAATAGCATTTTTGCACGAAAAACTAAAAAGCAGGTTAGCTTTAAGTATATGGATTTACCAACACCTGCTAGAGAACCTTTTATTTTTTTAATAAACTTCTAATTTCATGATTTCTTATTGTTTCATTCTGTTAAGGGTGTTCTCATTTTTTTTCCCTTTACTCAACAACACAAATCTTTCTGACAGGTTCACAAAGTCACTTTTATGCATAGAAGTATGAAATTTGCAGGCATTACTACTTGAGCATTATAGAAGTGAACAGCATTTTCCAATTTCACATAAATGTCATACCTCTTGAATTATAACTGATTGATCTCCTATGATAATCTAAAACTGCCATGTCCTGAATGTTAGCTTAAAATGCCATATTTTCTTATATATCCTTTATAGGAAAATGGGAAACACTATTAAATTTCTTAATATATTATAAATAATACCTGTAAATTTTATTCATTTACAAATGAAAATGTGTGAGAAAATAGCCAGGTTCTACATAATAACAGCCTTAATACCAAATTTACTAAAACCTGTGTAAGAACTTTCCTTTGCTTATAGTAAATTTCTAAGACCTCTTACTATTTCATTCGCTTGCTGCTAAACTTGCTAACCCTGAGTAAGACCTTTCATTACAAGAATAAAGTCATTGTATTTGAGGTGGGCTCATTCAGCCCATCACTAATATAAGGAGCTAGGAGACAGAAATCATGGATTTGATCCTGTGAAGATTATATGTAAAGTTTTTATTTAAACGATAATTTTAGATCATTTTCTTTTTCTAAAGTTTTATTTTCAGGTATCAACAGACAACTCATTTCTCCTGTTTTGAAATAGCCATGTGTTAATTTGTTCATATATCATTTTCTTTACTTTTTTTTTCCTATTTCGGTCTTTAAAAAGTGAATAAATAAACATATATAAAACAATAAATGTATTATTTTTTGCACTTTTTATGAGCAATAATTGTTCAAAACCTCTTCCAGACAAAGATCATGGCTGCATCTCTGACTGTAGATTTAATTAATTGCATATCCTGTAAGCTATATTGTTTTTCATTAACAATTACTGTAATTTTTTTAATGTTCAACTTTATAGTTATGAATTATGAATGTTCATGGGGAAAGTGCTTCTTAGAACATTGAGGAAATAATTTAACAAATTACAAAAATATTTTAATTATATTTTTATTATACTTTTTAATATTTTTTAATTGCATCCTCTAAATCAGGCTAAGATCTTTTCTGTGCTACATGATCAACTATAATTTATTCAACTATAATTTTACTTCACAGAAGATTTGAAATAGCTTGCAGTATTGCACAAATCACGCACGAAATAGAAAAATCCCACATAATGTAAAATACTGTGTGGGATTCTCTCCCCTCCCCCTTAAATTCTTTTATTTCTTTCTTTTGTATAATTCTTTCGTGATTTTTTTTTCCCCTAATTTTCGCAGAATTCCACAAATTTATTCTTTTGCTTTCAATTAATCGGTCACAAAGATTTAAAAAAAAAAAAAAAAAAAAAAAAATTGTTAATTGATTGTAGAACAAAATCGGAAATTTCTTCAAAAGATGCAAATAGTGAACTTCATTAATCAATCACAGAAAAATATAGCAAAGTTTGCCAATCGGTCACAGAAAAAAAAAATAAATAAATAAATAAATTTCGTCAGTCGGCCACAGAAAAAAATAGTGAATTTTGTCAAATGATTGCGATAATTTCGTCAAACAGTCTCTGGAAATAATCACAAGTTTCATCAAGCAGTTGCGGAAAAAAATGACAAATTTAGTCAAATGGTAGTAAAAAAAAATATTTTTTTAAATTTAATCGGCCATGAATGTTTTCAGTTAGTCACGAAATTTGCTATTGTCTTTACAAAATGTAGTTTTCATAATTTTTAGTTCATTTACATTGTAAACATGATTTTTTGTTGATAATACGAAATTTAATAAAATTAATATTATAAATCTTTTCTAAATGTAAAATTTTTTTCTAAATGTTAGATTTCTTTTTTCCCAAAAAATCTCATGCAATGCAAATGCAACACATTGGGTTGCTACACCAGCTTAATATTTTTATTTTTAAAAAATCCATACTTTGTTCTTGCCATCCATGTAAACAAGGATGTTCTGAAAATGTAGTGCCAGCTGGCCACTTGCACCAAACATTCCTGAAATACAATATATATATATATATTAATAATAAACTTAATCAAATTAATTTTTACCCTCCTATGGTGTAGCATAGGATTTTTACAAAAATTAAATATTTGAGAATATAGAAGCCATTTTCAAATAAAAAATTCCATTTGGCAATAAAATGGCCTAATGTTTGTAGAAAAATCAAAAAATATAAATATCCTATGTAGTGTCAATTCAATTGTGAATTCAAAATTTTAAAAAAAATATATTGGTCTAGCAGTTCTCAAGCAATCAAAGTGGACCGGTAAACCAAAATGTCATTTTGAAAAAAATGCATTTAAAGTTTTTGCTAGCGGCAATTAGTTCTTGTGGCATATTTATCGCTGTAGCTGTAACATTTGTCATAGTTCAAATTTCATAGACACTATCAGCTATTAGAAAATAAAATATAAATAAATTCTTGTTTTTTTAACTGGTGTTTCCTCGTAAGGTTGTTCTCAAATCCAAACTGATTGCTTTCTGACAGGTTTTCATAAAGTCAGTTTCATCGATAAAGGCATAAAATTTGCAAGTTTTCTTTTTCAGATACTAAGAAATCAAAGAGTGTTATCATTTCTTATAAAAGCAAAGGATCTTTCAGTAAATAGTGTAAAAGTTAGTATTTTCTAACAATTTTCAGGACATGATATTTGCGAAAAGATACAAGAACGATAGATTATAATTAAAGCTGTATCAGAAAATATTCAATTCTGTGGCACTTTAATATGTCTGCAAATTTGATACATTTAGAGATAAAAATGGCTTTTTGAATGTGTCAGAAAAACTCGCATTGTTGAGATTAGGAAATTCAAATTTTAAGAACACCCTTAAGAGGACTATTTAAGCATTAATTTTTTTATATGTATTTAAATGATCTTGTATAATTTTAAAATTTATTTTTTATGTAAAATAGGACCCAGAGTATACTATTGTGAAAGAAACATCAGGAGAAGGTGTCTGTCCTTATGATCCCAGTCACAATAGTACTGCTATCTATGCTGGTGAGTTGTTGTTATTTCATATTTAATATCTATAATGCTTTTTTTTTTTTTTTCAGTGAACAAATATTTGTACAATAAATTACCTTTAAATGAAATTATTCTGTTACTTACATAGTTTTTAACTTTTGTAATATATACATTTTTTTCCTTACATCCCTTACTTTAGAAGGAAACTTTTTGAAAAGGAAAAAAAAAAATCTTCAGCATAATTTTTACATAAGAGAAATACAGGATGGTTAAAAAAGATTAACTCAGTTTCTCACAGCTATATTCCATATAGAATGACATCTTAAAAATTGTCTATTTTAAATGTTTTTTTTTTTTTTTTCCTTCAAGAATTGGGTTTATTTTTGGGATAGGATTTATATTATGAGTACCCTCAAAAATCATGCTAAGGCTTATTTTCTGAGTAGGTCTTATTTTCAGGGAAATACTGTACCTCCAGCAATGCTTTAATGAATCAGAAAAACATATAGCAGTTTCATTGAAGATGTAGAAGTTTAGATATTATTCCTGCTACAGTTCCTACTACAGTTTAGATAGTTATTCCTACTACAGTTTAGATATTATTCCTGCAGCTGGAGGGGACACATTGAACATCTTGTATAAATTTTAATATGGATGTAATTAAATGTAATTTACATCAGTTGCATACAATGTGTTGCTCAGGAAATACAATTGTATGAAATTTAGCTAATCATTTTTAATCACCCTTACGCCGATAATTTCCAAAAACCACCTCCTCCCACCTCCCCTTTATTAAGCTCAGTTTTATACTTTTAAAAAAAGTGTTTTAGTGTTATGCTGAAAAGCACTCACACTGTTTCCGAAATTTTAATTAACATTTGTGCATATAATAAAATGCAAAAAAAAAGAATAAAAAACAAAAATTTTAAATGAAGTTTTAAGTGGCATTCACTTTTGTATAGCTGGTTGAAATATATTCATGCTAATCCTCATTGAAATTTTGCCTTCTACTTTTTAAATTGATTTATGAATAAATTTATTCTGAATTTATATTTTTGTCACTGTACAAAGGTTTAAAACAGACTTCTTGTAAAGAAAATATTGCCAGGTTTTCTCTTTTAATAATTAATTTATATTCATAATGATCAACATTTGTATTTCCATTCTAAATTTTAAATGTTGCATTTATAGTTTACTTTTTTATGTAGTAAAGTAATCATTTTTTAAAGTGCCTTTTGCTAGTTTCAATAAACAATTGCCAGTTTCCTTATATTACATAAGTTTCAGATTTATTAAATACATTTTTTACAATAAACTAATGATCTTCCTTCAATGAAATATCATTTCCATTTTTTTTCCCATTTTATGTAAAAACATTGGGGATGTTCTAGAACTGGTACAGTTTTGCTGCAGAGTATGGGTGTTAGTAAAATTGATGATCTTTCAGAAGATTTAAATGTAATTCTTGGTACTTTTGTTTTAGCCGGGTGCAAGTAATAATTCACCAAATATTGTCCCCATCCCCATTGTTCATATTGCATTCATTTCATTTAAAAATATAAACCTTTCACTCATTTCATTTAAAATAAATGTCTTTCACATTTAAATTACAAAAATAAATAAATGCATAACTAAGAAATAATGCCATAAACAAAAATATTTTATTTCAAAACCAAAGCATTGTTTCTAATTTACACACACAAAAAATAAAAACTGCTTTGGCGAGAAACAAAGATGCTATTGGCGAGATTTGCGCTTGACTAACATAAAAGAACCTAATTCTTTTATAAAATTATTTAGTTCGTTTTGACAAAATAGCTCTGGTTGATTGCAATCACTTGAATTGAAATTGCTACTCATTAGAAAATGTTGAAACTATATGTTATTTAAAAAAAATAATAAACAAATGAAAAATCTAGATAAAATTGATAAAACTTATTTTATTTTTGTAGCTAGGATTCCTACATATGCTTAAAATCATCTATTGTTTTTTCAAATACCAAAATCACTGTTGACTTGTGTATCAAACATAAAGAAACATTATTTTCTATGCAGAAATACCGGGTGTGTTCACAAAGTTTCAAGACTGGTTGCTTCCTGGGTAGGGGTGCACACACATATCCGTTCCAACGACAGGGTGAGGTAGTGGGGCTGTCAACTAATGGAGTGCATGTGTGTCAGTTGCCTCCAAGACGTTCGAGTGAGTAGATCGCTAGTGGAGTGAGTGCGTGTCATTGACTAAACTGGTTGAGTGAAAAATGTAGCATTCTATAAAGTTCTGTGTGAAACTTAAGAAAACACTGACAGAGACTTTTCGTATGATTCAAGAGGCCTACCAAGAAGAATCCATGTCATGTGCAATGGTTTTCATGTGGCTCAAGAGATTCGAAAATGGCCGCGGGGACGTCAAAGACGATAACCACACTGGGGAACCTTCAACAGGCCAAACTGGTGAAAATCTGGTGAAAGTGTGTGAACTGTTAAACACAGACCGTCGTCTTAGTGTTAGATTAATTGCCGTCTGCCCAGACATCAGAGACAATTGGTTTGTTTACCACGACAATGTACCTTCTCTCACATCGCTCGCTGCTGCCGAAGTTTTGGCTAAGTTTAACGTGGCAATACTGCCACAAGCGCCCTACAGCCCTTACCTTACTGTCAGTGACTTTTTTTTTGTTCCCCCGGATCAAGAAAGACCTGATAGGGAAGCGATTTAACATAATTCCAGCGATCCAGGCAGCTTTGATGAGGTCCCTTAACAGCCTTGCGTGAAGACTTCCAGGGAGCCTATGAACAATAGAAAAAACTCTGGCAGCGGTGTGTTGATGCCAAAGGGTCATATTTCGAAGAATTTAGTTCGCTGTAGTACAAAAATGTTTAATAAATTTTGTATTCTCAGACTAGTCTTGAAACTTTGAACACATCCTGTATTATCCTTACATTCCATATTAGAAATTACTATATTATGTCCACCATACATGTCTTATTAGAAATTTGTTTTTCCTGAGACTACAGTATCAGGAGGTGGGGGGGGGGGGTGCAGGATTTGAATGCAATGTGAACTGCAAATTCTACTGTAGCATTGTTTTAATCATTAATGACTTTAAATTAGCATGTAAAATATTTAAAAAATAAATGGATAATTGGTAAAGATACCAGATATATTTTTTAAATGATTAATTAATCCGTATTGGAAATACCATTAATTATTTTATTTTAATGCATAAAATAATAAATCTTAATTAGTAATGTATTTTTTTCTTTTTTTTTTTCATTTTTAAAACTTAATTGTGTAAAATATATAATATCACTTATACAATAACTTGTTTACTATCTGTATATATTTCTTTTACAATGCTACATGATTTTAGGACCTTTAAAAGACAGAAAAGGTAGAATTTTATATAAAAATGCATGTTTTATATAAAAATATCTGTTTTTGTATAAATTATCTTTAAAAAGAAAATATGTTGGACTATAAGCATGTGGTGATATTTTTTGTTGTTTATAAACCTTTATTTTTCACATTTTTGTGCTTGTTGTATTGCACTTCACATTTCAATATCTTGTGTTAGCTGATATACTCTTAACATAAAATTTGTTAAAAATAATATTATAATTGAATTTTGAATGTATTATAATTCAATAAAAATCTTTAAGTGTACATTCTTTGAAATAATAAACCACATTTAATCGTCAATAATCTTTTAAACTATTTTTTATATATTTCTAACTAGTGCTAGTTTCTTTAAAAGTTGCTTATTCGAATCCGAGTTTCATAGACATTTCTGTATAGTTTTCTGTTGGAACAAATGATTATGTAAAATCATTATTCTAATTTACAATATTTCCCTTGCTTTCAAATGTATTGTTTTTCCAACTCAACATTTAAATTACAGCAAACTCTGTCTATGGTCGACTCTGTGTAAGACGGAAATCTGTCTAACATGGAAAATTTTTAAAGTCCAGCCGAATGATTTTCAATCCAATAAACTCTGTCTAAGCCCGAATATTATCTACAAGAAAAATTTTCTTTATTTTGATTGATTCTGCCTTAGACAGACTTTATTGTGTGTATATATATACTTATATGCATAAAAGCTGCAGATATTATTCAGGTTCCAGGTAATCAAATAGTATTTTTATCTCCCTATAAGTATAATATGTTGTTTATTTTTTACTCAATTGATGATTGCATTTCCATATCCTAAAAACAATATTTAAACATCAATTTTGATAGTATAAAAAAATGAGGAAAACATAAATTGTTTGAAACCTGAATGTGAATTGTGAATATCTGAAAAAATTTCAGATTTTGGAAATAAAATTATTTTATTGTTGTGTTAAAATGTTGCAAATTTAAATTTGAAAACAGCCTGAAATACAGAATCAGCTTTGCTTAATAGTCATTCATTTTAATCCTTTATCTTCTAAGCGATGTTCTCATATTTTTCTATTTTGAAGCAACTTATTGTCTGTAGACAGAAATATTTTTAACATAATTAGGGTTTAAGAAATATCTTAACACGAAGAAGGGATGTGAAAATTACTTTTATCGTCAGACTGAAGAAGAAAAATTGCATTAATTAACCTGAGGTTTTTGAGCATTTTTAGAAAATACGGGAAAGCAAGGTGCTCAGAAAATTAAAATACTTATAGCAAGGTATGTGTATGAGGAAGTATTTAGTTTGGCCTTGCATCTACATAGCATAATAATAATTAGTATTTTAATTAAAACGAGGCCTTGTTATCTTTCTTAATTCCCTCCTCTTCCTTTTATTATTATTATTATTTATTAGAATGTTAGAAGTGCCATTTGTTTCTTTCTTTTTTTAAATCATTTGAATTTTTAAAGTAGCAATGTATGTTGTTATTAAGACTACTATAGTTTGTGTTCAGATATAATGCTATGCAATTTGAATAACAAAAATATGCAATATAAATGTATGCCTAGAGATTTTCAAATGCTGTTAAAATGAAATATGAGACGTAGCCTTTAAAAATGTGAAGTTTTGAAATAAGTATCAAGTATACTTGCTTTAAAAAAAAAATTATGTAGGAGAAAACTAAATATTGCAACTAATTTTACATTTTATTTAAACCCTTGATGAAGGATTTGACATACTCTATGTGACTACATATATGGCTTTTAAAAAAATCCTATTATTCAAATAATTCAAATTCAATTCTATTATTCAAAATTTATTAATATACACACTATATGTTAATTATATTATATGTGATAAGCAGTTTATTTTGATGAATTTCAGCATGCCTAAAAATATTATTTGTTTAATCTTTATAAATCATCTTTAATTATCTGGATTCAAAACAAATGCATTTACTGTTTTCTGGTTGAGAAGTTGGCAAAAGATTTTAAGAAAGAAAAGTATGTGTGTCACTAAATTCTTACAAAATACATATATTTTTTGTAATATACATTTACTCAAATTATTTATTTTGTATAATGAAGTATTGTGTGTCTGCAAATTAATCAGAAAACACTTTTTAATATTGTGATTGCATTCATTTTAATTTCAGAGGGTGATCTGTATGTTGCAACAGTAGCTCAATTTACTGGAGCTGATCCTTTAATATATCGAGAGCCTTTAAGAACAGAGCAATTTAATTGGAAACATTTGAATGGTAATTTTTTTTCTTTATTTGTGTTGTACAAAGTGAAACAATGTTTCTATTTCTTGCATGTATGCTCAATAGATATTTTTAAAAATTAAAATGTTATGTTCGAAAATGTTTTAAAAAGTTTGTATTCAATTTCTTCATATTAATTTTACAATTTTAATATTAAATATTTATTTATGTAAAAGATTTTAGATTTCTTCTATAGAAAATTGTAATATTTATGACTTCTGAAAATTTTAAGGATAATTCATAAAGGGTTGTAAAGAAATCTTTCATGTAATGTAAATATTAGAATTCTGAGAAAAAAGCATTAGAACTTTTGAAATAGAAATGCATCCATTCTTTTTGTGATAATTTTGAAATAAAATAGCCCAGAAACATAGATTTTCTATCAAAATGTTCAGAATTAAAATTCCTTTCATTAAGGTGAAGTATTCCCTCAAAGTTTCTATTTATCAGTGTAAAAAACAATTATATTATGGAAAATATATCAACATTATTAATTAAAATGAATTGTATGTTTTCTACACAAGCCTTGAATAGAATGCTTGAAGGGAAAATTTGGGATGCCATTGGGATATTCAAAGATGAAACATATGTAATTGATCTTATTCTATAAATGGGATTCTTTGCAATGAATTCCTGTATGGTTTCCATCTAACAACAGTTTTGAAAATTTTAATGTTCTGCTCAGCATCTGATTATCACATGGACAGTCTTGTCCCATATTATTTTTGAAAGCACAAGAAAGGTATTTTGCAAATTTTTTATTTAAAAAAAAAAAAAACTTTATTGTCATTTTCTTCCATTGCTTTTGTAGAATAATTCCTATCTTTTTAATTTCACTGAAGTATAATGACATCCTCTTGCTAATAAATCTCATTTTCTAATATAAAAAGGAACATACAATGATCATATTTACATGCATTGAGTTTCAGCCGAAAGCGTTCTTATGATGCTTTTTGATTATCGATGGATATCTCTATTGTATTTATAATTTATAGAAGACGGGAGACACAAAAATTGTAAAAGTGCCTTGGGCACAGGCAGTATTATGGTCAGGTTCCGGTGTGTCTAGTTTTCATTATACCTGTTTTATTTTAAACTACTCTTTGTATTTTGTGAATAAATTTGTTATTTTTACATTGTTATATTTTTATTTGAAATTTAGCTTAATTATATGTTTTCTTTCTCTTTCCCACAGCACCAAATTTTGTAAGCTCAGTCCATCATGATGAATTTGTATATTTTTTCTTTCGGGAAACGGCTGTGGAGTATATAAACTGTGGAAAAGTAAGTTAAATGCAAAGTATTTATTTTTTTGTTATTATTTGTGTTTTCGTTCCATTGTAAACCACCTTTTGTTCCAGTTACCTAGTTAATTATTAGAGTGTACAATAAAATTTTATTATAATAAAAATTGTGAAAGAAACAGAGTTTTTCTTTAAAAAAATCAATGATATGCAATACCTAAAATAAAAATAAAATAACTCTTTTTAATGGAGAAAAATTCTGACAAACAAAAAACACTGTAAAAAGATGAATTTAGAAGGTTTTGAAATATTTTTTCTAGAAAATAAATAAATAAAAAGAATTCTATATTTAAAATTTACAGTAAAAATATTAATTATTAATAATCATAAGACATAGTAAAGGAAGAGATTTAGAGATTAAATCCCTCTTAAAAGTCTGATAAATATAAAAACCGTTAAGATATATTGAATTTATAATATGTAAAAACCAGTTATAAAGAAAAATAAGTGGCCAATATATATATATCATATATCTATTGTTCCTTCTATGTGCTTTATGCAAGAAGCACCTGTTTAAGTACAAAATAAAACAAGAAACAAGCATCACACATAGATTAGGAAACACTGTCAGACTACTGTAATGAAACTTCACTATCTAATAACATAAAAAAAGACATTTAAATAAAAAAAAATCAGAAAATGCATAACACAGTAGAACATCCAATTTCAGCAATTAATGTCCACGGTTGATAAGATATTCGAATTCTTTTGAGCAGCCCTGTATATTTTCTATAGATTTGTATACATTCTACATGATTTGCTAAAATTTCATTCAGCTATAAAACACAAAACACATTTCAAAATTTATTTTCAGCATTTACCACTTGTGTATGGTAACTTGAAATATTTTATACAATCATGTGTATGATACTCACCACATATTAAGTAAAATTTAATTTAGATAGGAAATGCATAACACAACTAAAATTACTTTTCCAATAATTACCATCTTATAGACAGTAATATATTCAGTTTTTTTGCATAGCCCTGTATATAAATTTATTTATATACAAACATATCTTGGTATATACTAACTAAATATGGTTAAGCTGGAAAATGCATAACACAATTAAATAGAGATGTAAATAAAACAATGTTAAATAACATCTCTAAGCAATTGACGTCTGTAGACAGTAGTGCTCTACGAAATTTTTTGTGCATCCCTGTGTAAGAGCTCTAGAATTTATACATTGCATGAAATGTGCTAAATTTTGGTTAAACTTCACTTTCAGCAATTATCGTTCCTAGAGAGTGCTGTAATAGAATTATTTTCTATGTCCCTAAATGAATAAATAAATGCTATGCACTCCATATTCTACAGTATGCATTTTGTAGTGCACTTCAGCAATGCATATCAATTTAATTATGTTTGGAATAGTGTAACATTTTAAAAATGCACTACAAATAATTTCCCCCCCATAGGCCATACCGTAACTGAATTCTTTTGTGTGTTCTTGTAAATGAATGATAAATGCTATGCACTCCGTATTCTACAGAAAGAATGTTGTATTGCACCTAAATAATGTATATCAGTTTCACCTTGTCTGATACACTGCAAACGATTTTTCTCTTTAGAACCATAATGTAATGGAATTTTTTTGTGTGTCCCTGTAAATGAACTATAAATGCTGCACACTTCATTTTTGTTATGTCATGTATTTAAATTTAAGTGTAAAATGTTTCATTTAAATATTTACTTTTCACATGACATGAATTAGTTTTTATCATCCCCAAGCCTACGTTAATGTACAAACGAACTCCATTGCTTCGCTAGGTTTTTTGGGTAAACACGCGATTCATCCACAATCTATCGCTGTGATTCTGGATCACTTTTGATCGCTGTTACTTGCTGTTACTTTCGACCCAGAGCTCTCGTCTGACGATCGCCGCTCTGATTGGTCGTCGTTTGACGTCATAGTCCGTGAAGCCAATGGAGTTTCGCGTACGTTTTTCTCTTTGTAGAATGGCAGCAACTGTATGCAAATTTTTCCAAAACAGACTGGTATATGTAGCAGGTCAAGATGTTTGTATTTCGCCCTCCCTTCCTTTCCTTCCTGCCTGCCTTTGACTCGCTTGAAAGCAGCACTTTGTTTTTCTGCCATGTAACTATTACGACGTCGTAGCTTGGCTACGTTTTGAAGGCTGCTGGCGGCTATTAGTTTATTGATGAAAGTTTATTTTACTTTTATTTTTAAGTTTGTTCGGCAAAAGTAATGCTGGCATTGGATTGTCATTTGTATATTATTCATCAATAAAAAATCATCTTGTTACTCCTGCTGTACTCCTTAAAGTCTTCTACATCCATGCATTTCCAAAATCTAAAGATTCCACTGCGTACTCTGCTTAACTTCTGCTTAATATAGTTAATTTATTGATAAAAGAGAACAATTTTCAATAGTGAACTTCATTATAAAAGTTACTTTAAGTAATCAATTTATATATTTTTGAAATTTTATTTTAGCTCGCTACTTATCTGATAATTTACTTTGCTTTAAATTTTATATTTATTTAACAGCAATATCAGTATACTACAGAAAAATAAACAAATAAATAATATTGAATAGTTATGTCACGTTTAATATGTACATAAAAATGTCAGATTTTCCTTTTTATTTATTTATTTTATTTATTTATTATGTTTGTAAAATATTCATATACAGCATTGTATATCATAATTGATGAAAAAAAAATTCTGTTTTAAATACCTATATTAATAAAGTTGGAAAGTATGATTTAACTCTCTAAATAGGAATCATTTTTAAGATGCAAAAAATGCATAATAAATTGTCATTTTGAACTATTTGTCATACTGCCAAATCTTAATATTTTGCTCACATTTTCATTCATGGAGAAAATTAGTAAAGTGGTACTCTCCAGTCTGTTTCACACTTTGGTGGTTTGAAAATCACACCAAGGTATGAAAAATTCTGTTTGAAATTTGGGCTTAATATGCATAAACAAAAAAGTTATAGCAGATTAAAATTTTCAATATTTCAGGGTTGTTCAAAAAGTGTGTTGTATTGTCTTCTGGCTTTCAATTAATGACATTATGCTATATATTTTTTACATACATGAAAATTGATCAAAAAAGTAAGAAGACAGAAACAAAAGTCTTAATGACAATTACTACATTTAAGGAGTTTAATATAGATTGACATCTTAACTTTACAACCACAATTTAAGTACTTGTTATTATGTAGTATTTAACTCAATTCAAAGCAATCAAATACCCGCATAAGATACCATTATCAACTTACAGGTTATGTTATTTCTATCTCTTTCACGATCATTCACATTAAGATTCGAATTATGTTTATTCTTATAAATGATATGTTATCAATCAACATATATTGGAAAATAAAGAGACTGCATTAAAGCAAATTCCCATAAGTGCCACAACTCCAATACATCCTCGGGGTGTTTTTGTTTTCCAAAATTCGAAAAAATATGTTAAAAAAAGTTGCTATTTATATTATTTTGAATCTTGTTGAATTTACAGTCCATCAATGTAACAACATTATTCAACTCCAATCTTTGGTATTTGAACTGCTTCGATTCTCCTAGATACGAAAATTCATTCTGGTATGTAGAATTTATAGCTGGTTTAAGGTTGGATTAGTTGACAAAAAGCCAGATGCTGTCGTAAATCCTGTAAACTTTGCTTTTATAATAATGAAGTAAATTGCTTCATCTACGATAGTTTGAAACTTTTGAAATGTAGTTGGTGTCATAAAAACTTTTGTTTCAACTGTTTTTAACTGATTTTCCTATGTGTAATAAATTTATTGCATAAAAGAATTCAGACATGTCAATAATTAATGACAAGTTTAAGGGTGTTGGTCAGTAAAATCTCAAATTCCTGTCACTAATGTTAAACCTATGGGTATGGATTGCATTCTAATTTTTAGGGTTTCGTTCATCTCACGAAACCCTATTACTCCCGCTCCGTTGTCTGTCCGTCACAGAGCCATTCTCAAAAACTATATAACTTACAGAGTTGAAACTTTGTGTATATAGATGAATACCAGCTGTAAAGAGCTCAAAATATTAAAATTTGAAAAATTCGCATTATTTTAATAAATGGAGATAAAAAACCAAAATTCTAACAGCCTTTTCCTATTAAATTGAAACATTTTTCGTTATAGCAGATGCCAAAAATTTTAAATCCACAATGAAATTCTTTCTACAATAATTAATTTTCTATCCGATGATTTCCACGTGAAAAATGAAAATGAAATAAAAAGTTTTACCAATTGAAAAAAAGATAAATATGAAATAAAATTGATTGACGTCATAGTGGTAATAAAACGGAAAATGTCCAAGATTTATCAATAATACAAGGAGTATGAGTATGTGTATGTACACAAAGTAGATTGATATCACGTCATTAGCTAATTAAAAAGAAAATCTGACGTCCTATTGGAAGTTTAACGAATTTCTCAAATGTTTGAGAATAATACAAAGCGAGTATCAATATGAGTAATAGAGAATAATAAATATATGAGTTTGAGAAACATGTTGAATCGTGATAAAAATCTGATTATGGAAATATTTGCATATTTTAATAAATATATGAGTTTGAGAAACATATTGAATCGTGATAAAAATCCGATTATGGAAATATTCGCATATTTTAACATTTTGAAGGTGTACAATTTGTTTAATTTTGAAATTATTTTTTTAAATATTGCATTTAGTCCATATGACGTATATTATTATGACAAAATATAATAGCGGGCTTGGCTGGTTTAGATATTCGAAGAAACGAAAAAATAGACTGGTAAATTTTTACTTTATAAAAACATGACTTTTTTTTTTGTTGTTGTTGCTAAATGATATTTGTTTGAATTTATTAAAGAAAGGATAAAGTGTTTTGAAAGGAATATTAAACGAAACCCTTTGAGCGATCTTCGATCACATTTACTCACTTGTTAAAATATCTCATCAGGAAATTAATTTTTTTTCTATGTACTCTTCTTAAAGGATGTCTCACTTTTTTTCTAGTTTACAAAATATTTCTAAAATATATGTTTAAATGTATTTGAAGTGTTGAAATCTTACTCTCAACGCGACAAATTTTAGCACATAAAATATCAGTAAATTAAGCATATATTTTAGAAATACATATTTTGTAAACTAAAAAAATCACTGACTAGCCTAAAATACTGAAAAATTTAATCAGTTATAACTTTTTTATTTGTGCATATCAACACACATTTCATATGGGATTTTTTATTCCTAGGTAAGGCCTTCAGACTACCAAAGTGTGAAAAATATCAGAGTGTATCACTTCACTAAATTTTCTTGTCAGTTAACCAATGTAAATAAATGTACAGTAAACCTTTTTTTTTAATTTATGCATAAATATCTTTTATCTTCTAGACTGTTTACTCCAGAGTTGCTAGAGTTTGTACCAAAGATAAAGGAGGACCTCATAAATTTCGAAATAGGTGGACATCTTTCTTAAAAGCAAGATTAAACTGTTCCATACCTGGGGAATTTCCTTTTTATTTTAATGAAATTCGTAAGTTTGTGGATGTATTTTATTAAATTGAAATTATTCGTGTTAATTTACTCATGAAAACTTCTATGGAAAATAAATTTTATATCTATTTATTTGGGTATCTGTTTAAATATATTTTAAGAGATCAACGTAATTTTCCTTTTTGGTTTCTAAAAAAGTCTTTGAAAATGACTTTTAAATTATTTATTAATTCAGAAGATAACCTGTATAAAAAGATAGTTTTAGAATTTAAAAGGAATTTAGAATTTTAAAAGGATAAAGTTTTTGAATTTTAAAGTATGTAATTTGAAATATTGTTCATTGCAGGAGTGTATATTTAAGTAATTGTTGTTGAATGTTGACAAATCAAAATAGTTTTTGTATTTATATTTTAATGCTCTTAGCAAGGCCTAGATTTAGATGGCATCTGCATAGTTTGCAATTTCAGAAATTTTTTCATTTTTCAAACTTTTTTTTTTTAGACTTAATGAATTTTTTACATTTTTAAAACATAAATGCAAAGCACATTAAAGATAATACCTTCATTTTTTTTTCTCTTTGATGCAAGGCACTATTAGTTTCTTTTTCGAAAATAATAATAATAAGTAGTATGTTGATATCTGTCTAGAAAGAACAGCAGCAATTGTGATTTAAACAAAATTCTCAAATTTAAACTAGCTAAATCATTCTTTCTACTAAAATTTAGTGAAGAGTTTCTTTTCTGTTGTAATTAATTCTCTTCTGCAAAATGTATGAAGTTACAACTGCATAAGAGAAAAGATGTACTTTCAAACAACATATTGAAAGACTGAAATACTTAAAAAATTTTGAAGCGTCAAAGGAAAAATCACAAAAATCTTGGCTTCTATTGAAATAATAACACTGGACGACAAAAAAAATTTTCCTCCCTGCAAAAAAATGGAGGAACTTTATGAATTTGACATTCCTGATTCTAAATGTGTCATTGAAATTCCTCTATCGCATACCATTTTTAAGAGAGACAGTTTTAAAATTACAGCGTCAAATAAAAAATTAATATATGCTACCAAGTATTAATTTGTATGTATACCTACATAATGGACCATGCTACAAAACAATGAAAACCTGAAAAAGATTTTATTTCATTACCTTAGTTAAGAAATGAATAAAACCTATCATGAAAAAGTAATTTCACTGACATTTTTCTTTTGTAATTTTTTTTTGTCTTTCACATATAAATTTCTGGTAGTTATCTGCTAACATACATTTTTTCCACTTGCTGCTTTATCTCTTTTCCATTTCAACTACATCCTTGTGAAACATTTCTCCATTTTCATTAGAATCCCATATTATCTGGAAAAAATCCAATTGAGATTGTAAGAAGTTCAAATTTAGAGGCATATTGCATCCCAATGCTATAACTGAGAACAGTAGACTTTCCACAATTTTTTTATAATTTTGAAAGTTTCTGTTTGCCAAACAATTTTACACACTTTTTCAAAAGTGCTTTTTGTGCTACTTTCTCAACAGCATTTAATTTATTTTTTGAAGTAGGATCTTGAATTTCTATTTGAGATCCAACAAAGATAACTTCTTTTATTTTGGCACCGCTGATGCATGGAGATTGCATCAAATATATAAATTCTGCACAGTCTTTATTCATCACTTTAGCAATTTTTTTCATAAGTCCACTATTCATATGCAGAGTAGGTAAACATATTTTTGTCTTGTCACCTAATACCTGGTGTGCAATATTTTTCATACCAGGAATATTTTCTTTTCGCATTGGCCATGTTTAAACGCAGATATGCTTATCTCTTGCTTGACTGTCCCATTCACATAAAAAACAATTGAATTTTATGAAACCTTGTTGTAACACAGTTAGCAAAGATAATTAGTTAGTTATTAAATTAATACTGTGTGTACCTCTCAACAGTGAAGCTTTGCAAATTCCCTCAGTAAGTAAAATATAGAGTATCATTTGTGATTAAATATATGCAAATTCAGATCGTTGAATTGTGGGAGATGGTAAGAATCCTTTTCAAAAAAGTGTTGAAAAAATAAAGTGCAGAAGAATCCAAAAATAAAATAACTGGATGTGTTTAACGATAATGTTTTATCCGTTTTAATTTTATAGGCTATCCCCCACCAAAAAAAAAAATCGTACTTGATGGAGCAATTTGATTGTCATAATTGATCATTAAAGTTGTCAGAAACAATGATTATTTTTAATTGGAAGATTTTGATGCTGACATGTGTAATCAACAGCAGCATTATCCAAGAAATTAATAAATCTATGAATGTTTTAAAATATTTAACTTAAGACAGAACATTTTAGGATTTTTTTTTTCTTTTCAGTTTAAGGTAATGTTTCAATCAGTTATTGTTATTTTTTTTTTTTTTTGGGGGGGGGGGGAGGGGAAGGGGGGATTATGGCATTTTTGGTGAGATTTTTAGGTTAGGAAAATCTAGGCCCTACTTATTAAAGACTAAATTTAAATAACATCATTAAAAATGAGGAGTGTAAACTTTTTTATTCATATAGTGACTATATTTACTTTTTTGAGATTTAGTTTTTGTATCGAAAGTAAAATTGCAAGGAAAACTTTTTTAAAGACCATCCATCTATTCAGTTTGAAAGCTTTTATTTATTCTGTTTTGTTTTTCTTGTATTATTCACATTCAAATGATGACTAAATTCTGGGTCATTCTAGGAAATTGGATTAAATGGATATGAATTGGAATTGTACACTCTTGTATTTATTAAAACTATAAAAAATGATTGATGCTTTATTAATTTTTTTCTTAGCATAAAAATTTTGTGTAGTTAAATTTAAATGTATTCTAAGTAAAATATTATCAAAAAGAATTCATTTAGATAATTTAATAATTTATGTACAGAATATGTATATGCCAAATATGTATCGATTTATTTCTTCCTTTGCTTTTTATTTATTTTAATTTGCTTATGATTGTGCTTAAAATTCTATTTCAGAATCTACATCAAATGTTGTTTTTGGAAAATATAGTGGTAAAGAAGCCCAGCTAATATATGCAGTATTTACTACTCCACCGTAAGTATATATAAAATAAATACATTTGTGTACATATACAGTAGAGGGCCAAAAATCTATGCCGCTTGGGGGAAGCAACTGTACAGATTTCAGATCATAAAGAAAAAAATCATTACCTAAAACTAAAAAAATAAAATAAATACAGACAGAAATAAAGAAAATACACAATAGTAGCCTTTCACTGCTAAAGGAAATAGATGTATATAAAACTTAATAAGATTAAATGTTTACAATGCCATTCTTTTCTATTATATGTGTAGTGATGCGATCAAGTAAGAAAGGTATATAGTGAGTTACTAGAGTAACTGGCTTGGCTTTTTGCTCAGTGCTATGTCACTTGCCTACTGATTATGAGGTCCCTGTTTCAGTCCCAGCCAACAAGAGGCATACTCTCATCCTTACAGCATAAAAAGCATTTCAAACAAGAATATTCAGTAGAGTACCAAAAATCCATAGATCTTAAATCTGCCAAAATCTGAAATCTGTGCAGCTTCTTAGCTGTTAATAATAAACTGCATGTATCTGTTAACATTATCTGGAAATTAAATTGGTACTTACGTATTATCCGTGACAGGAGATTGGTACTTGGCAACCATTTTTGGCGATCAATCTTGTTTATCGTTACCAATCATGTTTTCAAACGCAGTAATTTAACATTATCAAAAAACCTTTTTAAAAATGGTAATTAATATAAAATAAATAAAATGTAATATATGTTTATTAAATTTATAACATTGTTACAAATAGTAAATAACATTATTTTAGTAAAATTAATAAATGGTAAATAGCATAGTTAATAAGAAAGAATAATATTATAGATTATTCCCAGGCATGTACCATGTAGCAAGAAAAAAAATATAAAGGTTACTATAATTAGTAATATCGGCTCCATGCCTGGCGCAGTTGGCTTAAAACTGGCACGGATAATACGTAAGTACCATTAAATTTTACAGTCAATTTTAATAAGTGCACTTCATAAACTATTGTCAAACTCATGTTTTGAAGTAGTTTAAGCAGTTTTAGGAGCCTGAACTTGTGAACTTAATAATACATAATAAAATACATAAATGTGTGGTTGTGCCATTTATCTACAAAAAGCAATATTAAAAATTATAAAATTACAACACCTGTTGCAAATCTAGTGGATTTCATAGAGTCCCATTGTATATTTTATTAGATTATTTAAAATAATCATGCAATATACATATGCTTTCTGAGCTTATTATTTAAAGTTTTTTTTTTCATTGTTTTAAATTATACATTTAGTCTGTTTAAATTTTGTTACATTAATAAAAATAAAATTATATTATTACATCTTTTTAAATTATTTAAAATTTCTGTTTATATTATCATTGTTTTTGAGGATGTTCGAAAAATGAATAATTGAATAATTTTATGTACATTTTATATTTTAAACTACAGTTATTATGTTGTACATGTGCATTGGCATTATTAAGATAATTCTTTAAGAACATTCAAAATGAACTGTTGTTATATTGAAATTGTGAACTATTACTACTATACTTTGCTGATTGAGTAATTTTAAATAAGCATTTCAAAATCTTAATTATCTAAATAACAATCATAACTATCTAAGTATTAACTTGCATTGAGATTCAATCTTTTACTGTGTTTCCCCTGAAAATAAGACTTATCCAGATGTAGTTTGGTCTTTCAGTATACTCGCAATATAAGACCGACTCCAAAAATAAGCCCGTCAGAGTTTCTTAAAACAGTCATTTTCTGAGACAGTGCTTTGACTTTTAAAAATGGGCACAATTTTGATAAGAATTTCAAATGTATATTTCGTTTAAAATAATGATTTTAAAATCTTCTTTTTTTTTTTTTCTATCCTGAAAATTTATGCATTTACAAATGAAAATAGCTCTATGAATGTGTCAGAAAGCATCAAGTTTCAGTTTTATGAATATTTTCTTTAAATATGTTATCATTTTGTTTTTTCCAAATCAAGGCCTCAATCTCAGTACTAGTGAAATAAAAAAATATTGTAAATTATATCATTTTACAAAATCTGTTTAAGATTTGGGAAATTTACTTAATTTCAGAATGGTGAAACACTTCCATCACTTAAAAATAACTCATAAACTTATATTTTATCATAATAATATTGCAATTTTTTTATAACTGTGTCAAAATGATGCAATTTTTCACTGTCTTTTTTTTCTGCCAGTACTATGATTAGGGCCTCTAGTCTGTAATTTTGAAGCTGGTAGAACTAAAAATCTGTAAAAATGACATCATTGTAATACAGTTGTAAAAATATATATATATATATTTATATCAATTTTATGAATAAAAATTCATGTATAAATACAGATTGTTTTAAATGAGTAAAACCTAGTGTGTGTTTTGGAGCAAAAATTAATATAAGACAGAATCTTATTTTCGGGGAAATCCAGCATAACCATTTAGAAGTCACTTGGATTTTATGGTGAAAAAATATTGAGGAAACTACATCCTACATAAATTTTCTAATCACGAGTGGTAATACTTTGCCATTTAACAAAAATAATTTTCCACATTCTTACATTTTTTAAAAAATAAATAAATGAATAATAAAAGTTGTTTTTAGTTCTTTTACTCCAAAATTGTTACCAAATTTGATTTCTTTAAACTTCCTGGTTATTATTAGTCCAACATACTTTTGTTAATGTTCAATATATTGGCCATTTGGGAAAGGGGCATTATACTTGGAAATTGGTATAAAAGAAAAATGTTTGCATTTGTATTCTTATGCATTACATACATCAGAATGAATTTTTTAGAAAAAGTATGTTTATCTTGATATCAGAAAAACATTTGCTTAGTTATCAAATAAATGTTAAAGTAATTTTTGTTTATAAAAGGTGGATGTTTCTGAAATAAAAAACAGTATGTTATGGATGAAATTTCTGAAAATGTAATACTACATTTCTTTAAATAATGAAATCAAGATTCTCAGAAAATTTCAGTATATGTAGACAACATTTATTTCTTAAACAGGGTTCATATGCTCCTACAAAACTCTTCATTTTAAAAAATATTTTTTTGTTGGTCCCTTCAAACTCTTAAATTATTGAAATAGTCTTTATAACTTAAAATGTCACTATAATGTAACAGTTATTACATTAAGCATCTTCTGTATTTGATAATATATATCAGTTATTAATTATCATTGTGGTAATTTGTGAAATTTTTGTATTATATTTAACTTATTTTAAGTACAAGGTTTATTTCGACTTATCTAATATGCTTTGATTTTTTTATTGCTTTTATTTTATTTGCTTAATTTTAACATTTTGATTTTACTTTCAGTAATAGTATAAGTGGCTCAGCTGTATGTGCCTTTAGTCTAGAAGATATACTCCATGCTTTTAATGGACCTTTTAAAGGTCAAGATGATATTAATGCTAATTGGTTACCAGTAGCAAGCACGAAAGTTCCAGAACCACGTCCTGGGCAGGTAAATATATTTTAATGAAATTTCATTTAGCCTTATGTATATGTAGCAAAACCTCCTTGTGTGACCACCTCCCTAAATGTCCATTTTTTCATGTAACAAAATTTAATCCCATAGGCTTAATACTAATTTTGCTTATATTAACCCTTTAACGGATAAAGCATTTCAATTGCTAAAATGTTGAAATAAATGATGGACACCGGAAATTATGAACAAATTTATTTGTATATATATAAAAAGCAATATTTCACATATAAAATAAATGGAAACATTTCTATTAAAATTCTGCTGTCATTGTTGAATTTCGTAATTAAAGTTTTGCGGTTTCCCAGGGAAACCAATGAACGTTAAAGGGTTAAGAGACCATTCTCCATGGAACTTCCTCCATGAACCAACTTGTTTGAAGAATTGGAAATAAATTTCGTTCATTCCTGGTCGTTTGACCTTAATTTTGATTTTATCTTTTTTAGTTTTTTTTTTTATTATTCCAGTAACTTTTAAGTGTTTAAACCCATTTGTGCCTTTTTAGGCAATGAACCCAATTCTGATGATGAATCAGAAGTGCCGGGCAGTAAACTCCCTGCCCTATCCTCTTGGGAAACTCTCAAAGAAATAGATAGATTAATGAAATCTTCATTATCTGTTCAAGATGAAAAAAAAAATATTTGTATTCACTGAACTTTGAAAGCGTTTAGAAATAAAAGTTGTAAAAGATAAATTTAAAAAGTAAAAGATAAAATTGTAAAATCAAAACAAACGTCAATTTATAATTTTTTCTTTAACCCCCTTGTAGTAATTAACTTATGAATTTAAATTAAAGTTTTCTTTTGCTATTTAATTTTTTAAAATTTTATTTCCTAATGTGAAAGATAAATTTTCATAACTCTACTTTTTACCTTACTTTCAACAATCAAAAACTAGATTTAAACATGACCTCCATTAAGAGACCACCTCTCGGATTGACCAATTTTTAATGGAACAGAGCATGGTCGCTTTAAGGAGGTTTTATTGTATATAAAAGCCGTTCTTGTTTTGTATATTCCTTATACAATTCTACAGTTTTTGACAGATTTCCACGAAACTTGATATACAGTATAGAATCAGTTATCCGGAATCCGGTTAACTGGAAAACCAGTTATCCAGAATGGTATTTCCAATTGACTGATTTCAGAATCTTTCCAGAAAAAGTGCCATGCAGTGCCAGTTTGACATGTGCATTGCTTGATAGATTACCACATGCATTGTATAACTTGATGGATTTGAAATAGAAGCATACTTAGTTAGATATTCAGCAATTTCAGTTTTATGCAGAATTATTGTTTCCAAGGTATTGCCAGAAATTGCCTTCTTCCAAACTCTGATTAATCTTTGATCTCAATTAGACTAATCAGCGTAGTCTAATAATTTGAAATCAGTAACAATGTTACAGCCACATATATTCTACAAATCTCATCAAATTGATGTTGCTTTAATGTCCAACCAGTTATCCAGGAAAAAAAGTTATTCGGAATACATCTGGCCCTGACCATTCTGGATAAATGGTTCTATACTGTACATACTTTTTAGTGAGTACATACTTTTTTATGAGTAAAATTACTGTCAACTTTAAAAATTTCCCAGACCACTCACTCTTTACTCCCTTTTTCATCCACCTGCCATAATTTATCATTATAGAAATCTCTTTTTTTTTAAATTATTATTTGCTAATTCAGTCATTTCTTTTATGTTGCCACATCCTAAAAAATGGCGCAAAACAATAAAACAAAAGTGATAATGCATGTATTTTATTTTACTAACCGAAATGGTTGTCATTGAGACAAGAAAAGGCGAATGTTTCATATTTAAAACGTTTACTATAAGTGTATTAAAATGATGTAATACCTTCATTTAAATATATTGGAAGCTAAAACATCTACTATAAGACAGACATTTCAATTTCAAGCAAACAATTCTAAAAAAGAGAATAAAAAAATATTTTGTTAGATATGACGTCACTTTCTATTAATTGATATCTGTGTGATGATTCTGAATAAACGGTTGCTATGTATTTTTTCCTATTTCGTTTTTTATTCTTACAACTACACATTATAGCTAAGTGTTTTTAAAATTTAGAAGCAACGGTAACATTTTCTACGATTTATTTTAAATAGGAAGTGAAACATAGCAACCATTTTTTAAGAAAATGGTTTCTTTCTTTTTTCAAACAAAACTTTATTGTCTGATGTCAAGACAGAAAGCTTTTAGGAACTTGTGTAATTTTCATGTAATCATTGAAGATTTAGTTTTTATGAATGAAAATGCAAATTTCCACTAAAAAATAATGCCATACAAAATAGAATTTCACTAAAGTCTCCTTGAAGGGTAAAAATCTGTCTGGTAAACTTGCTAAATTACTAAATTTTGACAGACAGTTGTAATATAAAAACATTATCGCTGAGAGAGAACAATGTTCAATAAAAAAGGATTTATTTCTTAATTTTATCCTGCTTTTTGCCGAAAGTCTCATTGAAATGAACAGGTGTTTTGGTTGTATGATCCATGATCCTGATTTTGTTCCTCGTAAAAAGTGTGAAAACCTTAAGTGCCAAAACAACAGTTTAGGCTTATTGTGGAGACATGAAAAGTTTTTGGGATTCTGTTTCTTTGTTAGTTTGTCTGTTCTGCGATAACCATTGCAAAAAGCATCCAATTAGGTTGATATTTTGTAGGTATGTTCATGAGGTATCCGGATTTAGCTGTATAGTTTTTGGTTAAATTTGGTTGATTCGTTCAGAAAATATAGAACATTTTCTTTTGCATTATAATGAGACAATTTAGAGTAAAAGACCATTAAAAGATAAGACAATTTTTCAAACTTTTCTTTTCATTGAAAAAAAAATGACATATTTAGAATAATTGATTTAAATGTTAAATTATGGATGCTAAACTTTCCCAATAAGGGTCTTAAATTCTTCCTATTAGTTTGAAATTTTGTCAACACATCTGTCATATTTTTGCAATCAGGTGTATAACACTTTGATGGAATTTTCTATATTTGTTGAAAAAATATAAAACATTTTGTTTTATGACTTTACGTTTTATTTGCACCCATATTCATATATATTTCAGTTTTTCTTTTTTCCCTTTATCAGTTTCCTAGCATATAAAGAAAATCATTAAAATAATCCTGATTACAAAATACAGTCATCTCTCACTTATGCGCGTCTCAGTTATACGCGTCTCTCAGTTATACGCGAATTTCGTAAGGTCCCGGCACGAGGAATAGGAAAATAATGCTATAGATCTCTCACTTATAAGCGCCACTTTGAATTTTCTCTCTCAGTTATGCGCGGAAATGACAACGCAATTCACTTTTTTTTTTTAAATCGATAAATAATTTTCTGCACCTGTCAAGGTCAAAAGACCGTACCGAAAAACGGGGTGGAGAGGGTGGAGAGGATGTTACAGTTCGACTTTACACTCACCCCCTCAGTTCTAATGGTTGCTTCTTTTCTTTCTGTTTTAATTTTATCAAGTCACCTGCGTGTTACATTTCGTCCTTGCCTTTACGGTAGCATCTAGATTCTTTCTTTCTTTCTTTTTTTTTTTTGCAATAAAAATGAGCAAAAGAAAGTTAACAATTTCGTTCAAAATGGAAGTTATAAAAGCAGCAGAAAATGATCCTAGACTGTGAACAATAAATTTAGCTCGAAAATTCGATTTGCCAGAATCATCACTCAGAGGGATTTTAAAGAACAAGGACTCGATCAAAAAAATTAATAGTGAATATTCTGCACAAGCGAAGAAACGATCAAGAATTCAGAATGGAAAATTTAAGATTTTAGAAACCACTTTAATTCAGTGGTTCAGAGAAATGAGAGCTTCTAATTTACCCATTAGCGGTGAGTTATTTAAAGAAAATGCACTCACTTTGTCATCCAAAAAAGGAATCGAAAATTTTTCAGCTTCTTCGGGATGGTTAGAAAAACTTAAAAAAAGACACGGTTGAACAAATCATTGTCTGAGTGGTGAAAGCGCAGCCGTTTCAGATTCAACTGCTAATGAATGGATCGTAGACCTTCCAAATTTAATTCAAAACTTTGATCTTAAGAACGTTTTTAACTGTGATGAAACAGGCTTATTTTATCGTCTTTTACCAAACAAAACAATGGATTTTAAGGGAGAAACAGGCCATGGTGGCAAACACAGCAAAGAAAGACTGACTGTGCTTTTATGTTGCAATGGGGACGGATCAGAAAAGTTACCGCCAATAGTGATTGGTAAATCCAAGAATCCACGGTGTTTAAAAAATGTCAAGAAATTGCCATGGTCTTACGCAAATAGCACCAAAGCCTGGATGACATCGAAAATTTTTTTAGACTTTTTGAAGGAATTCGATATGAAGATGGCTAAAAAAAAAAGAAAGTTTTGTTATTTATGGATCAGTGTCCCGCCCATCCTTCATATCTCCCATTGCTGACACATGCACGAGTTATATTTTTCCCTGCTAACTGTACTAGCAGACTCCAGCCCTTAGATCTCGGTATAATAAGGTCAGTTAAAGAGCAGTATAGGAAAGATTTGGTGCGAAGAATGTTTATATCACTAGAGCAGAAAAAGGAATTCAAGAAAATTTCGATTCTGGATGCCATGCATATGTTGGTTTCCTCTTGGAATAACGTAACAGCCATGACAATTTCTAACTGCTTTAGGAAAGCGGGTATTTTTCATTCAAATAATGCTGAAGTTATTCCATTACAGGAAAATGAAAACAGCAGCAATGATTTTAACATAGACGAAGAAGAATGGAATAGAATAAGCCAAGATTCTCTTTCTTTTCAAGATTTCGTCAGTGTTGATGAAAACTTAACATCAACGGCCATTAGAGATATTGAAACTGTGTTTGATGATGTGACAGCTGAAAGAGAAGGAGATGATGATGATAATGATGAAACTGATACTGTAATTGTCCCATTTTATGCTACTGCTTTAGGAGCCCTGGACACTTTGAGATGTTACCTACAAAATGCTGATATAGCATCAAATACAATGACGCACTTTAATGCATTAGAAAAGGTCGTTGTACAAACGCGGCCTAAGCAAAAACAAACTACCATTGATGACTTCTTAAAAGAGGACTAATTGACATTTTTTTTTTTATGTAAGTATATCATCTTCTATGTCAAATGAAAAAAAATTACTTTATTGTATTTTTTGAAACAATTTTATAGTGAAAGTGTAAGGATATATATATATATATATATATATATATTTTAGTACACTATACTAATATTACACCCCATTTATTTTATAAAATATCATTAATCATAATTCTTATATTTCAATATGTTTTTCTTTCGAATAATGTGTATAATGTGTATAAGGAATTACTACATACAACGTCCTCTCAGTTATGCGCGATTTTAAGTCAGTCCCTTCAAACGCGCATAAGTGAGAGGTGACTGTATTAAGCAGAACATCTGGATGAGGAAATTTGTTAGCCAATCTACAATAATGGGGTCTAAAATGTATGTTTGCATCAAATATAAATGATGATAGTAACATTACAGTTTAAATTGAATGTAAATGGCATTAAAAGGTTGTCACAAAAGACAAAACCACTTTTTAGTGCCAAATTATGTTTTCTAAAAAGGTCAATTGGCAGTGGACACGATTATAGATGATTACACAAGAGATTTTAAATCTCCAAATATATCTATTTTTAAGTGAATATAGTGTACCAATGCTATCGACATATCTATTTTTAAGTGAATGTAGTGTACCATTAATATTGAAATAGATTAGTATATTTATTAAAATGTTATTTTTAAATATTAAAAAACTAGCTACCCGCCCGGCGTTGCCCGGGCCCGAGATAATAACAATCTCAGATCAAGGCGTTAACCTCCTCCCTCCCCATATCCGCAAATATAACGAATAATTTGTTCAAGAAAATCACCTTCACCTATATTAACACAATCATTAAAAAAATAATTAAATTTTTCTGATAATTAAAACATAACGAAGATGCTACGCTAAAATAGCCGGCAGATGACAGCACTTCCCATCCTCAATTTCAGATCTATATCTTAATTAGTTATCTAATATTTTGTTCATTAGTAAAAAATGGCAATTATTTCCTTTCATTTTCGCAAACTAAATGGAGGGATCGGCCAGAGAAACAGATCTCTTTGTAGTTCAGTTTTTAATGAAAGCAGATCCCTGTCTGAAACTTTCTCGGATTTTTTTCACTGGCGCTGGCAGATTTTTGTCAGTTTTTTGCATAAATTTTTAAAAATTACCAGCCGAATTTTTCAAAAATCCCATAGTCGGATGCAGACTTTTTTTTTTACATATGCTGAGAAATTTTCAAATTGATATCTTAATTAGTTTTCTTAAAATTCGCTAATTAGTAAAATAATTTTGAATTTGTTCATTTTTGCTTACAAATCCACAACAGCAGTTCTTATCTTTAGCCATTTTGATTTAAAAGATGGCATTTTCGATGCGATGCTTAATGATATTCTAATTAATATCTTGAGTAATTATCAAAATATTAAAATTCTGATACTCAGGTGCACATGGTCAGACGTTGGACTATCCACACCTAAATTTTCAGACTTCTAGGTGGGCTACATTTTCCTAGCCATCGCAACTGACACACAGAGTGAAACTTTATTTTATTAGTATAGATTACTGCCAAAAATGTAAACAAATTAGATTTCTGAGATAGATATAAATATAGTAAATTCAGTTTATATTTTAATAAGTACCTTTTTTTACATAAGATTTGGATATTAGGATAACATAAAATTCCTGACCAAATTCATGCTTATCCTAGTAAAAATCTAATATAAAATGTAATGCCTAGTCAGGTGAGGGTCTCGTCACCTGATCAAGGTTCTAAATTACGAGACCTATTAAATCTGTCAATTCAACAAAGTTAAACAGAAACTTTGAACCGGCAAACAAAGATAACTGTAGCAATCCACAAGAAAGCAAGCACAGCAGCGATGTGAACAAATCTATATTCAGGTGGATCACAGCCATGCTGTGATCAGGCGATTTCCGCCCGGCACCCAGGTACTAACCCGTTAAGCTAGGCATTCATGCCGGGCAGGTAGGGGCCTGGTTTGCGGTATAAAAAATATATATATATAAAATGTAATCAAAGATATACTACATTCATGACCTAGCACAATTAGTAGGAAATTTGCTAAGGCAAAATTAATTAGACTACAGGAGGTTCAGGGGGCTCTGTCCCCCTGAAAAAATGTACTTTTCATTCTGAAAAAATTACAAGAGTAAGAAGTTTATCAGAATATCATTGCATGTTTAATGTGTCGTTTTTAAAATTTTTAGAAGCTTTGAGAAATTTTTTATGTTTATAAATATATGTATATAACTTTTAAAAATAAATTGTGAATTGTATGATATTAAATGTTCTGCAAAGTGAAATTATAAAATAATGACATGCCAAACTGAAGTTGAAGATCCTGATCTGCAGATTTACTGATAGTATAGTTTAAATGATGAACCATCTTTAATGTGCAAAATTTTCATTTTAATTTCTTCCCTCGTTTTAGCCATGCTCATATTAAACAAGTTCGACTGTATATATATTTACTGCATCTTCTTATAAATCCAAACATTCTTACCAATAAAAATTTTTGGAAATCTTTTTCGTTTATTTGAAAGTGGGTAGATTCTTGAGCTGACAATACAAGTTCTTAAGGTAGTAAATGAAATGATGTATTTTATAATTAAGTATCTAAATTAGTTTTTTTTGCATATTGCTTTTTGTGCATGTTGTTTTATGAAAATTTCAACTTTTAAGTACTAAAATAAATTGAAAATGGATATTAACTGTCTCTTTTGGTTGATTCTGTGCTTATTTTTCACTGTATTTTTTTTATGACTTAAGGCAGGAAAATTCCTTCTAGTTTATTAAAACTAACAATATTATACTAAACAAACATTATTGATATATTTAATTTAATTGTATTGTTTTTAATTATGTACACATGCAATTTATAAGAAATTAATATGTGTGAGTCTCTCCCTTTAAAAAAAAAAAAATAATAAGTAAAACTTGTCTTTGTTTTATTGTTTAAATGGAATTTATTTTGTTAATAGTAAATTAATGTTCATAAATTAAAATTGCTTTCATATCACTAAATGGAAATGTATTTTCAGTGTGTCAATGATTCTAGAACTCTGCCAGAAGTTACTGTTAATTTTATAGAAGGTAACAGTCTTATGGACAGAGCTGTCCCTTCATTTTGGAACCATCCTGTAGTTCTACATACTGTTTTTCAGTAAGTTAATTTTGAAATACTGCTCTGTTTTACTTTGGCTATGAGCGTAACCTTGTAATTGAATTTTTACTGCTCAATTTATTTCTAGACTTTTCATATATTAAAATATGTTTTGTGTTACAGATATCGTTTTACACAGATAGCTGTTGATCCGCAGATAGAAACAGCTGACGAAAAGCATTATGATGTTTTATATGTAGGAACTGGTAAGTTTTAATTTGAGGGGTTTTTTCCCCTTTCTTTACTTCTCTTAGTTAGGGGATGAAACTTAAATTATATTTACTTAAATTTTCTTAACTCTGAAAAAGGCAGGAAAATACAGTAAAGTTGGAATTTTCCGATATACCAAATTAGCTATTTCTAAATAAATACTGTAGGTTTAATTTTTTTTCTTTTTAATTAAAAATAATAATAATAAGCTTAAATGCACAAAATTGGATTGCAAAGTTATACGTTATATGAATTATTTATTTTATTTTTATTTATTTGTACATTTCAATTTTTTTTTCCTTTTAACTTAACAAGGGGTATTTTTATTTTATTTTCTGGACAATCATACAATTTTGAACATCCAACTTTTCCTTACCTATCATTGTAACAAGGATTTTTCATCATGCCTTGGATTAAACAACATTTTTTAAGTATAACCATCAATTTTTTTTAAATATGCAAAAAAAATCATTTGTAGATTTTTTTTTTTTTTTTTTTTTTTTTTTTTTTTTTTTTGGTAAATATTACAAATAAGATTAAATAATTAATTTTTGTTTATTCATTTATTATTTCAAGTTTAATAAATAAAGTATTTCATTGTTATATTAATGTACTTACATTTTGCCTGCAATTACCTTATTATGAGACATTTCCAGTTAGCTTTTATCTTTCTGGCTTGTTTGAGTTTTGTTTTGTTAACTGACACTCTGCTGTAATTATGACATAATCTAATGCTAATTTTTTTACACACACACACTCTTAAATGTATCTAGCATGAGACAGTGCATAAAAATCCAAAGTTTAAACTATACTTTGGATTTTTATTATTCAAATTATGCATCATTTTTGTCTTTAATTTGAGTAAGCTCATTTGATTATTTGATTTTAACTAAAGTTGAAGTTTGTAATAAAATAGATGAGATTACTACTGGTTCTAATTTAATTTTGCTTGCATTTCTGCAGTTGTTAAAAATATTGACTCTGTTGTATCAAATATTATCATAGTATAATAATCTAATGAATTTTGCTCTTATAAATTTACAAAGGCGCTCTTTTCCTGTACTTATTAGATTTGTACTAAATACTTTTTTAAGTTCATTTAAATCATACTAAATGTAGAAGCCCAGATTTCTGGTTAAAGTTATGAATTCACTTAAAATGAATTCTTGTAAAGAAAAGAGAATAATTGTTTCAATTTTTAGAAATTAAATAACTAATCAAGAAATTTATTACAGCTACTCTGGCACTCAGGCAAATAAAACTTATTTTTTATTCCATGTTTTCCAAACTAATAGAGCCATGTGAGCTAATATCATTTTTTGAATATTCATAATTTATAATTAAGTTTACCTCTTTCATTTGGAAGTTTTTTATATATCTGTTTTTATTTTGATTATACTGATATTATTACATGAAATATTCTTCATCACTGACTTAACTGAAAATTGTATGCACATCCCTGTGAATAATGTTGTGGATTTAAGAAAAAAGCTTTTTTAATCTGCGAATTTTTAATTATTGAATTTTCCTGTTTTGTACCATCATAATTATCATAGCATATAAGCTAATATTATAAGCACCAGAATTTAAAAAACTTTGAAAACTGTTAAATAACTGAATAATTACACTTTCCTTTTAATTTTACCTATATATTTTTTTTTTTCAAAATTTTAAATGTTTGGTTTGTATATGAAGTAAATATGCAGTGTTTTCACAGTTATAAAATATCTTTTAAAAGACTTTTCAGTAAATTTAAGTGATAGCTGCGATCTTTGTATTTTACTTTGTTTTTTATTTCATAATTCAACATAAGAAATTATAAATGTTGATTCATTATTGTTATAACATCATTATATAAACTTATTGTAACTAGTTTATAGTAAATTACAATGACAGCTATAATCTCCATTGTATATTCAGAAATGAGAATATTCCACATTTTGGCATATTTCTGCTTTTTAAAAATTTTCATCCAAATTCCATTCTTTGAATTTCTACTCCTGCCCTCTTCCTTTCTCTCCTGACCACACAAAGTTTAAAATTCTTTAATACTGTAAAAAGTGTCTTCCCTGTTTGTTATTTTGTTGTAACAGTAAATAAATAATCGTCTAAATTTCTCTTCTACATTTTGACTTCTCCCTTTTGCCTCCTTGTGTTCTTTGTTTTATTTTTAAGATAAATAAATAATCTATCATCTAAATTACTTCCTCTCCCCTAAAATTTCTTTCCTCTGTCCTATTTTCTATTTTATAATGACAACAAATAAATAGTCGATCATTTAAACTCTGCCCATTTAAACTCTGCCATATGAAATTTCTGTCCCCTCCCTCTCCCACTCCCTCAATCCACTGCTAAAACGAGGAATTAAATACGGGTGGAACCAAAGCAGAAATTTTTCTTTATGCAGCTTAGCTGTTCTCACTTGTGATACCTGTCAAAACTTTAAAAAAAATACAAGTATGAAAATAATATGAATGCTAGTGATTTCATTTGACTGAATATTACTTTTTAATATGTATGTAATGCTTGTAGCAAGATATATGTGTATAAATGTTCTGATGTATTTATTTTCAGACAATGGCAAAGTTCTTAAATGTATAAATGCTGGTGGGGATTCAGCAAATGGAAAAGTAATTCCTGTTGTAATAGAAGAATTTCAAGTTTTTCAAAATACACCAATTACGAACCTTATGGTTTACCACACTCCAAATGTTGCAAAACTTGTTGTTGTGTCTCGTGAAGAAATCAAAACTATTCCACTCTACAGCTGTGATCTTTATGCCAAAACCTGCAGGTAAATTATTACTGGACTTTGTTAAACAATTTCAAACACTTTGTATATTTCTGTATACATTTCATTATTGCAGAAAGAGTTGTTATTGATAAAAAGGTTTGTGTTCATATAAATATTATGCTTTTTTAATCAATTGGTTATTTATTGTTTTTATAAAGCTTAGAGAATTAACAGTTTTATAGATTGAGTATTTTATTATTATTATTATAAAAACATAATTTTTTTTATTGTTAAAGCATAATTTGACTACTTATATTGTAACAACAGCTTGCTTAAAAGTTCTGTGAAAGAATATGTTTTATATTTTACAGATATTTATATCTTACCTTCTATGAATATATTTCAATTTTTTTAAAGGTAAGAGTTGAATAAAATGTATGCAGGCAAAATTATTTAAAATTTGTTTACAAAATAAATTGTAAAGATTGTAGAAATTTCACCTTATCCTGAGCACACAAATAGTTTAAAGCTGTTTTAAAATGAAAATTGACTGCATTCGGATGCATTATCGATATCATTTATTTCCATCTAAAATTCCTTAAGACTTGAACTTGTTAAGATTCCAAAGAATCAACTAGTGTTTTTTTGTTTTCCTTTAAAACTAAATCTATTTTCTGAAAATGCTGTCAAAGTTAGTGTTTCAAAGTGATTTTCAAGACAAGAAAATTACAAAAAAATAGTCATGAAGTAAAATAGTTTCTAATCTAAGCTGCATCGCATTTATAGGAAAACAAAAAATACTGCTTGATTCCTTAGAACATGAATAACTATTTCTGCACATGTAGAAATGTAAGTGTTCGTGTTAAAAAAATTAATGTTGTCAAATAGGGAGGGGGGGGGGGGGAGAGAGAGAATACCCTTAAAAATATAAGCTCTTTCATTGAAAGTAACTGATCCATCTAAGATATTCGATTTTCTATTGTAGAAAAGATTCTTCACTATTAAATTAAGGCTCCTGTTCACTCATGTGCAAACACCAGCTCACTAATGTTAATCCTATGGGACAGTTATTTTATAATATCTCATTTGCATTTTAATATTTTAAAAGTTTTTTGCATTGGGTAGTTGAGATCAATCTCTACAACTTCCGTTTTTTTACTTTTTCAATTTTGTTTGCAGATTTTTTTTTTTTTTTTTTTTTTTTATGAGGATACTTTCACTTTTGGAACCGGTTTTGATAGTAAAAGTATCCCCATAAAAATAAATAAATTAAAAGAACCTGCAAACAAAATCGAAAAAGTAAAAAACGGCGGTTGTAGAGATTGATCTCAGCTATCCAAATTTTTTAAAATATAGAAATGTCAACAAGATATTATAAAATAACTGTCCCACAGGATTAACATTAGCAAGCGGGTGTTTTCACGTGGGTCAGCGGAAGCCTTAACCCTTTAAACATTAGGCAATATTTTTGTGTTTCATAAAATTGTATCTATTTAAAGTATCTGTATAGATAGTGCTATTTGTGAATACCTTACCTGTCTTTTTATCTTATGCAATAGCAAAAATCAACATAATTTTATAAAGTTTGCAACGCAGAGATTTTAATTCGTCAAATGCATGACAGAAAAAGGCAGGCTTAATGTTCAGAGGGTTAAATATTGCGTGATAATATAATCTAATTCAAGTGTTTCTTTAGATTTTTTTTTTAAATTCTTGTTACTCTATTCATTAAAGAATTTTTCTTTGTTTAATGTAGTAACATATAGGTGACATTAATTAAACACTTTTTTTTTAACAAAAATTTAGTCAATAGAAGTGTTTTGTACAGATTTAAAAGCTTATGCTTTTTGTTTTCTATTGTAGAATTGTTCAATATTTTTCTCATTTTTACAGTTTTGTGAAAAATATAGATACAGATACTTTATTTATGAAGTTTTTCAAAGTAATTTTCATTTACCATAGGCAGGCGGAACACCGATGCTTTTGAAGATTATTTCTTGTTCAAAGTTTCTCACATTCATACTAATACATATTTTTACAATTTTGTTACAAAATGAAGTGTTTTAGTTTCTTGCTAACTCTTGAAGTTCTAATTTATGAAAAGCAAAATATTTTTTTTCTTTATGATTCTTTGCTCAAAATCATATTGCATATTCATTCACAATATAATTAATTTTGTTTATATTTCTAGAATGAGAAGTAAAGGTTCACCTTTAACTTAGCTTTATTTTTAATCTGAATAATAATTATATTATTCAACAGCATTTGAAAAAGTTTCTTACTGAATCTAAAGTCCAGAATTAGTAATACATTTTATTATCACATTTTGTCACCATTATTTTTTTAATTGAATTTTTTAATATGAATAAATCACAAATTAACTATGTAACAAATAAATGCAGTGGATCATCTGTAAAGAACGTATAATAAAGTAATAATTTTCACTCTATTCTTGGAAAATGTATATGTCTTGGTAATTTTTTATTTTAATTGTTTAAAAAATTGACTTCATCAGCATATAGATTTGTGAATATTCAAATTAGTTTTTATTAATAGAAATTACAAATAAAAAAATTTCAAACAATCTAGTTAATATTGAATTCTTATTTCATAGGAGAAAACTCTTTTATTCTTTTAAACTTTTATTGATACATTTTATCTTGGTCACTCTGCTTTAATTGTACATTTCAAAAACTACGCTTGACTTTGAGTTCAGTGAAAACATAAATCCACGAAAGTGAAACTTAACTTAAGGTAGCTCTCAAATGACCTGCTCAACAATGCGAAATTTTCTGACACATTTTCTGACTCATTTTTAAATTCAAAGGCATAAAATTGGCAGGCCTGAGTATTGAAGCAATTTGGAATTGAAATGAGTTTTCCATTTTTTGATAAATAAATTACTTATCGAGTTGTTATAAGTGATTTGTGTCATGTGACAACACATTTTCCTTATTCTCCTGCTGCAGCGTCAGGAATTCAGTTCAAAATGCTGACTTTGGCAGTATTTTCTGAAAGATCTTCTGCCTTTACCAAAAAATGGAAAATGTCTTTCGATTACAAAGTTTCTGAATAAAAAGACCTGCCAATTTCATGCATTACCGAACAAAAATGAATTAAAAAATATGTCATAAAGTAGCCAATTTAGATTTGAGTAATTTGTAATTGCAAAAAAAAATTGCCTACATCGCCCTATTTGAATTCCAGCCCAAAATTCTTCACATAGCATTTAATTAATAGCATCTTTGTTAATATTTTCTCAGAATTATCAAAATTCAAGCATTAATTCAGAATCATAATCTCTCACTTTTCAGCTGACTTTTGGTTATAATAGATCTTGGGTTCTTCAGCTTTTCTGGCTTCATAGCAGTTATCTTTGTTGTAGTCCCAAATTATATTTGCTTATAGTCCTGCAGTTTCTCACTTTCTAAAATACTTATCTATAGTCAACTTAAGTAAATACAAAGTGTCTTCAGATCAAAATGTTAATTTGATTAAATTTCAGATAACTACCACTGTTACTTTGCCATTTTGTTACTTATAGTATATTTCTTTTACATTTTATAGTGAATGTGTTGCTTTGCAAGATCCATATTGTTCTTGGGATAAGACCCGAGGAGCTTGTTCTAGTTCTCGCACTCGGTAATATTAATTACTACAAATTTCATATTGTCTTTTTTAATGTTTTTTACTTTGATTTTGAATTGAATTTTCTAATTATTTAATTTTCTTTTTAGGCTATGGAAAAGGGATTTATTTATCCAAAATGTTGAGGAAGGTACAGATCCTAGGTGTCGAGAAGGTATGCTCGATTTTCTATGCTTTGTTTTTATCTTTTGTTTCACTTTTAGTGCATATTAGTTTTAGTTGTATTGTTTGCTATAGATTTTGATGCACAGCATTAATTAAAAGAACGTATAACAATAGTAAATTTTAGGATTATAGGAATTCTTTATTTTGTATTATATTTTATTGATACTTCTGGATCTAGTGCAGTGATTTACATTGCTGTAAATTTCATATTTGATCATAAATATGTGATCTAAAGTAAAATAAGATTTGTTTATAATTGTGCTTAATTCATCCTATAATATTTTTCTTCTTCTTTTTTAAAGTTTATTATAGATGTTCCTTTCAATTGAACTAAACCTGAAAAGGGCCACATCCACCTCATAATATAGAATAAGCTAGAAAATGGAATAAAACCATTAAGCCATTAACCCTTATTAAATTAAAAGTAAAATCAAAACACAAATACCTAAATCTGAAATACATTTTTTACATTATTTTATCAAAATACTATTTTACGGTAAATTAAAATGTTTGAAGTAAACTTATATACTTGTTATGGATGTTGCTTATTTAGATGCAATTGTACTTCAAAATCTCATCATTTATAAAACACCAGTATATCTGTATTCTTACTAACATGTGTAACATCAACAAATTTATCTCTGTAGGATGTAACAACAGAGGTGGTCACTGCATTAAGAGGTGATAATACATATCATAGTAAACAATTTTCTATTGGAAACCAGGGTCACAATTCACTTACTCACTCAAAAATACAGGGTGTCTCACTTGAAACTGAATCTGGATTATCATTCATACTTTAACAAAAATAGAGATATTCTAACAAAATTTGCATCAGATTTACTTATTCATCGTAAAATATGACGATGTCACGCAAGCGCTAGCAATTACCATCATCCACATACATACAACACTGAACTAAGATGCTTTTTAATTAGTAAATAGCTGGAACCTGTTAAAACTTGATGGTACCATAGAAAAATAATTCATAACATCCTTAAAATGTTAGAGAATTTTACAGAATAATTCTTAGCATTAGTTCAAAGAAATAAAATCCCTTTCTCCTTTTATACCCAGGCTTGGGACCAGTGTTGGCAGAGTTACACTCACACATGCACTCACAGAATTTCTCTCATTCACTCTCAGGTATAGATTTCAGTGTCCACAGTGATCCTATAAAAATACATTTGTGTTTTATTATATAGGATAAAATACATCAGCAATAATATGTAGATGTGGCTGACTGTACATAAGGTGCCACTGACTGAGTTATGAAAATCTAAGTTCTGCATGGATTGAGACATAGTAAATTTTCAACTGAATAAGTCAATTGTGATACTGGTTTCTTTATACAAATTGTTTTTGTAGAGATATCACCCCTTATGATTTTGACCATATTTCTTGTTACATCTTGTATATTTAATGTAGTCTGACTTAGAAAGTCTCTCATTCGAAAGACATAATGATTATGACATAATTGTGGGATATAAGATTTCCATCTCTATAAATAGGCATAGACTTTTATAGAGAAGTGATAGCAACAACTGGAAGTAGGATTTCCCTTCTTCACCTTTATAGAGATTAAAGAAAAAATTAATCTTGTGGCAGTAGTTCGTGATGAAAAACTAGACCTGTCATTGATTCTCGCTCTCTTCCCTGCTTAATCTGTACCACACATTCTAGCAAATAAGATTTTCCCCAAAACTGAAAATTAATTGTACCACATTTAGTGAGTGTTAATTAATACAATCATAATGCTGTATGCCATTGCTTAAATTATTTTTGATCTTATTTTGCTTTTGCCATTGGTACTAAGAACCATCAGGTTAAATGCCAAAATTCATAATGTGTAAGATGAAATTTGCTAGAACAAAATGTGTTCTAAATGATAAAGGAATGATAGCAGTAACTTATAAACTTTGAAATTTTAAACATACTACGAAGCAAATAATGTACATAAAAGTTACAAACTTTTTTAGAACAATTTTTCTTTTCTTTCTTTTTTTTTTTTTTTTTTTTTTTTTGATAGTTTTAACTTTATTTATATTTGTAAATATTTTGTTTAATAATATTATTGAGGGTTTTTTTTTTTCTTATAAAATATATACTTAATATTTTCCTTCAGAATAGAAATATAGGCTTGTACTGTCAGAAGGGGAAATAATAACTTGTCTTTGATGCATTAAAAATGAAACTGAAAACCTAATATTATTGTAACTAAATTAAATTTTAAGGAATAGTGGAAATAATTTATTTTTATTTATTTATTTTATTTATTTATTTGCATTATAATTTTAAATTTTTATATTCTGAGTATTTTCCTTAAAAATGTTATTAATTAGATTCAACAAAAAATGCAATAGATAAATAGTCTAGAGTTTCATTTATTTAAAATTACCTTTTCATAGTGATAAAAAGAAATTTATTAACTAAATATTGTAATTTAATATGCACATTTAGGTCATTTAAAGTTTTAATTGTGTTAACTTCTTATCTTATTTGAAACTTTTTTTTTCTGAGAAAGAAATTATTTTTCAAAAACATTTAACGTATTTGAAACAATCTATGGTTATTGGTTGATTTTGGGTAACCTCAAAATTTTAAGATTCAGAAAATAAATCTGAAGTCAATTTCTAAAATATTTTTCATGGGATTAGCCATACTATGCTATGTCACATAATCAACTTCTTTTCATGATAAGAAATTTAACCTATCGGGAAAATTTAAAAACAGAATGACTCATAATCTAATACATTTCTAAAAGTTGACATCTGATGACGATATATTGCATTTTCATATTGTCATCTTAGATTTTAAATATTTCTCTTACAGACATTAAATTATGAAAATTCATTGCCTTTTTAAAAAATGCTTAACATTTTGAAAATATTTTTTGAAAACTTAAGGTGGTATTGGGCACCAACTTTCTGATATAAAAAACCAAATTTTGCAAAATATATTAGTTAATGAGTCATCATGTGTTACATATCTCTCCTTATGTTAACATGGGATTTTGTTGTGTGTAAAAGGAAAAATCTGTTTTTCTAAACTTCCCCTTAAATAAAATCATGGCACTTATGTAGTTTATTAATTATTATAATAAAAAGTTTTTTAAGTATGTAAAAATGAATTGTAATGAGCAACATTCAAATGTCATGTATGTTTTTTTATTATTATTTTGCTTAAAGTAACTGTATCTATAAATTAGTCTTAAAAATATGTTTGTATGAGGTATGATGGTGCATTGGGTTCTCCATCGTCCAACTGATAATTTCTTAGCTTCATCTGAGCTAAAAAAAAAAAAAAAATGTGCTGTAGCATCTAAAATTTTGTGACTACAAAGATATTTTGTGTTAGGACGCTCATCTTCTGGTGGTACAACCCCTCAACGTTCCCCTCATCATTCTGCAAGTCGTCATGATACTCCAGGAGGTGGTTCTCCTCCTTCTTCATCTTCAACTACTGAAACGGGCGATGACTTAGATGAAGGTAAACTCTATGCCCTCTTGTGTGGCTTTTAACTAGCAAGGGTTTAGTTTCACTTGACCTCAGCATGTGTAGATTTGTTTGTTGCTTTGATATGATCTTTACTAACCATAACTAATATTAAGAGTTTGCTTAACTGGAACAATATGGTCAAGTGATTTCAGAAACCAAATTAGCTGCGTCCTGCCCTCAAATAGCATGCACTGGGCGTCTGTGTGCTAATTTCAAAATTTTAAACATGTTTGTTTGTCTTAAAGCTGCTATGAAATGCCAAAAAATACTGCAATATTTGTCATAGGCTTGCATTTGTGTTTTATACATAGATATATGTTGTAATAAATTTAGATATGTTAATCAGAATTCAACAATTTTTTTTTCTAATATTACTAATGAAAAATTCTAACTTTTTACAGTGGCTGCTGCCTCTAATAATGATTAGAATATTTACTTAATTTTTCTAATTGCAACAGAACATCAGATAATATAATTGGTGCTTATTATTAAAATTATTATTTTTACTAATATAATCATATTTATCTGAATAATTTAATCATTAACTGCCCATCATCAATGTTTTATTTATAGTTTTTATGATTTCACAAAAATGCCTCAAAGGTTCTGAGCTATAAGCTAAAATAAAATTCTTATTTTATAAAATTGTATTTTAATAATTTTATGGTTGCTTATAAGAATTTCTTTGTGCTTTAATTATCTGATACCAGTTTCTTGGTGCTATTTTACCTCAGTGTATTCATCTGTCAAGATTTTTTATTTAAGCATATCATGTGTGTTATCTGAACCTTCCATTCTATGCAGTTCTTTATTTTTATGTAGTTTTATAGATCTTTATTTAGAACCATCATGGGATTCTAGCATTTTACTTGATCTTCTTGTAAAATTTTTCTCAAAGCTAAATCTGTTTTGTTTCATAGCAGTACAAAATTCCTATGAGAGTCTTGATATTTTGACATAGCAAAACGGCTTATGTAAATTCTATTATGTAAATTCTAATCTGGCATTAAATGTCAAGTATGAAAATAATCATATATTACTGAAGATTGTTTTGTTTATCAAAAGCTAAACCTTCACTCTTAATGCTGAAGAAGTAGTGTTAAAACCTTAGCATATTTCAATTGCAGTTTCTATTTACAAATCAACATATTTTGCAGTCTCATAAATTGTATTCCATTGACACTCTCTTTTATTTATACAATGGTTTTGTTTGCCATTATTAAATGTTTCAATGTGATTTTTTTCTTTAACTCTTCTAATTTTTTTAAATGCATTTACATTAATATTTATGGAAAAGTCTTAGCAGGAAAGCATATTTGTGCTTAATTATGTTTTATGATTTTTCGTATTTTATTTATTTTTTCTACTTATCTACAAGGTACACATTCTGTTACATTGTTAAATATTACTGTTATGTGCGTAATCTTATAAAAATTATCTTTGTAAACAATCATATAGACTACAGTAGATTTAAATGAACTTGAAAATTTAGAAAACTGTTTATTATTTTTCTCTAAACATAAATCTCTCTTTTTTAGTATGACTATAATATTGGCTTTAGTGCTTCCAATGATATCTCATTTTTCTTCATTTTTAAAAGTATCATGCAGCATTTATAGTTTTTCCTTCAATCATAAACCTAATGTTTGTAGCTAAATCAATTCTAATAAATAAGTTCTATAACTGCTATAACTGAAATATCTTAAACTTTTATTTTCAGTTGAAGCAGTTTCATTTCTCTGAGAGAAAAAGTGTGTTTTCACTGTTTCTTTTAACTCTCCTTTTAATTAATGCTTCAAGATATCAAGTTTGTCTGAATGTCATGTATTGAGCATGGATAGGAGAGGATTTTAAGGAGATTTCGTATGAAAATATTTACAAACGTCTTTCATATAATTTTTTTTCTTTCTTCTACTGTCTTTTGCTTCGATAATTATTTAATTATGAATAATTTAATTCTTAATTAAAATTGTAATTAAACTATATTATTTATGTTAAAATTAATTGATACGTGTTTATTTAATTATTAACAGTGCTAAAACACAAATTTCAGCATATTTTTACATTTTACTGATTTACTTACTAATAACTGACATTATCATTGTTTCCAAATTTATTATACTGCATGGCACTAATTCAAAGTGATTTTCTCAGTCTGTTTGCTACCTTTGATGCGATATTGAGTTTTAAAAATATGATAAATAATTATGCTGATTTACTAGGCTTATATAGATTAATTTTCTCTATTTGCTTTTCCTTTATTTATTTATTTATTTTTTAATTATTATTTTTTCTTTGCTATAAATTTCAGATCATCAGAGGTGTTTGATAATTAATATGGTGATTTTTTTTTTTTTAACTATGTAATTATTCAAAAAAACAATGTGAAACTTTTTTGTATTTTCTGTTTTTATTATTATTATTATTATTTATTTATTTATTTTAGACAGTGGGAAGTATTTATCAGTTCCTGTAAACCATTCTTTCCATTTTTAACTAAGTCTTGTTGTGTCATACATTAAATAAAGAATTAATATTTGTGCTCTAATAATGAAAACATATAGTCATTGTTCAACACATACTACTATGTCTTAGGCTAAATGATTTACTTCTTAGCATTAAAGAACTGTACTTTATTTGCATCAAAAACCTCTTGGTGTAAAATGTCATATTCTGGTAATGAATGTCTTTTCGAGTCAGTTTATGAGGGAGTTAATAATTATCTGAATGTTTTGAGCAATGTTGATGAAATTGTGTTAGTGTTATCACATTGTATGTATGATGGTGGCGAAATTAACTAATTTTGTTCTTTGTTTTTTATAGGGTACACTAGAATAAATAAAGTGTAAGATAGAAAATATTGAGACTTGCTGTCATATGATGTTTTCTTGTTTCCTTGTCCAAGTCTCAATTTCTTTGTCTTGCACTTTACCCAGTTATAGTAGTATTAACATATATATATGTAAAGGACACAATGGGTTAATTTTGTCATTATCATGCACATGAAGACTAGCAATTACATTGACACAGTGTCATAAATATAACTCAATAATTTTATGTGTGATAATTACATTTTTCAAATACTCTCTTATATTATTAAAATTAACCATTCCAGGCCAAAAATGAGTGTTATTAGCATATAATTATAATAACTGTATGACTAACTTCTTTGTAATAATGTATATGTTATTAGAATTAGAGTAGCTCTTTTAGAAGTGTAGTAGAATGCTATACAAAAGAAAAAAAACTGTTCTATCCTATCACCTTTTTCTCTGTCTCAAACTCTCTTTCTGTACACCTGTTATAGACCTGGTGTTCTGTTGTATACTTTTCCTTAAACTATGCATTTGCTATGGGCAGGAAGCAGCAGCCACAAGCAGGGCATGGAGCTTACTGTCCGACCTCTTGAATGAATAATAATAGTACTTTCTAACTGAAATATAAAGCATAATAAATATTGCATGAAAACTATACTAATGCATGTTCATTTGTGCTGAGTAATATGTACGATCTTTTAACATATTGTCTGCTTACATATAGCTTTCTGAAATGCTTTTGTAGTTGTTTGAAATATGATAAAATGTTGATTATTTCATTTACTTGCATATTTTATAACTTTTACATGTTTTGTTTTTTCTTTTAACTTCCTCTTTATGAAAAATCAAAGCCTGTCTTATTTTTTGATTGAGAATGTAAAGCATTAAGAAAAATGCTTTGTAATTAATGTAAGTTACAAACTTCAGTCATTAATTTCATTCAAAATTAGTCATTAATTTCAAATTTCAGCAGCAAATCTAAAAGATTAAATGTTTTGCTTTATCGTTGGAACAAATTCGGACTTGGCATGGTCTCTAATCAGTGGTATTTAAAAATTATGGGGCGGGCTTAAATGTCATTTTCAAATGTATTGAACAATTGCAATTATCAAAAAATTATTTATGATATTAATTAGTTGTTTAAATTTATGAATGTCATTATCACAAAATATAGATTTTATTTATTTTAGATAGAAGTTATAATAAATTGAAAGATATAGAGGGTTACGAATATCAAATTATTAGACAATGGGGCAACCCCTGTCAAATAATGAAAAAGTTTTCACACAAAATAAACAATCTTACAATATAATCTTATTTCTTGTTACAATAAAAGTTAAATCTCCTGAAACTACTTGAAATATTACTTCCAGTAATACTAATGTGGAAGAATTGAAACTGTTGATTCAAAGTTTCAAATATTAAATTAAATTAATTCAAAATAAAAAAGTAACCTATCAAACTGATATTGGGGTCTCTGACTTGCAGATTTACTTGCTTATTAGAAATATAACAATATTTATAGTATTTCTGTATGTACATTTTTTTTTTTTTTTTAACATAGGTGAATTATTAAACATTGAAGACAGAAAATGTTTTTTTCGAATAGCTCATGTGACATAAAAAAAAGTCTTTATTTGCATGGGAGGACTTGAGCCCCCTGAGCTCTTCCCTGTCACTAATATTTGTACTATAGATACCTTGTTAAAATTTTTTAGTTAAATATATATATATGAGGATAAAGATTAACTATGAAAAATCTACAAATGTGTCAGAGCTAGTGTTGTTAGATGTCATGATTTTCAAGGCTTTTAAGATTCGTGCCGTGGAACCAGTGCGTGGGATGCCAAAAGTCCCAATTTTTTATGATGTACAAATTCTTTAAAATTTCTTTTAGTATCATGCTATTCGGTAGTCTGCATCGAGTGGGATTTTATGCAGTAAATTTGTTAAAACACATCTTTTCTATAACGGAAAAATTTTAAGGTTACCTGCTCAGACAGAAACCTGTCTAAAACGGGATATTCTGTTTTACAAGTTTTACTATACTTAAATCAGTAAATCCAGTAAAAATGGAGTCTGTCTGTAACAAATCCCTTTTATATGTGTCCCTACTGAAAAATACCAGCTGTTCAATTGAAAACCTCTCCAATGTAGAATTTTGTTTCGGCCACTAGCAATTCCACTTTCACAGATTTTATTCTCTAACTTTGTTGTGTTTATTTTATACAGTAAAACTTACTAATACGTAATCTCAAGAAACCACAGAAAGATTCTGTTTTAAACAGGTTTCCATCTTAGCAGGTAGATTTGTATAGTACTCTTTCTGTTAGACATTTCACATTTAAGACAGGATTCCGTTATAGACAGATTCTGTTTTCAAAAGATTTACTGTATTTTTATGTACAAATATAGAAGCCACCGTCCCACTTTTTCTGACTCTCTGCCTGCTTTTTGTAACAGAGGACCTGGCCACCCTAGTCAAAGCTCTTTCTTTTTTATATCTTTATATATATATTTTTTTAAATAAAAGTCATGCAGTAATAAAATCAAATTTTATAAAGGTAAGTTATATTTATTCTTTTTGCTATATTTTTCAATGGGTGTGAAATAGTGGTTTACCATTCATTTATTTTTTGAACATTTATTTTCCTGGTGTTTCCTTAATGTTGAATAGATAAATTAGTTGTGAGGATAAAAACAGGTAAAAGCTTAGTAGTTCAGTCTTTAAAGTATATTATAGTAAAAGATGAGCAAAATGTTCAACAATTAGTTAAAACTGTGGATTAATGCATTCCATTTCAGTTTTCTTTGCATATACATCAATGGAAATTCTCACTTTCATTTTTGACACCATTAATAAGTAGAATTTTAATTTTATAAACACAAAATAGTTTGAATAGTAATAAGTATGTTTAATATTATTTTACAAACATTAAACCGATAACCTTGTTTTTAGAATATTAAAATTATTTTACGTAGTTTTCTTTTTACTTACTTTATCTTAAACTTATTAAAGAGATTACTCCCTCCCCACCCCTGAAGTAAATTTAAAAGGGTCCATTCATGTACTTTCTTTTTAAAAAGATTAAATATATTAGCTTAAAATCTGAAACAAAAGTGCTAGCTACGGTCTTGATAATGAAAAGATATTTATGTATCAGAACGAGACATTTTAGAATGTGTTTATTTTATAATTAAAATTATCTTTCAAAGGAAAAACGATCAAATTGTTACGAAAGCTTTTCGTTTAATCTGTCTTGAGATTTTTTTTTCTTAATGCATTTGTAACTCAATCAGAAAATAGCAACTTTGTAATAAACTTTACTTTCATAAGTGAATTGTATTTAAAATGTTTGTATACATCTGTTAATATGTTTTGTGATAGCTTTCTCTTATTAATTTCCCGATAATAATTGTTTTAGGCTCAAAATTTTTTCCTGCAGGTGGCACAACTGGAGCTTCCAGGGGCCATCAGTACATGTACACTGCCGAGACCTTAGCCATTGCTGTTACAACTAGCATAGTCTCCTCCCTCGTGGTTGGTTTCATCAGTGGCTATATCTTCAGTCGCCGGTGCAAATCTGAAGAAGTGGACTCTCCATACGATGATGCCCATTATTTAGAGCAACGAGGCAGCTGTGACAACCCCCATTTGAACCACACAGAAGGTTTCCTTTCACCTACAACCAATAAACCCATCAACCTTGTTCTGAATGTACCTCCAAAAAACGGGAATGGCAAGAGTGCTAACAGTTCTGCTGATAACAGACCTGTTCAGAAAGTGAAAAAAATATATTTATAGTTGCCCTGTTGCTGATGAAGTGTATTGTCATCTCTCTTATCGTCCAACATTCCATATTTCATGATGGTATTTTGCTAGATTTTGGATAGTTCTATCTCGGCAACGTGGTTTATGAAACTAGGAAAGAAAAGTCAAAGATAATACACATGCTGTATCAGTAATAGTTTATGTGCTGTGTGCTTCCACTCAGCAATGGTTATCACTACCGTGTGACCAGCATTGGTGACTCAGTAATATTTGTTTTCATAATTTGATGTTTCCTGCTTGGGCTGGCATTTTATCTAAAAAAAAAAAAAATTGTTCCTTATCATCCAGTCTCTGGGGCATCGTTGCCATGACATAGAACATTTCCCCATACTGAACATAAATCATGTTCATAACTTAAAGGACTTTGTTGACTGTATATTTTGCGTGTTTTTTTGTAACCGCATGGAATTGAGCCTTCATTAGTTGATGACTGCATCTGGCTCATTTGTGACTTTTACAAGCAAGATTACTGGACTTATTTCAATGCTCATCTTTTACATAATGTGACAAATATCAAAATTTAAAACTGATTTATACCATACGAATTTAATTTAAAAATGTGTTCATAAGTCAAAGGAACTGATATTGTATTTATTAATGCATTGACTGGGAGTTTTGTGAACATTCTTTTAAGTTTCTTTATGGTGCCACGCATTTCCAGTTTATGTATTAATAACTACAACTGTTAAAGCATCTGTTAAAGTTTTCAGTGTGCTTGTTTATTTATAAAATATCTTGTACATAGAAGCATATATAATCATGTGGCGTCATTTCCCCCTCCAATTCCTTACATATTGTATATTTTTTCTTTTGCATGCTTGTGAAATGAGAATGTGAGAGAGCATATGTGAGAAAGTGTGGACTTCTAATGTTTTTGAAGTTATCAAAACTTTAAATGAAATGTCGAGCTTTTTTATTTATAAAAGTTGAACTAAATCAGTATATTGATTTTAAATTTATTTTGTGTAGTTTTAATATTTTGTTTAGTTTTTATGTTTGTATTTGTGAACGTTGGCAGCGACTAGAGCACGTTTGAAAAAATGCACATTTTGCTGTAACACCTATATGATCTGCCGTGGCCTTAGATTTTATCATATTGTTATAAAACATAGTTTTAAGAGTTAATATTTCTGAGATTGCTGGTTATATATAATTAAAGTGGTAAAATTCTTCCACAGACTGTATTTAGAGCTAATATTATGTATTCTCTTTGAACAGAGAATCTGTTTTTGTATTTTTCGTGTTTATTTTTTTAGTTTCTGTTTCAGCAAACAATATATGTTTGTTACAAGTACCTCATTGCCGCTAATAATTTAAAATTATAAGTGAATAAAAGCCAATTTGAATTAATTTACAGTGACCTCTTCCACTTGTACAGTTACATTCACCCATTCATTTTTTTTTTATCATTATTTAATGCTAATTGCATACTGTTTGTTAATTCAAAAATTTGAAACTACATCCCTTTTTTTTCATCTCTTTTACTAACTGAGGGAAAACTTCTGTCAATAAACAAGGAAGTTGCAAATGAGATGTAAATTTCATAAGCTAAATATAATTAAGATTAAATTTTCTGATTTTGTAATTTTTTAATGTGATTTAAACAGATATAAATGAAAAATTAAATTCATAAATACCATAATTCAGTTTATTTATTTTTCTAAACTATCACATTTTGGAAGAAAAAGACTTCTTAATGTTTTAGGTCGTCTAAAAACAGAACATCCTGTCTGTATAATGTCCATATTATATTTAAAGTATAGCAAACATAGACTGCTTAATGATATTTCTGGATTCTTACATCCAGTTAACTGAACTAGGAAGTTACCTGCAACAGAAATATTTCATTTGGTGCTCTGTAATATTACCTAATGATACCAAAATGTTCTCTTATTTGTCAACTTAGAAGTATACAGGGTTATTCAAAATGAATCATCTGATTTCAAAATGCTATATTTTCATAAATAAACAACACAAAATGATAAGTAATACATGACTCCAAAGGAAAAATCTTGAAGTTTGTTTTACAAGTGTTCAATATAACTTCCTTTAGTTACACATATAATGTCATGACGGTATGTAAATTCCTGTCAAACACATTGTAAAGTGTCATGTAGGAATGTCCAGTTCTAAACTGGTGCAAACAGTTTATTTCTTTCGGTTTCATAGAAAAGTGTTTCCCATTCTTACATTTCCTGCAAATATGTCTGGTAGCCCTGCACTTTTTCCTTTACAAAGACATCCACTGCTCTCAAACTGATGATACCATCTTTGAATATTCTTAGCCGTAGGTGATTAATTAGGTACTTTTTACTAAATTCATGCTGAACGGCGATTACAGATCCATATCACACAAATGACAGCACACAAAAAGCTTTCTGCTCTGCCTATGCCATTATCACTTCTGCCGCTGAAAAACTTCTAAAACAGCTCTCATGAAATAGCTTCACAAAAAACACAAGAGAATGCATCTATTGTTCCCAATATAAAACTTTCATATTTTTCCTTTGTATTCATGTACTACTTATCATTCTGTGTCATTTATTTTTGAAAATATGGAATTTTGAAATTGGATGATTTATTTTGAATAACCCTGTATATTAAAAGGACTGTCCACCTCTGTGAATACTAATATGTAGATCAAGCAGAAGAAAAAAAGCTAGTACAATATTCACAATACACATTTTTTAAAATCATAATAAAATTTGTAATGGGAAAAATTACACGTTATAAAAGTGGAAAAGAATACATGTCAGTACAGCATAAATTTAAAAAACAAGCATTGACAAAAAGTATAATTTTAAGTAACTGATGTGTAGAATGTAGTACAAACAGGCTAATGAGAAATTTCTACACCTAATATATATTGCAGGCATCCCTGTACTAAACAAAACTGCAAGTTATGAAATTAAATATATTTTTCTTTTAATTTCATAAACTTTTTGTCTTGGCATTCGTTCTAAGTAGAGGTCACTGTATATTTATATATGTTGTGAATTTATGTACAGATCACCCCAAAAAAGAAACAAAAACGATTTTTCTTTTTTTTTTTTCTAATGAAATGGTATTTCAATCATCGAAAGCAAATTAAATCACTATATATATATATATACTTATATATACTCTTGTACATATTGGATATCTCATCTTGATCATTTGTCATTTTTTAAGATGCCCTGTAATAGCTCTCGCTCTACTCTCTCTCTCTCTCTCTATCTCTCTCTGTAGCTGGTTTAGATACCGATTTTCCCTCTTCACCATGTCCAACAATGCTGAACATGTAATTTGATGTAAACGTACTGTTAACATCATTCTGGCTGAAGTGCTTCATGTGTATTGTTGAGCATGTTTGCTACAATAGTCTGAATTGTTGGCTGTTGTTGAGTAAACTAAAGAGTTGTCCTGAGAAAAAAACTGTCTTATATAGCATGATTAAGAATTTGACTAGTAAAAGCAGGAATCATCAGGTACCTGTGAATGCTTCTATAAAAATGAAACTGCTGTCTTGAAGTCCATGTGTAATTAATGTTTGTCTAATCTAAATAAACATATAACTCTTTGTAACTGAGCATGTCTATCAGAGACATTAATAACTTTGGGCAATATTGGTTTAACCATTTCTATGAAAAGTTTTCTGACAAATATCTCAAATTATCTGGTCTGTTGTTTTACATTAGTTTCTTTATCAAGATGAAATACTTGCTAATATATTGTGTAGCCTTTTATTCTGGCATCCATTTTGAAAGTTTATAAATAGTTTTCTTTAAGGAAGCATCTACAGGTTGAGCCAAAAATCTCATTACCCTCTATATATTTTGTGATGGTAGAAGATCAGAAGTAAATAGAGTATAGAGTATAATAAGAGAAAGGATTGTTAACTAAGACAATTACAGATAACAGTATATTCCAGAATGTCTATGCGTACATCATTTTTTTTATTTTAAATATATAATAGAGGATTATACACCTCCAGGTGAAATTCTGCACATCATTCTGGAAGTGATCATAGCAAATGCATTCCGAATGACCTTTAAGTTTGATAATGTGTGCTGGCAACTTTCTGTTTGATATATCTTGAGGGTAATAAGACTTTTGATTCACCCTATACATTTACCTATAAAGAAGGAATTTCGTCATCCCTTTATGTTTCATACAATTGTTAAAATAATTACAAAAACACAATTCACATATATCCTTTGCACAATTCAACATGCACTGTTTCTTGTGATAGTGCTTTGCATATGATAGTTTCCATTAATTTTATTTTTATTATAAGTATTACTGCTTTTAAGCAAACATCTTGTTTTATCCGATGTTTTAGTTTGACTTTAAAAATATTTTTTATGCATTTATCTTTACATGTAATTTTATTACTGTTTTCTTCTCCAAAATGATTATTGCTTTTAACATAAGCATTTTTTAAAAGGAGACAAAGATTGAATTTCTGCTTGCTTCAATATAATTGTCTAAATGCACAGTTTTTCTTCTGGTATATGTTTTCCCTTAAAAAACCAGCTTACTAGTGAAGCTTTTTCTTTCTTTTTAATTCAACTGTTATTATATAAAAACAATCTAGCATCTTTCTAATTATGCCAAATCAGGAGCAATCCAAAATGTTGCCAAGTGTACAAGTGTAATTATGTAAGGGCTATACAATATCCTCAACTATTTCTGAATGTACAGTTAATTGGCGTAAATGCTCATGCTCTTGAGTAGATTGGTTTGAATGGTTTAAACTGACACAGTATTGTGATTTGTGTTTTTTCAAGTTTATGTGCTTTTATATTTGTTCTGTCTTCTTTTTTAATTCTTTCTCAATATGTAATTTGTTAAAGTTAACAAAATTTTGTAAGAGTATTAATATCAACATTTATATAAATTATTTATTTTTCTTCTGAAAATTTATTTTCTTTGTAAAAAATTAAGAAAACAAAATAAGTAGTTGCAAAACTACGTCTTTTTAATGCTATAGCATAATTTTAAAAGAAAAAATAAAATAAGCAACTGGTGAAATTTTTTATAACTTTTTATATGTGAATTTTAATATATTAATATAAGCTTGTAGAATTCAAAGTTTAGTTTGGTATAAATAACTCTAATAACATATTTTAAAAGTTTACTTTTTATTTTTACATTTGTTTTCTACCACATTGTCAGCATGAATATCCTAAATGCTTTCAACAGCGAGTCTGTGATGACAGATTATTTGATTGTACAAACATGTGAAGCTCAAACATTTTCCCCCTTTTACAGAAAAAAAAATGTAGCTGAACTTCAAACTCATTGAATTATAGGGTAATTGAATTTAGACCTCTTCGAAATCATATAGCTTGGAATAACTATAAGAACATTAGGAAATGAATTTCCTGATAAACATTGGGCTTTTCCGGTGTTTGAGAAATGCTTTATAATTTTTTGCTTATTTGTTTGTTATGAAATGGTTTTTGTAAATTAAGAAAAGATGCATTTAAATGTAAAGTACAGAATTTTCAACTATAGGTGCATACTGCTTACATATTTTATACAGACAAAAACTCTTTTATTATTTTAAATTATGAGTATATTATATATATATATTATGTAAATATTAAAACAGGATTACAATTATTCAGTTCTCTGGAAAATTAACAAAAGCAATCTTTTCTAATTTTTTCAAATCTTATTTCATGAATGGAGCACTGACTGCTAGTTGAGAGGTAGTTTCGATCCCAGTTGTTATTTGGATATTCTTAGAGGTTCAAAATCCATTTAAAGTCACAACTCTTGGTCTGTTTAGCCTATTTATAAGTAAAAAGAAACAAAAAAAAAAGACTCCAAACGAAACCTTAAATTTTCTATAAATTATTTTTTGTTGGTTGGTTGTTGTTGTTGTTGTTAATTTGCTTAAACATAAATTTTACAAGAAATTAATATGAAATTTTTGAAGTACTAAATATTAAGAGAAAATGAGATTATTCTATGTGAGAAGACAGTATGTCAAAGACAGTAAGAGGAAGGTGAAAAAAAACATATTTGAAAGAACCATGCTAATCATGCAATTGTTTGGAGTTCTGTATAACTCAGCAGTACTTACTATAGTAATATTTGTCTTTCCCCATTCCTGTATGTTAGGTGGGGGGAGGCATGCAGACTTTAACTACAATAGTCTCAGAAAGATTTAGAACCATCATGTCCCTGTTAAAACCATTTTAACATGGATTCTTTATATGTTTTCTGTTTATAAAAATCAAACTGTTCATAATGATTTAATGCGGATAAAAGCTATTATGCTGAAGGTGCCATGTTTGTAATGGCCCCAATTAATATTTCTAGTCCATTGCATCGTTTAAATGCATTGCTTCATTAATATCGAAGAAACAAAAGCCTATATATAAACTTTATTATATTTCTTCAGACAGTGCTCTCCGCATTTTAAAAATCTTTAGCTGTAATTTCATTATTTACTGCTCCATACTTTTAGTTTGTTTTGCAATTTTGCTAAAAACGATGCTCCAAAGAACAAAACTATGTATTTTGATAATTCAGTGTCTTTCAATTTTTACGATATTTTTGTATAGTTTCTAAAACATTTGATAATATATCCTTCACACAGAAATTTCTGTCTCCGAATTTTAAATTGAAACACAGTGCTTTTACTACCTTACACAATATCAGTTATCGAAAATTACCAAAATCTTTTTAAGAAGTACGCATAGTAATAGTGTAAAATAGTTTTGAAAGAATCTCCAGAAAGAATGGGTTATCTGTTGCTGATTTAGAACTAATAGCAAAAGATAGTCTTCACCTCAAATTTTTGGTATTCTTTAGTCATAGTAGAAGACTCAAAGTAACCTTCTAAGAAGGTATTTGACTTCTGCCAAAATGATTTTGAAGTTCAGCATGTTTTCTTATTTGTCTCTTTCTCTTGTATCATAAGATTTGATGAGTTCTTTGAGCAAATTGTCTAGTTTGTACAAAAAGTTTTTATGAAATTGTTTTTAATTTAGTGTATTATCATTTGGCTGAGCTTTGTAAAATGAGCCATTTTCATCAACCATTTTTCTTTTGTTTTATATGCCCAGCATTTGCAAAGAAATTCTGAATTTGTTTCTTTGTAAGCAGGAGCCCATTGTACAGAAAACCAATAATGTATAGTATATTGTGTGATGACTAGATCTTGCTTCCCATCCTTACCTCTCTTCCTTAATTTGAGAGGAGAAGACTATTCTGGGAAATATTAAATAGACTTTCAAAAAATATCTTTCTCTTGTCTTATTTTAGTTGTACTTTTCTATTTATTTTCTAGAAACCCACTGGTACAGTCAGAATCTTTATCTGTCAGGGGTTTTGAACCATTATGAATCATAAAAATATATTAATATCTACCCTATATATATAAAATCCTAATGAAACGAATTTGTGAAACGATTTTATGAAACGTCTGATTATGTTTCAGGGCTATTTTTAATAAAATATTAAACGCTTGATGGTGAAATTAATACCAATTGTCCATAAAAATCCGCGGATGTCAAAACTGGTAATAGAATTTTGAAATTGGAATTAGAAAAAAATTAATATCTTGAAAACTAATTTTAATGACATTTCTGTAATGATGGCAACTAATTACTCAGTTTTTTTGTGACAAAAAAGGGAAAAAAATTGAAAAGGACCCTGATAGGGATTATTGATTTCTTTTTATTCGTCATTTTCAAATTGAAATTGAATTTATCTTTTATTTCAATCGATAATGAAGACAAGATTATGATTAAATTATGTTTTTCAGGAAAATTTGAAAAAAAATCACATTTTTATCGTCAGGATTCAATTGTCTGTCAGCATTTAATTTAATTTATAAACTGAAAATATTTTGAATAAATTCGTCCAAATGACGTCATTTATGTAAACGCAAAAGATAGGGGGGGGAGGAATTAATAGTAATAATTATTTATTGATATCATTTTGTTATTTTTTTGTAAAATTTAATTAAACGAATTTATAAAATCACTAATTCGGATATTTGAAACGAATATATAAAATAATTGCCAAACTGAATAGAAGGAGAATAAAATATCCTGCTTGGTTTTCTTTCCAATTTTAATGAGAATATGACATCAATTATGGTAAAATGACATTTACTCCTTTCTCTCTTTTATTGGCAGCAAGGAAAAAAATGCTCCCTATATATTAGAGAAATGCTATTAAAGTTTACAACAAATGAATATTTCAATAGCATTACTTTTTTAATAATGAATTATATGTTTACACATAAGTAACAAAGAGAAGAAAAAACTACAAATAATTAAATTACTATACTCGAAACACACTTAAGGTGTAAATTACGTTATATATTAAAGTGATTTTCATTTCTTTTCCAATTTAGGGGCCTTCGCGAGATACAGAAAGTGACCTTGGCGATGAATTGAAATTCGGCAACATGTTTTCTAACAATCTATTCGCTTTTTGATATACACAAGCAATTATCTCGATATTTATACAATTTATTTAATATAAAGAAGCCATTTATCTATTTTTATGTACAAAAAGAGGTAAATTGAAAGACAATTATAAATAAAGTGTATATATACATATAAATACATGTATAAACAAGCATAAAAGTTCGTTGCTTTTCCAGTATATGGGGCCTTGACGAAACAGAGAAAATAGCCTTGGCGGAAAAGGAAATTTGGCAACATACTTTCTGTCAACCTATTCAGTTTGTCATTTCATATACAGAATCATTTTTTCAATATTTATACAATTTGTTTAGCGTAAAATGTCATTTATCCTATTTTATATATAATCAGAAGTAATTTGTATAGAAAAAACAATAATAATATATGTATAATTAAAATACGCATATAAACAAAAAAATCGTCGAATTTGTTTCCATGGCTGTTTATGTCATTTGGCACCAAATCTCAGTTTCTGATGCCCGAATTGCGCCAAGCATTTAAAAAAAGCATCAAGACCCCTATAATAGAAAAGCACCAAAAGTTCATTGGGTTTGTTTTTATAACTTTTGGCAACAAATCTATGTATATTAACGAATCTATCCCTTTTTGAAGCTCGAATTACACCAAACCTAAATGCAAAGGATCCTATACTGGAAAAGTTCCCGATTTTCTTATGGACAATATTCAAGTGACATAACATGGTGTAAAATTATCGCGGATAGCAAATTTGTTTAAATATCTCATCAATTGATGCCGAATAAATGCAGGCATGCATGCACAAAATATTTAATTAATTTTGTATGATAAATAATTATTAGAAAATTCATATATACATATTAATTAAAATGAATAATTTACATTTTTAAAATAACATGAAAATATGCATGATGGTGCACTAAAATAGAGAGAAAATTAAAACCTGTTACTGAAAATGTCTATAACATAGTACTTTTCAATACCGTGGTTCTTAATGTTATTTACAAGCAGATGGAATTTTTCTCATCCTTAAATACAAAGGAAGAATAGAATACAGATTGTTGTTATAAAAGTCCGAGAGGTAGCCACAATTTAAGCCTAACCATTTTATACAAGCTGGTTTTCAAGTTGTAATTGATTGTACTTATCAATCCCGAAAACAGTCGTTGCTACAGCTGTGTATGAGGCCATGATAATCAAAAAATGCCCCATTAAAACGTTAAAAGCATGGCAACCCAATTACAGATTTACCAATATTTTTAAAACAAAGCACGCTGTCATGTTTTTAGAGGCCTCGAAGTCTGAGCTGGGGTTGGCGGTATATATATATATATATTTTTTTTTTTTTTTTTTTTTTTTTTTTTAAGTGGTGTAAGAACTAACAAGCTTAACCCCTTTGCGATGAGCGTCCTTTTTCAGAATTTTTAATCTTTCATTTGTAGTTTTTAAAAATAGACATTTTTGCCTATTTCAGTTGCTGAAAGGCTTTGATTAAATAAGGTGTAATTTTCAATTAAAAATTACTGATTGGAATAATCAAGGATTCTGAACACTTTATGTGTCATTTATACATGACACTCATTGTGAAGGGGATATGAACTAAATTTAACATACAGCTGTTTCAAGACTTTGTAAAAGTAGCCTTTTTTTTCTTTGAAAAAAAAGTGCCTAAACATGTATGCTGCAGTTACTGCTTCTGTTTCCCCTTTTTTGTCACTAAAAGAAGGATCTACTAATGGAGCCTTGAAATAGCAGCATGCTAAATTTATTCTAGCCATTTGTGCTTTATGTGCTTAAAAGAGGTAAATTGAAAGACAATTATAAATAAATTGTATATATACATATAAATCTTAATCCAAACAACATCTTAAATCCAAAGGACCTACTTTCTATTACATTTCTGAAATAATTTTTGTTTGGAAACACATGAAATTGGCAGGTGTTCTATTTCAAAAACTATGTAAACTATGTGCTTTATGTCGTTTTTTATATATCACATATTCATTGTAGAGATCGGCCGAAATTTCGGTTTCGGTTTCGGCGCAAAATCGGAGTTTCGCCGAATGTTCGTTTTCGGCGAAACTGCTGCCAAAATTTCGGCCTAACCGAAACTATCTGTATTTCAAAATATCGCTTCTTCTTTCGGAAATTTTCAACTTTACTCATTGATATGAGTTGTCAGAGATCTGCACGGGATGGAATTTCCAGGGCCGGGCCCAACCAGATCCGTACAAATAAATTATTGGCCCGGCCCCGTATAAAAGTTAAATTTAGGACCGAGCCCGGCCCGGCGCATGCAAAAAAAGTGATTGGCCCGACCCGGCCCGGTATAAAATCTGAAAATTCGGCCCGAAGCTGGCCCGGTATAAAAGTTAAAAGTATGGTCCAAGTCCGACCCGGCCCGGTATAAAAGCTAAAAGTTCTGCCCCAGTCCGACCAGCCCGAGAAGAAAAAATGCTGGCTAGGTCCGGCCCGTAAAAAGCAAAATACTGCCCCAGATCGATATACGAGTAAAGCTAAAATCTCGGAACGAGCCCTGACCGGTATAAAAGCTAAGATTATAAAAGCCCGGTATTAAAGCTAAAAGCCCGAGCCCATCCCGATATGGAAGCTAAAAGTTCGGCCCGAGCCCGGTCGTTACAAAAACGTAATTACTCCTGCTCGACCCGACTGAATTTCTGTAAAACATGCCGATATTTCTGAAGCGACATTATTTTATTATTACAATTACTATACATAGATTTTATTTTCAGGTTCTGTTCGACATACAAAATAACAACAATTTAGTGACCATTTTAGACAATTGCGTACATAAGCACTGATTTAGTTCCAAATTCGGTAATTTCTGAAAGATCCATGAAGTCATTTTAGGTAGATTTCGTGAGAAATACTACCTATTACATTCTCACCTAAGTTGGAAATTTTGAAAAATTTTTGCAGATCTACGCCGATCATGACTCCCAGAACCCAAAACCACCCCCAGTTCAAAACTTTATATATATATATATATATATATATATATATATATATATATATATATATATATATATGTCACTTTTTTCTGACCACGATAACTGGAAAAATTCTGCATTAATCTTTTACAAACTGATACATAAAATCAAGGGGCATAAAATCTCGGTCAAGTTCGTTAATGGGCAAAATCGAGCCAAGGGGGGAGGGTGGGGGGGCTTTTTGTGAAAACAGAAAAAACCCCATAATTTCTTAATTATTATACGTATCGAATCCATTTAAAGTTATTAATACTTCTAGGAGAAGGGCCGAAAATTTATGTATGACAGATTTTTGATATAATTAAAAATAGCTCCAAGGGGGGGTTTTAGAAGAAAAAAAAATCATAGCTTCGTCAATTCACAAGATATCAAATCCGCGTAAATTTATTATTAATCCTCTTATTATTATCTAAAACTTTCATATTGACAAGTTTTTTGTAGGACCAACCGTTATAGCAAAAAAAAAAATAAAAATAAAAAAAATCCCTGCCGGCTCCGCCTGCAAACAAGTTACTTTTCGAAGTAGGCAGTTCCAACTCCCGCATCTTTTCGAAACTGATACATAAAATCAAGGGGCATAAAATCTCGGTCAAGTTCGTTAATGGGCAAAATCGAACCAAGGAGGGGGGGGGGGGCGGCTTTTTGTGAAAACAGAAAAAAAAAACATAATTTCTTAATTATGATACGTATCGAATCCGTTTGACGTTATTATTACTTCTAGGAGAAGGGCCGAAAATTACTGTATGACAGATTTTTGATATAATTAAAAATTGCCTTAAGCGGGGGAAGGGGGGGGGGGGGGGGGGTTTAGAAGAAAAAAATTCATAACTTCATCAATTCCCAAGATTTCAAATTCGCTTAAATTTATTATAAATCCTCTTAATATTATCTAAAACTTTTATATTGACAAGTTTTTTATAGGACCAACCGTTATAGCAAAAAAACCCCTGCCGGCTCGCTCCGCCTGCAAACAAGTTATTTTTTGAAGTAAGCGGTTCCAACTCCCGCATCTGTTCGAAACTGATACATAAAATCAAGAGGCATAAAATCTCGGTCAAGTTCGTTAATGGGCAAAATCGAACCAGGGGGGGGGGGGGGGGCTTTTTGTGAAAACAGAGAAAAAACCATAATTTCTTAATTATGATACGTATCGAATCCGTTTGAAGTTATTATTACTTCTAGGAGAATGGCCGAAAATTTATGTATGACAGATTTTTGATATAATTAAAAATTGCCTTAAGAGGGGGGGAAGGGGGGTTTTAGAAGAAAAAAATTCATAACTTCGTCAATTCCCAAGATTTCAAATCCGCTTAAATTTATTATAAATCCTCTTAATGTTATCTAAAACTTTTATATTTACAAGTTTTTTATAGGACCAACCGTTATAGCAAAAAAAAAATTAAAAACAAAAAAATCCCTGCCGATTCCGCCTGCAAACAAGTTAGGTTTCGAAGTAGGCGGTTCCAACTGCAACCATCATCGTAAAAAGGTCATTTCTTCCGCAATTCCCGACAAACAGGCACCCCACGGTCTGCGTCTTCGAAATCTACCTGTGCCTGTAGGCCGAGCCGTCAGGGATTTTTTTAATCTCAGATGCAAGGCATAAGTACAAATGTACTTATTTAGAACAAATATGAGTAAATAGCGTTTTCCATTTTTCGATAAAGGCAAAGAAACTTCCGGGGAAATCTCCATAAAATAGGTGTTTTAATCTGAATTTCAAGCCACAACAGCCAATTGCTTCCTCATTACGACATTTCTGTAACTGCTAAGTCTTAAAAATTGGCTTAAAATGCTCATTTTCTGGATGATTCTTTGCCTTTATAAGAAAATGGGAAATTCTTCAATTTCTTGGTATTTGAATAAAATGTGTATATTTTATATTTTTACAAATATTAATATAATATTTTTGTAATTACAAATGAAAATGACTTTATAAAAGTTTCGGAGAAGTAACCATTAGCCATTTTGGATATGGCAACAACCTTTAATATAAAAGTTGCTTATTAAGAAATGTAGCACCTCCCCCACCAAAAAAAAAAGGGGGTGTCATGTTTCCCCGTCTAAATGAAGGGCTGGATCCGCCCTTGATTGTTGCGTTGGGACACATTTTACTGATTTTTGCATGGATCGAGTCCGGGCAATAATGATCTTCCTACGACTTAGATCGAGAATGGAAATTTCGTTCTTTGCAGACCTCTAAGAAGAATGAAGTTTAGGCTCGGTTCGGCCCAGAAAAACGAAGTCTAGTCCAACCAGAGTCTGCAGAATAAAGAAAGCCCGGTCCGGCCCAGAAGAAGTAATGACCCGGCCAGAGCCTGCAGAATAAAGTCAGGACCGAGCTCGTCGCGGCCCGAGCCTCCTAAATGAAAATCGGCCCGGTCCGCGGGCCGGGACGGGCTCGGGTTTCGGGTCCGTGCAGATCTCTATGCGTTGTATCGGCTCAAATGAGACACTGTTTATTGCTGTGAACTCCACTGTTTATCATTAATGGTCATGACTGATTCATGATGCAAGTGTAAATAATAAAGCAAGCAATGCATATATGACTAAACTTAAAAGACGCTTATCACGTGATCGTTAAAAGCTGCAAACTTAACAGCAACAGATTTTTTTTACTTTGAAACTCCAGATTGTTTCGAATGCTTTATGAGAAAGGTGTTGTTAAAACATATGAGGATTTACGAAATTTATTACAAAAGATATATCGAGGCATGTATACTTAAAATATTTTTTTATTAGATAAAATTCGTATTATCGGAAACTATTTCTGTCTTATTGATAAATTAATTACGTTTTATTTTATATGAAAATAAATAGTTTTGGATAGGGGCACAGAGAGTCAACTTGGCACCGGAAATAAAATTTTGAAACAGGGGTGCTCTTTTAATACTTTCTTAGGGAGGCAGGGAGTGGAAAAGCTTTTTTAAATAAATATGTTATTTAAATATGTGTACCATAAAAATGTTTGTAATACAAAATTTTAAATAATTAATTATAATCAGCAATATTGAAATATATAGCTATATTTAAACGTCTATTAAATTAATAATATTTATAATCATAAAATGATTAAAACATATTCAATGTTAATTTCCTAAAAAACAAACTTTTAAGTACTTTATTTAAAAGCAATTTAAATGTAAAATATTAACGAACTGAAAATATGAATATATTTAATTCATTATTGAATTTGTTTTACATTATTTAACTACATTGTTAATTAATTATTGATAAACTAGCAGACTACGCCCGCTGCGCTGGTCGGTTTCTCCAAAAGAACCTTGAATCAAACGAAATATATCTGTGAATTTAACCTTGTATTTTAAAGTAATCTGTACCTTTACCTGGAATATCCTAAAATAACATAAAAACGGATACTTATTTCACTAAGATATGTTTTTTTAATACGGTTACGTTTACAATTTTCCATTGATTTATATGTTTTATAGCAACATTTTTTAATAACGTGAATTAACCTCTATTATTCACAAATAAAAAGAAATGGCGCATTTAGTATTTGTCGAGAATTAAATAAAAATCATGCACTCGTGTCATCATAATTCACTTTTATATTTTAACAGAATAATAAGGCTCGCTATGGTACTCCATAGTGAAATTTGGTAATTTTTGAAATTCAATATTTGAAAAATGGCATAATCAGTGGATTTGGAATTTATACCAAGAAAAATACAATTTTTTACCTTTCTAACGCCGTTTGTCTAACAATTTTGTGACAAATACTTTTCTAGCAATTAATTTTTTCAGTAACTTCAAATGTTTCATTTTCCGAGATTAATCTGTGGCAACGATTAGCGAAAATCTCAGCCGTCAGCAACGCATAGCTTTTTATTAAAGAGGATGCCTATACTTATTGGTTGTTATAAAATAGTAAAATATAAAAGTTGTATTATTTATGTTTCATTTTTGTTTGAAACCTATACTATACACACACATATATATATATGTACGTTTGTTTGTTAGAAATGTGGTTTAATACGCGTATAATTAATAAAATAATTAGTAACGTAATTAGTTATTATTAAGTAATTATTAATTATTTGTTAATAATTAGTTAATTCATTCAAAATTATATTCAGTTATGTATGTATTAATCAGTTTTTAATTTTTTTAACACTTTCGGTTTCGACCGAAAGTGGGAAGGTTACCGAAATCCGGTTTCGGTTTCTGTCTCTGTCTTAAAAACCTGTTTCGGTCGATCTCTAATTCATTGTAGCACAGTGCCTTTTCTTGATGCTCTGTCAAGAAAAGTCTCCATAAGTGCATACTCAAAAAATTAGGAATGTTCTCATGTAGGTATACCTGTTTATTAAAAAAAATTGCAAAATCTCAATTAAATACCAGTAAAAAAATATCGCTGTTTGGTGACACAATGAAATATTAAAAATATATTGTTTTGTGACCAGACCATTGACCTTCCATTCCACGGGTTGGGTAAAATATATCCAAGAACATTGACCTACCATTCCACGGGTTGGGTAAAATGTACCCAAGAAATATTTGTACTGTAACTCTTCCTCCATGTGAATAAGAATTTCTTAAATAATCCTTGTTGTATGTTACGGGGGGAGGGGACATCAGGATTTTATAGATGCTTATATCGTGTTCACACTACAGTAATTAAGTCATTTAGCTTAACTTTTTTGAACTGGACAACCCGGAACTAGGCTTCACCTATTCACATTACCCAGAGCCGTCCTTAGGGGTGTGCGACAGGTGCGACCGCACAGGGCCTCGCGCCTAGATTCAACCGCACGTAGCACGGGGTAAACCTATACAATGAGAATCTCATTCATCATTCCACCCCAGTTTTCTGGGAGAAGAAATACTTTCACTTTCATTTGCGTTTCAAAAAGTCTGCTAAAGATGGTCCCCTTTTAAAATAAATCCCTTCGGGGAAGAAGGGCAATAGGATGACAGTTTAGACAAATGACTGTGCTCTGCTACAGTTGACTTTCGAGACTACAAACACCTTCCCAATTGCAACAAAAAAAAAAAACATTTTTGCGGATAGAGTTGTGCAATACATATAACTATGATTTTTCACTATTTGTAAGCTATTTATTTACATATTAATAAAGAGAAACATGAAAAAATAATTGAACAATCACAATTTTCAAAAACTTAGTTTCTGAAGAATTCTCAATGAAATCAAATTAAATGTTCTTATTAAATTGAAATAAATGAAAATATCTTATCCATGAAATATAATGAAGAATTAATGGTCAAAATACATGTTAAAAAAAACTAGGGGATTCAACACGGTCTTCCCGTGTTACTGAATATAGGTGAACACCATTCTTTTAATTGAAAATGTAACAGATTTTTTTACATTTAATATATTTTTTTTTTAGATTTTGCACTAATAATATCAATATTGGCCTCGTGCCTGGAGTTAACAGCAGAAGAAATCGCTTAGACAGCAACATTTTGATTCCGATAATTTCAATGGTTTAATTGCGTAAGTAGTAAGATAGTGGGGGTTCAACGGCCACAGGGGCGCTCAATTGAGCAACCAGGGAGCAACGCTCTAATGTCCAGACGATAAACCATCTTTTTTCGCAATAATTTTTTCATATCATTTTTCTAACAGGTCTGATATTTTGTTAGGAAGGTTCGTGTGTACGCGTATGTTTAAAAATCATATATGTCTTATATTTATTATAAATAGTTCTATGTGTGTGTATGTGTATGTGACAAATAGTTCTCTTTGTGTGTTTGTCTATGTGTGTGTGTGTGTGTAAGAATGTATGTGTGTGACAAATAGTTCTCTTTGTGTGTTTGTCTATGTGTGTGTGTGTGTGTAAGAATGTATGTGTGTGACAAATAGTTCTCTTTGTGTGTGTGTGTGTATGTATGTGTGTGACAAATAGTTCTCTTTGTGTGTGTGTGTGTCTATGTGTGTGTGTGTGTGTTTGTGTGTGTGTGTGTGTGTGTGTGTGTATATGTGCACGTGACAAATAGATCTCTTTGTGTGTGTGTGTGTGTGTGTGTGTATGACTATCTGATTATTTATGAAAGTTTTACAAAAAATTTTCATGTTTTTATAAAGAAAAAAAAATATGCGGTAGTTAAAAAGTTTCACATATTAAAAAAAAAAAAAATCTTTTAGAAAAAGTTTTGCATTACTTTAAAAAAAAAATTTATTTTATTAAAAATTTTATCTTAACAAAAAAAAAAAAGTTTCACTATAGTTAAAAAAAAAATTTTCACTCATTTTCGATTTAACTACAACAAAAGTTTGTGTATAAAGATAACGTTTCACTAGTAAGGTTTAAAAAAAGTACTCAATAATAAAATCAACAATTTTTATTATAACAAAATAATTTACAGAAAGGTATTTACAGATCAAAATATACATCGCGATTTTGCGTTAGCAATACAAATCAACATTTTCTTCTTTATTACAAACGGTATTAATGTCATAATGGCCATATGCTAAACTGCTTATTCCATCATCCAATAAGTAACGCTTGTCGTCAAAGGGACTTAAGCTAATTTTATTTTGAGTTAATGTATATAGGCGATGGTCATCTTGGGCAATTCTTACCTGTTTCTCCATACTTGTTTTTTGTTGTTGGAGGCACTCCAAGTAGTCTTCATGTTTAATTTTCTGCCGAACAATCTGCGTAGATACGCCTTTTGCACGCTTCTTTTCATCTTTAACAGATTTTAGAGAATACATTTTTGATTTCAGTCCGACAAACTCAAGGGCTAATTCACCATTAAGTTCATCCTTAAACTTTCCGAGCGTCTTCTTATTATCCTCAGAGTATAGACGATGAGATTTCGGGTATTCAGAAAAGTCAAACAACTCACGATGCTGCTCCAGATCCTTATAAATATTATTGGTTTGAATATGATACGTTAGGGAATCTGTATCCGTAAAGAGTAAAACTGCACGATCTTTGTATGTTTTCTTTATAAAATTGTAATGGAAATCATACATACAAAGTTTAGATAGTTCGAGTATAGAAAATCCAACATAGATGGGTCGGTTCATATGTATGCTAGTTTTTAATCTCTCCACAGCAGTCAAGTCTTCATCATAAGTTTTAAACGATTTAAAAGTAGGCGATGCTACTAATTTTTTGGCTCTTTTTTCACCGTTACAAAGCACAATATTTCTTCTTTTTCGTAGATTTTCCATTGTTTTACCAAAAACAGAATTGTTCATTAACTTAAAAAAGTCTTTCTCAAAAGAAGATTTTGCTTCTTTCCTTTTTTCGGTGTTGAAATTAATATATTTCTGCAACCATGGTCCCTGTTTAAATTTTAAAGCTTTATGCACAGCTGTAATTTTTAAACCAAGTTCTAAATAAAATTTGAGATTACGATAATGGGTTATATAATTTCGTTTATTATTTAAATTTGGTATAAGTTTAGGAGTTCCGACGAATTTTCTATTGTTGAGTAAGCTTCTTGCATGAGAAGATAGCATCTGATCCTCTACAGTTACTCTCTCAGGGGCGACAGGGTATTCATTATGCAAAGGATGTAAATGTTTCGGGTATTCCAAGTCTACCTCGAAAAGATACCCAATTTCGGAACTATCAGATAAAGATAGAACCCACTCTTCTGTCATATGACTTGTTTCACACCATTCAAAACCGCCGTAGGGTAAAAATTGGCTCATAGCCCACCCGTATAAGTTATTGGCATCCCAATACATAATGTAGCTGGGTGCCTCATTTTTCTTATAATCGGGCGTACCAGGGATGTTTGCTCGGGCATATCTTTTACTTATCATGCTAATGCCGCCTCTTATTCCATTTTCAACCATAAGCAACATATCTATATCACTGAGTAACTCTAAAGGTGTATCAGACATCTTCAAACAAGCCTGCCATGCTAGCCCAGGTGCTGTAAACAGGTGAGCAGGGTCAATTTCATAATACTGCTGACATAATTTCCTAAAGTTTTGAAACACGTCAGCAAGTAGTAGAACATCTGTCTTCACATAAAGGTTGTGATAATCACCAAGAGTCTTGATATCAAATGTTTTCCATACATTCTGGGCGTGTTGGTATTCCTTTTCACTTATAGGCTCATTGGTTAAACTATTAAAAAAGGCAGAAGGCGGAGGAAGCTGCTTCTCAGTAAATTTTTCAAAGCAAGTAAAATAATCATAGGGGTAAACCCCTTTCCGTATAAGTAAAGATAAATTATTATTTCGGGGGAAATTTTCTTCAAGTATAGTGAATTGATCAGGTTGAAGGTTTTTAACAAGTTTTTCCAATGACGTAGGCAAAAATTGGAAAGAGTCTATAAACACCATCTGAATATAAGATGTAGGCTTTCTGATTTTAAAGGTGATATAGTTTTCCATAGAAGTAGCAATAACATCGATTTCATGATCTTTGAATTTTCCAAGCTTTGTCATAATATGATGACCATCATAGTTTTTCAAGTTATGGAATATAACAGGAATTGTTTTACACTGCTTATAGTTCAAGTTGCATTCCACATGTGCAGCTCCTCTGTATGCACCTGACAGGTGATCATGGTCACGTGTACGTTTCTCATCTAAAGTTTTCTTACAAATATGACAAAACTCTGCTTCTCGAAATGCCTTTTCTTCCTTGGGAGAAAGCTTCATAGGTTTAACATTTAGTAACTTTTGACCTAAAATTTCCTTCTCTTGCATCATTCGGTTTAAAAAATGATCAACACAGTTTCTACCCCGATATACCTGTGCTTTCTTCACACACGTTCCATCGGGTCCAATAACCACATAGGCATAACCACATGGCAAGTGATAGGTTGTTTTCTCGGTATAGGATGCTTTAGAAGAGGGAGGGGCTGATGAAATAGGTATAAGTAGACTCTCAAAATCCGCATAAATCGTATAGGCAACAGGATGTTGTAAACGAATACCTGTAAACTTTAATATATTATCATTTTCACTAGGCATCTTTATAGCTTGTGCAACATGTTGAGAACAATATTCATTATGCTTATCCAATAGATCTTGTCTTGAAAATCGATGTAAACATCGATAACAATAATAGCCAGCGGCTCTATGCTTGGTAAGATCACCTAAAAGTCTTGAAAAACTTCTTATCAAACAATAGTGTTGTTTTTCACAGTCACCAACCAATAACAAATTAACCACATCTTGATCTTTCTTTTCAGATATATACAGGGGGCAAACTTCATCCTCTTCATAACCAAACACATTCACCCGTAAATTGTTGAGTTGTTCAATAACAGGTATCTTCTGAAGAGGTACAGGGCATTCTACATTACCTAATTTAATATCATGCTCATAAGGTCGATAATGTGAAACACGTTCAGGTTTTTTTGTATAATCCAAGTTCAGTTTAAAAGCCAAAAGACACCATACTAAACATTTGTTATCTTCGTTTTTTATATTCAACACTGCTTTTTTATCATCGAGTTTTTTAGACAAAGGAATATAGTAACTCGCAGCGAGGGGGTGATATTTAGCAATCTTGAGTTCTAAATGAAGAATGTTTCTAAGTTTCCAGCCAGAACCTCTTTGTACAAATTCTTCAAAGGATTTAATAATCTTCGAAAATCCTTCCTCAATATGTTGTGAGATAGTATCTTCTATAAGTTCGGTCATACACGAACATCGAAAATAACATTGAATTTCTTCAAACTCCTCATTATCAGTTAAACGTTCAAGTGATATTTTTTCTACCATATACCATTTAATTGCACCTTTTTCATGAATTTCACTTATTAAACGTTCTTGTATTTCAGTTTGTACATGGCTATGAAATACCTCTAAATCATTTTCCACACGTTCATCAGGATGCAAAATCACTGTTTTAAACACATTAAGTGCATCAGAATACTTTGTGTTTTTCGACTTTGCATTAGATAAGCTCATTTTACGTTTTACACTCACAAGAGGTGTGCGGGGGTGTTGAGTGCATACATGTTGTCTCAGTTCAAATTTTCTTCCAAACACTTTATCGCAATCAATACAAGGAAATGTTGAATTCCGATGTGATTGCAAATGCTGCTTCAAATTATCCCTCCGGGTGAAAACTTGATCACATTCATCACACTTAAATGTAGACTGTCCATAGGCATTATGGATTTTCAGGTGTCTTAACAAGTTCGATCTCCTTCTAAAACACTTTCCGCAAGTTTCACAGGAAAACGACTTTTCATTAATATGAATCTTAGCATGTTGATGCAAATTAAAATATGTTGCAAAGACTTTGTCACAAGTGAGACAAACATGCTTCTTTTCCACATTCGTAGGAGTCACAGTCTTTAAAGAAACATCCTCTTCAACTTGCTGATTAAAATTGGAAGAACTTTGAGATATAGTATCTTTTTCTGTAAGAACTTCAGAGAATCCATCATGCTGTAACAATCCAACACTATCATGTGTTTTTAAATGTCTTCGTAAGTTTGATCTTCGTCCAAAAGGCTTCTGACAAATATTGCAAGTATATAATTTCTCCCCAGAATGAATTTTCATATGTTGGTTCAGATTAGAAGTGTTCGAAAAATCTTTACCGCAGGTAAAACAGCTAAACATCTTCTTAGCAGATACAGAATCTCCCACAATCCGGGTTTCATCAATAGGCATATCAACATCCATAATAAAAATCAATAAAAAAACTTTAACTCTTAAAAGCAAACAACAATCTTCTGAAACGATTCGCACGGATAAAAAGCGGGAGCAATTTAAAACACGTTTAACCACTAGCGATAGGAATCATCAAATGATGAAAATCCTAATTTTCCCCCGTCTATTTATACCGACCCGAAGGAAAAGTTGAGTTGTAGTATTGCTTGATATGATTGTTATCAAAACGCGTCATACGATTTCGGGGCCTGTAAGTTTCTTTCCCCTCTTTATAATATAGCATAATTAAACAGATAAACCCGAATGTATACAAATTCGTAAATTATATTATATCACAAAATATAAAAAATCCTACAAAATAAAAATAGAATTTAGCACTTACCCCAAAAACACATCCACTTTAGTTGTTAGTCTTCACTTAACTAATTTTTCTTCCTTATCTTTAGTAGGGGGCGCTGCCATCGCCGCGAGAGGCACTGCCCGTCTTCCGGTTTGAGATAAGAATAAACCTTAAATACACGCGCTTAGTCATTCTTCCTTCCCTCTTTCGCGCTAGTAGTTGTCAGTTTCTTGTTTAGACGTGTTGGGTGACGTCATTACGTGTTTGCGATAAGAACAAGGTCACCCCTTATCAACAGGTAAACAGCTGCAGTGACGTCATAGGTGTTATGACATAGCTGATAACGGTACGATTAGCTGATAAAAATTTGTACTAATCATCTATTTCTCTTCAAGTCATTGCACGAGACGGGTGAGCTCCAACAGCTGTACATAAGGTAAGAGTAATTTATATATTATAATAGGATTTTAAATTAATTTAGTAGATGTTACAATTTGATATTTAAAAAATTTCATGCTAAACGATATGATTATATGTTGTTCATCATACTAAATCCACAAATTTTAATTCGAAATAAATATTATTAAAATTATAATCTAAAATAAATTAGTTAAAATGACTAACAAATTTCAACAAAAGGAAGCTAATTATAAAAGGAAATGTACAAAGTTTATAAATTTACACATGTGTTAAACGCGATTACAAACCTTATCATAGGCACAAGTCTACTTCGACTAGCCTATTTGTTATAAGTTTAAGTATAAGTCAACATGTAAGATATTTGTGAAAAGGAATCTTATGATTTTTAATTTTCCAAGTTCAGTTTCAATCATATTGTAAAAGGCTAATTCAAACTTTGAGATGAATCTATAGTAAAATACTTAAATTAAAATGTATTTTTGATAGTTTAATATTTAGAAACTACAACTTTGACTACTTTTTAAAATGTTTGCCTGATAGGAAACTATGATAACATGTCTATGTTTGAATTTCTTTTGATAACATGCCAATGCCTGATTTTTTCTGACAACATGTCTGTGTTTGAATTTTTCTGATAACATGTCTGTGCTTGAATTTTTCTGCTAACATGTCTGTGTTTAAATTTTTCTGTTAACATGTCTATGTTTGATTTTTCTCTTCTTTTTGAAATGTATAAACTACTATACGTGTCTTTCGATTTCATTGAAGAGAAAAGTGATCGATCAACTTTATCAAACCATTTTAATGTTAATATTTTTAAACGAATGCGATAATCAGATAAAAATATATGTAGTTAATTCATATTATTCCATGAAACATTACATAACAAAAGAATCTTACAAAAATTTTATACTTCAACATTCAAAAATTGGCAATATTCACATCTTAATACTAAAAAACAATCCTTATCTTAGAGTATTTCCTGTAACAAAATCTAAAAATTTCATATCAACAAGACCCAAGTTAAAAACTTTACCTCTGAACCTAATACCAATTTTTAATCTCAGAATGATAAAACTCAGAATTTTTTTAGAAAGTTACTTCTAAAACATCTCATAGATGGCGCTGTTGAAAAAATCAACTCAAAGTTGTTTAAAAAACATTAATAAAATAAATATAACTTTAAACTATCATCAAACTCCCCAAAAATCACTTCCAATTATAAATATTCTAAAATAATTAAAACTTATAAAATCGCTCATAGGGGGCGCTGCTGCGAAAAAATCATTTCGAAACTTGTTTAAAATACATTAAAAAACTAAATCTAACTTTAATCTATCATCAAACTCCAGAAAAATCGCTTTCAATTAGAAATATTTTAAAATAATTAAAACTTCTAAAACCGTTCATAGGGGGCGCTGCTGCGAAAAAATCATTTCGAAACTTGTTTAAAATACATAAAAGAAAAAATCTCACTTCAAACTATCATCAAACTCCCCAAAAATCACTTCCAATTATAAATATTCTAAAATAATTAAAACTTCTAAAACCGTTCATAGGGGGCGCTGCTGCGAAAAAATCATTTCGAAACTTGTTTAAAATACATTAAAAAACTAAATCTAACTTTAATCTATCATCAAACTCCAGAAAAATCGCTTTCAATTAGAAATATTTTAAAATAATTAAAACTTCTAAAACCGTTCATAGGGGGCGCTGCTGCGAAAAAATCATTTCGAAACTTGTTTAAAATACATAAAAGAAAAAATCTCACTTCAAACTATCATCAAACTCCAGAAAAATCACTTACAATTAGAAATATTTGAAAATAATTAAAACTTCTAAAACCGTTCATAGGGGGCGCTGCTGTAAAAAAAATCATTTCGAAACTTAAAAAAATAATTCATTACTTGATTAAAACATTTTCATAAAAAAATTTCATCGAAATATCAATAAACAAACAGTAGTAGGAGAATGAGTGTGTAGCTCAGCAGGCTCACTTCCGGTACCCACCTCCACCACTTAGAGCTTAGCCTGCTGGAGTCTAACTCTTGTTCTTCTACTACTGTTTGTTTATTGATATTTCGATAAAATTTTTTTATGAAAATGTTTTAATCAAGTAATGAATTATTTTTTTAAGTTTCGAAATGATTTTTTTTACAGCAGCGCCCCCTATGAACGGTTTTAGAAGTTTTAATTATTTTCAAATATTTCTAATTGTAAGTGATTTTTCTGGAGTTTGATGATAGTTTGAAGTGAGATTTTTTCTTTTATGTATTTTAAACAAGTTTCGAAATGATTTTTTCGCAGCAGCGCCCCCTATGAACGGTTTTAGAAGTTTTAATTATTTTAAAATATTTCTAATTGAAAGCGATTTTTCTGGAGTTTGATGATAGATTAAAGTTAGATTTAGTTTTTTAATGTATTTTAAACAAGTTTCGAAATGATTTTTTCGCAGCAGCGCCCCCTATGAACGGTTTTAGAAGTTTTAATTATTTTAGAATATTTATAATTGGAAGTGATTTTTGGGGAGTTTGATGATAGTTTGAAGTGAGATTTTTTCTTTTATGTATTTTAAACAAGTTTCGAAATGATTTTTTCGCAGCAGCGCCCCCTATGAACGGTTTTAGAAGTTTTAATTATTTTAAAATATTTCTAATTGAAAGCGATTTTTCTGGAGTTTGATGATAGATTAAAGTTAGATTTAGTTTTTTAATGTATTTTAAACAAGTTTCGAAATGATTTTTTCGCAGCAGCGCCCCCTATGAGCGATTTTATAAGTTTTAATTATTTTAGAATATTTATAATTGGAAGTGATTTTTGGGGAGTTTGATGATAGTTTAAAGTTAGATTTATTTTATTAATGTTTTTTAAACAACTTTGAGTTGATTTTTTCAACAGCGCCATCTATGAGATGTTTTAGAAGTAACTTTCTAAAAAAATTCTGAGTTTTATCATTCTGAGATTAAAAATTGGTATTAGGTTCAGAGGTAAAGTTTTTAACTTGGGTCTTGTTGATATGAAATTTTTAGATTTTGTTACAGGAAATACTCTAAGATAAGGATTGTTTTTTAGTATTAAGATGTGAATATTGCCAATTTTTGAATGTTGAAGTATAAAATTTTTGTAAGATTCTTTTGTTATGTAATGTTTCATGGAATAATATGAATTAACTACATATATTTTTATCTGATTATCGCATTCGTTTAAAAATATTAACATTAAAATGGTTTGATAAAGTTGATCGATCACTTTTCTCTTCAATGAAATCGAAAGACACGTATAGTAGTTTATACATTTCAAAAAGAAGAGAAAAATCAAACATAGACATGTTAACAGAAAAATTTAAACACAGACATGTTAGCAGAAAAATTCAAGCACAGACATGTTATCAGAAAAATTCAAACACAGACATGTTGTCAGAAAAAATCAGGCATTGGCATGTTATCAAAAGAAATTCAAACATAGACATGTTATCATAGTTTCCTATCAGGCAAACATTTTAAAAAGTAGTCAAAGTTGTAGTTTCTAAATATTAAACTATCAAAAATACATTTTAATTTAAGTATTTTACTATAGATTCATCTCAAAGTTTGAATTAGCCTTTTACAATATGATTGAAACTGAACTTGGAAAATTAAAAATCATAAGATTCTTTTTATTCTTTTTTCTCTTTTCTAATAAGCACAATTTGTGCAATTTGTGTTTTTAAAATACTAGTTAACAGTGTAGTGTCCAAATGGATTCAATTGTCATAAGATTCCTTTTCACAAATATCTTACATGTTGACTTATACTTAAACTTATAACAAATAGGCTAGTCGAAGTAGACTTGTGCCTATGATAAGGTTTGTAATCGCGTTTAACACATGTGTAAATTTATAAACTTTGTACATTTCCTTTTATAATTAGCTTCCTTTTGTTGAAATTTGTTAGTCATTTTAACTAATTTATTTTAGATTATAATTTTAATAATATTTATTTCGAATTAAAATTTGTGGATTTAGTATGATGAACAACATATAATCATATCGTTTAGCATGAAATTTTTTAAATATCAAATTGTAACATCTACTAAATTAATTTAAAATCCTATTATAATATATAAATTACTCTTACCTTATGTACAGCTGTTGGAGCTCACCCGTCTCGTGCAATGACTTGAAGAGAAATAGATGATTAGTACAAATTTTTATCAGCTAATCGTACCGTTATCAGCTATGTCATAACACCTATGACGTCACTGCAGCTGTTTACCTGTTGATAAGGGGTGACCTTGTTCTTATCGCAAACACGTAATGACGTCACCCAACACGTCTAAACAAGAAACTGACAACTACTAGCGCGAAAGAGGGAAGGAAGAATGACTAAGCGCGTGTATTTAAGGTTTATTCTTATCTCAAACCGGAAGACGGGCAGTGCCTCTCGCGGCGATGGCAGCGCCCCCTACTAAAGATAAGGAAGAAAAATTAGTTAAGTGAAGACTAACAACTAAAGTGGATGTGTTTTTGGGGTAAGTGCTAAATTCTATTTTTATTTTGTAGGATTTTTTATATTTTGTGATATAATATAATTTACGAATTTGTATACATTCGGGTTTATCTGTTTAATTATGCTATATTATAAAGAGGGGAAAGAAACTTACAGGCCCCGAAATCGTATGACGCGTTTTGATAACAATCATATCAAGCAATACTACAACTCAACTTTTCCTTCGGGTCGGTATAAATAGACGGGGGAAAATTAGGATTTTCATCATTTGATGATTCCTATCGCTAGTGGTTAAACGTGTTTTAAATTGCTCCCGCTTTTTATCCGTGCGAATCGTTTCAGAAGATTGTTGTTTGCTTTTAAGAGTTAAAGTTTTTTTATTGATTTTTATTATGGATGTTGATATGCCTATTGATGAAACCCGGATTGTGGGAGATTCTGTATCTGCTAAGAAGATGTTTAGCTGTTTTACCTGCGGTAAAGATTTTTCGAACACTTCTAATCTGAACCAACATATGAAAATTCATTCTGGGGAGAAATTATATACTTGCAATATTTGTCAGAAGCCTTTTGGACGAAGATCAAACTTACGAAGACATTTAAAAACACATGATAGTGTTGGATTGTTACAGCATGATGGATTCTCTGAAGTTCTTACAGAAAAAGATACTATATCTCAAAGTTCTTCCAATTTTAATCAGCAAGTTGAAGAGGATGTTTCTTTAAAGACTGTGACTCCTACGAATGTGGAAAAGAAGCATGTTTGTCTCACTTGTGACAAAGTCTTTGCAACATATTTTAATTTGCATCAACATGCTAAGATTCATATTAATGAAAAGTCGTTTTCCTGTGAAACTTGCGGAAAGTGTTTTAGAAGGAGATCGAACTTGTTAAGACACCTGAAAATCCATAATGCCTATGGACAGTCTACATTTAAGTGTGATGAATGTGATCAAGTTTTCACCCGGAGGGATAATTTGAAGCAGCATTTGCAATCACATCGGAATTCAACATTTCCTTGTATTGATTGCGATAAAGTGTTTGGAAGAAAATTTGAACTGAGACAACATGTATGCACTCAACACCCCCGCACACCTCTTGTGAGTGTAAAACGTAAAATGAGCTTATCTAATGCAAAGTCGAAAAACACAAAGTATTCTGATGCACTTAATGTGTTTAAAACAGTGATTTTGCATCCTGATGAACGTGTGGAAAATGATTTAGAGGTATTTCATAGCCATGTACAAACTGAAATACAAGAACGTTTAATAAGTGAAATTCATGAAAAAGGTGCAATTAAATGGTATATGGTAGAAAAAATATCACTTGAACGTTTAACTGATAATGAGGAGTTTGAAGAAATTCAATGTTATTTTCGATGTTCGTGTATGACCGAACTTATAGAAGATACTATCTCACAACATATTGAGGAAGGATTTTCGAAGATTATTAAATCCTTTGAAGAATTTGTACAAAGAGGTTCTGGCTGGAAACTTAGAAACATTCTTCATTTAGAACTCAAGATTGCTAAATATCACCCCCTCGCTGCGAGTTCCTATATTCCTTTGTCTAAAAAACTCGATGATAAAAAAGCAGTGTTGAATATAAAAAACGAAGATAACAAATGTTTAGTATGGTGTCTTTTGGCTTTTAAACTGAACTTGGATTATACAAAAAAACCTGAACGTGTTTCACATTATCGACCTTATGAGCATGATATTAAATTAGGTAATGTAGAATGCCCTGTACCTCTTCAGAAGATACCTGTTATTGAACAACTCAACAATTTACGGGTGAATGTGTTTGGTTATGAAGAGGATGAAGTTTGCCCCCTGTATATATCTGAAAAGAAAGATCAAGATGTGGTTAATTTGTTATTGGTTGGTGACTGTGAAAAACAACACTATTGTTTGATAAGAAGTTTTTCAAGACTTTTAGGTGATCTTACCAAGCATAGAGCCGCTGGCTATTATTGTTATCGATGTTTACATCGATTTTCAAGACAAGATCTATTGGATAAGCATAATGAATATTGTTCTCAACATGTTGCACAAGCTATAAAGATGCCTAGTGAAAATGATAATATATTAAAGTTTACAGGTATTCGTTTACAACATCCTGTTGCCTATACGATTTATGCGGATTTTGAGAGTCTACTTATACCTATTTCATCAGCCCCTCCCTCTTCTAAAGCATCCTATACCGAGAAAACAACCTATCACTTGCCATGTGGTTATGCCTATGTGGTTATTGGACCCGATGGAACGTGTGTGAAGAAAGCACAGGTATATCGGGGTAGAAACTGTGTTGATCATTTTTTAAACCGAATGATGCAAGAGAAGGAAATTTTAGGTCAAAAGTTACTAAATGTTAAACCTATGAAGCTTTCTCCCAAGGAAGAAAAGGCATTTCGAGAAGCAGAGTTTTGTCATATTTGTAAGAAAACTTTAGATGAGAAACGTACACGTGACCATGATCACCTGTCAGGTGCATACAGAGGAGCTGCACATGTGGAATGCAACTTGAACTATAAGCAGTGTAAAACAATTCCTGTTATATTCCATAACTTGAAAAACTATGATGGTCATCATATTATGACAAAGCTTGGAAAATTCAAAGATCATGAAATCGATGTTATTGCTACTTCTATGGAAAACTATATCACCTTTAAAATCGGAAAGCCTACATCTTATATTCAGATGGTGTTTATAGACTCTTTCCAATTTTTGCCTACGTCATTGGAAAAACTTGTTAAAAACCTTCAACCTGATCAATTCACTATACTTGAAGAAAATTTCCCCCGAAATAATAATTTATCTTTACTTATACGGAAAGGGGTTTACCCCTATGATTATTTTACTTGCTTTGAAAAATTTACTGAGAAGCAGCTTCCTCCGCCTTCTGCCTTTTTTAATAGTTTAACCAATGAGCCTATAAGTGAAAAGGAATACCAACACGCCCAGAATGTATGGAAAACATTTGATATCAAGACTCTTGGTGATTATCACAACCTTTATGTGAAGACAGATGTTCTACTACTTGCTGACGTGTTTCAAAACTTTAGGAAATTATGTCAGCAGTATTATGAAATTGACCCTGCTCACCTGTTTACAGCACCTGGGCTAGCATGGCAGGCTTGTTTGAAGATGTCTGATACACCTTTAGAGTTACTCAGTGATATAGATATGTTGCTTATGGTTGAAAATGGAATAAGAGGCGGCATTAGCATGATAAGTAAAAGATATGCCCGAGCAAACATCCCTGGTACGCCCGATTATAAGAAAAATGAGGCACCCAGCTACATTATGTATTGGGATGCCAATAACTTATACGGGTGGGCTATGAGCCAATTTTTACCCTACGGCGGTTTTGAATGGTGTGAAACAAGTCATATGACAGAAGAGTGGGTTCTATCTTTATCTGATAGTTCCGAAATTGGGTATCTTTTCGAGGTAGACTTGGAATACCCGAAACATTTACATCCTTTGCATAATGAATACCCTGTCGCCCCTGAGAGAGTAACTGTAGAGGATCAGATGCTATCTTCTCATGCAAGAAGCTTACTCAACAATAGAAAATTCGTCGGAACTCCTAAACTTATACCAAATTTAAATAATAAACGAAATTATATAACCCATTATCGTAATCTCAAATTTTATTTAGAACTTGGTTTAAAAATTACAGCTGTGCATAAAGCTTTAAAATTTAAACAGGGACCATGGTTGCAGAAATATATTAATTTCAACACCGAAAAAAGGAAAGAAGCAAAATCTTCTTTTGAGAAAGACTTTTTTAAGTTAATGAACAATTCTGTTTTTGGTAAAACAATGGAAAATCTACGAAAAAGAAGAAATATTGTGCTTTGTAACGGTGAAAAAAGAGCCAAAAAATTAGTAGCATCGCCTACTTTTAAATCGTTTAAAACTTATGATGAAGACTTGACTGCTGTGGAGAGATTAAAAACTAGCATACATATGAACCGACCCATCTATGTTGGATTTTCTATACTCGAACTATCTAAACTTTGTATGTATGATTTCCATTACAATTTTATAAAGAAAACATACAAAGATCGTGCAGTTTTACTCTTTACGGATACAGATTCCCTAACGTATCATATTCAAACCAATAATATTTATAAGGATCTGGAGCAGCATCGTGAGTTGTTTGACTTTTCTGAATACCCGAAATCTCATCGTCTATACTCTGAGGATAATAAGAAGACGCTCGGAAAGTTTAAGGATGAACTTAATGGTGAATTAGCCCTTGAGTTTGTCGGACTGAAATCAAAAATGTATTCTCTAAAATCTGTTAAAGATGAAAAGAAGCGTGCAAAAGGCGTATCTACGCAGATTGTTCGGCAGAAAATTAAACATGAAGACTACTTGGAGTGCCTCCAACAACAAAAAACAAGTATGGAGAAACAGGTAAGAATTGCCCAAGATGACCATCGCCTATATACATTAACTCAAAATAAAATTAGCTTAAGTCCCTTTGACGACAAGCGTTACTTATTGGATGATGGAATAAGCAGTTTAGCATATGGCCATTATGACATTAATACCGTTTGTAATAAAGAAGAAAATGTTGATTTGTATTGCTAACGCAAAATCGCGATGTATATTTTGATCTGTAAATACCTTTCTGTAAATTATTTTGTTATAATAAAAATTGTTGATTTTATTATTGAGTACTTTTTTTAAACCTTACTAGTGAAACGTTATCTTTATACACAAACTTTTGTTGTAGTTAAATCGAAAATGAGTGAAAAATTTTTTTTTAACTATAGTGAAACTTTTTTTTTTTGTTAAGATAAAATTTTTAATAAAATAAATTTTTTTTTTAAAGTAATGCAAAACTTTTTCTAAAAGATTTTTTTTTTTTTTAATATGTGAAACTTTTTAACTACCGCATATTTTTTTTTCTTTATAAAAACATGAAAATTTTTTGTAAAACTTTCATAAATAATCAGATAGTCATACACACACACACACACACACAAAGAGATCTATTTGTCACGTGCACATATACACACACACACACACACACACAAACACACACACACACACATAGACACACACACACACAAAGAGAACTATTTGTCACACACATACATACACACACACACACAAAGAGAACTATTTGTCACACACATACATTCTTACACACACACACACACATAGACAAACACACAAAGAGAACTATTTGTCACACACATACATTCTTACACACACACACACACATAGACAAACACACAAAGAGAACTATTTGTCACATACACATACACACACATAGAACTATTTATAATAAATATAAGACATATATGATTTTTAAACATACGCGTACACACGAACCTTCCTAACAAAATATCAGACCTGTTAGAAAAATGATATGAAAAAATTATTGCGAAAAAAGATGGTTTATCGTCTGGACATTAGAGCGTTGCTCCCTGGTTGCTCAATTGAGCGCCCCTGTGGCCGTTGAACCCCCACTATCTTACTACTTGCGTAGTTCGATTGCATCTCCTTTATTTATATATTTATTTATTTTATTTAGTGATGAAGTTTCAATGATCGTTATGGAATATAAGCCGGAAACAAATGCTGAACTGTTTATATTAATAAAAGTGAAGTATTAATCTTTCACAATCGTCTTTAATTATTTTAACACTCAGGAAAAATCATGCGTCAAGGAATAGATGATGTAACTCTTTCCAACACTCCTAAAATAACTTTTTGCAAATTTTTACTGTAATGTGTAAGGTGATATCTAACTAAACAATTTTGAAAAATAATAACATAGTAAATATCCAATTTCAGGAATTACCAACACTATTCGGAAAAATAACCGAGCTCTTTTGTGCAGCACTGTATAGGATCTATAGATTTGTATATATACTAAATAGAATGCTAAATTTGAGTTCAGTTAGGAAACGCGTAGCACAGTTTAAAATTCCCCTTCTGCAATTTCCGACATTAAACGGAAATGTACTCGAAAATTTTTGTGCTGCCCTGTATACAATCTATACACACCAAGTAATAGACAAAAAAAAAAGAGTTAAATTTAAAAACGGGTTCAGCAACTGAAAAAACATTCCCAGGAATTATTATTAATAAGCAGTACTTTAACCGAATTCTTTTGTGTGTCCCTGTAAATGAACGATGAAAGCAAAAAACACAGTATTCTATAGTATTCCTCTTGTAATCCACGTTAGTGGTATCTATCAATTTTAACAGGTTTGTAACAGTGAAACATTATTAAAATAAACTTCAAACGATTTTTCTTCATAGACCGTGATGTAACGTAATTATTTTGAGTGTCTCTGTAAAAAAAAAAAAAAAAAAAAAAAAAAAAAAAACTATAAGTGCTGCACACTTAATTTTCAATATGGACCATGCCACAGTAAGCCCCAATAACACATATCAATTGCATGAAGATCCGAGTATATTTACGCGAGTTAGAGCACGGATAGACAGACGACAGACAGACAGATAAACCGAATTCATAAACACTTTTCAACTATGTTGGAAAGTGTTACAAACCATAAAAAATGAGTAAATGGCAATACAGTTTTCAAGCAAATTACGATACAGTTTTCAAACAAATAGCATTTGAAAGTAGATTTTTTTCAATTGAAAATGTGCGATGTTTAGAAATTAAAAAAATTACAGTAGCAAAAGTCGCAAAACCGAAATTTTCATTGTCAAATGTTGCCATTCGCAAAATGACGTCAGCGTTACGCACGGACACCTTTGTCCTTTATAATATAGATTGTATTAGTAAAAAATCCACAGAATTTAGTTATTACGCTTTTTTCTCTTTAATTAAATAAATTTATTGGCATCGAATTATATAGTTATTTTATCTAATTTGCCACTATATTACATTATGTAATGTATTGTAAAAAAGGGTTTACAACTTTAATAACCAGCTTTAAACAATGGATTTTTTTCTGCATTTCAGTTTCTGCATTTAATATTGCATTTGATATTGAATTTAAATATGAACTGAACAATTTAAATATGAACCTCTCAGGGTTAATATTTGAACATTTCCATAATATACCCTACCATAACATAACCTAATACAATAACATAAGGATAAAGCATAAATGCATGAATGAAATGCATGAACAGCACAATTTTCATTATATCTGTCACTCTTACATACTGATTTCCAACAGGTCAAAAGTAATTAAATTTTGATTCATCTAAAAATATTCTTTGAGACCAATAGTTTATCATGCAATTTTTAAAGTTTCTTAAAAAATTCAAGTTTTTTTTTTTTTTTTTTTTTTTAATGCGGTTTTTTTTCTGCTCCTGGGTTGCATTTTATTGTTGCATTTAACTGATGAGTAAATTAAAAAAAAAAAAAAAAAAAAAAAAAAGATTATTATGAAATGAAAGAAAATATCTTGATTAAAAAGAATTATTTCAGTGAAAGATAAAACAACAAGATATGTTTAAATGAGATTAATTTTTCAGTACATTAAAAATATCTTACGTACAAATTAAATGTACATGAAGCATTTTCAATATTATCAATATATTGGCATTTAAAAAGTAACAAGTGATTATTGTTTATTTAAAGTCATAATTATAACAAAAATAAGAAAATCAATCTTAAGTTATCAATTATATTATAGCACAATTGAAGTTTATGATTTATGTTTGTTATCCTTTTGGTCCGTGTTTTTACATATTTAATCTATTTGTATGGTCGTAAAAATTCGGAAACGCATTGTAGTGGAAGGCTGCAATTGATTATTGAAAACATCATTTTTAGGGTTTCGTTCATCTCGCGAAACCCTATTACTCCCGCTTCGTTGTCTGTCCGTCACAGAGCCGGTTCTCAGAAACTATGTAACTTACAGTCATGAAATTTTGTGTACTTATAGCTAAATATGTATTATGAAGCTCAAAATTGTATTATTTTTAATATGTAGAGATAAAAAACCAAAAATCTAACAGCCTTTTTCTATTAAATTTAAACATTTTACGTTGTAGCAGTTGCCAACAATTAAAAATCCACAATCAAATTATTTCTACAATAATTAATTTTCTTTTGAAAGATTTCCACGTGAAAAATGAAAATGAAATAAAAAGTTTCACCAATTGAAAAAAAGATTAATATGACATCATATTGGTAATAAAAAGGAAATTTTCAAACATTTCTCAATAATACAAGGAGTATGTGTAAATACAGAAATTAACTTAATAGGACGTTATTAGAGAATTTAAAAGAAATTAATCTGACGTCTAACATTTTGAAAGTCTCTATTCAACGTGTTTAATTTTGAAATTGATATTTTTTTAATATCGCATTTAGTCCACATGACAGTTATTATTATTACAGAGTATAATAGCGGGCTTCGCCCGCTATCGGACGGGTTCAGATTTTCGAAAAAACGAGAAAAATAGACCGGTAAATTATTACTTTATAAAAAACATGATTTTTTTTTTTTTTTTTGAAAATGAAATTTATTTGGATTTATTAAAGGAAGGATAAAGTGTTTTGAAAGGAATATTAAGCGAAACCCTTTGTGCTATCTTCGATCACACTTACCCACTTGTTGATTATTTTACAAGACTAAAAAAGTGAAATAAAAAACTTGCATTTTTATCTGAGAAAGGACGTTAAACTTTTCAAATTCATTAAAACGCACACTACTTATAAAAATCTTTAAAATCTGTTTTCGTAAAATAAAGAAAGCCATGGTATTTACATTTATTTATATTATTAAATTTAAAGCTTTTAAAAAGAAAAGGCTTTATTTTTAATTAAATACTTGGGGGCTCTGTTTCCCGATAGCTTACACCTGACAACCCCCTGAGGCATGCTTTAAGCGTCACTGTAAAATTCAAATAAATCATTTCATTACGATCATTTTTAAGCACATTACAAAATACTCGATTTCATTAGTTTCTATATCAAATAATCTTTTTGTATATTAAATTATCAATTTTCTTTACTCTGATTTACTTGCAAATATGCAGTTTAAGTACCTGTACGTTACAGAAATAAAATCTAATGATTACTGAGAGAATAATAATAAAGCATTTTATTTTAATGGATGAAAGGCCTCCTTTTCTTTTGAGAATGACGTCATTATCACCACGCTTCTGTTTGAGTTTTATTGAATACCTAGTCTGATTTCAAGAAAATAATGTGTAATTTTCGGAAACATTTTATTCGGTGTATATAAGATTTATTAAAATGAAAAAAAAAAAAAAAAAAAAAAAAAATTGTAGGAACTTTACGTGCAGAGCTAAAGATTGGTGAATATATACGGACGCAATCATACTAAATTATTTTATTTCCATAAATAAAACTGGTCTTTTCTTTTAAGAATGGTGTCAGTTTTACCATCCAAACCAAACTGAGAATCCAATTATAGGTTATCCCTTGAAAACGATTCTCAAAAAGAAAGAAAGAAAAAAAAATCCTGCTCAACATTGCGAAACATTCTGTCTAATTTACGGATTCATTTTTAAACACAAAAGAAGAAATTAAAAAATAAAATTGGAATCGAACATTTTTCTTGTTTGTTGTTTTATAAAGGAATTACTTATCGAATTATAAGCGATTGTTGTTAGGTGACGACAATTGTTTTTCTACTTTCCCGGGCTATTGCGTCTGGAAATTCGGTTCAAAACTCTGACAGTATTTTCTGAAAAACCTTCAGTCCTAATTAAAAAGTAGAAAACACCATTCGATTACTTAGTATGCAATGGTCGATCCAGGCAAAATTTGAGACCTATTTAGGGCCCTTCACAAAAATCTACATAATAAAACAGCTCCTTTCACAAAAATCAATTTAATAAAACAGGACCCTTCACAAACGTCAATTTAATAAAATGGATCTCTTCACAAAAATAAATTTGATAAAATGGGACCCTTCACAAAATTCTTTATAATAAAATAGGCCTTTTCACATAATTCCTTATAATAAAATGGCGCTTTCACAAAATTCTATTCCATAAAAACTTACTGTTTACTAATTATTTATTATTTTGTGACGTTTTAAAATGCTTAATTTGTAAACAACAAGTTCACCAGAGAGGAAAACTTCAGCAAAATGATTTTACAAAGTTTTTTAATAAAGGCTTGGCTCGAATTTGAGTAAATAGATTTCAACTTTCGATACAAAACGTTATTTTTCACAAAAAATATAATACATTTCACAAAAATAACCTTTGCTTTTCACAAAATGGGTACCATCGACGCCTAGTATCTGAATAAGAGCATCGGCCAATTTCATGCGTGTCCGAACAAAAATAAATTCAGAAATGTGTCAGAAAATAGCTTCTTTGAATATGAGAACAACCTTAATGCAGTCTTTTAAAAATATTAGTTTTATGAATGTTAATACAATGTTTCTTTAAATATGACGTCATTTTTAGTTGTTGAAGCATTATTCTGATTAGTGAATTAATGATCAGACAAAGTGAATTTTATGTTGTAAAAATATATTTATTGTTATTACGATACTTAAACTAAGTATTTTAACAACTTATTTATCAAGAGGAGGAGCAGAAATTTACTGGACATATTAAAAAAAATCTTTATTTTTATTTTCTAACATTTCTAAACATAGTAAATTCTATGTAAATCCCGATTTGAATCTGGGAATTTAACTTGAGGAATGTTATATTACTTTTAAATGCTAAAGGTGTAAAATTAACAACATAATATAAATTAAAATAACTTTTATTAGTTGTTTTACATGTTTAGACTCTTTCCGAGTCATTTTCAAAAACAAAATGAGAATATTCTAAAGCTGCACGGGCTTTGAAGTTATTAGTTTCATGTACTTTTTTTAAAAATTACGCACGTTATCTATTATTTTTTACTTGATTGTTTATTTTCATATCTTTGACCATGGAGTAACTCTAGCCACAGTTTCGGTAAATTAAAAGATGCCGCATTGTTACATATTGTATTTTTGCGCGTGAGTATCTCTATGGTTTCTCTTATTATGGATGGATAGTATAGACTGGAGGGAAATATTATTTTACTTTCATTGAAATTTATTTGGATGGTTTCTTTTTGATATAATCCTGCCAGGGCTGTAGTTTTTCTATTGTGTTTAATATCAGCTATATGCTCTTTTTTCTGCAATTAAATTTCCTGCTGGTCATGCCTGTAGTAATTCTTGGATCCGTCTTCTTTAATAAAAGGTTATAATAATGGTTTTAAAGTACACCATATTAATAAATTAATCATGGATATCACCAATAATAAGAAACCAGAAAAGAAAGGTGATTCGCAAAAATACAAACTTTATACTCTACAATAATTTCCAAGCTTCCATTATCTTATCCAAGCTTATTATCCATTCTATATGTGTTAAAGATTAAAATAATGTCTAAAATAACAGGTAGTTCGAAGATTTATTGATTAAAACACCAGCCTTAAATGTTTCAATATCTGCTTAATAGCCAAACCTCCTAAGAAATTAAAGAATATCATTTGCAGTATAATTGACCCAATTAATTTTGAGAATTATTCAGGAGTATATGAAATGACAGGTAAAACAGAAATAGCGGCTTAATGCCTTATATGATCACAAGTCACACCGCTGGCATGTTTAGCTATCTCGTGGGAATAAAGCAAAGACTTTCCCTTCCGGTTACAAATTCTTAAACGTTAGCCCAAAAATATTAATACGGCATGAATGACCAAAAAAGAAAAATGAAGTAGGAAACAATGTTAATTTTCTCTCCATACATAAAATATTTTTTAAATGAAAACAAAGAGAGAATCGACCAAACAAAAACTTATTCTTGATTCAGTTATGCGTACATAAATATACATACGTGAAAATCTATATAAATCATGCATTCTTCTAAATGAAAAACATATATTTGTCACGTACCCCCCCCCCCCCCATTAATGCATCAGAAAATATGCGATTTTAAAAAATATATTTAGAGTGCCAGTGCAAATTTCTAAGCATATACGTTAATAAAACATTTTAAAGAAGTTTATAATTAAGAAAGTGTTAATTGAATACAGTTTAATTAAATATGTCACTTATTCTGTATCATAAAATCGAAATGAGTTTTCTATTTTTTTTTTATAAATAAAATACATTATCGAGTCATACGTGACTCGCATCGCGTGACAACACGTTTTCTCCTTGCTCGCGGTGTTACGGCGAGAATTCGGTTCAAAACGCAGACTTTGACAATAATTTTGAAAGATTTTCTTCCTTTACCAAAAAATAGAAAACTTCTTTCGATTAACTAGTTTCTGAATAAGAACACTTCCCAATTTCATGCGTTTCCGAAGAAAATTTGATTAAAAAATATGTCACAAAGTAGCTAGTTTGGATTTGAGCAAACTTACCATATAACCAATTATAATTAGCTAGATAAGCGGAGAAGGAATAGTTCTTAAAAATTAATGATGGTTTTAGAAAAATAAAAGTTTTATTAAATTTTTAAATATTTTGTTTTAGAATAGAACAAAATTGTATTAATTTCTTTTAATTGACAGTCAAAACGACAAAATTTAAAAGTTTTATTAATTGAACAAGCTTTAAGATTAGCCTCTTAAGGCTCAAATCCAAAGACGCTACTTTCTGACACATTTTTAAATTCTTTTTTGTTCGGAAATGCATGAACTTGGCAGGTGTTTTTATTCAGAAACTGTGTAATTGAAACACGTTTTCCATTTTTTTTTTTTCTTTTAGATAAAGACAGACGATTTTTCACAAAGGACTGTCAAAGTCGACGTTTTGAACCGAATTCACGCAGCGGCAGCAAGAGAAACGCGAAAAATGCGTCGTCACATGATCAGAATTACTTATAATTCGATAAGTAATCTATTTATCAAAAAATGGAGGACCAATTTCGATTTCAATTCACTTCCATAGTCAGGCCTGCCAATTGTATGCATTTGCGTTTAAAAATGAATCAGAAACTGTGTCAGAAAATTTCGCGTTGTTGAGCAGGTCATTTGAGAACAACCTTAAATAATAACTCAGCATTTTTTTTCTTTCTTTAAGGTTGTTCTCAAATCCAAAGGGGCTACTTTCAGACATACAGTGTCTCACATAAGTGATGGGACACTTGTGCTTTACAAAAGGAAACTAATCAAATAAATTAAAAAAACATGTACACATTTTTTTGTGGGTGTTCTTTCATACTTAAATTTAGTAAAGATTATTACATAACATACATTTTGTCAAAATATTAAAATATTAATTTAATAAAAATACAAATGTTTAGAACGGAGCAAAAAATAGCTCACATAAGTGATGGGACACCATTATATATGCAACAAAAATCGTCTGAAATAAGCAATAAAAATATTTTTTTGGGTTTTATTTTTACTTAAAAGCAATTGGCAATAATTTATAAAATCGTCTGCAGTATTTCTCTCCAGTTTGTTTTGGAATTTTTGTGTTTTTTAGCTCTGTGTAGCCATGAATGCTAAACGAAAAGAAACTTCGCCTGAAATTCGAAAATTAGTTATTAATTTGCATATTGAACGTGGAAAATCTATTAGAAAAACTGCTGAAACAGTTAACTTGAGTCGTTCAACAGTTTTCAATATCATTAAACGATATAAAAAGAATCATATGATTCAGGATAAAAGAAGACCTGGCCGACCATCAAAGCTATCCAATGGAATAAAGCGAATTATCGTTCGGAATATTAAAAAAAATCCAAGAATTAGTGCTTCAAAAGTTGCTGCTGATTTACAAGCATTATATGGAATAATTGTTAATCCTGAGACTATTAGAAGGGTAATTCGATCTGCTGGATATCACGGTAGAGTAGCCAGGAAAAAATTCTTCGTAAGTGAAAAGAATAGAAAACTCAGACTAGCTTTCGCAAAATCCAACATAAATAAGAATTCTGATTACTGGAATAAAGTTATATTTGCTGATGAGAGTAAATTTAATATATTTGGTTCTGACGGTAGGATCTTGGTGTGGAGAAAACCCAGGGAAGAATTTCGCAAACAGAACTTGGTACCAACAGTAAAACATGGTGGAGGAGGAGTTATGGTATGGGGTTGTATGTCGTCCGCTGGAGTTGGTAATCTTATTTTTATTGACAGTATAATGGATCAGTACAAGTATATTGATATTTTAAAGCAAAATTTGAAATCTTCAGCACGAAAATTGAACCTTCATAACGATTTTAAATTCTACCAGGACAATGACCCCAAGCACACTGCTCTGAACGTTAGACTCTGGCTGCTATATAACTGTCCTGAAATAATAAAAACACCACCACAATCTCCAGACTTAAATCCCATAGAGAATATTTGGCAAGAATTGGAATAAAGAATTCGTAAACACACCATTTCTTCAAAACAACAACTAAAATCGGTGCTTTAAGAAGAATGGGGTAAAATCACTCCAGAAATCACAAAAAAATTAGTCGAATCCATCCCAAAAAGATTAAATCATGTTTTAAAAGTAAAAGGAAATCCAACAAAATATTAAAACCTTTTAAAAAGTAAAATTTTTGGATAAATATTTGATGGAAAAGTAAGTGTCCCATCACTTATGTGAGCCATTTTTTGCTCCGTTCTGAACAATTGTATTTTTACTAAATTAATATTTTAATATTTTGACAAAATGTATGTTATGTAATAATTGTTACTAACTTTAAATATGAAACACACCCAAAAAATTTTTGCACATATTTGTTTATTTATTTTATTGAAGTTTCTTTTTATAAAGCACAAGTGTCCCATCACTTTTGTGAGACACTGTATTTTTTAATTCCTATTTGTTCGGAAACGCATGAAATTGACAGATGTTCTTATTCAATTAATTTCAGAACCACCTTATTCTACTGGGGGCACTGTTCTCTACAAATTACGCCCGCCAACCACCGTCCAGATATCGCAGTATCTAAAAATACAGTATTTTGCGCTGTATTACACAATAAAACCCAATTATAAAAGATTGGATGATATTACACAAGTAAAAATGACGTCATATTTAAATAAATATTGGAACGCATGAAATTAGCAGGTGCTCTTATGCAGATACTATGTGATGGAATGATGTTTTCCACTTTTTGATAAAGGCAAAATATCATTCACAAAATACTATCAAAGAAAAATTTGTGGTCACATGAAAACAATCGCTTATAAATATATAAGTAATTCGTTGAAAAAAAAATGGTCAACACTATTCGATTTCAAATAGCTTTAATATTCAGGCCTGCAAGTGTCATCATGCTTTTGCCTTAAAAGTAAGCCCATGAATGTTTCAGAAAGTTTCGCGTTGTTAGTTGGGGGAAAATATTTTTTTGACAACCGCCTTAAAAGATGACGTCGCGGATACTCAGATAACTGACATCAATCTCAAAAGAAAATGTCATTTTCATTTATGGGACAAAAACAATTTAGTATGATTACATCACTACGATATCATATCCAGTAACGTTTAGTTCTGCATATAAACTTCCTACATTTGCCACATTCTATTAAAAAAAAAGGAAAGAAAGAAAAAACTTTATATGCACTGGATAAAACGTTTCTGAAAATTATATCATTAAAAAAAATCATATTAAGTATTCAATAAAGCTGAAATATTAAAAAAATGATTGAAGTAAATTATGCACTAACCTAATCTCAGAAAAGTGGACTAAGGTAAAGTGCCCTAAAGCTGATACCCAAAAAATGTCTCCTAAAGCTGACATCTTTAAATAAAACAAATATTTAAAGCATTACCAATTTTCTAAAATAATTTAGAATAGAGTTTTTCTTACCTCTTTACCTTAATTCTAGTGGTGATAATGACATAATTCCCTAAAGAAAAAATTCACTTTCATTCATAAAAATAAAATACTTGATTATTATTGTGTCAGTAAACATAGGATTTTATTTTTGAACGTACAGATACTGAAATTGACAAGATGTTTTAATATAAAAAGTACAACTCCCTTAAACAGATAATAATGCATTATTGTTATTATTATTTTTAATCTTGTTAAATAATAAAGAATTATGTTTAAATATATTATATTTCAAATTATATTTACACATTCGGGTTTTCTTTGCAAACTCTTAATGATTTGTGGGAAAAAAATTAATTGAAAAAGATATATTATGATTAGATTGGTTAAAGCAATAGTTTAAAAAAGACAAAATGTACGTGATTGCGATTTGTTTTGAACAACATAATTATATAATTATTTTTATTATCTGTATTATATAATTATTATTATATTCCATTATTACGAAGCTTTGTTACAGAAATATATAATTATTATTGTATTCCATTATTACGAAGTCTTGTTACAGAAATATATTTGATATAATTTATCAAAATAAATAAATAAATAACAAATTTCCATAAAAACATAACGGCACATAACACTACAGGTGCATTTTATTTTTTTAAAGAAACTGTAAATTTTTGAGAAATTCTTTGCTACAACTTACATGCTTGTAAGGTATTGTAATCATAGGTACTTCATTTTCTTGCCATTGACAGCCACCACACCCCTCGCGCATACAATGTGCGGTGTAAAAAACTGGAGGTAACTATCTTAGGGGACCATACATAAATGAAAAAGAAAAAGTTTAGATCTCTTTCTCTGAGGATCAGACGCACGCCGTGTGAACCATTGTTACATTTCCCCTGACAGCTCGCCACACCCCACACGACCTAGACCGTGCTGGGTGAGATTACCCCCACGCCTAGGAGGGCCTCGCACCTAGGAGGGCCTCGCGCCAGAAAAAACAATGTTTAATACAAATAGCTAAATACTCATTACTACATATGTTGTGACTATTTATTTCACAATAAAATTTGTATGTGTAAACATGCTTATTTATAAAATATAAAATATTTTATTAATTAAATGTTTGGTCAAGTAGTGGACGCTCGAGGAGATAATAGTATTTTGTAGCTTATATTCAATCTACAGGCATTGTTATACTCTAGCCTGAACAGTACCCGTACAATAAATCTAGACAAGTGCATCGACGGAATGTTAATTGTTATGTGATCGGTGCTGATGATAATTCTGACAAACCGCTCGCTATTATTTAAATGACTGTTTGTAATGTAACAAGGCTGATTTGCTTTCCTTCTTGTACAATCTAGTTTTTCTTTGTATTTTAGGAATATGATACTCCTTACCACACTCATATGTATGTCTTATCGAATAAACACGACGGCAAGGGAGATGAAACCCCGTCTCCCAGACCACAGGACTAAACTGAAGATTTAAATTCTCCAAAAGTTATGAAAGGTTAAGTTTTTAAAGATTCTTAGAGAAAGGAAAAATTTGGAAAATATTGATTTTCACTCAGATTTTCCCCTAGTTTAAAATTATTTTATTAAATTAAAAAATATTAACATGTTTAATATTTGTTAATTAAATGAAAAACGTTAAACAGGTTACGATGACTGATCGAGTAATTTAATAGACTAATACTTTCACTACAAATTAATTTTTTTAATAGAAATTTCTACCACTAAAAAAATGTAATTTTTTTTTTTTTTAAGTTTATTCGTAGCATTTTTTAAAAAAATAACCTTTGTCGTAGACGTCTATAACAATTTCAAAAGAAATTACCACATTTTTTATTTTTTTGTTTATTTTTTTATTTTTTTGTGAATAGTAGTATAAACCAAATATTAAAATATTCGACCCTGCTATCGGTCCGTGAAACGTATATGTCTCTCCGTATTCAATCAAATAATGCATATTTTAGCCATTATTTTTTATTTATGTTTATGTTTAAATCATCAGAAACGAATTAACTTTTTTCTCCATTAAATTGTTTTAATAATTGCTTGACTTTTGCATAATGTTCATTAGCATTTGGTTGATCACTGATCGTCTTGCTCACAAATGCCACGTTAGAGGTCTGCATGGGCCGAAACTTTTAGATCCACCCCGGTCCAGAGGAAACTATCCTGACCCGGTATAAAAGTTAACAGTTCAGTCCCGGCCTGAGCTGAGCAAAAATCATTAAAATCAGACCCGACCCAACTCAATTCCTACAAAAATTTCCGATAGTTGTTAGCCTTAAATCAAAATCGAATTATCTTAAAATCAAAATTCTTTAAATAATATTGCATACATATTTAAGCAAACATTTTAAAGTATAAAATTTTTTAGATTATATGTCAGAAGGCCATGTTATACGGAATTACAATATTAATGATCACATAAGACATTCAATTGAAGACTCATTTAAATTAAATAGTTTAGAAGGAAATAAAAGGATGATTAAAAAAGTCATAATTTTGAAGCGCTCTGTGAAAGAAGGCTCTATATCCCCAAACGAAAAAAAAATAGATTTTTATAAATATTTCTTTTTAATTTATTAAGCCCAAATAAATTTTTACAGATTTCGTTAACAAATGTACAAAAAGAGGCAGAGAGAGAATACCCCCATACATTTTAATGGCCAAAATGAGAAGAGATGCGAGGAGTAACTTCTCATTCGGAATTTTGCCTACTTTCCGAATAGGAATATAAATATTGAATTAAAGGTCGTGTCTACATATTAAAAAGTGCGTCAACTTTAAATTCTCAAATGGTAATACCCACTTTTGATACCATATTTTTTTTTTTTTTTTTTTTTTAAATTAAGGCAGCCCGAAAAAAAAAGTATTGGTCATATACTTCTTCTTAAATCTTCCTAGAATTATAAAGCCCCACCAGTGGCTGAGAGGTTGTGCTCTCGAAGCTGGTAGACGGGAGGTGCTGGGTTCGTTCCCAATCGCGCCCGTCGGCCTAATCGTTCGGAGTTTTCGTGGTTTTCTTCGAGCCGTGGATTTATCCATGCGTAAATACGGGTTAGGTTCCCTTAGAAAGACCCCCACGAAGGGCACTCCCCCCGGGCCTATATCCCTAGTGTAGATAATTGGCCGTCAATAATCAACCAACCAACCTAGAATTATAAAAGAATACAAGTTATGAGATTATCTATAAATTTAGAAAAATAAAAATATCTTACAAGGAGATGTTTTGAGAACATTCAATTACTTGCCAAAAAAATTATACAGAACTTTTTAGTGTACACCAAATTCACTTTATATATAATAAAATATCATAATATTTTTTTTCAGGTTAATCTCTTTTTTTTTTCTATAATGGTTTGATGATAACAGGAGTCAGTCTCATTAGGCCATCAAAAAGTAAAAATTATCTGTATCTCGAAAACTAATTATTGGAATGATTTGTGTCCATGTTTACCATGTTTACCCATGTTTTTTATAATTATGGTATGTTTTCTAGGCAAATTAATGTCGATCATAATTCGATTTTTTTAATATGATTTTATTCCAGTCCAAGTATTATGAAAGAAAATCCGTCCGAGTCTGTTTAAATCTCTACTATACTAAAACATACTATCCCCCTCCCCAAAAATGCATAATCCTTGGTGTGCCATTGTGTATGTCATGCAAGCTTTTACAAAAGGCGATTGCGTTGTGGCAAGAAGTGTTGCCAATTTAGTAGATTTTTTTTCTACATATTTACCAGAATTTCCGAATAGTAACCTTTACTTTATTGAATCACGGATGGTCTGCCATTAAATAAAGAAAAATATGAATTAAAAAAAGAGCTAAATGAGCAATATTGGTGGGAATTTGGGGGATTAACTATAGTTTCGAACTATACTTTCGCAAAAGTTCTTGCACCCGGCCTCGCTTTCGCTAAGGACGGCTCTGACATTACCAAACATTTTAAAAGACTAATTTGGTCGAAATGGTCTTTCGGTCGAAAATTGACCAAATGATGTTCGCATTTTACTATTTTAACCGTTTTTAACGAAATTCTGTAACTTTAGAAGAATTTTTTAAGCGTTTTTAACGAAATTCTGTAACTTTAGAAAAATTTATCTTTGAATAGGCAATAGAAATGCATAAAATCGTTACAAAAAGGATAGAATTAAATTATCAGATATGAAAAATAAAGTAGAAATTTAGTACTTTCGTGTTATAGCGGCCCCCAAGGATGAAATATTTTTGTTTCTGTTTTCATTAATATATTGTAAATTTAATACTTTCGTGTAATTTTTTTTTTTTTTTTTTTTTTTGAACGATTTTGTAACAACAAAAGTAATCTGGCCGGGAATGGGGAAACATTTTTGTCAAATATTTGAAATTTTCCATTTCATTAAAAATCACTTAATTTTGAGACGAAATGATTGTCAAAAATGTTGAAATGCTCAAGATTTGCGGAATCGTCAAAAGTGAGAGTTTTTTGACAGCGAGGAAACAGTTTCGTCAGATATTTGAGGATTCGCCTTTCGTCAAAAACCACGTGACTCTATGACGAAATGATTGTCAAAAATAACGAAATGAGGCCTAAGGATTGCGGAATCGTCAAAATTGAGTGTTTTATTTCTGAGAGTGATTAAGAAGTTTAAGAAAGGAGTTTTTCTGTTTTCACAAAAAAGCCCCCCCCCCCCACCGCCCCCTGGTTCGATTTTGCCTTTTAACGAACTTGACTGAGATTTTATGTATCAGTTTGGAAGAGATTTGCGCAGAATTATGAAGTTATCACGCCCATAAAAAAAGTGATATAGATAGATAGATAGATAAAGTTTTGAACTGGGGTGGTTTTGGGTTCTAGGAGTCATAATCGGCGCAGATCTGCAAAATTTTTTCAGAAATTCCAACATAGTGGAGAATGTAATAGGTAGTATTTCTTACGAAATCTGCCTAAAATGCCGGCATTTTTCCTCCTTTAAATTCTTTCAGTCATGTGATTCTTCCACGAATATTGTTTAATTTTCATGGAAGTCCGCGATTTGTAATTTTTTTTTGTTGTTGATGTTGATTTCTTTTGCAAAATTAATTCGTGAATCAACCACGGGAAAAATCACGAATTTCTTCAAATGATCGTGAAAATATATCGTAAATTTCGTCAAAGATCTCAGAAACAAGAAGCGATATTCTTCAATCGAGTGCTGAGAAAAACCTATTTCGTCCATCGCGGAGAAAAATCGCAAATTTCGTCAGACGATCGCGCGAAAAGAAAAAAAAAACGAATTTTATCAATCGGTTGCAGAAAAAAATCGCGAATTTCGGTAAGTGAATTTTGTCAAAAGCTCGCGAAAGCAAATAGCGAATTTTGTCAATAGGTCGCGGGAAAGTGTCACAAATTTTTTTACTCGCTTGCGGAAAAATATTGGGCATTTTGCAATCGGTCGCGGAAGAATAACGCGAATTTCAACAAATGGTCGCAGAGCTGAAAATAATCGCGAATTTTGTCAATCGCTCAAAGGGAAAATACGCGAATTTCGCCAAACGATAGTGGAAAACGTCGTGAATTTCGTGAAACGATCGCGGAGCAAAATCACGAATGTCGTCAAATGGTCGCGGAAAAAATCACGAATGTCGTCAAATGGTCGCGGGAAAAAATCGTGAAATTCAATCTGTCACGATGTAATCAGCACACAAACATCTAAATATAATAAAACACAGTGTGTCCATTCCGGTACAAACTCATCCGTAAAAATATTCAGACACGTGGGCTTTTTGGATGTACTTTTTAATTTGCATGTTAAATTTCGGTAAAAATATTTCTGCACGTGTTACTTTGTTTTTATAAGTGAATAAAAATTCATATTTACTGTGACGTCACGAGAATAGCGTTTATTGGGTTTATTTTATCTGATGCCATTTTTTTTTCATTATAATTAAATAGAAAATAAATTTTTATTTGAATTCATGGTGATTAAGCATAAAAGCAGAGCTGCCAAGTCTCCGGCTTTTTGGATACCATTATTTTAGTACAGAAAAAGTTTACTTTTTTAATTGGAGCACTCTGCGATTTAAAAGAACAACATTTTCTCTAAGAAAATACTGGTGTACAAAAAGCCGGAGACTTGGCAACTCTGTAAAAGTATATATAGTACGTGTGAAAAGTCTTCACCGGTGAAAATGACGTTATGCTTAGCTTAAAATGTATTTTATATTAATAAAACTAAAAAAAAAAAAAAAAAAAAAAATTATATGATTGTGCCAACATATCTGGAGGCACCGCAGTGCCTCCGCCAAGTCGAGAGAGCACAGCCGTAAGCTGTAAGCATCCTTTTCTGGAAGCAACTTAGGGCACTTTTGATTGACCCCCCCCCCCTCCCCCCCATATCTCTGCGCTGGAGTTTCCCAAAAATCCGAAACTTCGTTTTTCTAGAGTATTTGGCACACAGAACCAAAATTTAAAATTACAAGTTTCTGTCTTTTCTAGTTCAGACGATATATTAACTCAAACATTCGATTTTTTGTCACTCATTCACACGTCATCAAAAAGATTAGGTAGATCTCGTAGCCCTAGAAACTTGACGTGTGGAAAAATGGTAGTGTTTAGGATACAAAGAAAGGAAAAATTACAAAATCCGGAAAATTCGAAAATTCAACAAATTCCATCAAAATTGAAAATTGAAAATAATACGATCTTGTAGTCTTAGAAACTTAAAATTTGGTTTGAAGGTAGTGTTTAGCAACAAGAAAAAGAAAACATCAAAAACACCAAAAAAATCGAAAGCAAAATTGAAAAAATCGAAAAAAAAACGAAAATTTGAAGACAATCCGATTTTGTTGAGCTAGAAACTTCAAATTTGGAATAATAGTATTTAGGATACAGAAAAAAAGAAAATTCGAAAAAAATGGAAAAAATGAAAATAATTCGATCTTTTAGCCTTAGAAACTTAAAATTCGGCGTAAAAGTAGTGTTTGGAATTCAGAATAAAAAAAAATTAAAAACACAATAAAAATCGAAAATAAAATTAAAAAATCGAAAAACATAAAAATTTTGAAAACAATTCGATTTTATAGCGCTAGAAACTTGAAATTTGGAATAAAGGTAGTATTTAGGATACAAAAAAAGAAAAAAATCCAGAAAATTAGAAAAAAAAAATTCAAAAATTAGAAAATAATGAAAATAATTTTATTTTTTAACCTTAGAAACTTAAAATTCGGCGTAAAGGTAGTGTTTGGAATTCAGAATAAGGAAAAATTAAAAACGCATTAAAAATCGGAAATAAAATTTAAAAATCTGAAAAATCGAAACACATCGAAAATTTGAAAATGATTCGATTTTGTAGCGCTAGAAATTTGAAATTTGGAATAAAGGTAGTATTTAGGATACAAAAAAAGAAAAAATTAAAAAAAAAATCCAGAAAATTCGAAAAAAAATCAAAAATTCGAAAAAAATTGAAAAACCGAAAATAATTTGATCTTTTAACCTTAGAAACTTAAAATTCGGCGTAAAGGTAGTGTTTGGAATTCAGAAAAAGGAAAAATTAAAAACACAATAAAAACCGAAAATAAAAAAATTGAAAAACATTGAAAATTTGAAAATAATTCGATTTTGTAGAACTAGAAACTTGAAATCTGGAATATAGGTAATACTTAGGATAGAAAAAAAAAATTTCAAAAATCCAGAAAATTAAAAAAAATAATCGAAAATTTGAAAAAAATCGAAAAAAAAATTGAAAAAAGATTGATTTGTTGGAATTTTCCTGAATTTTTAATTTTGTATATGGAGGCACGGCAGTGCCTCCGCCAAGTCGAGAGAGCACAACCGTAAGCATCCTTTTCTGGAAGCAACTCAGGGCACTTTTGACCTCCCGATAGCTTTGAGCTGTTGTATCCCAAAAACCAGAAACTTCGTTTAAATAAAAATTCGTTCAAATAAGACCAAAATTTAAAATTTCCAATTTCTGTCTTTTATAGTGCAAACGATATATGAACTGAAAGTTTCGATTTTTTGTCCTTCACTCCCTCACTCACGCATCATCAAAAAGATTAGGTGGATCCCGTAGGCCTAGAAACTTGATATTTGGAATAAAGGTACTGTTTAGGCTACAAAGAAAGAAAAAATTATAAAATCCAGAAAATTCGAAAATTCAACAATTTCCAACAAAATTGAAAATTGAAAATAATACGATCTTGTAGTCGTAGAAACTTAAAATTTGGTGTAAAGGTAGTGTTTAGAATTCATAAAAAAAAAAAATCAAAAACACAAAAAAAGTCGAAAAAAAAAAATAAAAAAATCGAAAAAAATCAAAAATTTGAAAATAATCCGATTTTGTTGCGCTAGAAACTTGGAATTCGGAATAAAGATAGTATTTAGGATATAAAATAAGGAAAAATTAAAAAATCCGGAAAATTCGAAAACAAAATTCGAAAAAATCAAAAATTGAAAATAATTCGATCTTGTTTAGAGACTTAAAATGTAGTGTAAAGGTAATATTTACGATTCCAAAAAGAAACTTTTAAAAATTTGTAAAATTCGAAAATAAAATCGAAATATCTGTAAAAAATTGAAAATTCGAAAACAATTCGATTTTGTAGTTCTAGAAACATGAGTTTTAAGGTAATTGTCCTATTAGCTAGTACACCGCCCGTAATTTTTTTGTTTTTTTCCCCGGATTATGCTGTTTTTTCTTTTTGTTTACGAATTTCGGTATAGAAAAGTTCCGCTATAGACCGGCTACGTTATGGGTGGTTCCTTTATAGACATGTTTGTTTTCTTTCACAGGTTATACTCTATTTAATTTGCATATGAAATATGGATTGTTAAATGATGTTAGCACCAAAAAAATCTTCACAGCTCCCCCTCTCCTCCCGACATTACTGGCTGGTTATGGCTTGATAGTCCTTTCTAAATAAAATCATGGTGACTCTAAGATTATCTTGATTTATCTTTAAATTGAACCTAAATGATCCTAAGAAGACGGATCAAAGAATTACTATACAGTCGAACCTCGTTAACATGAACCTCAAGGGGAATCAAAATTTTGTTCATGTTAACAGTAATTCATGTTATCAGTATCAAATCTTTGTACTCGTTTTTATAGTGCGACTATGAAAACAATTCATGCTAAAAGTAATTCACGTTAAGCGTGTTCATGTTAACGAGGTTTAACTGTATTGGCATGACAATCAGGAAACTTAGAAGTAAATTCGAAAAATCAATAAATTTATAAAAAGTCGAAGGTTTGAATATAATTCGATTTTGTAGTCCTATCAGCTTGACATTTGCAGAAAGGTAGGGTTTAGGATACAAAATAAGGAAAAAATTAAAAATCCGAAAAAAAAAAACCCTTCATAAAATCAAATATAGTTTGATATATTGAAAATTTCCGAAAATTTTAATTTTAGCTTTCCTTTTATCCTACAGTATACTTTTGAGCTAAATATCAAGTATCTAGGCTGCGAGTAATATCTCAGATAGATAGCACCTTTCCTGGAAGCAGTTGAGAGTACTTTTGATTCCCCCCTCCCATAACTTAGTGCTTGCCTAGTTACCTGAAATTCCTTTAAGGTAACTTCGTCGAAAATCAGTGGATGATCTCCAAAAAGAGCCGAAAATCAAGAAAAGGAGGATTACTTACAAAAAGAAGTGAAATCTCATCAAAAAGTCACCTGTAAAAAATGCAGCCAAGTCTCGTAATTCATTTACAGTAAAAAGTACTGAGATCGTATAAAGCCAAGTTTAACTGCTATCTTATTAACTCTGAAATTTTCATTCACAAATCACTCCTAGTCTCTACATCTTTCGTTAATTATTAGTTTGTGACTTGGCAATTACGTAGCACGAGAATGTGATGTATATAGTTAGTCTTAATCAAATAATACTATAACATATTATGGTGTAACAACTTCCCTGTGCTGCGTAATTGCCAAGTCACAAAATAATAATTAACGAAAGATCTAGAGACTAGGAGTGATTTGTGAATGAAAATTTCAGAGTTAATAAGATAGTTAAACTTGGCTTTATACGATCTCAGTACTTTTTACTGTAAATGAGTTACGAGACTTGGCTGCATTTTTTACAGGTGACTTTTTGATGAGATCGTAATTTTCTCTGATTTCAATTGCTAATTATAAAAGTTAGAATTGGAGCCTTTATTGATTACTTCATCTTGCTTGTATACCCTGATTATATGTTAGCGATTACTTTTTTTTATAAGACTAAATAACATGTAAGATGAATTAATTTTTAATGAAGAATTCAGAAAAGTAGTGGATTTCAGGAAAAATAAAATTATTAAGAGTAGTGTTATAAAAGAAAGCTTGAAACGATTACGGAACATTAGCACATTTGCACTTAAAATTATAAAAATAGTTCAGCGTTTGTTTCCGGCTAATACACCATAAGTGTTATGTATTATCACAGACTCTAACTGTAACGTTAACCATAACATTTTTATGTTTCCAGAATGGCAACAGGCTAGCGGCAGGGAGATGTAAACATTCACGCCGTGTCGCTACAAGATAGCAATGCACATGCTTTTATCTTTAATAAACCCTGTTAAGTTATATCATGAGTAATTATATGTATGTCTACTAATACGTAATAAATTGGCGACGAGGATGGATTTAAAGGGTTTAGCAAGCTACCTGCAAAATATTGATACTCACGCGTTAGGCTTAACAGTGACAACGTGGATTGGTTACAGAACTGAGTGAAATCTACATTCTGCAAACTTCTGATTTTTTTTTTTTCTCCAAAACATCGTTGTGAAAAATGGCTACTTTCGGCAGCTTAGAGCCTTTCGATGTATCGGAACCATCAACGTGGGACTCTTATCACGAAAGATTGGAATGCTTTTTAGAAGCGAACGATGTCAGCGACTCGACGAAGAAACGGGCCATATTTCTGAGTGTGTGCGGCGCGAAGATGTACGCGACAATCCGTTCTCTCGTATCCCCAGCAAGCCCTTCTTCTAAAACATACGACGAACTAATACAACTTGTCAAAACTCATTTCTCGCCAAAACCTTCAGAAATCTTCCAGCGATTTCTATTTTATAGAAGGAACCAACAATCGGGGGAAAGTATAAATGCATTCATCGCGGAATTACGAAAACTATCCGAACACTGCAATTTTGGCTCATCGTTGGATGTCATGCTCAGAGATAGGTTGGTGTGCGGGCTGCTAGACGAAGCTCTCCAACGACGCTTACTTGCCGAAGCATCGCTGACTTTTAATCAAGCACTAGATAAGGCCTTGGCAGCAGAGACTGCTAATTTTCAAGTAAAGGAGATTCGGAGCTCCGGATCTGTCTCAGTGATGCCTCTCGACAAGAGACAAAATCGAAATCAAAAGCAATCTAAAACTCAATCACAGAGAGAAAATTGTGCTGGTTGTGGAGGCAACCATTCAAGATCACAGTGCAAATTTAAAGATGCTGAATGCCATGCCTGCAAAAAGAAAGGCCATATACAAAGGCTCTGCCGGAACAAATCAAATTTTACTAGGAAAACAGTACATGAACAGAATTTAGAAAATAGCGATACTGATTCCTCTGAAACAGAGAGTTTAAACACCTTCCATTTGAAATATGTGTGTCTCAATAATGTGGAAACACCAAACATGAGAACAACTGTCCTGATCAATGGTACACCATGTGTTATGGAAGTAGATTCGGGAGCCAAAATATCCATCATTGACAAAAGTACTTTTGACCAGTTATATCCTCACGAGGTTCCACTGTTGGAAAAGTCTCCTTTTATTGTTAAAGACTATAATAAACAACCAGTAGAAATTTTGGGTCGGTGCCAAGTAGATGTTAAATATGCTTCATTTGACCGGAAGCTTCCACTTCTGATTGCTAAGAAGAAACGTCAAGGACTTTTAGGTCTGAATTGGTTTGAACCATTAGGAATAAAGGTAACAGGCATCCATAGCATACAACAGTCTATCATTGATGATATCTTAAGTGAATTCCCTGATGTTTTCAAGGAAGAATTGGGAAGCTTTACAGGTACTCCTATCAAGTTGCATTTAGATCCCACAGTCCGTCCAATCCAGCTGAAAGCTAGAAATGTACCATTTGCTCTAAGACCCAAGATTGAGAAGGAGTTGCAACGATTACAAGACCAGGGAGTTCTTGAACCAGTTAGTTACTCTGATTGGGCAACTCCTGTAGTTCCTGTCCTTAAATCTAATGGGGAAATTAGGCTCTGTGGTGACTATAAATGTACAGTCAACAAGGCTTTAGGCACTCATCCACATCCAGTGCCAGCAGTAAACCAAATACTCGCAGAATTAACAGGAGGCCAACATTTCGTAAAGCTTGACATGTCCCAAGCATACCTGCAATTAGTCGTGGATGAAGCTTCTGCCATGGTACAAACAATTGTGACACATCGTGGAGCATTCAAGTGCAATCGACTCCAATTCGGAATTTCCACAGCTCCTGGAATATTCCAACGGTTCATTGAGTCATTGGTCATAAACATACCAGGAGTGTTGCCATACTATGACGATGTCTTAATCAAGGGTTCAACACTAGACGAACTAGCCAAGCGACTTCGAGAAGTTCTTGACCGATTCTCCAAGGCTGGGTTACGCTTAAACAGAGAGAAATGTATCTTTGGAACCTCCAGCATTGAATTCTTAGGGTATGAAATCAATGAGAAAGGTATTAAACCCACAAAGGAGAAAGTGACAGCTATCCAAGAAGCCCCTATACCAACCAAGAGAGAAGAACTCCAAGCATTCTTGGGCCTACTGAACTTTTATCATGTGTTTCTACAAGATAAAGCAACAGTGGCAGAACCTCTTCATCGCTTGCTTGACAAGGGAGCAGTGTGGAAATGGAAGAAAAGCCACGAAGAAGCTTTTAATAAGGTAAAAAAACTCTTGTCAAGTGATTCCCTCCTTGTACATTTCGATGAAAAGAAACCAATCATCCTCACATGTGATGCTTCCCAGTATGGTGTTGGAGCTGTCCTGAGCCACGAATTGTCAGAGGGCGTAGAAGCTCCAGTGGCATACTATTCAAGAACAATGAACCCAACTGAGCGCCGGTATGCCCAGATTGACAAAGAAGCCTTGGCCATTATACAGGGTGTTAGGAAGTTTCACAACTACCTCTATGGACAAAAATTCGAAATAAGAACTGATCACAAACCTTTACTAGGCCTTTTGGCCAGTGACAAACCCACACCAACTATGCTGTCTCCTAGAATGCAACGATGGTCCCTAACCTTAAGTTCATATGACTACCATCTTGTATACCGACCTGGCAAATTAATTTCCAATGCAGATGGACTTAGTCGTCTACCTCACCCGCAGATGACCCATCATGAAACGTCTCCCAATGAAGTGTTACTCCTGGAGGCTTTGGACAAGCCCCCTATCTCAGCCAACGATATTGCACGAATGACACTCCAAGACCCAATCTTAGCTCGAGTGCTCAACTGGGTTTTGAAGGGGTGGCCCGCTGAAAAGCCAGATGAAGAATTCGCCCCTTATTTTCAACGACGATTGGAAATCTCAGCCCACAGAGGATGCCTCCTTTGGGGATGCAGAGTCATAATACCAAGGAAGGCACAAGAACGTCTACTGGCTACTCTCCACAATTCACATCAAGGCATTGTGCGAACAAAAGCTCTTGCAAGAAGTTACATGTGGTGGCCAAGGATGGACAGCCAAATCGAAGACACAGTAAATAGCTGCAATATTTGCCAACAGACACGACATGCTCCTCCTAAGACAGTGGGAACATGGGAGTGCATTAAAAAACCTTGGTCAAGACTCCACATCGATCATGCTGGTCCTTTTCAAGGATCCCTTTTCCTCATTGTTGTCGATGCATACTCAAAATGGCTAGAAGTTGTTAAAGTCTTGTCAACAGACTCAGTGTGTGCTATTGAAGCTCTGAGGAAGCTCTTCGGTACACATGGCATCCCTGACACTGTAGTGTCAGATAACGGACCTGGCTTCAAATCCTCAGAATTTGACGAGTTCCTTAAGAGAAATGGAATCTACCATTCTTTCACAGCTCCGAGACATCATTCATCGAATGGGCAAGCAGAGCGGATGGTGCAGACAACAAAAGATGCACTTCGAAGAATTATTACTGGGAATTGGAATGCTAGACTTGCATCATTCTTATTAGCACAACATGCTACACCCAATGCTACTACAAATGTGTCTCCAGCAGAGCTGCTTATGAACCGCCGTTTGAAAACCTGCCTGGACAGACTTCATCCTGATTTTACGGAGCCTAATCCCAAGAATCTGTCTAATCCAAGGTTCCGAATGTTTGCACCTCTAGACTCGGTGTATGCTCGAGGATTCCATCCTCACGACAAATGGGTACCAGCTACAGTCACAGAAGTAACTGGCGCCACAATGTATGAGGTCTTAACGAATGAAGGTCTTGTGTGGAAGAGACACATTGACCAATTAAGACGACGTCAAGGTAATCTTCAGCATGTGACAGACACTGGTAATTCCTCAGCATACCCATCCTGTGGTCCAACACCTTCACCGCTGATGTCAAGATCAGTAGAAGACAGCGAGGACACCGAGCCAGCAGGAGGCACCAAAGATCCGGGACTGACAACAAATGACACGGTTCCAGAGCCTGTGGATACAGATAGTTTAATTCGGATTGCACCTGCAGGAGATAGACAGATCCCTGATGTTACAAGTCCAACATTCCTCCCATCGAGACCAGTTAGAGCTAAACATCCACCAACCTGGCTAAAGGACTACGTTACATAGGGGGGAGGGATGTTATGTTTTATCACAAACTCTAACTGTAACGTTAACCATAACATTTTTATGTTTCCAGAATGGCAACAGGCTAGCGGCAGGGAGATGTAAACATTCACGCCGTGTCGCTACAAGATAGCAATGCACATGCTTTTATCTTTAATAAACCCTGTTAAGTTATATCATGAGTAATTATATGTATGTCTACTAATACGTAACAATAACAAATTTAAGACTTCATAATAAAACGAAAATTGGGGAACAGACGTTACTGACGCACCGGGTTTGGTGAGATTTTTGTTTTGTGCCATTTTGGCGAGAAAACCCCGTTCTCGGATACCTGTTAGGCCTAGCTTGCGAAAACAGCATATTAGTTTTATTTTATTATGAAACAGTTTATTTTAATGTAATAAACACACAACTTTATTATAAAAAATACACAATTTTTATTATAAACATACACAAATTATTTTATCACACAATCATTAATTCTTGGAAATGCAAAAATTTCATTTTATAGATTGTCAAAAATATCTCCCCACCCCCCAACTATGCAAAAGTATTCCAGTACAAACGTTTATTGTGTACAAGCATCCACGCCCTCAAGGACAAGAGTACAAAGATAAGTCATCAATCTTCAAATGTGGGGAAAGATAGACTTTGAAAAGCTACTAACAAGGAAGGTCTCCTTAAAGCGCATACTCAGAAAATTTTGAAAAAAAAAAATTGCTAATGAAGCTACTTATGTATGTAATAAAGGAACAGTGAAATTTAGCTGCTGAATCCCTGTAGAAAAACTGCAAAAAAATAAAATACTTTGGAGTATTTGGCGCAAAATGACGCGATTTGGCTAGTGACATTTTTTCTCGCCAAACGCAAACGATTTTAATGCATTTTGAAATTGCTTGTAAAATGATTATTCGAATGCGCAATACTTAATGAATTTAAACTTAAACGATGAAAGTTTATTATTTTTTGTATAATTTTTCTATTTTCAACAAGTCTTTTTAAAATTTCCAAATATGTCTATGAGATTTTTGGAAAATTTGTAAGCGTAAAATTGTCATTAGGTTAAAAAATATATATACTAATGGGTTATTTCTAGGGCTCATGACATCATATCCTCTTGTTCAGAATCGTTTGCATTTTGCGTTCAACATTTTCAAATTTCCGTACGTTTGCAGTAATATTAATTTAAAATATTCTTTAAATCAGATTAAATAAATCATTCACTTTTTTTTCTCTATTTATTACCGAATGAATGAAATTTTGCTGTTGTTTTATCCACTATTCCACGATTTTTTCTAATATAAACGGCTTCAACGCTTATATATAAGTAGTTTTTAAATGTATTTTAAAACGAAAAGCCCGATGACAAACGCATTCGTCATACATTTCCATATCGAAGAAGTCGTTGTTTCCATAGCAACAATACTTTTTTCTTGAATTGACAATGTTCAGAATCGGGCTTATTTTCGAGCAATTTCTACCAACTTATATTTTGTTTTAAATCGTAAATTACGATCTTTAAATTTGATTATATATACCAAAGCCATTAAATAATAAGCCCAGTCAGATAAATGGGAAACTTTTCGCAAGTTGAAAATAGCGCCATCTAGCGGTTGGGAGTGCTGCAACGATTCGCGGATGGTAGATTTGTCGTGAACAAAGCCATTAAATATATACATATAAATGTATACACAGAATTGTAGTTATAAAAATTTATTTATTATGTAAGTTAAAGCTACATAAACAAGTTCAGCATGAAAATGTTTTTCCTTAAGGAGTATTTGTTATAAAATCGTATTTTTTAAAACTTTATTCTGTCGCCAACCAGTGATAAATCGCCAAATAAACGAAATTTTATCAGTGTTTTACGGACGTTATATCGAGGTTCCGCAGAAATTTTTTTATAGACGTATATATCCTCATGAGAAGAACATTCTGTAATTTTTTTAAATTTTTCATTTCTTAGTATGCGCTTATGGAGACCTTCCTTGTGAGAGGAGGGGGAAAACTGCCAAAAATTCGCCAAACGCTTTGGGTTACTGGAATGTTATTCCCAGAATTTCTTGCCGAAATAAGACCGAAATTAATACCCAGTTCAGTTTGGATATTTAAGATATCTTACCCCCTAACTCACCGTCAACCTCAACTGGCGAGTTACGCTGTAACTCTCGGTTGACCCTGAAATCAAATTCTCCGCTAACTCAACTAGCCGAAAATGGAGGAGAAAACGAAACTTAAGTTCAGTAACTGAACTAACCTATTCGTCTACAGTTATTTGACACGCGCATGTGCAATTGAAGCAAAGATGGCGGTTGCGTTGACAAGTGTTTTGACGTTTATTTCGTTTTCAATGCTATTTGTGATGCAGAAAGCAAACGAAATGTTAATTTAAAAAAATAATAATAATGTGAAAGAATGTGTTACTTTTAATTATTTGCCCTTTTAGGATATTTTAACTCTGTAAAGTCAAGATTATAGTGATTATTAAGAAAGTTTTCAAGACGTAAAATATCTACTGAGAATATTTGGTAGCGCCATCTAACGAATGTAAAATCAAATGTTCTTACACTCAAATATTGTATATAAGATTCAAATCTTTTTTTTTTTTTTTTTTTTTTTAAGAATAAAAAACAGCAGTTTTTCTTAAATTTCAGATTTATTCCTACACTTCATGTTTGTTTAAAGAATAAAATTACAGAAGATGGAATTTTCGTTAAAATATCGTTATAATATATAAAAATGTTTATCCGTTTGTAATAGATAAATAATTTGAACTATGTACTTGTTAGTTAAAAATAATTATTTTTGTTTGAAAGAAACATTTTTAAGAGGATTATTTGAAAACTAGCCGCCACTGGCGACCAGTTTGGTCTCCCTTAAATGTATATTAAGCATTGTAACACGCTACTTTTATTCATAATTTAATTTTTTCTCTCTTAATTCTTCGCCAAATCGAAAAATTCTAATACACAAATCAAGAACTTTTGCAATCATGGTAGCATTTTGCAAATTTTTTGCTGTTAATGATATCCACATTTACACTGAACCATATTGTTGCTAATTTTTTTTTGTTTCTCTCTAACTTAGGCTGTAGACTCGATTACGGAAGATTAGATAATCTATCATTATTCTCATCTAAAAGTCTTGAATAATATGCCATAATCGGGCTTCATATTATTACACGTAATTTTCGAGTATGGTTTGGTGAAACATTGAACTTTTGGAAGCCAGTTTTGATAATCATATTCCCTTTTTAAACCGCAACCCGGCGTTTTCGGCTAGATTTTGCTTCGAATGGCAACCCAGTAGAGCAGATTCCGTATGTTTTATAATAAATTAAATATTGTGTGTTTTATAATAATCATTGTGTGTGTTTTATAATAAAATTGTGTGTTTTTTAATATAAAATGGTACTTTTCCGTTATACGGACACCATGCCAAAATGTTTGCTAATGCCTAGAGTATGTAAATGTATGCTTGGCGACAATGGTGTCCATATAACGGAAAAGTACCTATAAAATAAACTATTTTATAATAAAATAAAAGTAGCATGCTGTTTCAGAAATCTCTACCAGGTACCTGAAAATGGGGTTTTCTCGCCAAAATGGCGCGAAACAAAAATCCCTGGTGCGTTTGCGACAGCTGTTCCACATTGGATTTTAAAATCAAAGTATCGTTTCTAATGCACACGCGAAAAATAAAAGCTGGTTTTGTCGATTTCAAAAATGCTATTGGCGAGATTTGCGCCCAAATAACATAAAAGTACATAATGATGTTATGTATTTTATAAATGTATATTAAATTACTGTTTTGAACGCGATTGGTCATTAATAATGGAAAATATGATTGGCGATTAACAATCATTTTCGGTGATCTCTCTTTCTGGCACGTATAATACATAAATACCAAATTAACTGTCAATTCGTTTCGAAATTTGATTCATTAAATATTATTACATGAGTTGTATTTGTTTACATTCAACTTACGTCAAGAAAATATTTGGAAGGAAGTTCAGTTGTATAAGCACTTCATCAAACGGAATTATGGTAAACTTTAATTGTCTCACAGGTCCTGGTGCGAATTATTTTTTTTGACACCAGGCAGCGCTCCAAAAAATCATCCACGGAAAACTTACTTTACGAACGATTATCTCCATGATTTAATGGTTTAATAATTTAAACCTTCACGACGAATGAATCTTTTTTTTGTTGTTGTTTACTTTCATAGATAGAGAGTTGGAACTGCGAAGCTAATTTTAACTGAAGTTATTGCAGAATATATACATAATTGAACATAAGTCATCTCTCAAATATTAATTTATTTTGAACGATCTTTCTAGAAATGTAACTTTTATGCAGTTTTATTCGAAAAATAATTTTGAATAAAAATGGCCGCCTGGCATAAGAAAAATGAAGCGGACATCCCGGAATTGTTGATGACAGTCACATGACTTACGGTTTTATTATAGAGATTTTCGCAGTTCGCGAGAATTTTTTCAAACAGCTTTTTAAATTATTATATATGAAATTAAAAAATATATATATATATTAATTATAATAATTTACACATAAAAAAAACCCCACCTTTCTGGGTCTTGTATAAGGGATAAATGCTACCAAGCATACAATTTCATCCAAGATAATTTAATTGAATCTGTAATCAATTATTTTAGTTAAATAAAACACATACATTAGAAATAAATATATGAAAATATCTTTTTATATAATATTCGGTACTTTTCGGTTAGCCGGGCGCCAGTGAAATGTATATATCTATATATACATATATATGTATACATACACACATATATGTATGTGTATATATATGTATATATATATACATGCATATATAAATGTGTGTATGTATATATATATGTATATATATGTATACATAGATATATAAATTTCACTGGCGCCCGGCTAACCGAAAAGTACCTAATATTCTTGCAAAATAAATAAATCTAGCTCGCTATTTGCTTTTATTCCACTTATTAGTGATAGCATGGTCATAAAATTGTTTATTAAACGTAGATAATATATATATATATATATTCTTTAATCAAAAAACTTTAAAAAAAAAAAAAATCCTATAAAATTTTGTAAAAATGAGCATTTTATGACTGTGACAATATTTTTAAACCACCAAACCAAAATGTTAATTCAAAATTTATTTGTAAATTTATTTATCAAAAAGTAAACACTCCAATTTCCCTTTAATCAAATAACTAAAAAAAAAAAAAAAAAAAAAAAAAAAAAAAAAGACTTGTTAGTTAAAAATAATTATTTTGTTTGAAAGAAACATTTTTAAAAGGATTATTTGAAAAAATTCGCAGTTCACAAGAATTTTTTCAAACTACTTCTAAAATTATTATATATGAAATGAAATATATATATATATATATATTAATTATAATAATTTACACATAAAAAAACACTTTTTTGGGTCTCGTATAAGGGATAAATGCTACCAAGCATGCAATTTCATCCAAGATAATTTAATTGAATCTGTAATCAATTATTTTAGTTAAATAAAAAACATACATTAGAAATATATGAAAATATCTTTTTATATAATATTTTTGCAAAATAAATAAATCTAGCTCCCTATTTGCTTTTATTCCACTTATTAGTGTTAGCCTGGTCATAAAATTGTTTATTAAACGTAGATAATATATATATATTTTTTTCTTTAATCAAACAACTTAAAAAAAAAAAAATATATATATATATATATATATATATATATATATATATAAAATTTTGTAAAAATGAGCATTTTATGACTGTGACAATATTTCTAAACCACCAAATCAAAATGTTAATTCAAAATTTATTTGTAAATTTATTTATCAAAAAGTAAACACTCCAATTATGCTCTTTCAATACTCTGTTTTGTTTCGTTATTGAAAACTGAATCAAGGGAGGACAGAACCCATAAAGACTATTGCTACGTCATGTGATACCTTTGGCCAATGAGATATACACATTTCAACCTGCCGTCGAGTAACCCAGAGTCAAATAACCATGTCCCTGAAGTTAACGAAGAATTCGGAAATATCAACCGGCAGGTAGATTCGCGAACCTCGGGTTACTCAACTGAGAGTTGATCGGGAAGTTGAAGGTTGGTGGTGAATTGACCGGTTAGACCTTCGAGCTCACTGATACCCTGTTCACATCGAACAGTTAAGATATCTTAGACCGCCATTTTTGAGGTGGTACTCTCCCGGAATTGAATACCTGTCCACACAGCAAAACTGATCTAAGATAACTCACTGAAAATCACCGTGACCGAGATCTGAACAAATACAGAATGTGCGCATGCGCATATGTTAAAGGTAACGTCAACAGCCAATCAGAGTGAGTGATACTGGCTGTATCTAGCAACAGTAAGTTCGAACTCACTAAAAGTGAGTTTCTGGAACTCCCTTAGTGAGTTCGGTGTAGAGTTGCAAAGGGTGGAAAATATTAAATATGTAGAAAAATAACTTACTAAAGAAAACGACTATTGTCGAAATTTTAATAGAAACTAATATCGTGGATAAATACAGCCATCATTACATTTTAAAAAACCTTTTCTTAGAACAACCCGAGCTTAGTTGTTTTCTACAGATAAAATGTACATGTGCTAAGTTCACGTGATTCTTAATATCAATTAACATGAAACTCAAAACTTAATTTCAACACTTTCCCTTGTTAATTGCATATTTAGTCTCTAGTCTGTTAATCCCATTTGATCACATAAGATAAGTAATCGGGTCTTAGTTAATGGCTTAGTCATAATGTCTGCAACCTGTTTATCAGTTGAAATTTGCTCTACAACTAATTTGCCTTCTAATACTTTCTCACGAACGAAGAAATGCTTTATTTCTATATGTTTTGTTCTTCTGTGATATTCAGGATTATGTGCAAGTTTTACAGCTGCACTATTGTCTACTTGAAGTATAGGTATTTCCTTTAGATTTATTTTTTATTATACCTTCATATAATCTTCTGAGCCAAATAATTTCTTTAGTTGTTTCAGATGCTGCTATAACTTCAGCTTCTGTAGTTGAAGTAGCTACAACAGTTTGTCTTTGACTGTGCCACGAGATTGCACCACCAGCATATCAGATCCTGATGTTGATCTTCCAGTTTTTGTACATCCTCCAAAATCTGCATCACTGTAACACTGTAATACTCGTCTTGAACTTGTTACACGATAACTAATACCAAAAATTTTCGTTTTTGTTATGTAGCGAAAAACTCTTTTGACTTTCATTACATCTTCAGCAGATGCATTTTCTAACGTTCTTGATAAAACTCCTATGCTGTAAGCTAAATCAGGTCTCGTTCCTACCATTAGATACATTAGAGCTCCAACGGCTTGTCTATATGGAAAATCAACTTTCTTAATTTCTTCAGTATTTTGCGATCTTGATTCTTTTAACATTGGTGTTGCTACTGGCTTGCATTCTTCAAATCCAAATCTCTTAAGAATTTTCTTGGCATATCCTTTCTGACTAATAGTAATAGCTCCGTTTTCCTGATATTCAATTTCAAGTCCTAGAAAACAAGAAGCGTTTCCAGTAACTATCTTAAATCTGGCTTTCAATTTTTCGATGAATATTTCACACTCTTGTTGATCATTTGCAGCAATTAATCCATCATCTACGTACAATGCTATAATTAACTTTTTCCCATTTCTCTCACGAATGTATAGACATGGGTCGGCATCACTTACTTTAAAATCAAGTTTTAATAAAAATTGACTAAAACACTTATTCCAACAACGTGGAGCTTGCTTTAAACCATACAAACTTCGCTTAAGCTTGCATACTCTTTTTGTTCCGTCTTCATATCCTTCTGGTTGTTGCATGTAGATTGTTTCATCTATTTCTCCATACAAAAATGCTGTCGATACATCAAATTGCGATAAATTCATTTTTTCTTCAGCTGCAATACTCAATACTGCTCGTATTGTTTCCAATTTTGTTACTGGACTAAATGTTTCACTGTAATCAATGCCTTTACGTTGACTGTAACCTTTTATAACAAGCCTGGCTTTATATTTGTTAACACTGCCATCTGGATTTGTTTTAATTCTATAAACCCACTTACATGGTATAGCTTTTGAATATTCTGGTAAATTAACTAATTCCCAGGTCTCATTTTCTTTTAAAGAGGCTATTTCATTTTCCATCGCTTTTGTCCAATTTTAACTTTCCTTGCTGTTGATTGCTTCTATGTATGTCTCGGGATTTTCATTTTCGTGAATTAGTGACTCAGCTTCCATTATATAATCTTCAAACCTTACAGGTTTCCGTATTGTGTCACGTTTTCTTAATTGTATGTCATGTGATGGCTTAGTTTCTTCATCACTGTCATCTTCACTATCGTTTATATTATCTTGCTCTTCATTTTCTTGAAGTTGTTTCTCTTCGTACTTTCCCTGATTAGAAATATCACTTATATTTTCTTGTTCATTATCGATGAATGGTAACTGAACACAATTATCGCATTTTTTTAATTCTTCATGAAAAATTACATCTCTAGAAAAAATCATTTTGTGTTCTTCTTTCAGCCAAATTCTGTAACGCTCATCAGAATCGTAACCTATTAGATAACCTTTGATAGCTTTTCTATCCATTTTTCTTCCCTTTTGTACAGGAATATGAGCATAACACGTAGAACCTATAACACGTAAATGCTTTAATCTAGGTTTCTTTCTGATCCACAATTCATAAGGACTAACTCCTTCAACTGAAGATTTTCCCGTTCTATTTAGGATATATATTGCAGAAGAAACTAATTCAGCCCACATTGCATCAGGAAAACTAATTTCAGGATTCGAGTATTTGAATGTTCTTGCCATTTCTACAATTGTTCGATTTTCTCTTTCACTTGATCCATTCTGTTGTGGTGTAAAAGGTGCAGTGAATCTTTCCATAATTCCTTCTTCATGTAGAATCGCTTTAATTTCTCCATTGTCGAATTCTCCACCATTATCGCTCAAAAATTCTTTGATTCTGTATCCCAAGGTTTTAGCATGAGCAAGCATATTTTTAAACACATTACTGACTTCTGACTTCTCTTTTATGATATAACCATACCGAAACTTTGTAAAACTATCTTTAAATACAACTAAGTATCGTTTCTTTTGAAAAGATTCAGGAAACAGACCACAAAGGTCAGCCGAAATAAGCTCACCTGGTTCAGTTGTTTTGTTTCTATTTCCAAAAGGTAAGCGATGTGCTTTTCCATAAATGCATGGTTCACATAATTTATTTTCCAGTCGAACTTTGATTCCTAATTCTTTTTCAAGCTTCTCTTTGATATGACTTTTGTCTTGATGACCCCATCTTTCATGATAAAGTTGCAATAAAGAATAGTCTTGCTCAGTATTATTTATTTCTAAAACTTTCTTTGGCATAATTGGCTCAATAATTGCTTTATACAAAGATCCAGATACACTGCGTGCTCCATATATTACCACTTGACCATTTATCTTTAACCAACATTCAGTAGATGTCGATCGAAATTCACTATTTTGATTCCTGTCTTGAGCAGCTAACACCGAAAATAAATTTTTGTTGACTTCAGGTACATACCAGACATCATTCAGCTGAATTTCTTGACATTTTCTACCAACAAAAGATTTAAAACGAATAGTTCCTTTTCCAACAGCAGCCAATCTTTCCTTTCCAGCAGCCTTAATGCTACAAGGACTAAGAAATTGCGTGAAATCTGTAAAATACTCTGCGCAGTTCGTGATATGTTGAGTTGCTCCATTATCGATCCAAAAAGCTGTTGAATTATCTGCTTCCGAAGTATAAGTTTCGACAGAAATAGACATCAGTACCCCATTGGCGGGTTTCTTTATATCTTTAGTATCATTACTTGGCGACGTTTTGGCAGGTTTTCCATCCGAAATCCATTTTCTACAATTTCTTACCCAGTGAACTTTACGATTGCAGTAGTTGCAAGTATCTCCTTTATATGATTTCCTGATAAATTTGAAATTTTTATCTTTATTCTGTTTTTCTAATCTTGAAACAGCTAACGCTTCCTGAACAATAATGTCATCGGTTTTGATAAAATTTCTTTCAAACATACAAAGTTGCTCTCTCAACTCATCAAATGTTCTGTCCTCGTTTTTAGACAACAGCATCCAGCTGGACTTAAATGTTTCAAATTTGCGTGGTAAAATCTGCAAGACTTTACAAACTAACATCAAATCCGGTAACTTATTTTCACCTATATCTTTAAGTCCATTATTTAATTCACTCCAAATGGTTCTTAACTTAGCTTTGTGAGTTGAGACATCATCGCCTAACGTCCAGTTAAATGCGAAAAACTCTGTACATATCTTAAATAACTGGTCTTTTGACGTAGCTTCAAAATGATGCTTTAAGGCTTCCCACACTTCATGTGCTGTTTCTTTATCCATAATCTTCTGATAAACTTCGTCAGTAACTGTACTTGCTATCACGGATTTTACGTAACTATTAGCTTTACGATATAAATCAGATCTTACTTTATGTTCCTTGCAGTGGCGTATCCAGGGGGTGGGCTGATGGGGCTGCAGCCCCTCCCCGAAATTGTCAAGAGTAAAATGAAATAAGTGCCTTTTTCTTTCCTTTTTAGATAAATTTCTAATTTTTTTTCTATTATACAGCGGATTAGCCATTCTCGTTAGTCCATATTAGTCCGCATTGACATCACAGCATAAACATGGTAAGGGGGCTGATGGGGTTATAGCCCCCCCCCCCCCGCCCAAAATAGTCGAAAATCTCATGAAAAAAGTGCTGTTTTCTTCTTTTTTCAGATAAATTGTAATTTTTTTTGGTTATACAACAGACTACCCACTCTCTTCTTTTTAGCCCCATATTAGTTCACATTGACATCAGAGCATATCTAAAAAGAGGAAGGGGGCTGATGGGTTTACAGCCCCCCCCCCCCTTCCCGAAATAGTCGAATATCTCATGAAAAAAGTGCTGCTTTTTCCTTTTTTGAGATAAATTTGTATATATATATCTACATTGTCATACAATAGACTACCCACTCACCCATATTAGTTCACATTGACATCAGAGCATACCTAAAAAGGAAAAGGGGGATGATAGGGTTATAGCCCGCCTCTTCCCGAAATAGTCGAACATCTTATGAAAATAGTGCTGTTTTTCTCTTGATGGAATTACAGCCCCCCCCCTTTTCCCGAAATAGTCGAACATCTCATGAAAATAGTGCTGTTTTTTCTTGATGGGGTTTACAGCCCCCCCCCCCCCCACTTCCCGAAATAGTCAAACATCTCATGAAAATAGTGCTGTTTTTTTTCTTCTTTGAGATAAATTTGTATTTTTTTTGTTATACAACAGACTATCCACTCTCTTCTTTTTAGTCCCATTTCAGTCCACATTGCCATCAGAGCATATCCAAAAAGTAAAAGGGGGCTGAAGGGGTTACAGCCCCCGCCCCTCCCCAAATAGTTGAACATCTCATGAAAATAGTGCTGTTTTTTCTTCTTTGAGATAAATTTGTATTATTTTTTTGTCATACAATAGAATACCCACTCTCTTCTTTTTAACCCCATATTAGTCCATAATGACATCAGAGCATACCTAAAAAGGAGAAGGGGGCTGATGGGTTACAGCCCCCCCCCCCTTTTCGAAATAGTTGAAAATCTCATGAAAAAAGTGCTGTTTTCTTCTTCTTTGACATGAATTGTTAATTTTTTTTTGGTTATACAACAGGCTACCCACTCTCTTCTTTTTAGCCCCATATTAGTTCACGTTGACATCAAAGCGTATCTAAAAAGGGGAAGGGGCTGATGGGGTTACAGAAGGCCCTCTTCCCGAAATAGTCGAACATCTCATGAAAATAATGTTTTTTCTTCTTTGAGATAAATTTTTATTTTTTTTTATATACAATACACTACCCACTTTCTTCTCTTTACTCCCATATTACTACAGAGTAACACCACAGCCTATCCAAAGAGCGAGAAGGGGCTGATGAGGCACAGAACCCCCCCCCCCCCATCTCCCAAAATGGTCAAAAATGGAATGAAATAATTCTCTGAATGAATTTCTCTCTTTATGTTTCAAATAAAATTAGAATTATTTTTTCTGTCATGCAATGCACAACCCAATCTATTTTCTTTCGTCCCATATTAGTACACAAGGGGTGGAGGTTATGGGGTGACAGCTCCATCCCCCTTCCGAAGTGGTCGCAGTGAAATTTTAAAAAACTGACTTTGTTTCTTTTTTTATGAGATAAATTTGTTTTATTTTCTGGCGTGCAACAAATTTGTTTTCTCGTTAACCCCACACGCCTACCAGTCTTGCAATCAAAATTACTTGAGACCACAAAATCTATTTTCAACTGACTGAAAAACAGTTCTATACATGTTTTAGTGGATAATTGAAAACGTATAATATGCTCAATTGGCAAGATCTAGATGACAAGACTAAGGAGGTATATTAGTGCGAAGTGACATTAAACATTATCGCCAAATCAGCAAATGTACGAACTGAAATTTTTTTGTGAATGGCAATGTCAAGCAAGATTATTGATTTTCGGTTTTGGAAGAGTCTTTTAAAGATGCCCAGTAGTAATACTAAAAAAATAATCTCCTGTTGATTTGTTTGTTCCTGGTCTTTTACTAGCGAACTAGTTTCATTTACGTTACGTGCTTTTCCAGATTTAAGGCTGTTCTCAAATACAAACTGGCTACTTTATGACATATTTTTAAATTCATTTTTGCTCAGAAACGCATGAAATTCACAGGTATTTTTATTCAGAAACTTTGCAATCGAAATATGTTTTCCCCTTTTTTTGTAAAGGTAGAAAATCCTTCAGAAAGCACTGTCCAAGTTTGCGTTTTGAATCTGATTCCCGACGCGGCAGCTTGAGAAACGCGAAAAACGAGTCGTTAATACGTTACCAGAATCACTTACAACTCGATAAGTAATCTATTTACCAAAAAATGAAAAACTCATCTCGATTCCAAATCTCTTCCATAGTCAGGCCTGCCAGTCATCTTTGCCTTTGCGTTTAAAACTGTGTCAGAAAGTTTCCCGTTGATGAGCAGGGAGGAAGATGCCTTTTTAAATATTTCAGTGTACGAGTGATCCCAGGCCCTGACTATCGCACGGGCACCCGGGGCCCATGCCCTGGGCACAAAATTCCTGAGGGGCACGAAACTTTTCATAATTTCATATAAATTTCTATTTAAAAAAATCATAATTGTGCCAAAGTTTTTATTTCTGAAAAATTAAGCATAACAAATCTAATAGTAGTTTTGGGGATACACTTTTCTAAGTTTTTTTCTTTTCAGGCTCATGTCACATGAAATCTGAAATTGTGCATTCAATGTGTCATTCAATTTTATCATATTGCACATTTATTCAAAAAGTGATACAACTGAAAAAATGTGATATTTGAGATGTTAATATGATGAAATGACAAATATAGGTTATCTAGGCTCTATGGTTAAAAGCACATTTCAATAAATAATAGAAAAATATTTTATTTTTATTCCTGGAACCTTTTTTCGATTTTCCGAAAAAGTTGACACTTCTCGAATAAGTGTGTAATATGTAAAAATAAAACAGTATCCGTAAATCACCCAATGTAAGGGGGCACGAAAAATTGAAGGTGCCCTGGGCACAGAAACTTGCTAGTCGGGCCCTGAAGCAAAAGATAAAAATTAAAAATTCTTAATTACTCTTCTATGAATGTACAATATTACGAATAGTGTTTTTTTCTAATCTCTCTTATTTTGACACGACACACTTTAGTATCGGCAGCATTTTTACCATTTGGAATATTTAACAAAAGAAGAATAGCATTAAATAAATTTACAGGTTAAAAATAAATTTTCTTACAATTTTACTTACCGTTTTTTTAAAAAAGTCCAGTAATATTGTTAGCCATAATTCAATAGCTTTAACTCTTTTTTTTAAAAGGGGAATCTGATGTTTAGTTTCCAATTAATTGTTAACTTGTCCCTTCCTTCACAAATTTGATGAGTTTTTTTAAACATATATTTCTTGAAGGTTAATAGCCATACGTTTGATCAAAATCCCAGGAGCATGTATACGAAGGGAAGGGGGAGATCAAGAAGGTATTCTTGCTACCCCGAAGATTTCGAATTAAATTTTTGTTGGTATTAAAAAAAGAGATTTTGCAAAGAAAGCTTGTTTATCCTGAATAGACCCTGACCATCAAAATTTTGGGCCATGGCAACAGAAAATATTTTTGGCCCTAATCGTTGATTATCACATTTTTACAAATACTGTGAATGAGAAGGGTATGAATATAACTATGCAATGCACATATTTAAATGAAAGACAGAGAATAAATGCAAACTGAAGTTGGATTATTATTATTTTTATTGAAATTTTTTCGTAAAAATTAACTTAACAGACTCAAATATCAGGTTAAATAAACATGAACTAATGTTGCACGAACTTTAAAAACATACACAACCCAAAGAAAATGATATTTTATAAATAAGATAGTCATAAAATAAAAAAAAATTTAAACAAGTTTAAAACACATATGAAGAAGCTGAAATAAATTGGACGCACTCTGAGAAACTTAAATCTTCAAATGAGAAGAAAAATTATAAATATACTTATGATATCACTGACAATTTTAGTTTACATAAGTTGTGTAATGAATCTAGAAATTTTAATTTCTTAATATATTAAGATTGTTTACAATAAAATTGATTTGAAACATCATAAATTTTTGGGCCCCTTAAATATGTGGGTTCTGGGAAAGTACCCCACGTGCCTTGGCAGTAATAGGGAATTGATCCTAAAATAGAAAAAAAATTGTTTGAGATTGTCCCAAGCAAAATTAATTTATTGTCAAGCAAGAATCGTATCCAGAATTTAGGGGAGAAGGTGGCAACTTTATAGATTATAAGCTACAATGACAATGACTTTCTTTTAAATGAAAGTATATGAAACAATCCATTATCACTTTTCAACTTATTTCGGCGAGGGGGGGGGGGGGGGTGCTCAAGTTCGACCCTGTACCTCCCTGTCCGTTTTTCCCCACCTCGGTCTTGTTGTCAAACATGATTTCTGTTTATAACGCAGTTCAACATATTTCGTAAGACTCAGAACATTATCGAAATTTAAGTCAGCCGCCCCCGAAATTAAATCCTGGATACGCCACTGGTTCCTTGATTTCTTTTTCGTTAGCACTGCTACTTAGCGGTTCAGGTTTCTTTAATTTACCATCAATAACATCAAGTGCTCCATCATGATAGTCAAGTAAATCTCTAATCTTGCGTTTCCATATTGGCCAATCGACTTCACCAGTCAATAATTTAACTTGCTTAGCTAAATCCATTTCTAAATCTTAAACTTGGATAAGATTTCAAAAAAAAAAAATTATTGATAATCTCCTCTACTAAGCTAAACTAATGTTTTACTTCAGTTACCATGAGTAAAACTTAATTTCTCTGTATCTAATTTTAATTTAATCAGACTTTAACTAACTATCGCAGTTCATAGCGAGATGTAGCCCATAACCTATTAAATATGTAGAAAAATAACTTATTAAAGAAAACGACTATTGACGAAATTTTAATAGAAACTAATATCTTGGATAAATACAGCCATCATTACATTTTAAAAAAACCTTTTCTTAGAACAACCCGAGCTTAGTTGTTTTCTACAGATAAAATGTACATGTGCTAAGTTCACGTGATTCTTAATATCAATTAACATGAAACTCAAAACTTAATTTCAACAGAAAAAACCGGGTTTATTCCCGGGAATAAACCGGGTTTTTTGGGAGGGAAATATTAAAAATTCCCGGGAGTTTTCAGAAAGTTTTAGAATGAATGGGATTTTTTTATTTGTAAACAAAACCAATAACATAAATACAGAAAAACAGCACAGTTTACATGAAAACTAGCGAAATACATGCTTAAGCTGCAGAAATATTAAGTAAGAGAAATTAAAACAACATAAGTAATAAGTAGATAATTTAATCGTGGATAAATAAAAAGTTCGAGAGGAAGATGACAGATTCATCTTGCCTCGCATGAATTTAAACATCACCCCTGTTCTCCGATTCAGACAATGTAAACAAAAAAGAAAATGAACAAAACTAAAAGAAATCAATACCCTGACTCACAAGAAAATTAATATAGAGTATGCCTGAATAGCAAATATGCCAGTGAACAGAAATTAAAAAAATTTAAATTTTAAAGAATCATTCAAATTTTTACCAATTCCCAGCCACCATTGTTGCAAAGCGAATGTATTATAATAAATTATAAAAACTTAGAGCACAAAATTCTAAGTTTTGTGAATTTATAATGAAAAACATATTTTAAACTTTTCAGAACAGTGACTGAAATTTCTTAAAAATAAAATAATAAAATTGAAAATGACTAGATTTGTTTACTTTCAAAACTCCTTCAAAATTTCCAATATTCCCCAAAATTCCGGGTTTATTCCCAAAAATTCCCGGGTTTATTCCCGTCCGTCAAAAACTGCGGGGTTTTTGCAACTCTAGTTCGATGGTCTAAGACAAGGGTTCTCAAACTATGGTACGCGTACCAGTACTGGTACGCAAATCTCTGGCTACTGGTACGCGAAAGTGCGATGCTGGTACGTAAAATGAAATACCACCATAATATTATAAAATCAAAAACGGCATGAATTTAACATTTTGGAAATTTTCGAATGAAAATTAGAGACTGTAAACGACTTTTTTTTTTTTTTTTTTTTTGTTGTTGTTACTAGAAATGTTTGTTATACCAAACTCTTTGCTATCCGCACACGCTGCTTATGATACAACCAGATTTCCAGAATTAAACACGTGTAATTATTATATTTATACGGGAAATAATTAAAATTTGTAAATAAAGACCTAATTTAAAAATTAATCAATCAAACAGTTTTAATTAGCAGAAAAACTGTTTAAACATGTTTTTTTTATTGTATTATCTGAAGGTAAAGTCCGTAACCATGAAAGTAGGAGGAGCTTGTTCGAACAGGAGGAGTTAAAGCAATTTTTTATTTATTTACTTATTTATTTATTGTACTTATTTATTTATTGTAATATTATTTCAGTGGTGAAGTTTTATTTGAAACATAATTCATTATTTATTTTAGTCTCAATTGAAGAATTTCACTTCTTCTGTACCAATTGTGTAAGTTTCTTTCTATTTCATGGAAATAGGTTTCGAATGCAATAAAAGTTATTTAAAATGGTGATTTGAAATCACACAAAATATGAGAAGCTCCACTTTCACATTTTTTGCATTACGTTCCATACCAGGTGGTACGCCGAAGAGTATGAACTTCGACTTAGTGGTACGTCGGTCTAAAAGTTTGGGAACCCCTGGTCTAAGATATCTTAACTATCCGATCTGAACGTAGTATGAGGGAGTTCCACAAACTCACTCAGTGAATTCGAACTTTCTATTGCTAGATACAGCCAGTACCACTCACTTTGGAGGCTAGTTTTAACCGATTGGATGTTGAGGTGAGGCTGTCTTTAACTTATGCGCATGCGCACATTCTAAGTTTGTTCAAATCTCAGACACGGTGATGTTCAGCGAGTTATCTAATTATTGAACTCAGAGAAAGAATAACTACTTAGAAAGAATAACTTATTAGAAGGTTATTCTTGTAGTTATAAAAATTGGTTACCGGTGTGAACCTATATTCAATTCCGGGAGAGCACCACCTCAAAAATGGCAGTTTAAGATATCTTAATGTCCGGTGCAAACAAGGTATAACTTCTGATGCTCCTTCCATATAGATTCCTTTTTCCATGAACGATTCTGAACAACTAGACCAACATACGATCCTAAAGACCTGCCCATTCGCCGACTTTCCATTCATAAAAACGTGCCCGTTTCTCCGTCGTCTGCTAGCAGATAGTGTAGAATAATAGAACAACATTCCGCGTTTTTCCCTTTAAATACGTTAGTAATGTTATCTGTTTATTAATATTTTTAGCATATATTTCTATTCAGGATGGATGAAACTGGTGAAAATAACATATTTAAAGTCGAGAATTAAAGTCTCATTGCAAAAAGTGTTTATTTATTAATAAAATTTTCATATTGTGTAAAAAGAATATCTGATTAGTAAACTACTAGATATGATGTAAGAGCTCAATTAAGATAAGTTTTTAAATATTTCAATAATATCTAGGATTTTCATTTTTGAGACAAATACAATATATCAATAATTTAAAGATCCATCTCAGAAATTGCGTTTTGGCGTGGTTCTATTATATATCCTTTTATAATTTCCTCCTTTATTTTAGGATAAAAGTAATTTCACGACTATTCTATAATTGCTTCGATTTTACATATTTAAATTATTGCTTACATGTATAATACACAATGATTTGAGAGTTAATTTTGTTGGGGACAAATACTAAAAAATATGAGCAGCGGCAAAATAAAATCTAGGGAGGGGCAAAGTTTTTTAACAGGTGTGCCTATGGCCCAGTTGCAATTTATAAAATTCATTTTTAACATTACTAACACTGATATGTTATTTTATAAAAAATTTCCCTTATTTAAAGATCGATTATATCAGTTTTACCAACTCCCCCCACCCTACCCCACTCCAATCTATTAAGATGTTTCAATATATTCCCCTTATTTAAGTCTTTTTTTAAATGATATGCAATTGCTTATTCTATCCAAAAACTAATGGCACTGGATATGAGTCAATTATTAGAATTCTTTGCAGATGTGCTATTTTAATAAACATGTTTATTATTTTTTAGTGCATATGAAATGTAAATGTACTGTTACTGAAGGGACATCTCTTGTGATTTTGTTTGTTTACAAATTATACATTTTAAAAGTCAAAAAATAATAAATAGTAAGTTTTTATGAAATGAAATTTTGTAATAGTGCCGATTTTGTTAAAAGGAATTTTGTGAAGGGGCCCATTTTATCAAATTTATTTTTGTGAAGGGGCCCATTTTATTAAATTTATTTTTGTGAAGGGGCCCTAAATAGACCCCAAATTTTGTCTGGATCGACCCTTGAAAACATTTATTGTAAACAGTGCAAAATCAAAATGGATTTAAAACATCAGGTTTATGAAAATTGTGCACTAAAATTGGAAGTGCCCTAGAGCCTCAGCCCATGTTTCCTTCAGGCGCTGATTGAAAAACAATAAGCTAACATTCATTGAAGGCCAATAGTATTTACCCCTTTCATCATATTTTGACCAGTAAATATCCTTGAAACGTTTTTTTTTTTTTTTAAATATGAACTTTACAGAAGAAAGTAATCACTTTTAAGCACCTTAAAAACTATTTTCAACTTTTAAGGGAAAGTTTCCTTTACATCTTCTGTATGAATTTGAGAAAAAACTGGGTCCCCGCTTTGATGCCCCTGACAAAATTTCATCCCATGAAAGTAAACACTTCATAAATATTTCATCTCCATAAGATTTTAAATATATAACTTGTAATTTAAAAAGTTCATTATATAAAAGAAAACTTTCACAAAAATAACTTCATTAAAACAAAACAGTGCAACAATAAAAAAAAAATCTTTCACTAAAAAATCGACTAACAGCATTACAACTTACACACCAAGGGTCGATCCAGACAAAATTTGGGGCCTTTTTAGGGCTCCTTCACAAAAATCAATATAATAAAATGGGTCCCTTCAGAAAAATCAATTTGATAAAATGGACCCCTTCACAAAATTCCTTTTAACAAAATAGGCCCCTTCACAAAATTCCATTTCATAAAAACTTACTATTTATTATTTATTTATTATTCTTTGACTTTATTATTCATCGCAATAAAAGTTTTTAATTCAAAAGATTATGTTACACATGGGTGAATTATTATAAACATCACTTAAAATTAATAAAAATAATTCCTGAAATACAAAAGCCAAAAAATACAGAAATCAGGATAATTTTCTATGCACATCCCTTGGCTACAGTGATAGATAAAAGAAAAGTTTGATTGTATAAATTCTTAATATTAGAATGTTTTAAAGATTTATGATTTTACAAATGTATAGCGCTAGCCACACATGTGGGTCTAGGTATGGCGTGCTTGTGATGAAAAAAAAAAAGCAGTTTTATTTTAATAGCCATAATGTTTAGAACAGATATTTTATTATTCTATAAGTTTCTGTTCCTTTTATAGTAAAATTATGAGCCATATTATTAGATTAAATGCATAATTAACATTTAATAAACTTAAATAAAATAGTAAAAGGTAAATAAGCATACCTTGCCTGCCGATTGCTTGAATCCATGCTTGTTTATTTTTTCCTCTTTTGGAAAATAATGCATCGAAATTTTATTATCATCAGAGTCAAAATAGTCTGCCCGACTGTCAATACTACAGAAAGGCACGCAACACCTCATATTTATAAGGATATAGCAACCAGAAAAAAAAAAAAAAATCACATAACTATAACATTCACGTGTTCTATAAACTGCAGTTTGTTGTTCTAGTGCTGACCAAACGCCGCATTCCGAAACTAGCACGCAGAAAATCGGCGAATGGTCGGGTCTTTTAGGATCATATGTTGGTCTAGCTGAACAAAAAGGAATCGTCAAGTCTGTCTGAGCATGCGCTTTGTGCACATGTCACCACTCTCATAGAGAGGCACTCTACATCGACTGAAGTATAATGGTTGATCAGCTGATTGCAACTTCCCTTTATATTCACCAGACCTAGCAATATTATTGTCTATAATAATTCTCTCTTTGTAACACTATTTTGGGATTATTTATTTATTTATTTTTTGGCAATTTTTTTTTCATTAAAATCAGTGACTGACAGAAAAATAGATCAATCACTTGAAAATTTCTACTCCTTTGGAAATACATCGAATTGGTCATATTGTTTTGATAAAGATTTCATACCTTAAAAGATATTTTAGAAATAATTTTGATAAATTTATTTAAATGCAAGACTGATGATTAATAACTTTTGATTATGACGTCATTTTTTTGCGTAATGCTTTGGCCACCTTTTAGTGAATTGAATGGGGTGTTTTCTGTATTGTTTTGCAAACACATTAAAATTTGTGATGTTGTTTATTGATTATGCAGCTCTTCGAAGCAATTGTAAACTAAATTTTCTGAATGTTTAGCTATGCACAAATTTGTAGACTAGAAAGGGAAAGAGCAAACTGCTTTATCGGGATATTATTGCATATTGAATGGCAAACTTGAAAAAAAAGAAAAACTGATTGTTATTTATTTAAAACCCGCACACAAGTTTATTTTTATGTATGTCTTGGTTTAATTAGGTCATCTAAAGTTTATTTTACATATAAATAATATCAACATTTGTATGGCTCTATCTGTTCAAGCGCAATTAAATGGGGATAGTGAAAATCAGGTTGCTGATTCGGATTCTCAGGTATGTTTATGTTTGAATCAACTGGCTATATCGTTTATTTCTTATAGAAAATTACCACGAAAAAGTTATAGATTAGTTTGCATAATGCAGTATGCACCTTTTGATATTCCAGTTTATATCCTCGAAGTTACTTGTTTCATTTTATAAATGCTCTCATTCAGTAAACAAACAAATATTTCAACATCGCAGTGAAAATTAGGTTTTTCATATTCAATGTTTGACCTCATTGTAAATTATCACTGTTGACAATAAAATTTATCTTTTCTTAAGTATAGCCCTCCATTTTTTTTTAATTGCTTACAAATAAATAATAATAATAATAGATATCGTTCCTTTGTTTTTACACCTGTCTTGTCTTGTAGATAGTGTATACAAAATCCCCTAATTAATTTTATTCGTTCAATATTAATTGTAAAAATATGAATACTAAAATATGCATTAGTTGTAATCGTTAAAAAGATAGTATGAATGTATTTTCTCTGCAAGTTACATAAAAGCTAAAGAAAAGGAATTTAAACATATTTATGCAGGGCGTTTCATAAGTCCATTAACATTTAGCATAAATATGTGATTGATAAATGAAAAAAAGTATTTAATGAATCTTGATGCAGGATGTTTTATACTTAAACTATTAGAAACACTTTAAACTATTAAATGTTTGACCTTATTTTAAATTATCACTGTTAACAATAAAATTTATCTTTTTTTAATGTACCTATAGCCAATTTTTTCTCGATTTCTTACAAATAAATAAGATATTGTTCCTGTGTTTTTACATCTGTCTTGCCTTGCAGATATACAAAATCCCTTAATTCATTTTATTTGTTCCATATTAATTACAATGGAATAATGTTTATATGTTAATACATATATTTTATATGTTAATAACATATTAAATTATATGTATTAAAATATGCATTAGTTGTAAAAGTTAAAAAAAAATATGAATGTATTATTTATCTAAGTTACATAAAAGCTTTTTTTTTTTTAAAAAAAAGGATAAACATATTTATGCAGGGGTGTTTCATAAATATATTAAAATTTAGCATGGATATTGTGATTCATAAATGTAAAAAGTTTAATGAGTCTTGTTCCAGGATGCTTTTTATTTAAACTATTAGAAGCACTTTAAACTATTAAATGTTTGACCTTATTTTAAATTATCACTGTTTACAATAAAGTTTATCTTTTTTTAAGTATACCCTTTTTTTTTTCCAATTGCTTACAAATAAATAAATAATAATAATAATAGATATCATTCCTTTGTTTTTACATTTGCCTTGCCTTGTAGCTATACAAAATCCATTTTATTCATACAATGTTAATTGTAAAATTATAAATATTAAAATATGCATTAGTTGTAAAAGTTAAAAAAAATATGTATGTGTACATAAAAGCTTACAAAAAAAAAAAAAAAAAAAAAAAAAAAAAAAACAGGATTTAAACATATTCATGCAGGGCGTTTCATAAATATATTAAAATTTAGCATGGATGTTGTGATTCAAAAAAATAAAAAATGTTTAATGAGTCTTGATGCAGGATGCTTTATATTTAAGGCTTTATTTTAAATTATCATTGTTTACAATAAAGTTTATCTTTTTTTAAGTAGGGTAGATGTGCCAGTAATGGACGCCCTTAAGGAATTTCTTTAAAAAATGTTTTTTAATTAATAGTTATAATTATTATATTCCAGTGTTTTCAATATTATATTAATCTATCAACAATATTTAACCATTCTCAGTCTTATTTCCCAATATGAATCAAAATTTAATTGTAAATAACAGAAATATATTAAAATGCCAGTAATGGACACCCTTTGTTCCAGTGTAGTGGACACCCTCTGTTCCAGTAATGGATACCCCATAAAAAGTAATAAATATAAATTGTTTTTATGACTGTATTTAGAACCAGAATTTAATGAAACAAAATAGTTATTTTCAAATAAATTTAACGATTAGGATACCAGTAATTAATAAAATATTTGTGATAATCATTCACTGTTTGCATCAATATTGTAATTATCAGAATATCTATGTTTTAATTATTATAGATGGATAGTTTAAAATACTAAATATCAGACTGTTACAGCTATCAAATTATTGAGACAGTGGGGGGATTTAAAAGGTAATAATTAGAAAAAAAAAAGAAGTTTTGGAGTATTAGTGTAGTATAGTTTTGTCTCACTATTTTTAACAGTTAAACTTCCAGAGACTACTTCATACATTACTTGTAATAATTAATGTTACAAATATGAAAGAAATGATACTGTGAGTTGGATATTTTAAATACTAAATAAAATAATTTAAAAATAAAACTGTAGAACTGATGTTTGAGGCCGCTGATCTGCAGATTAACTAGTTTCATGATTACTATAGCTTTCATTAATATTACAATTTATTTATTTTTTGTCAGAGATGAATAAGCAAACATTTAAGACAGAAAATAAGATTTTTAACAACTTCTGTAACTTAATTGTTTCTATTTAAATGGGGAAGGATTAAGCCCTATGAGCCCTTGTTTGACTATGCCCGTAAACAATATTTGGAACAGATGTGCATGTGTTACACTCATGCATCAATGTTTGGCGACTTTTTGGTTCACGTGATTTTCCAGCCCGTGCCAAACCAATAACTTAATATAATAGCTAAGTTGCCATTAAAGGAAAAAAAATCCCTTAAATTTGACGACTTTTTTCGTTTTTATAACTGAATCAAAAAAAGAAAAACTGTGCGTGAGTGTATGACATCATAGTCCAATATTATCTGCTTCCTGACTGGTTTGATTGCCAGATTACAAAATATGCAAGGCAGAGTTATATCCATTAAAAAAAAAAATTGAAATTTTATTAACTACATAACTTAAAAGCAGCTATTTATAAAAGTTTTGGTGTTATTACATTTTGGTAAGTGTAATTTAAAAATCAAATTTGATTATTTAGGTTTTCAGATAAGTCAAAATATTTTATGCACTTATAAACATTATGAAATTGCATTTTTAGCAATGTCTACATGGGATGTTCATTACTGAAAAATGACTAAGTATCCCAGTAATGGACATCCCTCTTAAAACCTTAAAAATAAATGAAATTTTATAAATCACTATATAAAGTTCAAAGTTTTCTATTACTACCAAAACAAAAAGCTGCAAATTTTGCAAGAAAATAAAGAATATAAGTTTATCAAATGAAGTTAGCATGAACTGTTAGCATGTTCATTAAGATTTTCACTGAAAAACATTGGAACTTCAAAACATTATTTTCTGCTTCCTGATTGGTTTGATTAAAAGTGTTAACAATAACCCAGATTATAAAACATGCAAGGGGGAGCTATGAAAAAAAAAAATAAATGAATAAAAGATAAATTTTTATTGGTTATTTTTTTATAAACCAAAAACATTGAAGGGTGTCCATTACTGGCACATCTACCCTGTAGCCCATCTTTTTTTCTTCAATTGCTTACAAATAAATAATAATAGTAATAGATATTGTCAGACATCTTTTGTGACAGTCTTCAAATTGAAAGAGCAACAAACTTTGAAACTTTACAATTAAGATCAAATTTTGACATCACTGGGGTCTATCTAGATTTTTTTTTAAGTGTCCTATTTTTGTGAATTTAATTATTATTTTTTGAAAAAAGTAATTTCACAAGACATTAGTTAACCTATTTATGCCGTCTTCCAAAATTGGGACATTTTAATTTTTTAAAAATAAACTAATATTATTTTCGAAAGATTTCTTGTTTCATCTTTTTTTATATGATTATTTTATGCTACACAAACCACAAACAGAATATTCAGACTAGTATAAATAATGCAATAATAATTATTAGATTATATATACTATTTAAAAATTGTATCGCAGTGCTTGGCATCGGACAATCTTATTTTTTTAATGTAGTAATCCGAATTTCGAGAATTTCCTCCTGTGGAGGGACGTCCACACTTCATATTTTAGGAAATATAAGAGAAGAGTTGCACATGAAGATGAAACAACAAAAGATTAAAATGAATGGGGTTGCAAAATTACAAAAAAATTTTAATTACCAAGTGGACGGTGGACACACATAGCAAACACAGCAAAATCAAAGCAAGTGTTGTCAAATTAGAAAGTGAAAGAAATCACCGAAAATATGATCACCACACATACTATTGCTATGATGTCATTTATCAGCTAATCAGTGTTGATTCCAAATGAGGATAGAGGAAAAGAAAGAGAAGAAAGCCAGCTAGCGGTAAACAAAAGAGACTTTAGTTTGTTTACGTTCAGATGAACAGTAAAATGAACAAAAAAGCTAGATTTTTGCAGAATTTTACACTTACCATGTGGGTGTCGTTCATGTGTTGGGTTTTTTTGTGAAATGGTTGTTTTTCTAAAATTTAATTTTGTGAAGAGTCCATTAATGGACTAAATTTCCCTCCTGGATAGACCCCTGCATCATATTTCAATTCTTTGGTAAATTTTACTTTTGGATACTAAACGGATGTCATTCAGTGAAATAGTTTAGGAATTATGCAGACATAAAGTTTGGAACTCTTAATGTTAAATTCCTTTTTAATATAGTTGCAAAATAAACTGCAATTCAGGTAGTTTTTAAGCAATATACTCAAAAACTACTTGACGGAATGAGCTGTAACTTTGGATTTCCACATTTAAAGCTTCTAGAAATCTATTTTTGTTAAAAAATTTATTTTTTATAATTAATATATTTTTTTGCAAATATTAATTTCAAATAATATATATTTTGAAATAATCCTTAATTTACACATCTGTATTTCCAAAACAAGAGCTAATGAAGATTTCTCATAGTATCCATTTTCAGTGGATTAATTTTATACAAAATTGTACACTTTCACTTTAGAAGCAATTTCGTTGTTGCACTATGTAATCATATACAAAAATATAGATACCATACCAATTGACTGAAAATAATGTCCACTATTAAATGCAAAGCATGAATTTTTCTTTTCAGGATATTGTCTATATATAAAAAATTGTACTAACTGTAACTTTCATTTTCCAATGATAAGAACCATTTTTGATATACTTTATGTACGATCACAGAGTTCAAAGAATAAGTAGAGAGGCAACAAACCATAAAAATGACTTACATTATGAAGCCGGTTATCGCTCAAATCATTAGGCCCAAGGGTTGTCTTCATTGGTTGGAAAGAGACTGCACATGAAACAAGGACTGGAGTCATTAGACGGGGAGAGGTTTTCTAAGCAAGCCGCCAGTTGTTTGGGCCGACTGTAGGGTTGCATTTTCAGCGTGACGCCAAACGTAAATATACCCTATTTATTCTCTGAACTCTGTGATTTAAGATGGATCAAAACAAAACAGTCCAGATATATTGTTTATGCATTTTTTTCTTGAATATTCTTAGAATTAGAAGTTGTTAAAATTTGAGGATGCTAATTTTAAATCCATGTGACAACCCCCCCCCCCCTTTAAAAAAAAAAGTATATTGAAATGTTTTTTTAAATGAAATGCATTGAATGGATCTAAACAGAATTGAAGCATGTTTTTGAATTAAGAACCCTTTTAATGTCTATAAACGTACATTAAAAAAGTAATGAATTATGACATACCTACATTAATTTTTACATAAAAATAATTAGCATTATCAAACCATGGCCATGTGATTCTACAGCTCATTCCTATGGTTATAGATATAGAGAAATTTTGTTTTTTGATGGTCTAAGGAAGCCATCTCCTGTTATCGTTTACATCCATAGAAATGCAAATGCTAAAGAGTAACTGCAAAAATTTTATAAAAATTTTCTTCTACGTAATATTAGTTTATTTTGTGTTTTTATACAATTTTTCCCATTACTAAATGACTGATTCTAGTATTTTTCCCTGTGAGATCTTAATTTCATTTTTCTGAATTTATAGATAAACCCCTAAGTTATAAAACTCTATGAAGATTTAAGAAAAAATGCATCTCTAATACTTTTCTGGGCAGATTTGATTCAAAGACCTCAAAGTGTAAAGTGAGTGTTAACATTTGAAAAATGAAAGCTGGTATAATTTTTAATATGTAGATGGGATGACCCCTAAAGCATAATTTATGCATAGCATTTAATAGTCTTCATGTAATGTAAAACTCATTGTTGTTTAAGGGGCCGCTTCACTGAAACACCCTGATCGTGAAATCCCATGTTAAACTATGGAAAACTTAGAGAAGGGTGTTTACTTATTACCTAATGTAATTATTAAAATACGGTTTTCACCATAAGAAAGTAGATGTCAGATGCCAACAATGTGTTTTTAAAAATTGTCTCAATAAATTTTAAGTATTATTTTTAAGATGATAAAGTTTCATAAAGTGGAAATTTCAAGGAAAGTTTATAGGAATTTTTCAAATACTTAAAAATTTAAGGATACAATTATTAAAAACGCACATTGTTGGAAACCGACATATACTTTTTGATGGTGAAAACCATATTTTAATAATTACATTAGGTAGTGAGTAATCATGCTTGTACGTTTTCCCATGGGTTAACAGGGGATTTTATGATCGAGGAATTTCAGTTAAACGGCCCCTTAAGTAGAACAATGATGCTGTGGATATGCTACAGTGCACCATTTAAGCAAAAAATTGGATAAGGGATGTATAAAAAAAATTGTGATAGGTCCTTCATTATGCATAATTTTCCTTTGAAAAATTGCAAAAAGAGTTCCTTTTGTATTTGTATTACATACACTCAATCTGTCTAACTACTTCTAAAAGAAAGACCCAGTTTTTTTAGAAGTGTCTTCTGTCACAGGGACCCTGAATTTCAAAAGCCTACCATAACTTGTAGAAACAAAAATTGAACTGCTGTATTGTTCAAAATCAATTACTGCAGTCTTTGATTTTTAATAAGTGTTAAAATTTTTCAGTGCCAAAGTATTTTATTATATTTGGCTAACACAAAAATTCTCATGACTGAAAATGTGTCTTATAAATTGAGCAATTTTTTACTCCTAATTTTTATAGTATGTTTCTAAATTAAATTTTGGAAGTAGAACAGTATTTAGAGTTTAATCTAGGAAAAAAATATTTGTAGCTTTTTGGCTAATTGCAGCCAATAACTGTTAGCCAAATAAAAATGTTTTTAGCCAAGAAAAAAAACTTTTATTTATACAAAATTTCTATATAAAGGAGTATTATTTGTAATTATACAATATACAAACAGTACACCACTCTGTAAGATTGACCCTCTCGAGATTTGGCCATACATCACACATCAAATGCTTTTTTAAATGGAAATTCTTTTCAAACTTCCCCTTCCAAATTAATCACCATTAAGTTACTTAAATTTTTGATTGTCAGTCTATTTCTCAAGTCAGTTTTCGTTATATTCACAAGACTCAATCCCTTTCACAATCTGCTGTTGACAACAGAATTGTTGCAACAAATTCATACAAAGAAGTCACATTGGGAAACATGTCAGTAATGCCATTTTTATGGAAAAAGAATACAATCAGCTGGTTTCATTTCTTTACCCCTTGTAGCCAGAACCTGCCTGAACAACTTCCATTCATGAACTGTTTTGATTTCATTTCCTAAGTTGGGATCATCAACAAAAAAGTCCTTCCGGCCTGTACCAGGAGGAAAAGGTAGCTTTCCAATACCTTCGTTTTAAAATTTTAGCTAATGTTACACGAAAACAGCAAGTTAAAATGCAAAGAAACGTTTACAACAGATTCGTTAATACTGAATTTGAATAAGAAATTCGCCAAATTATTGAGCAATAGCCAAATTGGCTTCATTTATGAAGACTTATTTTGGTCGCCAAATTTGGCGATATTTCGCCAAATGTCGCCAATTTTGGCGCTAACGGATATGAATATATAGTTTTATGCGTATGATTGGGTAAATTATTACAACAATGAAAGAAAATAATTTGCGAGTAATCGTGTTAATGTGCTGTTTTGTTTCAAAATGTCAGCCACCCTAAAATTTCAAACTGCTCTATCTCAGCCATTTTTTAAGATAGAGGTAAACCAAAAAATGCTCTGGAATCCTTGTATCAAGGCCTAACACGTAATTAAAAAATAAATTTGAATTTTTAACTTTTTTGTATATTTATTTTAGTTTTAAATTTTTAAATGGCCGCCATCTTGAAACAAAATGGCGGACCAAGCTGGCCAACGAACTCGGTCGAGACATTGGTGAGCTTAATACACACAATTAGTTTCATCAAAATTGATTTATAAATACGAGCGTTATCGTATGACATAGGTCAGATATATATATATGGATATATCTATATATATAAATCAACATTTGAACGGAGGGTGGTTTTGGGGTCTGGGGGTCATGATCGGTGAAAATATATCGAAATTTTCTGGAACTGCTTTCCTCCGAACGGCTGCAATAGGTAGCTTTATACTTTTTTGTATTGAAAGCTACCTAAAATAAACAAGCTCTTTTATTTTCCTCAATACATGTTTAATGCAAATGATGTCATACTATTTGTAAGATGCTTCCACAGAGAGGACGAGACAAATTTTAAAGTGAGTTGCCGGGACAGAGGCTGTTTGAGATTTTTTTTTCATGCGGCAGCTGCAGGTTTACGAAAGGCAGAAACAACAAAATGGAAATGATATATATATTTTTTGGCTGTTGCTATTTGGCTAATCCACTTAATACTTTGGGGGCAAAAGGTGCTTTCAGTTAGCTTTTTGGCTATTTGGCTAGCTCTAGATTAAACCCTAGTATTTCAAATAGGTAAAAAAATGTTCAATTAATAAATTAACAAATTTTTCTGAAAAATTTATTCATAATATACCAAATAAAATATGAACATTAATGTTTCAAAATTAATCATGGGTTTGTAAATCATGATAAGTTATTTAATAAAATTAATTTAAAAATTTACCATTAATATCTTTTAATAGTGTAGATAGAAATATAAAAAAGGAAAGGAGAATAGCTTACCTGCTTAAAACTAAATTTTATATATAGTCTGTCTCCAAAGTGTAAGCACTCTGCAAATCTGGCTTAAAATAATTGAAGAAGAAAATATTTTATGCTAATTTAAAATAAATACTCGACATTTAATCAAAATAAAATAAAATAAGCCATTTTGGGTGGTTAAAATAAAAAATATATTTATTTTTATTTAATTTTTCTTTTTTCTTGAAGAAATGTTGTCTCAAAAGTTTAAGCACTTTATGCAAATTTTTTAGAAACACGGGATTGGCCATGTGTAGTGACGTTGTATGACATCATATTGCACTTTTATAAAAGTATAAAAGGTGGAGAAATTATTTCCTCTCGTTTTAAAAATGCCGAAGGGTAAAGAATTAAAAAAATGTGAGATTTTGAAAGTTTTTAAATTGAAATTTCAAAATAAAACTGTTTCTGAAATTGCGAAAGTTTTAAATTGATCAAAGGGAAGTATATATCAAGTACTCTCTAGAAATGATAATTTTAAGTGGAAACCAAGATGTGGACGACCACATATGACGACTGTTCAGACTGATTGGAGAATACGGAGATTGGTATCTAGACAAAATATGTCCATATGGCAAATTAAAAATAATCTTAGTGTACAGGTGTCCAAAGACACTGTACATAGATGTACACTATATTGCCAAAGGTGACCAGTCACTTGCAATTTTAGACGTTTTGTTAACTATCTAGAAAAATACATGAGGAATTAACCTGAAACTGCAGGTGTGTAAACAGTATAGTATAGGTTATATATTTCCGAAGATTTTTTCCCCGAAACCCCATAGGGGACTGTCAACAAATTGAAAAAGAACGAATATCTTTTGGATAACCCTGTAAAAACTAATGTAGCAAAGGCGTTCAAACTCGAGATTATTAATACGTGGCTTATTGTAATATACAGTGTTAATTTTTATGAAGATAGCATGTATACTCGTAGAAAAATAAAGTTTTTATAAAAACAGTCCCAAATTTCGCCTAGTTTTTTGCTTGTAATTTGCAGAGTTCTTAATATAAAAAAAAGTTCTTTTCAGTAAATATGACAAACAACATTGTACATAACACTCTGCAATCAGTATTAAAAAATAATAAAAATTGGATGAAAAATGAGCAGGTTTATTAAAAAATGTTTCACTGCGCATACACGAATGCAATCAAAATATAATATGCATAATGTATTAGCTAAGTATATAGAGCAACTTTTGTGAAAGTCTCAAAATCATAGCTTAAAAATTCTGAAAAGTATCATCGATAGAATAAGCTCAAAATCTGTTGTTCCCAAAAGGAAGCAAAAATATGAGGGGTTGTATCTGTGTACGCTATCTTGGCACTAATCAACAGATATTTGATACAACTCCTCATATTTTTGCTTCTTTTTGGAAACAACAGATTTCGAGCTTATTCTATCGACGATAATTTTCAGAATTTTCAAGCTATGATTTTGAGACTTTCACAAAAGTTACTCTCTGTACTTAGCTAATACATTATGCATATTATATTTTGATTGCATTCGCGCATGCACAGTGAAACATTTTTCAGTAAACCTACTCATTTTTCATCCAATTTTTTATTATTTTTTAATTCTGAATGCAGAGTATTATGTACAATGTTGTTTGTCATATTTTCTGAAAAGAACTTTTTTTTTATATTAAGAACTCTGCAAATTATAAGCAAAAAACTAGGCGAAATTTGGAACTGTTTTTATAAAAACCTTAATTTCTCGACGAGTATACATGCTATCCTAATAAAAATGAACACAGTATACTACAATAAGCGACTTAATAATAATGTTGAGTTTGAACGTCTTTGCTACATTAGTTTTTACAATGTTATTCAAAAGATATTCATTCTTTTTCAATTTGTTGACAGTCCCCTATGGGGTTTCGTGAAAAAATCTTCCTGGAAATATATAACCTATACTATACTGTTTACACACCTGCAGTTTCAGGCTAATTCCTCATGTATTTTTCTAGATAGTTAACAAAACGTCTAAAATCACAAGTGACTGATATAAATTATGCCTGTACCGCCAAAATGTCTGCTTCTTTCCTTTGCCAGCCACTGGACAAAAAAAAAAAAAAAATCTTTAAAACTCTATAAAAATATTCTGTTATATTTGTTACTCTCTAGTAACAAATAAGTAAATAATCAATCCAAACCCCCTCTCTTCAAAATTTATGGTGCCTCTCATTCTGCAGCATACAAAGTTAAAATTTTTTAAAACTCTTATTTTAAAAAAATCTTTTGTCCTATTTCTTGCTATCTAGTAACAATAAATGAATAATCAGTTATCTGAATTATCTTCCTCTCTGCCAAATGTTCCACTTCCCCCACTGTCCCTCCACCCATAAATAGTTAAAAATGTTTAATATTAATTTGAAAAAAAAAAATCTGCATATTTCTTATTTTGTAGTAAGGTTAAATATTACTCATCTAAAATCTTCTTCCCCCTTGAAATTTTTGCTCTGATCGTTCCTCCCAAGGGAGGAATTTAAAAATATATGGAGGAAAACTAAAAGTTTTCCTCTTTTTTGCAGTTTGGCTGTGCTGGGAGGAGGAAAAGGAGAGAGAGGTAATTTATATAATTATATAAATTTATTGTTACAAGAAAGTTATAAATACAGAAAAAGAAAGATTTTTTCAAAAATATTTTAAACTGTGTATTCTGGATTTGGGGAAAAAGGAAAAATAAAGAGAATTTTTTTTTTTCCTTTGGCAATATAGTGTATTAAAGAGTGTGATTACATCATACTAAAGAAAATGGCTCACAAAGTCTCTCAAATTACATCAACAACAGGCAAGAATGAACTGGGCTAAAAAACACATGTCCTATGGGGACAAGTGGCTTACTGTTTTATTCAGCGATGAGAAAAAGTGGAACTTAGATGGCCCTGATGGTTGGAACGCATATTGGCATGATTTACGAAAGGACCAAGGGCATTTTTCAGCGGGCAGCAAGGCGGTAAGTCTGTTATGGTTTGGTGGGGCATTTGAATTCAATGGCCATACCTCTCTGGCTTTTCTAAAAGGAAGACAAGATTCAAAAAAGTATCAAGAGACGCTAAACCAACATTTGCTTCCATTCGGTGACATTTTGGGGGGTTCTGAATGGACTTTTCAAAAAGACAATGCCTCAATCCACGTATCACATTCTACAAAACTTTGGCTTTCTGAGAAAACTGCTAAAGTTCTTGACTGGCCAGCTTTAAGTCCAGACTTAAACCCAATTGAGGATGTCTGGTGTATTTTAACCCGCCAGGTTTACGGCAATGGAAAGCAGTATGACTCTATTGAAGAACTCCAACAGGCTATTGAGAAAGCATGGTACTCTTTGCCATCAGAAACCCTACAAAAACTAATAATTTCGATGGACGCACGTTTATTTGAACTAATCCGAAATCACAGAAAAATAATTTGTAAGTAAAAGTTAAGCAAAAATTATAAATTTGGTTGTTTTTGACATTGTACATAAACTTTTGAGACATTTTTTTTTAAACATTTTTTTAATTATATTTTTTACAATTATGTAATTTATTTTTTTCTACTTTTGATATCATTTATCTAAATAATGTTATGAAATCTGCAAATAAGTTATTCATTCTAACTTTTTATAATTCTTTGAAAATCAATATTTTATGCTTGTACTTAAACTTTTGAGACAGACTTTGTTTGCATGTGTATGTGTATTTGAATAATTTTAATGAATGGCACAATTTTTTAAAGGATTACCGCAAAATCTCGATTTTAAGCTCCTCCACAAAAGTAAGTCCCCCACCCACTTTTTTAGCAATATTAATTTTCTTTTTCATTCCCAAATATTACCATCCCCTGCCCCCCTTCCCTAGCTTTTTTTTGCACCAAAAAATTGATTTAAAAAATCCTAGAGAGAGAATTTTCCACCTTTTTATGAATTTCTACTTTTGTTTTGTATAATTTCAATGAATTTTCCTTCTCCCTGCATGAAGTGTCAGCTTCCCTTCTCTGCTCCTCCTCCCAACACGAAATGTTTTAAATATTGAGAATCTTAAAAAATTTTGTCATATATGTTGCTCTTTAATAACAATAGGTAAAAAATCCCTCATTTAAGTTACAACCTATCCCCTTCTGTCTGAAATTTATGCTTGCTCTCTCCTCCTTTAGCATACAAATTTTAAAATCTTTAAAACTATTTACTAAAACAATTATGCTCTATTTGTTGTGTTTGTAGTAGAGATGCAACGGATGTCAATTTGGCCGGACACCGGATATCTGGCATAACTTGCAGCCGGATATCCGGCCATCCGGCTGCAGTATGTTTTGATCTGTTCTTTTTAAAATTTTAATTTATTTTTAAAGAAATTAAATGTGGGTTTAGATTAGCTAGCCATCACTATGTTATTTTCTTTTTTATCTATTTTTTAAATTTTCTATTAACAATTATGTTTATGATAATTTCAGTTTTAGTACCAATATTATAATTACATTATTTTAAATTTTTAGTTATAATAGTATTAGCTAAATAGTTTACAATAATAAATTAATTTTATGAGAAAAAATTACTACTGAATACTTTGGAAAGACAATATTTAATACTTTTATCTTCCCCTTTTCCTTTAAGAGTATGATGTTCAAGCTGTAAACTCCCCTCGTTATTGATTTAATACTTACCTTATCTTTTATTGCTTTACTTAACTTAAAAAATTTTATATACTTTATGCTTAAAAAAATTTTGTGTTGTGATAACAAAAACTTGTTCTTGCTTGTTTCTACTAACATAACTGAATTGCATAACAACAAAATTGGAATTTTAATAGTAAACTATTAGTTTAGTAATAGTAGATTATTTTCACGAAAATAACTTCTTAAAAATAAATATTTTTGTAGCAAAATGTTTTTTTCTTTTCTTCTTGAACTTTATTCTAATCTATGCACAACTTTACCTTATAAAAACAAGTTTTGTGTTATGGAAACAGAAAACTTCTTGCTTGCTACTAGCACAGCAAAAAAGGTTCTTATTTGATGAGTCATTCTGCCACTGTTTCCTTTTTAACTGTGTTTGTTGCTCATATATGCAGGCACATGTGTATGAATAGTCATAGTTGTCTGCATGTTTGCTCTTTTATAGGTTTAGAAACACAATTTACCATAAATATAAGTAAATTATTTTTAGTTTAATAAATTAATGCTTTTTATTTTTCAAGATTAAACTTTAGGCCTTATATAATCTGGAAATTTTAACAATGAGTTCAATGAAATAATTTCTGGCCGGATGTACTGCCGGATAATCCTAATATCCGGCTACTGCCAATTATCCGGCATAGTGGCCGGATCAGCCGGATACAGTATGTTCGCCGGATATCCGTTGCATCTCTGGTTTGTAGTAACATTAAATAAATAATCAGCCATTTGAATTACCCCTACACCCCAAAAGTCTACTTCCTCTCTTTGTTACTCCCAGCAAAAAACTTTTAAAAAATTTTTAAACTCTATTTTAAAAAGTTCTGTTTTATTTGTTGTTCTCTAGTAACAACAAGTAAATAATCATCTAAATTACCCCTCCCTCATCCAAAACTTGTGCTTCCTCTTTCCACCTTTATCATACACATACAGAGTTTAAAATATTTAAAACTCTTTATTAAAAAGATTATGCTCTATTTGTTGGTCTAATAACATTAAATAACTAATCAGCCATTTAAATTATCCCTATACTCCCAAAATGTTTGCTTCCCCTTTTTGCCACCACCAGAAAAAAAAAAAAAAAAAAAAAAAAAAAGATTATTAAAAAAGAAAAATCCATCCTATTTGTTGCTCTATAATTACAATAAGTAAATAATCAATCATCTAAATTACCCCCCCCCCCTCCTTTATTAAACCTGTTTATTAAAAAAATTATGCTTGATTTGTGGTTTTCTAGTAACAAATAAATAATCAGCCATTTAAATTATGCCTGTAGCCCCAAAATGTCTGCTTCTTTCCTTTGCCACCCACTGGACAAAAAAAAAAAAAAAAAAAAAAAAAAAAAATCTTTAAAACTCTATAAAAATATTCTGTTATATTTGTTACTCTCTAGTAACAAATAAGTAAATAATTAATCCAAACCCCTCTTCAAAATTTAGGGTGCCTCTCATTCTGCAGCATACAAAGTTAAAATTTTTTTAAACTCTTATTTAAAAAAATCTTTTGTCCTATTTCTTTCTATCTAGTAACAATAAATGAATAATCAGTTATCTGAATTATCTTCCTCTCTGCCAAATGTTCCACTTCCCCCCATTGTCCATCCACCCACAAATAGTTTAAAATGTTTAATATTAATTTGAAAAAAAAAATCTGTAGATTTCTTATTTTGTAGTAAGGTTAAATATTACTCATCTAAAATCTTCCTCCCCTTTGAAATTTTTGCTCTGATTGTTCCTTCCAAGGGAGGAATTTAAAAATATATGGAGGGAAGCCAAAAGTTTTCCTCTTTTTTTGCAGTTTGGCTGTGCTGGGAGAAGGAAAAGGAGGGAGAGGTAATTTATATAATTATTTAAATTTATTGTTACAAGAAAGTTATAAATACAGAAAAAGAAATTTTTTCAAAAATATTTTAAACTGTGTATTCTGGATTTGGGGGAAAATAATCAGAAAGCTGGGGAGAGGAAATTTCTGGAGGGGGGGGGGGGGTAGGACATAGATGATTGATAATTTATTGTTACAAAAATAACAAATAAAAAAGAAAATTTTGAAAAAAAAAAAGATTTAAAATTTTCTAGGGGGGGGGGGGGGTTAAAATTTTTATCGGTCAGGGGTAGGATTTAGATGATTCCTTTCTTTAAAAAAAAATCCAGAAAATTGCTGAAATGTGGAAAATTGTCACTCCTGTATTTACCTTTTTTACTTGAAATTAATGATGAACAGATTTTTAAAAAAATATTATAAGTACCCCCTTGCTAAATTTAACTGTTTTTGCTTTTGAAAAAAAAGGGGGCTTACATTAAAATCGGGATTTTATGGTAATTGTAATAGTTTCTATGCAGCTATTTCTGCAAATTTGAGATTTAAACTGTTTCTCATTTATCGAAATGCTAAGTCTGATTGTGATACTTATGTTGATGTGTGTAGCTATGAATGATTGACTAGAATGATATATATAGTCATTTAATAAATTGATGTGTTTAGGTAAATTGTGAAACAACTCTTATTTCGCCTAACTCTTTTTTTTTTTCTCTTTTTTTCCTATGGGAGTAGCTAAACAATAATAGATAAAACAAGTTGGAAATTGTACGTCAAACGTTACAAACGAGGTGCGTTCGTACGCACGTTTTAGAATTAAATTCATGATATCCCGTGCGTAGAACGGGCTAAACAGCTAGTTAAGTATATATTTTATGACACTCTTCATACAAATATCTTAACTAGTTATATAAATATTCAGATATATATGTATCAGCTAGTTATATAAATATTCAGATCTTGATGATTTTTAATTCTGTGAAATGAATTATATCGTCTGCAGATTAATTTCTGTAATAAAATAAGTATCTCGGTCGCTTGACGATTTAACATCCATCGGAAGCTCCTCTAACAAAAAAGCACCGATTTAAAAAAAAAAATCAAATTTCTTAATAAATATTTTTATTAATATCTCCTAAAGTTTTGATTCGATTTTAATAAAATTTGAAATGTCTCGACAAAATTCTGCAAAGATAATATATTTTAAATTGCAAACCATTTGGTTGGGTAGTTTTTGCGTTGTTATATGCGGACGGACAGACAGACGGACGGACAGACAGACAGACGGACGGACCAAACGACGACTATAGGTGCTACGTATTTATATAATTACGAACGCACCTAAAAAGAGAGAAAAGAAAATGTTAGCTTTTATAAATATTCAGCAGATCAGACTTTAAAATTGTCAAAATTCAATTTTTTATGTAACTTAATATATTTAAAAAAATTGTTGAATAACCAACAGTTCTGCAAATAGCTTGCTGTTTATTTATTTTGAAACTTGATTATTTATGTATGTAAACATATACTTATATTTAAATTTGTGGTGTATGTTAGATAAAGTTATAATGTTATAATAAAATTAAAAATCTGATTATATAATTAGGAAATTAATTTATTCCTTTTAATAAAGAGATATTCTATTTCTTGATTGTTTTTCCCCCCCCTTTCAAAATCTTCTTTTCTCTCTTTAAACCCAGGATTAGCTGCACATTATCATTGCATATTTTTTCTTTTTTGGTTTTGTTGGACATGAGTGAGAATGTAGGTGTTTTGTTGAGAAGGTTAAGGAAACCTTTCAAGTTTCATCTGTTTTTGTAAGATGTCTGTGAGCTTTTTCATTCGTGAATTTTCCATTTGTTCTCTGCAGCTCTGACTTAGTGGTATTATTTTATTAATATCTTGGATTTAAACTTTGCACATTTATTTGTTTAAAGAACTATAGTAGTTTTGAAGATTTTTATCACATTTGATTACCTTTCAAATATTGATTTGAAATGTTTTTTTAAATACATCTTGATTTCTCCTAAACTATATTTAGCATAAAATCATATTTGGATAAATGTGGTACATGTAGTAGTAGATCTTGTGATCCTAGGATAAACCTTTCTGTGATTCTGTAGTGATTGCAGGATAAGCCTTTTTTGTGATCCTTGGATATATGTACATATTTTTGAATGGAATGATTGTTAAATAATGTGATTTGGATTTTGTGTTTTGATAATGTAATACTTTGTGTGAATTAATTTGCATTTTTGAACTACAGGATGAAGCGCCCACCAGAGTATTAAGACTGAAAGTTATTGCAGGGCACAATTTAGCTAAAAAAGACATATTTGGAGCCAGGTAATTTTTGATATATATTCAAAATTTATTAATTTTTATAAATTGCATTTTACTATAATCAACTTCTGAGGGATACAGTAGATTCCTATTTTTCTGAACTCCTATAATTTGTATTGTAAGAGTAAGAGTGAATGGTAACACAAAAATTCATGTGATCATAACTTATGTAACTTTTTTTCATACCATAAATCTTATTTCATGTTGTTGAGGAGAAATAACATACTGACTATTTATCCATACTTAAAAAAAAAAAAAAAAATGCTATTACCAAAAACACCTTGTTTGATCATAGAAGCTGTAATTAATAAAAATTCAATGACTGTTTTCCAGAAAATTTAACAGCAGAATTTTTTATCAGAAATTTATCTTTTATTGAAGATACTATGCCATCGTCAATAAGGAGAGATGAAAAAAAAAAACAACCTTATTCTGGTATTCCCTGATGGATTTCTTGAAAACATTTTAAAAAGGATGAATCAATGTAGTTTTGTATGCTTAGGTAAACAGAACAGCAGCTGATTTTTTAAAAAGCCATGAGATGTTTGCTTTAGCTTAGCACAACTTCTCTCTGTGAGAATGCATTTTAAACCTGAGTATTGAATTCAACATGGCTAAAATTAACAAATGTTGAATCAAACATTAGGAAGTTACACTTGGTTAAGCAGATTCACTCTTCATGTCAGTGATACAAATACAAGTCTAGTTAGTATATTCAAGATAGTATACAGGGTGTTTCGAAAAGATTGAATCATATTTTAATTTTTTATCTGTTGCAGATAAGTTGGCATTTAAATTGCAAAAATGTTGAAAATAAAATAGGAAATAATGCTACGTTAATGGAATAGCTGTCCCAATAATTTTTAAAATGTTACACTTTTAAAAATTTTATGACTCATCAGAAAAATTTTCCTTTTGTCCATACAAGATCATTAAAAGAAACCAGCATATTTATATCTTTAAAATTGAAGGAGTTATGATTAATCACAAATTGATCATTGTAAATGGAGACCATGTAATTAGAAATGGAGGTTTGTGAAATATTGCAAGGGAAAAAAAAAAGAATGTTATAACATATATGCATAATCGATGCTTACAACTACAACAGTATTAGGACTAAAGAACTCCAAAACATTTACAGAAGCATTATTAGAGGAACTCAGTAATAGATTGGAGATGAGAAAAAACAATGTAAAAGTGGTCTTTTTTTCTTTATTTTTGTGCTTTTAGCATTTAAAACTACATTTGTCTCTTTACCCCAGTAGCAGAATTTTCCATATCAGTCTGCAGCAAAACAAAATTGATCTGTGATCTAATGATCACAAACCAAGCTTACTATCACAATAAATAATTATAACACATAAAATTAAGAAAATTTGCATTTACAAAGAAAATACAAGTACAAGGTACAATTAGAACAACAATCTAGAGATAAAAAGTAAATGTTAGTAATTTTTTATGCTTAGCATTTCTTTTTAAGCTGTTAGAATTAATCTGTAAGGTCTAAAATAATCTGCAGTGACTGCTGTCGTGCTGTGCTGTTTCTGCTACTGAACTCTTCACAGGATTTTTGACTGTGCAATGCTTTGTTTAGATGCATTATTTTTAATGCAATTTTTCAGCTCTTTTTAACATATATTTTTGATTCTAAGGATGCCATTATTGATTTGTTAATAGTTCCTATTTTTACGGACAGATCTTTAGAATGATACAGATACGAAAAAGTGATGTGTCAGCTTTTTTCCCCTCTTTCAAAATTAATTTGATTGTAAAAATACAAGTATGTAGTTTTTTGTAATGATCTTCTTGTAGAAATGAGAAAAAAAACTCTAATAGACTAATTTTGTCTAGGGAGAGTCGTATAAGACTTTAAAAATAAATATTAAATGGAAAAAAACAGTTTAACAGCTTTAAAAAGAAATTTAATAGCTTTAAAAGAAAATATAACAGCTTTAAAAGGAAATTTTATAACTTTTTAAAAATTAATGGGAGGACTATTTCATTAACATAACCTTATTTCCTAACTTATTTTGAACGCATTCACAATTTACATTGCCTACTTATTTTTAAAAGGTAAAAAATCAAAGCACGTTATAACCTTTTTGGGACACCCTGTATATGTTAGCTTAATAGTACACGTAAGCGCATATGCCAATAATAACTCCTAAATTGTTGTAGTTCTCTTTGTTTTACGTTATTTTAGATATAACTAGATAACCCGGCTGGCGTTGACCGGGCCCGAGATAATTACAATCTCAGAGAAAGGCGTTAACCCTCTCCCTCCCCATACCGCAAATATAATGATTAATTTGTTCAAGAGAACCACCGTCACGTACATTAACGCGGTCATTAAAAAAAGAATTGCATTTTTCTGATAATTAGAACATAACAAAGACGCTACGCTAAAATAGCCGGCAGATGACACCCCTTCCCGACCTCAATTTCAAATCTATATCTTAATTAGTTACCTAAATATTTATTCATTAGTAAAATTTGGCAATTATTTCCTTTCATTTTCGCAAACTAAATGAGAGGGATCGGCCAGAGAAACAGATCTCTTTGTAGTTCAGTTTTTAATGAAAGCCGATCCCTGTCTAAAAATTTCTCGGATCGTTTTCAATGGCGCCGGCAGATTTTTGGCAGTTTTTTGCGTAAATTAAAAAAAATTACTAACCGAATTTTTCAAAAATCACATAGTCAGATACAGAATATTTTTTTACATATGCTCAGAAATTAGGTAGATTTCGTAAGAAATACTACCTATTACATTCTCACCTAAGTTGGAAATTTTGAAAAATTTTTGCAGATCTACGCCGATCATGACTCCCAGAACCCAAAACCACCCCCAGTTCAAAAGTTTATATATCTATCTATCTATCTATCTATCTATCTATCTATGTCACTTTTTTCTGACCACGATAACTGGAAAAATTCTGCATAAATCTTTTCCAAACTGATACATAAAATCAAGGCTCATAAAATCTCGGTCAAGTTCGTTAATGGGCAAAATCGAACCAAGGGGGGGGGGGGGGGGGAAATGGGGGGCTTTTTGTGAAAACAGAAGAATCCACATAATTTCTTTATTATTATACGTATCGAATCCGTTTAAAGTTATTATTACTTCTAGGAAAAGGGCCGAAAATGTATGTATGACAGATTTTTGATATAATTAAAAATGGCCCCAAGGGGGGGGGGAAAGGGGGGTTTTAGAAGAAAAAAAATCATAGCTTCGTCAATTCACAAGATATCAAATCCGCGTAAATTTATTATTAATCCTCTTAGTATTATCTAAAACTTTTATATTGACATGTTTTTTATAGGACCAACCGTTATAGCAAAAAAAAATTAAAAACAAAACAAATCCCTGCCGGCTCCGCCTGCAAACAAGTTATTTTTCAAAGTAGGCGGTTCCAACTCCCGCATCTTTTCGAAACTGATACATAAAATCAAGGGTCATAAAATCTCGGTCAAGTTCGTTAATGGGCAAAATCGAACCAAGGGGGGGAAATGGGGGGGCTTTTTGTGAAAACAGAAAAATCCTTCTAATTTCTTTATTATTATACGTATCGAATCCGTTTGAAGTTATTATTACTTCTAGGAACAGTGCCAAAAACTTATGTATGACAGATTTTTGATATAATTAAAAATTGCCTTAAGGGGGGGAGGGAAGGGGGGTTTTAGAAGAAAAAAATTCATAACTTCGTCAATTCCCAATATTTCAAATCCGCTTAAATATATTATAAATCCTCTTAATATTATCTAAAACTTTTATATTGACATGTTTTTTATAAGACCAACTCTTATAGCAAAAAAAAAAAAAAAAAAAAATCCTTGCTGGCTCCGCCTGCAAACAAGTTTCGTTTCGAAGTAGGCGGTTCCAACTGCAGCATCATCGCAAAAAGGTCATTTCTTCCGCAATTCCCGACAAACAGGCACCCCACGTTCTGCGTCTTCGAAATCTACCTGTGTCTGTAGGCCGAGCCGTCAGGGATTTTTTTTAAATTTGATTTCTCAATTAGTTTTCTTAAAATTCGCTAATTAGTTAAATAATTTCGAATTCGTTCATTTCCGGTTGTAAATCCAATGCGCCTGTCCATTTCTTTCGCCATTTTGATTTAAAAGATGACATTTTAGAAGCGATGGTTAGTGAGAATCTAATTAATATCTAGGCTAATTATCAATATTAAAATTCTGAGGCTCAGGTGCACATGGCCAGACCTTGGACTATCTACACCTAAATTTCCAACCTTCTAGGTGGGCTAGATTTTCCTAGCCATCGCTAACAGACAGACACACACACAGAGCGAAACTTTCTTTTATTAGTATAGATCAGAGGTTCCCAAAGTGTGCTCCGCGGAGCCCTTGGGGCTCCACCAATACTTTTCAGGGGCTCCGCGGCGTTCCAGGAAAATAAACAAAACATGAACGAAATTGGTATATTGCAAGCGAAAATTTTTCGAAAGTATGTAGGAATTTCGGTGTGTGTGTGTGTGTGTGTGTGTGTGTGTCAAAAATAAATACATCTATCACTGGGTTGAAACATACTATAATATAATTTTAAAAATCAAATAAAAATTTGCATTATCAGGGCTCTGTCCAGACTTTTTTCACAGGGTCCTGTTTTTGTCAAATTGTGAACAGTTTTTTATATTTGTGAAAAATCTAATCGTAATTTTGTGAATTTGAAATGGTCGTTATAATCAGGTTCTTGTTTATGCATTTTTAAGAAGATATATGGATATAAAATACATATATTTTCTTTATATATGTAAAAGTGACAGGTCAGATTTTACTTTTAAATGATTAATTTGTGAAATGTTTGGTTTAAACATGGAAAAATTTTGTGAAAAACCTATTTTTAAGACAAAGAATTTTGTGAAGCGTCCTGTTTTAAGGAAAATAATTTTGTGAAGGGTCCTGTTTTAGGGAAAATAATTTGAAAAATTTTGTGAAGAGTCCTTTAAAGGACCCATTTTTTTCCTGAACAGATCCCTGATTATATATGTATATTTATACATTTTCTATATAATATTTTTGGTTTGAACTACTTTATTTTATGAATAAAATCTTCTGTGCATAAATATACTAAAAACACCAACGTTTAACACACAATATCATCATACAATGGACAGACGCACGTTTCATGAGTAACTTAGACTCACTTCCTCAGTGTCAATAAAATAAAATAAAAATTAAACTCTATTGTATCCCCCCCCCTCCCCAAAGACATGAAATTGAATCTAAAAACCAAATGAAAACAACAACACACAGAGAAACCCATCACTCATGAGCCACCAATCAGATTAAGCCGGAAGTGATTCACTATGACACAGTAACTCAACCCAGAAAGGTGAGATGTAAGGTACACTTGAAAAATCATTGACCAGGGAGTTACCAAATTTATGAATATAAACTGCCTCAAAGAAGTCTAAATCTAATGGAGTGTTACATTTCTTAATAATAGTGGCTGAATCAAAGTTAAAATTATGTCCCTCACTCCAGCAGTGACAAGCAATAGAGGGTTTTTCTAATTCTTTTTTCTTAACATAATTTCTGTGTTCATTGAGTCTGAAACGGAGTTGTCTGTCCTATGTAGGACAAACCACATTGACATTGGATATTGTAAATGCCCCAAAAGTTTTGATGTGAAATGTCATCCTTTAACTGTGAAAAATTTAGTTTATTAACTGGCTTAAAAACAACCTTAAAATCATACTGTCTTAAAATATTAGCTATTTTGTAGCTAATGCTATTGTAAAATGGCAAAATAATGAGGTTAGAAAAAGATACTGGAACATCAGAAGAATCAAGATTACTCATACCTTTATTTAGACAACGAAAAATTAAACGGTTAATATAAGCCAAACTAAAACCACAATTAATAGCAACTGATCTAATGTAATTCAATTCTGTAACAAGGAAAACATTATCAGAACAAATGGAAATTGCTCTATTAATAAACAAATGAAAATCAGAGTATTGTTTGTTCTAACCTCATTATTTTGCCATTTTACAATAGCATTAGCTACGAAATAGCTAATATTTGAAGACAGTATGATTTTAAGGTTGTTTTTAAGCCAGTTAATAAACTAAATTTTTCACAGTTAAAGGATGACATTTCACATCAAAACTTTGGGGCATTTACAATATCCAATGTCAATGTGGTTTGTCCTGCATAGGACAGACTAAAAGATAACTCCGTTGCAGACTAAATGAACACAGAAATTATGTTAAGAAAAAAGAATTAAAAAATCCTCTATTGCTTGTCACTGCTGGAGTGAGGGACTTAATTTTAACTTTGATTCAGCCACTATTATTAAGAAATGTTACACTCCATTAGATTAAACTTCTTTGAGGCAGTTTATACTCATAAATTTGGTAACTCCCTGGTCAATGATTTTCAAGTGTACCTTACGTCTCACCTTTCTGGGTTGAGTTACTGTGTCATAGTGAATCACTTCCGGCTTAATCGGATTGGTGGCTCATGCGTGATGGGTTTCTCGGTGTGTTGTTGATTTCATTTGGTTTATAGATTCAATTTCATGTCTTTGGGGGGATACAATAGAGTTTAATTTTAATTTCATTTTATTGACACTGAGGAAGTGAGTCCAAGTTACTCACGAAACGTGCGTCTGTCCATTGTACGATGATATTGTGTGTTAAACGTTGGTGTTTTTAGTATACTTTATTTTATGTTTCTGCATTTAATGTATTTTAAAAATTCGATTAAAAAAAGCTACAACATATAGTATTCTGAATCGAATGCACAACGTGAATCGAAAGAGCAAAGGCGTGCCAGTGCTTTTATCTCTGCCTGCCGAACAAAAGGGAGAACGTAATTGTTCTTTGGAGCTTCGCCTATGCATATGTTTATACTTGGTTCTTTTTTGCTTAGTAATCAGTGCAAAACATTTCACACTAAACTTTTATACGTTATTACTCGTCACACTTTGTGTAGAATAAAAAAAAATTCTATCGGCATTTAATATTTGTATAGATTGTATATTGTATTATTTTTATTTTTGGAATTTTAATTTCCTTAACCTGTTTGTTTTATTTTTATTAAATTTTAGTTATTTAAATCTTGTATCCTATTTTTCATAATTGTATTTAATTTTTATAACAATGTTTGTCGCTTAAAACGTCTTTTTTATAAGATCGTGTATCATTTAAAGCCCCTCACTAGATGATTTTACATTTGTGTAAATTATATATATATATATATATATATATTTTTTTCCTTTTATAACTTTGATTTTTTTAATCTGTTTATGTTTTTTGTATTAATTTTTAGTTATTTAAATTTTCTATGCTGTTTTTCATAGTAAAACAATGTTTGTCGCTTAAAACATCTTTTTTATAACATCTTGTATCATTTAAAGCCCTTCACTAGATTCATTTTACATTTGTGTATATATATTTCTTTTTTTTAATATATAACTTTAATTTCTTTAATATGTTTACGTTATTTGTATATTTAAATTTTCTATACTGTTTTCATAATAAAGCAATGTTTGTAAATTAAAACACCTCTTTTTTGTAACATCCTGTATCATTTAATAAAAACCCCATTCGATTAATTAAATATTTGTATACGCTGTGAATATAGTTTTCTTTTTGTAACTTTAATTCACTTAATCTGTTTATTTAAATTTTATTAATTCTTAGTTATATAAATTTTCTATGCTGTTTGAAATAATTGTACTTAATTTTTAAAGCAATGTATGCTGCTGAAAACGCATTTTTTGATAACATCTTGTATCACTTAACAACTTCTCTTTAAAATTTTGTTTTAATTGGTCTCGGAATTGGCTAAGATTCTTATGTTATGACGCCACTTTTTCCTATCAGAAATAAGGCTGTAGCAATTAAAAAAATTATATTGGTTCTTTACATTTGTCATCACACTAACAATCTAAACTTTTGCTTAGCTCCACTCCTTGTTTAGACTTTACGTCAATGAGTACCCACCCTGATATAACTTTAGCCCCACACATATATCCCGTTTTGTTAGTAAAGTTTTTCTACTAGTTGCAGTTCTTTTAACATGTGTAGTTTTTAACCATATATCTATTTTGAGGCAAAAACAATGGTGAAAGTAAGTTTATTTCAAATCTATAATTAATAGCTAAATACTTCAAATAAAACATCCAAAAAAAGTGAACGATGCTGCACCTAACAATACAGGTTATAGATATTGTCCCGCCCACTTAACCCTTTCCGGCAAAGACAAATTCTGTTCGTAAAATGGGAAATTACTGACTGACACCGGAATTTACAAACGACTTTTTTAGCAAATAAGAACTCCTTATTTTAAGCTTTCATTGTAGAAACAAAAGTTTATTAAAATATTCTTGGTGCAAGTTTGGAATTAAAATTCGGTGTTCTTGGAGTGGGACCACCGGAAAGGATTAAACACTAAAACGACGATCTGCTTCTAAATGTATTTTTAAAAAATGGTTCAAAAGAAGAAGTTCAGAGGCGATTAGTTTCCGTTGCATTTTCAGAAGTACTAGAAAAGTAAAGAAGAACGAAAAATGAATCCATAATCGCATGATTCTATTACTGGTGGTTGGGACTAGCGAAAACGTGTTATATAATTACTCATGAGTGACTGGACCGACGCATTTTCTTTCTTTTCGCGAGTAGCCTATTGGGATTATAGAGAAGTCTCTCTTTGTAAACGAAAACTGTACAACTTCCTTTTTTTCCTGTGTGTGTGTGGTTTTCGTCATAAACTGAGTTGCCAAGCTCTTACTAATCTTCCGTAATATGTGGGTTAATTTAACCCAGGTTTAATACGTTTCGCACCAGAAATTTTTTTAAAGAAATGAAATTAAATATATTCCATGTAGAAATCTGAAATTAACTAAATAAAGGTTGGTCAAATATTTTTTCTGGTTCGAAACGTTGTTAAACTGGGTCAAATTAATCTACATATTACGGGCAGTTAGTGAGAGCTTGGCACCTCTGCATAAATAATAATAGTTTCATGTAAGTCCCAATGCAAGGCATAATTCCGACAGGGTTACCATTTTGATCTTTAATTTAGAGTTCATACTGGAAATTCCGAAAGAATATTTTTTATTTTAAAAATAGATGTCATTAACCCCTTTACAGTATTACTCGAATGTCGCTGGGGTAAGAAGAGTTTGTTTTCTTCGTTACTAAAAGCTTTCAGAAACCACAAATATTTAACTATAAATTTTGCTGTATTTGACGGAAATATCTCAGTTATACAAGGTAGATATTTTAATACACAAAAGTGGTTTTTAGTTCTTATTTTTATTTTATCGTGTCCAATAATAGTAATGTTAAGGGGTTAAGTAATAGAAAATTTGATTTTCAAAATTTCTAGTAAATATTCAGAATTTCTGTATCAAGAAAAGGGCCAAACTGATAACCTTGGCCCCATGTTGGAAACTACTGGTTCGGAGTCTTATCCAGCAGATCTTTCTCTGCTTACATTAATAACATTAATTTGTAAGCCATAGAGTAGTACCGTGGGGTTAAGGGGCTCCGCCTTACAAATTCTTCCCAAAAAGGGCTCCGCGAGCATAAAAGTTTGGGAACCACTGGTATAGATTAATATATAATCATGATGCTACTCCATGGATGAATGTCGATGAAAGAATATTGAATATTATTTAAGTACCATTTCAGAAGTATAATCATGCAGTTGGAAACATTAGCATTGAGTAAATAATTTATTAGTTTGGGGGTCCAAGTCCAAGGCATACATATTTTTTGAGCTCCCCTAAGGTACTTTATATACACATTAATTCTTTTATTAAGCCTATTTTAGAGTCTTAAGGCTGTTTTGAGAGAGGGTTGCTCAGGGCCCGCGTATGAATACCCTGCTGTAAATCACTTACCTTGTGTAATATTACCTTCGTTAACTGGTGGTATGACGAAGTTTAAATTTTGAGAAACAAAGTTAAATTTTCATTAAATAGAATGTTTGAAATCATTATGGGAAGTATAGACATTTTCTGTTATGATGAATCCGTTAAAATTTGTTTACACTATAAAAATTCCATTTTTGCACAGCAAAAACTTCCTATTTATGATACATTTAATTTCATGAATTTTCAGGCATTAAAGCACATTTTTCCCATTTTTAGTTATAGAAACAGCAGAAATTCCTAATTCGACAAGTTTCAGTTATGTAGAAGAATGAATTTTTACTGTTTTATTTGTTAGAGCATGGAGAAACTTTCTCTGAATAAAACTTACAGGACCCAAGAACCATAAAAAAATTTAATATCATTATTATTTAAAAAGTAACTAATTTGACGTAAATAAATTTTCTATGATGAAGATCAGCATTTGAGACATTTTCATAATTGAAACCACCAACATTAAAAAATAACATTCTCAGCATTTTTTGTTTTAAGATGCAGACATTGCTAAATTAGTAAAGCTAATAGATTGTTGGATGACATCTTTCAATATGTTATTTTTAAATTATTTACAGTAATCTGAAAAATTAAACATTGTCATCAAAAATACCATAAATAATTTTTTCAGTTTTTTTTTTTTTTTTTAAATATTTCCAAAGAATGAATATCTTGCTTTTTTTTTTTATCTTGACTTATTTTAAAAGAAAAATGGGAATTATTTCCAAAAAATGATCACAAAAATTAACATTTCAGCTCAATACAAGAGATAAAACTGTAAACAAACTACAGCATTTTCAATTGACTGATAAAACACCATCTGTAATCAGCTGGCATAGTGTGTCGAATTTGAATCAGTGCACCATTATCTACAAAGCTTCCTTTCTTCCACAAGAATATGAAAAGATTATTTAACACTTTTTAATCAAATGCCATTTATCCAAACAAACTTTCAATATGTTTTCAAATTATTTACGATTGTATTAAAATTAAGTGTGCTTGCCAACAATGCAATGCTATTTTCTTTTTCAGTAACATATAACCACAGAGAAAAAGTTTTCCAACTCTCATTTTCTAAAAATGCAGTTATGGCAAAAAGTAAATAAGATAAAATAAAAATACATGGCACAAGAAAAAATTCTGGCGTCAGAATGAAAAAAAAAAAAAAAAAAAAAAAACCTTCTAACTCAGTGACTATATAATAATATCCCTTTTAAACATTCAAATTAAAAAAAATTGCTGCCTGCCAAAGAGATTACGCCAGCAGCAGACCAAACTCAAATGTAACTATCTGTGACCAAAGATGTCCCTTGCTAATTCTCCTCCAACCTGCAACACAATCGAAATTAAAACTCATCCTCCCATCCTCACATAAATATATATTCTTTACTAAAAAATTTATTTTTTCTTTACATTCAAAAGAACCCTATCTATTCAAATGATTTCACACAATCATATAGATCTCTGCAACATATTGCAAATTTTCTAAGTTATATCACTGAGCTTTGAAAAGAATTTTTTCTTCGCACTGAACGAGAGCAGCTTCATTATTAAAACTTAAAATAACAATTATTTGGGAACCAAATAACAGTCTAAGCCTGGTGTCGGCAACCTATGACCTGTGGGTCACCGAGTGACCCATTTCATAATTTCAAGTGACCCACTTGAGTTCTGAAAAAAAGTATAAAAAAAATAAAATTCTATTGAAAAAATATTTCAAGTTTATTTTGGAACTTGAAAAGGTTTAATTTTAATTCAGAAATTCAAAACTATTAAATAGCATAACAGAAAATTGCACTTGTTATAAAAATCATGTTTTGAAACAGGAAAATAAAGAATGACGAAGAGAGAAAAAGAAATTCTCCAGAAATTGAGTTGGTATAAATTTGGCTTCCCCTGTAGCAATTAACGACTGCATAACGAAGGCAGCGATTGGACGAACGAAAGCGCGACAGAAGGCAGCGTCCAATCGCTGACTTCGACACACTCGCTTTTTGTCTAATAAGTCGGCTTGAACTACTGCCACAATTTGGCTGTTAGGAGCATTAGTTCTCTCAGTTGTGATCTCGTTCAGTTTGTTAAAACAAATTATTACAGTGGGCAAACAAAAAGTAAAAAAGAGATTGTTTCAAGATGCGTGGTCTTAAAGTTGACAGTTTTAGTTTAGAAGTGATTGTCTTTAAAAGTTCCGTGTTATGGACGGATAAATGCAAGACATTGCGGAAAGATTTGGAAAAATCAGATCGTGATCTTTCCACGATATCAGCGTGTTGGGTATCACTTCCTACGAAATTTTCATATCTGAAAAAAATTGGCTTTGCCATTTTGTCCGCATTTGGTTAAATTTATAAATGTGAGTAAATATTTTCACACATGAAATTTATTTTAAGTAGGAAGAGGAACAACTTAACTATTGAAAATTCATATGCTTCTATTCGTCTTAAGACGACTAACTATAAACCAGACTTGAATGAATTGACGTCAAAAGTTCAGCATCAGGGGAGCCATTGAAGAGAAAGTAAAGTTCATTCAGATATATTTTCTTTTAGAATAATTATAATTTTATTTATTTTTTTTGTGTTTAAAATTTATAAAGGCATATGGTAATTATTTCCTCAATAAAATTTATCTTATTATTCACAAAAAAAAAAAAAAACCACTGACCCGTAACGTCTTCTTAATACACATATTTTGGTTGATTGTGACCCGCAGCCGAAAAAGGTTGCCGACCCCTGGTCTAAGCATTACTTGGTTTTTCAGAACTGACCAGGTGCAGAGAGATAAAGAATTTTTTCTGTAATCTTTTTGCGATGCATATGACTACTGAATGACAGAGAGATGAGAATCTCTCATGAAATGGGGTGACAGCTGATAGCACTGATAGCCAATCACTGGCTCAAAACCATTCCAAAATTACTAGGGGCTTTCTGGTAATCAATCACTAAATAATAAGCTATAAAACAATACCATTATTATTTATCCAAGGATATCCAATGGTGTAAGGTTACATACTAAAAAGTCTTAGAATTTTTTGATTAGACATTTAATGATTAATTTCTAACCTTTAATTTAGCTAAAGTTTCCCATAAATTATTTCATTGCTTGGTAATATGTAAATTGACTCATTTCTTTAAATTGACCAAATTGTAATGTGAAGTATTCAGGAAGGTACTCATCAGTTGTGGAAGACATCAGGATTGTTAAGTTATCGTGAGATACAATTTTTTTTCTTTAACCTGTTTAAATTCTTAATATTTTAACATTATTATTTTTGTTTTGTAATTTAATAAATTATTTCAATTTATGTTAATTTATAATATGTAAAATTAATTAAGGATGTGTTACCTATGTATGCATTTAATCTACTTCCTTTTCAGTGATCCATATGTTCGTATAGATCTTCTATCTGGGGACAAAGATACAGTTCTAGACACATATATTACAAAAACAAAGAAAAGGGTATGTTCACAGTAATAAAAATAAGTATATTTTAAAATTGTTAAATGTGTTTTTTATTACTGTTTATTCCTCAAATGCTAAATTTAATTGATCCCTCCACCCCCAAAAAAGTACCAAAGTAATAACAAAAGTCTTAATTTTATATAAAGAAATATTATTTTCTTTTTGTGTGAATGTTAAATATTAAATATTTCTTGTGTTGTATTTTATAGAAAATATCACACTGAATTGAATCCTAATAATATTATAACCGTGAAAATGTGTGAACTTGGAACTTGGATGGGGGGATTGCCTTGAGACCTGTAGCAGCAAGGCTGTTCTCTCGAATGATCCTCAAATAAAGAGTAAGATTAAAAACAGTCAATGCAATAGAGAAAATGCATGAAACTCTTTGGAGCTACGGAAATTGTTTAAAAATTCAACAAAAGAATGAAAACAATTGTTATTCAAAACATCCTTGTTCCAACATAAACCACTCTGTGATTGATACTTCTCACATGAAAATAGAATGGGTTCCAGGCAGTCAATACCTTGACAGCCGAGACATTTGTCATCATCCAATAGTCTAAAATAAAACAAAATAGCAAGAATAATCAGCATTTTGCATAAAAAATGAGTAATAGTAACATCTTAAATCTATTGACCGATCATGAATTAGTCTGCTTAATGGAGGGAATATTACTGTGTGAAAAGAAATATTTGCTTAGTTTGTATCTGTACTGCTGGTCAAAGTACAATTTTGTTCTCTCTTTGTTGAGGCAAATGAGATCTTCAGGTGAGATCCAATCTAATAGGACATCAGAATCTCTCACATTTTTTTCAAGACAATCTGCTTTTTCATTAAGAGGGGTGTCCTGGTGACCTGAAATGCAGCAGAAATGTATAACAGAAGTTGGAAACAGACTCTCTGGTTTTTGTTATGCAGCCACAGAACGACTCTGAGAGATTTAATGTTAACTAATTGGAGAGCAAAAAGCACTGACAGGCAGGCTATCTCTGAAGATGATAAAGGATTGAGCGAGAGGCAAAAATTCTTCAAGCACAGTACCAATGGCAAGGGCCTTAACTTTTCAAAGAATTTTGAATTTTTCCTTCCTGAACAAAAATTTGTTAATTCTTTTGGTAACAAATAGATAATATTTCTCATGTTTATTACATATATATTGATTATAAATTTATTAAAATATCTTGAGAAAGTACCTGGCAAGACCATGATCATTGTCACATTGTACAAAGACATACACTGGTACTTCTATTAAAAATAATAATAAGTAAAATACTAAAAGTAAGGTATACAAATAAATTTAAATTTTTATCTTCAAAATGAAAAAAAAAATTACAAATTGACTTCTAATATATATCTAAAATGCAACGGCGTATGTTAATCATATTTTTTAATCCCGAAAACCAAGGTGTAAAAAAATCATGATTTAAAAAAAAATAAAAAATAAAATAAGATTTTTTTTATTTAAATCAGATTTTTTTTATTTAAATCGGATTTTTTTATTTAAATTGGATTTTTCTTTTAAAACAAAGTAAATCAATGTTTTTAATAAATTTAACTGCTCTATGTAGAGAGAGCTGGTAAATACCTATTTTTGGTATCATAAATTTGTAAATAAAGTATTTCTTTGTTAGGCATGCAATAAACTTAAATATTTTGTCCAAGCTTCTGAAACATAGCTGAATTGGCAGACCATATAATGATTTGCTTTACAAATTTTAAAACAAAGATTTTAGAAATGAAACTACAGAAAGTTTATCACACACAATAGACAATAACAACAATATTATTTATTTATTAAGAGATTTGAATAGAAAAGCCAGTTTGGCAGCTTTTTCCACTCCTAATTAGTTTCGTAATTTGCTATGTACAAATCCTAAGGTGAGAAAACATTCTTTCAACACCTGCAGATGTAGCCTTTGCAGTCATAATTTGCGATAATTTGCATTATTAATAGTTCCTTGGATGGAACACAGTCTTTTACAATTGTCAAAGACTTCCACCAATGTAAAGTGTTAACTTGTTTCACTACCTTTTCTTCAAATAAGGGCCCATTAAATGGCTCTACACGAGCAATGAATTTTAAAAGAATAGCCATCAAAGACGTATCTGTGTAATTTTCCTTTTTATACTACTGCAGATAAGTTTTCTGGCTGAAATGTTGGAGACAACAGATATGCTAAGAAATGTGCTGGTGTGAAAGCTTGATTGTATCTGTATTTGAAAGATGTATTCACAGCAGATTTCTTGCAATCACTCAGCACTTTGTTTTCCTTTAGATCTTGTTCAAGTTTTTTCCATACATCAAGAGCTTCAGCAATGCTACAGTTGTCTCTCTGTACTCTAAATCACTGATTTAAATCATTTGATTTTAATCGTTGACACCTTGCCAAAAACAAAATTCCAAGTAATTTTTATTCATTATTGATATCACTAAATTTTTAGTTGAAAGGTTTCATATAAAATGTCTTTTGAAAAATATTGACAAGCAGATGTGTAAAGATTCACCATCCCAGACTTATACTGATGCTTCTATTAAAATAAAAATAATAAGTAAAGCACTAAACAAAAGTTAAGATATACAAATAAATTTAGAAAGATTCTTGCCTCAAAATAGAAAAAAAAAGATTGTTGCAAAATTTCTGGAATGTACATAATGTACATTACAGCTGGATGTGAACTGACAGAAAAAGTAAATAACGTAAATTTTATTTGTATTCTTTGAGTTATATTTATAAAAAAAAAAAAAAAAAAAAAAAAAAAAAAAAAAAGATTTAGAAAAATGAACTTTGTGTGTGTGTATGTGAGTGAAATTGGGAAAATTTCTTTTGGAAGTGAAAAACATTTTATCTTTTTCCAAACTAATTTTTACAGTAAATAATTTTTATCAAAATATTGTATTTGTTTACTTTAAAATAATCTATGTATTACCAAACTACTTCCACCAACTAAAAAAATAACCATGTTCTAGAATTTGTCTACATTATGACAGCTTTATTTTAAATAACATTAAAAAAAAAGTACACTTAAATTTAGCAAGAATTTTACAAGAATAGATGAAGTATGAAGACAAATTATTTTGAAATATTTCCTTCTTGATTACCATTCAGTATCTTAACATGAAAAAAAAAATTATAAAAATCCAATTTAAATAAATAAATAAAAAAAAAATCCAAATAAAATTTAAAAAAAAATCTGATTTTTAATTTAAAAAAATCAAATTATTTTAATAAAAAAAAAATGATATTTTTTCATACCATGATTATTTCTGAATTTTGAAACTTCATAATCCTAAATTACAACACAACCATCAACATGACAATATTTATTCGAAATTAGAGTGCTTTTTTCATAAATAAGATTTTTTTTCACAATTGAAAGCAATAAGTAATTCTATTGCTTAATAAATAAGCATCTAAAGCTTTGAAAGTATTTTTGGCATGATAAACATTTTGACACTGTTGGTAGTTCTACAATAAGTAGGCATTTGGGACCTGACGATTCTGTCTAAGTTCAACAAATTTCTATTATTCAATTTCTGCTATTTTTAGGTGCGTTCGTAATTATATAAATATGTAGCACCTATTGTCGTTGTCTGGTCCGTCTGTCTGTCCGCATATAACAACGCAAAAACTACCCAACCGAATGGTTTGAAATTTAAGCTATATTATCTTTTCAGAATTTTGTTGAGACATTTCAAATTTTATAAAAATCGAATCAAAACTTTAGAAAATATTAATATAAACATTTATTAAGAAATTTGATTTTTTTTTTTTTAAATCGGTGCTTTCTTGTTATACAGGGTTCCTACAGGTCAGGGAAAAGTCAGGGAATTTGAAAATTGAGGCAAAAAGTCAGGGAAATGTCAGGGAATTTTTGAAATATTTGAAGAGGTCAGGGAAAAGTCAGGGAATTTTTTATGTATTACTTTCCAACAGGATCTCAGTTATCATTGTAAATGCAGAAATTTTGAATTGATTATTCCTTTGATCTATAATTTTTATATAAAATTTATGCAAATTATGCAACAATAGCATAATTTGAAAAATAATAAAAAAATTGGAAATACATGCAGCGCATATTTTTTTTTTAAGCATTTATCTAGAATAAAAGTAGAGGACACAGCATACACGAAAATGGCACCATTCTTTTGGAAATTAGTTCTCGTCAGGTTAACAAAGATTAATCTGAAAATGTTGCAAGTTACAGTTTGAAATAGAATTTGTCCAATGTTATACCACTTGGATGAAAACTTTCTTGGATTTTGTCCTCTTGAATATGTGATTACAAATCTTATCATTTCAGTGTTTTGCATTTTTTGTTTAGCTGCAGGCAACACAGTCTCCTTATATTAGAGATTTCTTCCAGTATTAGGCACTATAAAATAAGTGTCCATGTAAGAGTTTTTGCAAAAGAAAGGGGATATCCAATGGTTGGAGTATCCCAGTTGAGATTTTTTTCAACAGAGCGAAAATATGCCGGGATCAGGACTCGAACCTGGATACTTTGGTTTGCCGTATTAACGCTCTCCCTACTGAGTTATCCTGACGATATCCTGGTTGGTATATATCTCACTCTTATTTGTTGGGCAAGGCTGCAAACTGCAGCGCTCATTTCATTCATCTGAGCTGTAACTATAGCATTTTACATGATGAATCTGAAATAACACGGAAACTCCTGTATACCATGTAATTAGGTCATAATGAACAGGGGAATTTATATTCCTATTAGAATAATGCATTTTTATGGAAATTAGCAACTATTTGTAACTAGGTGTCTATTGTGGAGCGTTTCACAGCAATATATAAACCAAATTTTTATTAAGAAAGGTCAGAGAAATTTTTGTAAAAAGTCAGGGAAAACCTGGAAAAGTCAGGGAATTTTTTTACCAAAATTGTGTAGGAACCCTGTTATAGGAGCTTTCAAAGTTTAATCGTCAAGTGACCGAGATACTTATTTTATTGCAGAAATTAATCTGCAGATGATATAATTCATTTCACAGAATTAAAAATCATCAAGATCTGAATATTTATATAACTAGCTATAGTACGAACGCACCTCATTTGTCACGTTTCACGTACAATTTCCAACTTGTTTTACTATGTTAAGTGTGTTGGGGGGGAACTGTATTGTTGTCAATTAGTTTTTTTAATTTTATTCATATTTTCACTGTTTTTGTTGGTGGTCGATAATGTTTACTTAATGGTTATATATATATATATATATATATATATATATATATATATATATACAGTAGAACCTCCATAAGTTGACCACCCAAGGGATTGTAACTCAGTGGTCAACATACAGAGGTGGTCAACTTAGGGAATTTTTAGAAAATATTTAGTACAATATTAGAAAAAAATTAGTAAACTTTTTTAGTATTTTTTAAGGAAAAAATTTGAAAAAAATTAGCACTTACTCATTTTTATTTTTACTGAAGGTACAGCACATTTTTACAATTTTTGAAAGAATAATTCAATTTGTGTTTGAGTCCTTTTTTTGTTCATTAGGTAACTGCAAAAAGCATTTTCACAGTTTACAAGTCCATTAAACATGCTTGGACATTGTTCTGCAGCGAAATCTTTAAGTTGCTCCATCATGCACTTTACATAGTCTTCCTTCAGAGTTGGGTACTTTTCAGTTTCGTCGTCACTTGGATCATCATTCTCTTCGCCGTCTATTTCTTGTACCTTAGAGTCTACGCTGTTCTTAGTTGCAGAGAGTATATCATTGAAGATTGCCTCTGGGTCTGGTTCAATACATGTTACTAACTCATCGTCCATGGTAACATAATCTTCAAAATCAACTCCATCAAAAACTGGCAAGGGAGATAGAGGAAGCTCACCCTCTTGCATGGATGTTGTAGCTGTAACAAATCCAGCTTTCGTGAAGCAGTTCTTAATCGTGGTTTGCGTAACTTTATTCCAAACAGAATTAATCCAATTAACAGAATTCAAAGCATTTACTGACACAGCTGTTGACGATGCCAATGCAGAAGAACCAGAGGTTTGTGCTTTCATGATCACCCATTCCAGAAGTTGAGCTCTGAAGTGCATTGTGAAGAACTGAATAATGCCTTGATCTAAAGGTTGGGTTTTCGAAGTTGTGTTTGGAGGCAAAAATTTTAGCTTCACATTTGTGAGATTATTCACTTTCGGGTGGTTGGGGCAGTTGTCCACGGTAAGTAGAATAGACCGCTTCTTCTTCCTCATTTCTGCATCAATTCCTCTAACCCACTCTTCAAACAAAGCACTGGTCATCCAAGCGGATCTATTCGCTCTCCAAACAACAGGAAGGTCTTCAGGTTTTACATTGTTAAATGCACGAGGTTTTGCGGATTTGCCGATCACTGTAGGCTTCAATTTTTCCCCAGTCATACTAGCACATAGACAGTAAAATGCTGTTTTGAAAGTTTTCCTCTTTTGCAACTGTCACCCTTCATTACTAGACTTCTATCAGGGATTGCTTTAAAGAAGAGACCGCACTCATCAGGGTTAAAGATGTCCTCATCCTTAAAACCTTTAGCAAACTCTGGGAATTTTTCAATAAACTTCTCCACCACTTCAGCTGAAACCTCATTTGATTCCCACACAAAATGTTTTGAGAAATCTCGTTCGTAGTTTGAATTTTTCAAGCCAACCTGCTGATGCTTGGAAGTTCTCTATTTCGAATTCTTTTGCTATTTCCTGAAGCATAGGTCCTGATATTATTGCATTGATTGATTTCATTTCTTTAAACCAACGAAACGTGGCTTCGTTCACAGTGTTGATACACGTTTTTTTTGCGTTTCCTTTGGAGTCCCTCATTTTCGGAAGAACATCGTTCCAGATATTGTTCCTTGCGTTTTAAAATGTTGTTCACAGTTTTCTTGCTCACACCAAATTTTTCCGCTGTCTTTCTTTGGCTGCTGCTTTCCAAAAATTAAGAAGATCCACTTTCTCCTTTAATTTAAGTTCTTTTAGAGCTTTTCTTTGCACCATTTTTAATAAAAATTCGCAAATAAACGACCGGTCCCGTCACAACACGACATCCAGAAAAAAAGAACCGGATGTGTTTCACTTGTGAGCAATACACTTTGTTTTCCAATTCTGCGTATAGCTACACCGCTACGTACATTTCCCACTCCCCTAACATTGTTCGACAGATTCCAGGAATTCTGGCATTTCCCTCCCATGGTATCATACTGGAAGTGAATAATGAATGGAGTACCACAAAGGGGGGCGAGTGTTGCTCAGATAAGCCGGATGACTGATAAAGAAATTCTTGGAAACCAGATGGAGACCAAACAGAGGTAAAAGCAAATTCAAGAAAACATCAGTGGTCAAGTTATAGAGAGTAAAACCTACTAAAAAGTGGACAACATACAACTTACAGTGGTGGTCAACATATAGAGGTAAATCTCCATTGAATATGCGTTGTGACCATTCAAACTAATAAATTTCGGTCAACATAGAGAGGTGGTCAACTCTGAAAATGTGCATTACTTTTTAAAAATACTTATTCAACAAGTTTATTTTATGTGCCATATTTAAGGGCCCATATTCGAATCCCAACCAGGGCTCGCAACCTCTTTTTGCTGTACTGTGGAGTAGATAGTAGGTAGAAAGTGAGACTGTACACTAACGCATATTATCTATTAGACTTTAGTATTGAGATAATTCATTGAAAATGTGTTTTAGAAGTACTTGATATTCAAACTGTTTAAGCATTATGTATAGGTACACAGTAGAATATTAATTATCAAAGTTATTTACAAACATATTTTGGATAATCGATAGGCATTTGTCAAGGCGCGAAATTTCCGCTGCATATATTTAAGGTTAGCGAGTAAGTTTCATCTTTTAAAATGTTGTGCTTCAAATCAAACTATATACGTTCAGAATATTGTGCCTCAATCCAGCAACACGCTAAAATCAAGCGACGGCATTTATCTTCCAAAAGAAGAAAAAATGCAGTGTCACCCACTTCCATTTCTCTCCTACGGAGGAATGAATTGCCCCAGTCTGCATTCGTACCTCCGCTTTCGCATCGCGCATACGCCAAGGCCGCTTTTTTCACTTCTGAGGCTGAATCTGATTGCTCTTCACTCCTGTGCAAAGTAAATCAGGTTTCGCCACCTAAATGCAGCTGCTTGAAACATGGTAAAAATTATTCGTTTTCTCCTAAATTTTTTGTTTCTTAGCGTTTTTCTTGGTTCTTTGGTAGTTAGCAGTAATTAAAATGGCTTTTTTAATTTATTTTTTATTTATTGCCATAAAGAAAAGCCAAAACAATAATATAGCATCCTTTTTTACTAAAGGTAATACATCAAACGAAAAATGCAGTCACAAATGTTGAAAGTGAACATGTGCATCCTCAAGTGAAGGAAAGTGAGATTGGATCTGCTAGTAGCGATAATCCTCTTTTCTCACTTTCCAGCTCTGCTAAAACTGGTAAAAGGAAATGTGGTAGTGATTTCCAGTTGCCACTTCCAGTTAAAAGAAGATTTAACAAAGAGTGGCTAAGCCATTTTGAATGGCTTTTGTATGATGATAAAACTAGTCTTGCTATGTGCAAAATTTGTCAGCAAGTGCCTTTCAGTAATGTTGATAAAAAGTGGATCAATGGCTTTTCTGGGCCTTTAAAAAAAAGATTCCTTTGTTTTTCACAAATGTTTTGATAGAAGAAATGAAGAAGCTCTTCAGGTATTTGAACCCAAGCCTCTTTAATGAAAAAGTGGATATTGTATTGGCAGAGTGGACAAAACAAGTTCATTACAGCAAGAATTCAAGTTTATATTCCCTTCACTAACACTGAAAGATATGCTGGAAAAGTTTACAGTGAAAAGTGTTCAGCAAGATTTCCCAATTTGCTACAGATTCTAACATTTTGTGCTGTTCTACCAGTGAGCACAGCTTCGTATGAGAGAGGCTTCAGCTGTCACAACAGACTCAAGACTGCGTACAGGAACTCTCTGAAGACTGAGACACTGGATGATTTGCTCAGAATTTCTATTAATGGACACACCCTGACGAGTTTGACCCTAAAGCTGCAATTGACAAGTGGTATTTCAGTGCAGAAAAGCAGTGCTACACAAACATGAAGTGCTAAAAGTACAGGAACTTTTTCTTTCATAACTTTTTAGTGGTGACAATTTTTGTAACCATTGAAACCTTATGGCAACCTTATTTTGAGTTAATAATATATATATTTTTTCTTTTGCAATAAATATGTTTCGATTTTTCAATTTCTGCATTCTTTTATGATTTCGATCACCAGAAATTTCTTCATACTACATCTGTTAACATTTTAAAAATTATTCATATTTTTCATGAATGTAAAAGATTCTGGATTTAATAGACAGCTCCTTCTAACAATGGTCAGTTTAAATTCAGTTTGTCATAAATAATTCATTTTCTGGGTGTGGTGGCCGGTGTTGCTGTCTGAATGAATGTAAAATAGTGGCAAGCAAAAATTTTAGTCTGGCTAGTACCTTTTCAACTGAAATTTCATGCCCTGTATTTATTATGAAGTATTAAATCAATTGTGAGATTTGTGTTACTATGCAAGTCTCATTAATACACTTTGCATACATAGATTTTAGCATGGACTTTGCTTCTCTATAATGAACCAATGTTCATATATATTTTTTAATTCTTTATATACAGCATTACATAACATAATAAATAAATATATATTTATTTTAATCCACTGACATGTTTTTTGGCAGACAGATAAAAAATTTAAATAATAAGTTCAATTTTATCCCCTCCCCCCTTTTTTTTTCTTTCTTTTTTTAAATGATACTACAGACATTTAAATTGTTATTTCTGATATCTTGATTAGTGCATATATATAGATGCATTTACTCCTTTTCAATTGTGCAGACAAACTTTAATTTTAAAGTAGACTTTAAACTAGAAATCAACAAACCACATATAATGAAATCCCATCCCTTTATACCACATTTTTATTTTATTTTCTGTATGATGTCTTTCAAAAGTAGAGGGGGTATAAAATCATTTTTTGTAATTCATTACAGCAATTATCCCCCAGATAGATGCTGTAATTATCTTATAATTTTAAATTGTTACTTTTGAAATGAAACAATAATAAAGCATAAATTTTAATTACGATTTAACTTTCAGACATTAAATCCGACATGGGATGAACAGTTCTTGCTAAAAGTAAGTCTTTAAAAATTCTATTTATGTATTTGTACTCAAGTGCATTTTACTGACTTAAAATTCATACACAGATAAAGAATTTAATATATAAGATTTAAAATGATGTTCAGATGAATTCCAATTATTAAGTTTAATTAATATATTTATTTTTTATTAAAATAGTTTATAGACACTGTTAAATACTCTTAATTTAATAAGTGATCATTAAATGTGGTAGTACATTGTATGTAGTGAATCAAAATAAAGGCTTCAGAAAATTTGGTAAATAAGAGTAATTAAATAGAAATACTAAAGCATGTGATCATGATTGGCAGACAAGGTAAAATGAAAATAGAAATTATTAGTCACATAGTCTCACCTTGACTGATAGACTGCATTGGGAAAAAAAGTGCATACAAATTACACGGATAGTAATAATAATTTAAAAGAAAATAGGTAAACACAGTAAACAAACAGATTGCAGAACAAAAAATTTTTATTTGCAAAAATATTCAAATCATGCAGATTTGTGAGCAGGGGTGCCATTTGGGGGTGGTCAGGGGGAAACCCCTAAGGAATTTGATAATTCAGAGGATATTATAATACACAGGTCATATAATAATAAGTTGCATAAAAGCTAAAATAACTTATCAAATTTGACTACATATTTGGTAGAAACATTAGCATTAAATAAACATTTTAAGCACAGAAATTAATAATTAACAATATTTGCTAAAGCTTTGCTGCTTCAACAATCTCAAAGTGAGACACATTTATTATTAATGAGTACTTGCTGCTATGTTGTGTTTTTCATGGTTTCCATGATTATATATCAGTATCTGTAGGATGGAATATCATGAAATTTAATATGCAAGGTATTTATAAAAAAATATATATGTGGATTCAATTTTGGCTTTGTTGACTCAACAGGGGACATTGCTATGCTATATTTTTAGTATGAACATTATAACTGTATATCAGTTTCTATTGGGTAGAAATACACCAAATTTTATATTTGAGGTCGGTAGGAATACACCAAATTTTGAGGTCATTAATTAAAATAATTATGTTTGTCCAATTTTGTATTTGAAAACCCAACAGGGAGTGCTGTTGAACTGTGCTTTTTTTTTTTTTTTAATTCTCTGATCACTGTAACTCATAGTTAATTTTAAAAAAAGTGCACTATACTACCTAATTGTTGGTGTGTAACAGTGATATTTAAATTAATATGTTGTTAAAATATCATGGAAGAAAGTGTTTTGATGACCACAACATACTAGTTTATAGGTGATTATGGATTTTTAATGGATCTAGTGAAAGATAGATCCTTTGCCTTTATGATAATTGATTCTAAATATTTATCTGAATTGTCTAGCGAGAATGACACAAAAGTATTTAAAAAGTTTGAAATGTGCATATCTTGTGTCAATAAGGCTGCTGGAAGCAGCAATTTTTTTTTCTAGAAAGCCTCATTACATAGACCAAGATGACAACCAATACGGTGACCATAAACAGATAATTTTAGAATGAAAAATGAGTATAGTAGTAATATGAAAACAATTTTAATATTTAAAAATATAATTTAAGAAGAAATAAATGGTAATTTATTCTGAAAATTAAGAAAACAATTAAGGAGATCATTAAGATAGAAAGATTAATATAATTATTAAATTAATGTTTAATTTTCAAAATAGATCGATAATTAATTATCCAAACTGTTTTGAATGTTACAAAGATTTGATAGTATATAACATATACTCTGACATCTATTTGAGATTTTTTCAGTTGATTTATATTTAAATATCAGTTCTCTTTATTTCTTTATTGATATAATAATTTAGAATAATAGATTTGCAAAGAGAGATAATTTTTTATTTACATCAAGATTTAGTTATTGTTTGTAGTTGTTAAAAAATAATATTGCTATTCTCCCCTTTAATCCAAATCCTTTCTGCAGGAGTAAATTTGTATAATGCTATTGAAAGAAAAGTTACATTGCTTTATTTGAAGAATAAATTGTTTGTAGCTTGAAGAGTTTGAGAATTTTGTTTTGTATTTATAGCTTTTATTTAAATGTGGTTTTGTGAGTAATAAAATCTTTTATCTGAATCATATGATTCTGTACGATTTTGTTATGTTTGAGTGTTTTATATAATGATCATTATGTTTTCCGACTTTTAAAAAGTAATTTTGAATCTGAATTAATTTCAATACTGAATTAATTTCAATACTGAATTAATTTCAACTTCTGAATTAATTTCAATAATCTCTTTAATAGTTGAAAATTAAAAATTTTATTAAAAAAATATATTTACATTGTTTTAAAAGAGACAATTTACATAGTTGCTTACTGATAAGGATTTCCTGAACTTTACAAACTAATTATATTAAATTATTTAATTATATTTGAATAAATTCCAAGCTGTTAATATTAAAATAGAACTGAATATGAATTAACATATGGATAATTGAAAAATATTAAGAGTTAATGATTATTATGTAAGATAGTCATATGAAAATTAAAACACCCAGAATAAAAGATTTACATTGTATTTAAATAATTTAAGATTATTTCAGTAATTTGTAACTAGTTTTAGTGTTTTTAAATTTTTCTTATTAATTACAAAGACTGTCCAACACAATGTCTCAAATTCTATAGCACCCTTTGAATGTGTTCTTGGCACCCTTTCCAATGCTTCCTGTTACTAGCTTTTAAAAAAAATAAAAATCCATTTTAAAGGATGCTTTCTTTAAATTCAACAGTATTTGCAATTTTTATTATAGATATGATTAAGGTTTCTGGCTCCATCCCTTACAAAAATTTCTGAAATTAGTCCTCTCTCAGAAAAACATAATTCTTTTTTTACTGTGATTTATGTTTTTTCTACAAATAATTTTTATATGAAGTTAATGAATCGTAGGTGCCTTTTGGCTACCTCTACCAGATGTGTGTATATCACTACCATTACTATAGTGAGATAATATTGTTGCATGTTTTGAGTCATGCGAATAATGATGTACTTTAGTGCTTGCCACCGGCTGAAATGTGCACCTGAACCTTACTGAAAGGTTTAGACAGGCCTGATGTAGACAATTTTCTTTTTTATGATCACAATCACCATTGTATTTATTTGTCATTAATTTCAATTTTTTAGGGTTTGTTTTATTGTTTTAAAATATTTTTCATTAACCTATTAATACAATTATTTTAGGTGAATCCTAGCCAAATATTAAAAATCGAAGTATTTGATGAAAACAGATTGGTAAGCATATTTTTTCAAAGAGCACAAAATATTTTTCTGCTTTCTTTATCTTGAAATTTTTCCTAAAATGAGGCAAAAGGTGGATATTATTCAGAACAAGTCAAGATCTAGAAAAAAAATATTGCATTTTTTACTGCAACATCCAAACAATTTTAGTTAAATGTCAATGTTTAAGGTTATATTTTCATAACAATGAAGCATCCTTATCATGCCGGTCTGTAGTTTTTAACTATAGTAGTCAAATGCTCTAGTTTTTATGCTCCATTAGCATCAACATTGCTACTTAGTAGGTTTTACATTGTTATTGAATCAAGTTTAATTTAATGATCAGATAAGATTAATAAAAATGAAAAATAATTAGAGAACTATTTATTTTTTAAATGAAGACCATTTAAAATATTTCATTATCAAATCATATATAAAATTGAATTGTTCTTCCAACTGTAGGTAATATCACAAATGAATAAATAATTATTTGAATGTGATGCAATTGTAGGCTGTCATAAAAGCCATCTTGTATGCTTTATAAACGGCTTGACAGTTTTTAACTAATAGCAAGATTGATATAATCTAGGTTTTATGTTGCTGTTTATCAATAATGAACATAAACAGCATGTTCATTTATTTAATTACTTTTTTTTTTCTTTGCTTGACAAAATTTGTTGTTTCTATTAGCATACTGTACCTTTCTATTTTATGCACTTTCCTTACAAAAATCTTTCAGTGAATCTATACCAAATCTTATATATAGCTATAAGTATAATCATTGTAATGTGATTTTTTAAAAAAATATTTATCTTTTAGTCTCTCTCTTTCTTTCTCTCATTTATTCACAAATTGAAAAAAGAAGAAAAACTTGCTATTTGAGAAACAAGATTGTCTTAAGTTTCTTAAAGTATTTTACAATCCTTTAAAAATGTGTTTCTTTGAAAATTATTTTGAATGTGTTAATTGTTATTAATGGGATGGGCTATAAGGAGAAATATTCTATCCTATTCTGAAGCTTTTGCATGGTCGGTGTAAGTAACATAAAGAAGCCGTGGGATATCCCTTGTCTATCCTTGCTTTCCGTTTTGAAGTCCTTTTACAGAATTACTGAAAAAAGAACTTGTCTTTTTACCATAGTTGTATAACAATATTTTAAAAGAATAAGAAGTGTGACTTTTGCTGATTTCTGTCAGTGGTTGGGCATAAATAACGAATTTGCTATTTTAAACATATTTTCAAATCATAAAACGTTATCATGAGGGAGTATATAGGATTAATCAAATTGTCAGGCTCAGTCTTTGAAAAAAGAGCCTGAACCTATCTCTAATGTCTATACTGGGTAGGGTTCTCGCTGCTGATCACCAATTTCACCAAAACATGACAAAATTCTTCATTTGGCAAGGAAATAAATGATTGAAATCACCAAATTGCAAGAGCTGAATTCTTTTTTTTTCACCTGTGTACTGGTGGCACTTTCATGAATGATCAGGGCCGTAGCGAAAGAAAAATTTTGGGGGGGCAAAAGCCAAGATTGGCCGACTCAAAAATGTTTCAAATCCGACTAATGTAAAATAGTCAATCTGTCGCATTATTTCTTAATTAATCGTTTTTACAATTAATTTTAACTGATTAATTATAATTGATAGTTAAAAATAAAATATATGATTTTGTATTACTAAAATGTTTCTTTGATATAACTCAGTAATTATTTAAAAGATGTACCAAGAACTTTACTGAAAAAAAAAGAATATGTATTGATAAGAAAAAATCCTACAGTTATAATTGTGAAAAACACATTTGTTTAGAATGATAGAAAGAAGTGATAGTTTAGAAAATAGAGCGTAGTGATTTCCAAAATAAAAGCTAAATAAAAATGTGATCTCTTAGTTCTAAAAATTATGATAATGTAATGAATGGGAAGTGCTTTCAATATTTTATTAGCATGCGATAGAAAATAATTTGAACTTTATATTCCAATTAGGGATAATATCGTATGGAATTAACAACATACACTTTCAGTAATTCTAATTGTAAAACTAAAAAATGCACACTATAGAGGTACTGAAAATATTTGGATGGGCCTCAAAATTTAATTGCGCCTGGGGCCTCTTGAGTGCTTAATCCACCACTGATTGTGTTTTATAGGAATGTCTAGGGACCGACAGAAACATTTGAATTATCCAAGATTTCGAATTATACACGTTCGAATTATTCAAGTTTGAGTGTACTATTTTTACATGAATTACACATCACACTGAATAAAGCAAACCATTCATACCTTTCTGATGACCATTCCCTGTCGAGGGGTTTCCACTGTCCAGCCATGTTGATAACTTCTTCAAACTTTTTGCAGACTCCAAGTTTCTTCTTTTTAGAGTCTGTCTTTTTTTATTTCCACTTGGCTGGTGTCGAATTCGTTTCATAATATAAACTATTATCTCAACACAAGCAAAGTAAGATTAACCCCTTGGGGACGTGGATGAGCGACACGTATACGTGACGCATTAGATGCTCAGAATCCTCGATTATTCCCACCAGTTAATTTTTATTGTAAGCTTTGCCTTATTTAATGACAGCATTTCTACGATTCAATTAGGCGAAAATTTCTGTTTTGAAACACCGGTGGTAAAAGATTAAAAATTCCGTAAAAGACGCTCGTCACGAAGGGGTTAAATAATAAACTATCGTACTATCACTACTATGCGACTCTCAGCTGCTCTGACAGTCAGATATTGATGAGCAGTTAGTAAACGAATGACTCATCATGACTAGCACTAACTCACTGCACGCCCTAGCCTGTACTTGACTCATCACTTGGCAGGCACCTGGGGCGACATGACACATTCGACTCGACATTCGCTTGTCTGCTCTAGAGATGCTTTTGCATGCGAAGCGTATGGAGTATTTGAATGGACACGCAAAAACATTTACTCTAGCACTTTGATGGATTTTTTTTATTATTAACTTTAGCTAGGTGCTAGGTATTTTATAGGAAGTTAGATTAGATATTAAAATACAATAATTTTTTAACCATCAGTTTGGGGCCCCGGGGCTGTGCCCCGGCGGTAGTTACGGGCCTGAAACCCTGAACTATTTATATTATTTTAAGTGCAAACGTGTTAATGTTCCGCAATCGCTTCAAGTGTTTTTTTTTTTTTTTTTTTTTTACCATAAAACTACTTTTAATAATTTAAGTTTTCCTGAAATACTCTACTTTATGAATTCTTTATTAAAAAAATAATTCCTACTATGATTTAGTTTTTAAAAAAAGTAATCACTAACATGTACCGTAATTTCCGGCGTATAATCCGCAGATCAAACATTTATGTTTAGACCAAGAAATTTTATTTAATAATTGAAGTAAAATATTTACAGCGATCTGGTATGTTCCATTATATAAAATAAAATTTCTGTGTCGAAACATAATTGTTTGATCCGCGGATTATACGCCGGAAATTACGGTAATCAGGGTATACAATAAATATTAAGTAATTAATAAAGGCTCCAATTCTAATTTTTATAATAACAAGTGAAAAATCAGTGAAAATTATGTAATTATGTTATGTTGGCACAAGCATAGAAATTTAGTTTTAATTTTATATATAAAAAAAAAAGTAAGAAGTTTTTTAGGTATTAAATGTTAAATGCACGGATATTTTTAAAATTTATTAATTTTTTTTATTTTAATAGTTTTAAAAATTCTTCGTTTTTATTTTCCAAATGTTCCGAAAGCAGTTCCAAAGGGCGTAAACATCATATCGTTGCTAGAACCTACTATGTATCAAGTATAAAATTTCTTGAATTTTCTTAAGCGACTTTCGCATTTGGTCGACCTAGTTTATATATTGATAGTTTTTATCTATGTAAGTTGTGAGTGTTACTGTAGGACAAATTTCTGATATTTTCAAATCAATAGATCAGATTAATTTTTTTTCCCTATTGGCCTATGCATCGACGGCCGACTTAGCTTTTCCATGTGCGGGTAAGGTATAGTACTGATGCACCACGCTTGATAGAAACCTGGAGCGAACTGCACATGGGCGAAAATGGGGAAGTCCGTAAGCCGTAAGTATGCTGCCTAAGATAAAGAGTGGTGATTTTAGCTTCTTTTGCCGGGGCTATTCTCCCTACAATGTGAATGGAATCGGCTTGGCATTCTGCCAACCGGAGTTCTCAGAAGCGTGGTTGAACAGTATATATCCAACATTTCCAGCTCTGCAGACAAGATGATAATTTTTTTTCAGTGGGTAGGCCGACTAGCTATTTATGTGATTCGAAAATGTGACAGAACACGTGACTTTCTTACCGGCTGACCAGATAGATCTATTGAAACCATTACTTTTTTTACTCATAACCTATCTATTGACAGACCGACTAGCTTTTGCCATACGATTGTAAGGGTGTGCTGAAATGCATCTGAAGACTTAAAGTCCTGCCAACCAGAATTTTTCCGAATTGTTTTATTTAATCGGCCTACTGACATACTACCGACATACTACACTAATTAAATCTGCTGATAAGCCGACTGAATCCTTTTACCAAACATTGGGGGGGGCAGCTGCCCCCCTTGTCCCCCCGCTCGCTACGCCCCTGTGAATGATGATAATGAACGATTAATGTTGCTTGTTGCATTCATTCTTACTATGCTATTTACAACACTCTATTTCTGGTGAGAATCTTCTACATATCTACAGATTTCCATTTTTTAAAAAATTTCATCAAAATTTTTCCTCCTCTGAAAATTTTCCTTCACCCACTCACAACACACAAAGTAAAAAAAAATTTCATAAAAAAAAAAAAATTGCCTTGTTTCTTTATTTTATTGTAGCAATAAGTAACCAGTTATCTAAATCCCTATTTGAAATCACCACTTCCCCTTTTGCTACTCCTTTCGACGCCACCAAGACCAAACACCCAAAATGTAAAATCTTTAAAACTCTAATTTTAATGTGTTTTTTTTTTTGTCTTGTGACACTATAGCGACAGAAAATAAACAATCATCTAAATAACCCTCTTCCTCCTAAATTTCCACTTCTACCCCTTTGCTGTCCCATGCCTCAAATTAAATCTTATAACAGTTTACTTTAAATTTTTTTTTTTTTTTTTTTTGCTATGTTTGTTGCTCTTGTAACAATAAATGATTAATCGCTTGAATTTCCTTTGTCCACTCCCAAAATTTCCCACTTCCCTTCTTTTTTGCCCCTCTTGAGCACAAAAGGCTTAAAATCTTTAAAACACTGATTTTTAAAAAAAAAATATCTGTCCTATTTGTTACATTCTAGTAAAAATAAATCCCCGTGGCAGAATCATGGCGACAATGTCGCAGAATGAAAAATGCTACTTGCAGAAAAAAATTTCATTTGGAAAAAATATATTTATTTGATAGGGAGAGAAGATCCATGCAACAGCAAATAGATCTTCATATGTTTCAATTCTGCGGAACGATATTGGAAAGAGGTGACAATCTTCTGCGTTTTGACAGATTTTCATCCCTCCACCCAATGAAATTTTCATTTCTGTCTTTACTTCCACCTTCACTCCCCAAAATTTAAAGCTGAAAATCTTTATAAATGTTCTGCCCAGTTTTTTAATATTGTTTTGCTCTAGTGGTTTTAGTTGTTACTTTGAAATACTAATACATAAATAACATATCCATTACACTTCCTTCCCCACTGAAATTTCCGATCATATCCCCCACCCCCCTGCCTTCACATTGTTTAAAATTTTTAAAACTCTAACAAAAAAACTGTGCTATTTATTACTTTGAAATAACAATAAATGAATGATAAAAAATCTACTTCCTCTCGAAAATTTTAGTTTCCTTCTCTTTGCCCACCCTCCCCCCTCTCTCTCTCCAGCATTAACCTTTAATTGCTGTGACAAAAACTGTTACATAGATACTGTGAGCGATCTCTGAGACTGCTTGATCGAAAGATGAATAACAGGCTTAATTTACTCATAGGATACTGTTTCTGTACTAAATTTTATGAACATAACTGTTATAATTAAAATTAATCTATTCAAAATTCTATAGCAATAGTAATAGGGCTACAAACGAAACAAAATTCCACTATAGTTAAATCATTATAGTATCTATACTGAAACTGTGAAATTTAAAAACAGCTGTCTGTGAGACCACTAACTGCAATTAAGAGTTAAGGTTGTTAATCTTAAAAATTCTCAAGTTTTATTTTTTTAATTGTTTCTTTTTTAATGTTGTTTTGCCTTAGTTCTTTTATTTGTTACTTTGAAATACTAATACATAAATATCCATCTATGTCCCCCCCCCCCTTTTGCTCATCACTGTTTAAAATCTTCTAAAACATTTTCATTAATAAAATTTGCTTTATTTATTACTTTGAAATAAGAATAAAGGAATGATCACCTCCCCCTAACTTTTTTGCTTCTCTTCCCCCTAACACACAAATTTTTAAAGTATTTAAAATTATTATTTTTTTCCCTTTTCTTTTTCTGTTTGGTACTTTTCATAACAGATAAATAAATCTTTTTTTAATTCACCTGTGAAATGTCTATTCCCCCCCCCCCCCCCCCACTACCACTCCTCAGCATATGAAGTAAAAAAAAAAAAAATTAAATATTTTGACAACAAAAAATAATCATTCTAAATTTTCCAAGGGGAATTTCCAAATATGGGAGGGAAGTGATTTAAATTTTTTTGTAGTTTGGCCTATTATCACACTTGTTTGACTTCAGGGACTGCTTCTGCAGAAAGATTTTACTGTTAATACAGTTTGTCACAGAAATCATAGTAATTTTCTGACACAGGGAAATAAATATTCAGTCAGCTGAATAACTTCCTGAAATATCCATCTCCAAAAAGAGAGAGTTTGTAGGCATGAGGGAAAAAAAAGGGGGGGGGATAAATAATTTATGTTTTGCAGTTTGGTTATTCTCACCCCTTGTTAAAGATACATACTTCAACAACACTTCATTTTATCATCAGCCAAAGCTGCAGTAAGGGTTGTGCAGGTAGTGTCTGGGAACCAAATACCAAGCTTAATGCTAATTAAAAATGGGGGTTAAAGAAAGAGTTTAAAATAAATGTATCAAGATGAATCTATTGTGCTAATATTTTTTCCATTTGGCTACAGCGGATTTTTGCTGATTAGTCAAATTGCTAAGGGCTTGATTCTACTTTACAAGAACCTTGATACTGGGTATCCCAAAAAGAACCCAAACTCATCTCTAGTGTGTTTGCCAGGTATCCCAAAAAGATTGAAGCATATTTTAATTTTTCCCCTGTTGGAGATATATAGACAATGTAAATCACAAATGTGTTCAAATTAGCATGTGAATTAAGATTATATTGATGAAATAGTCCTGCATTAAATTTTCGAAAAGTTACATTAAAATTTTTTTTTTGTATGGTCTCTGCATCCTATATAAGTTATATTTAGACTATTTTCTTCGTGCTCTACAACAGTAAAAATCCCATTTTTCTATGACCAAAAATCACAGTGTTATAATGCTTTAAAGTTTATGAAATTTTGGAGTTTTCCATCAGTAAAAACAAAGAGTACCAGAAAGCTCCGGCTACTTTCAGTATCGGGCTTGGGCAGGCTCAGACTCTGATGACACAAAACCTTTAAAGCTCAAGCGGGCTTGGATTTCAAATCATCAGTCTCGAGCTTTGAGAAAAGAACCCGAACTCGTGTGTATACCAGGTACCCTAAAAAGCTTTAAACATGCTGTTAATTTTTCTCCAGTTGGAGATATGCAGTCAATGTAAATTACAAAAGTGTTCAAATTAAGGTGCGAATTAAGTTCATGCTGATGCTTTTAACTTTCGAAAAGTTGTATTTTCTAATGCAATTTTTTTTTCCTGTTTCCACAAAGAGATACTGTGTATGTTAGAGCTGTTGCAAACCGTATGTATTCGTTACTGAGTAACGAATATTCTCTCTCATACGAAGTACCGAATCGTTACTTTGGAATACGACTCGTTAGTCGTTACTGCACATTGAGCTCTATATATTATATTTGGAGCTCAGTGTTACTGCATCAACGCTAAGCAGAACTAAATGAAACAAACGCAAACGCTACCTTCACTCGCATGGTATTTACTTATGCCAGTGCGAAAGTAACGAATGGATTAAATGAACACCCATACCGTATGCGATACTGATACGGAAGAACTGAGACTGAATTTTCCGAGTCCGAAGTCCAACCGCAAACCCTCATCTTTTCGCATCAAACTAACGATTCAGTACTTCGAGTCAAAGAAATTACCCGTTACTCAGTAACGAATACGTACGGCTCGCATGATTCATGGAGCTGGATAGTCTAAGGCGAAAAGATGGAGAGTTTTTGTTTGGATTTCAGACATACGGGTGTTCATTTTGTCCTTTCGTACTGGCACACTTTTTTTTTATAATCTCACAGATATGAAGTTTTGTATGTATTTTTCAAATATTAACAGTAGAACGGATTGCATAAGAAGAAACTTGTAGAACCTATTCTGACCAAAAAATATTAAAATTTCCATGCACATATTTTAAAGAAAAAGGAAAACATTAAAGAACCGTGGATCTAAGAAATAGGGAGGCAAGTCGTTTTTGTTTTTCTTGTAGGATTTTAATTAAGTTAATTTAGTATTAATTATGAATTTAATCAATTAAAATTGCTCATAATTTTACTTTAAAAAGAACAGAAGCTTATAGTGAAATAAAATATTCGTTGTAGCTATATTTAAGGAACGATAAAGTATTTCTGTGAAATATAACTTTATAAATTATTGATTTTTTTTCATAAACGCATAAAATCAGCAAGTAGTCATGATCAGAAATTAAGAAATCGATTAGCATCTCTCTCTCTCTCTCTCTCTCTCTCTCTCTCTCTCTCTTTTTTTTTTAATGCAAAAGAGTTTTCTGGAGATACTGTCAAAATGAGTGCTTTGAACCGGATTTTCGGACGCGATTGTGATGGAAGGATCGTCATAAGACAGCACTCGATTATAACTCGAGCTGTAATACATTTATAGAAATATGAAAAACGCTATTTGATTCCCCAATATTTCAATCGTTGTGTCTGACAATTTTATGATTTTAAATAATAAAATGAGTCTTATGAGTGTGTCAGAAAGTTTTGCGATATTGAGCGGGAGAAAATATGTTTTTGGGAACCGTTTTAATGCTACTTTCCGTTATAGACAGGTTTTGTCGTTGTAGGTTTACTGTTTTCAGTAAACAATGAGTATTTCTATTAAAAATACTGAAGTAGTATTTTCTCGTTAATATATACAGTAAAACCTATTGAGACGAAATTGTAAGAAACAGCAGAAAAATTCTGATTTGGACAGATTTTTCCGTCTTAGCACATGAAATTGTATTGGATTATTTTCGTGGAAATGGACATTGGAATATTTCTTTTCAAGACAGAATTCTATTTTTATAGGTGTTATTGTATTTATTATTATATTTTAATTATTTTCACTTTTATGCAGCTTTCCGTTACAGGGAGGCTGCGTAGTAACAAGATTCCATTATGGGTCTAGGTACCAGTTTTCCAATCACCTCATATATAGTATATAATTAGGTTTTATGCAGTTCTGTGAACATATATTTCACTCGTAAGTACTTTAAGAGCGCTCAGTTTTATATTTTCTGAAGTGTTAAATTAAGGAAGCAATCCAGATACTTTTTATCTTTGTTTTAATGAATAATTAAAGTTAATTGTTATCGAAACAATCCTCTAAAAATTAGAAAATACACCGAATATGTTTGTAGTACTTACGACGACTGTTAATATCTGTTTTCTAAATAGATACGAAAGTAACGAGTAACGAATACTTTCTAACGGGTAGTGAGTTTGAAAGTAACGAATACATACGGGTAGTCATTTAGTCGTTATTTTTACAGCACTAGTGTATGTACAATATTTTTATAAGTCAATAAAAATCAGACACACTTGCTATATTTTCACATCCAAAATTCATTTCACTCTGAGCAGATAATGTGCATTTTTCATATATAAAATTTAAAAGTTTACTATAAGTGGGTTAAAATGGCTTAGTACCTTCATTTAAGTGTATTTGGAGTTAAAACATCTATTATAATACACACATTTAAATTTAAAGAAATATATTTGGGAAAAAAAATAAAGAATAAAAAATAATTGCCTAAATATGATGTAACTTTCTATAACTCTTTAAGTGTGAAGTCAAACTGACTCTAAACGAAAGGTTGCTATGTTTTATTTCCTATTTTGTTTGTATATTGCAGTTATATCTTATAGCTGTTTTATTACTTAGATGCAGTGGTAACATTTTCTATGATTTTTATATTATAGGAAATGAAACATAGCAACCATTTTTTTAGAGTCAGTTCTTTCTTTTTTCAAACAAAACTTCATTGCTAACATCAGGACTGAAAGCATCTAGAAAATGATGTCATTTTCACACTGAACTCTGTTATTTTGATCATCATACTATTGCATTTTCATTTATTTTATGTGGAAGGCTTCCATGTTTAGCACAAACAAAGCCAGGTGTGATAATGCTTTACTAATTTATCTTAACAATAAAGTTCATAGAAATAAACAGTTCTTTTAAGCATCTCATTTCTCCCAATTTTCAGTTTGAATTGCTGAGTAATGCTGAAAACTCTTGTAGGAAATCCTGTGTGAGATTCACTGAATGAGACAGTTTTGGTTTAGGCTTAACGTTGGGCAGTATTTTCACTAAAATCTGTAAATATATCTTCGCTGAAATCAGATTTTGAGTAGAAACTTGTTAAAATAAAAACAAAGCCAAAACTTTAGTTGGGCACTAATTGTTATTTCCTGTTTAAACTTAAAGTGCAGTCATAATTTATTTAATTAAGATTAATTATTTTATTTTATTTTTTTCAAGCGATGTGAAAAGTTTAGAGTTTAATCTGTGAAAATTTCAAACTTGTATGACAAAGAACTTCTTTCAAAAATAGAATCTAAATTAAAATGAACTTTTTTTAGCCAAAAAAGAGCTTTAATTTAAAAGTTCACAAAAAATAGTTCACTGTTCAAAAAAAAAAAAAAAAAAAAAAAAAAAAAACTATAATTACAAAAGACATATGCAGGGCTTGAAGATGGTTTGAAAATATTAAGTTCTGGTTAAATAAACATAAGTGTAAATACTAAAAAATTTCAACAAATTCTGCTTAAACATAGTTGAAATAAAACAATATTATAAGTTTTAAAATCAGTTGTAAAAACTAACAATAAATATAACATTAAAACACTGCATAAAAATATTTTTACATTGATTTATCTTTGCTCTATCATGTCTTTAAAAAAAAAAAAAAAAAATCAACATTTATACGAAAAATTTTAATAAAAGTTTCTTTTTTTTTAGATAATTAATTTTTTTAAGAATTTATTAATACATAGAATTTAGTAAAATGTAGTCTCACGGAAGCAATATGCAAAATTTTACTAATTTATCTATATTAATAAAAGAAAGTTTCGCTCTGTGTGTGTGTCTGTATGTCTGTTGGCGATGGCTAGCAAAATCTAGCCCACCTAGAAGTCTGGAAATTTAGGTGTGGATAGTCCAAGGTCTGGCCATGTGTACCTGAGCCTCAGAATTTTAATATTTTGATAATTAGCCTAGATATTAATTAGATTCTCATTAACCATCGCTTTTAAAATGTCATCTTTTAAATCAAAATGGCGAAAGAAACGGACTGGCGCATTGGATTTGCAATCGGAAATGAACGAATTCGAAATTATTTTACTAATTAGCGAATTTTAAGAAAACTAATTGAGATATCAATTTGAAAATTTCTGAGCATATGTAAAAAAATATTCTGTATCTGACTATGCGATTTTTGAAAAAATCGGTTGGTAATTTTTTAAAATTTACGCAAAAAACTGCCAAAAATCTGCCGGCACCAGTGAAAACGATCCGAGAAATTTTCAGACAGGGATCGGCTTTCATTAAAAACTGAGGAAATAATTGTCAAATTTTACTAATGAACAAAAATTTAGGTAACAAATTAAGATATAGATTTGAAATTGAGGTCGGGTGTCATCTGCCGGCTATTTTAGCGTAGCGTCTTCGTTATGTTCTAATTATCAGAAAAATGTAATTATTTTTTAATGATCACGTTAATGTAGGTGACGGTGGTTCTCTTGAACAAATTATTCATTATATTTGCGGGTCTGGTGAGGGAGGGAGTTAACGCCTTCTCTGAGATTGTAATTATCTCGGGCCCGGGCAACGCCGGGCGGGTTAGCTAGTTCTAAATAAATTCTGAGCCACAGCTTTCTCCTGTCTGAATCCTCAGCTTTCTGTGTAGCTCTGGAAGCAACTGAAAAAAAATCATAAACTCTATGTGTGACACTACGTACTTCTCCCTAATGTTCTGCTTTTCGCCTCGGATATGTAGACCCGTGCACAATAGTTAAAGACAGTGTTGTTGGAACTGTAATCTGCATATCAAGATTTTTGTAATTTTACATGAACAAACGGGTAGATACTGACATTTAGCTTAGCTATAAAGAAAGAAATAAAAAGAAAACTGCCCAGTTAAACTGAGGGCATTGAGCTCACAGGCTATTCCCACTAATTGTATATTATACTCTTATTTCAAAGAATTTGAAATAAGCCCCTCGAAAAATAAAGAAATCAACAATATATTAAGGGGGGGGGGGGTCTTACCCCCTTCATAGTTAACTAATGAACCCCTTAAACTAATCGGGGAAGTCTCTAATTACAATGAATATATATACAAAATTTGAAGAAAATCTGATAATTCTGCATAAAAAACCCATTTATCTAAATTAAGGGGGGATTAGCTCCCCCTTCCCCCTTTATACTTAACCAATGAACCCCCAAAACTATTGACAGAAGCGCATTATCAAAATGAACCTATATACAAAATTTGAAAAAAATGGGATAATTCTGCATGAAAAACCCATTTATCTAAATTATGGGGGGTTAGACCCCGTTTTCCCCCTTTATGCTTAACCAATGAACCTCCAAAACTAATCAGGGAAGCGCCTTATCACAAGGAACCTATAAACAAAATTTAAAGTAAAACGGTTAGTTCTATCAAGAGTTATTGCGTTACGTACATACATACATACATACAGAACCGGCGGGCACATAAGCTCTCAGGCTTTGATAGCCTGTGAGCTAAAAAACTCATTTTTTGAATGTTATAGATAATATCAAATTAAAATAGGAAGTGCTGCAGTTCCACAGTGCTTACACACAAGTCACCACTCATCATTTTTGAAGTATTGTTATGTAAGTTAATGGTTTGTGGAATGGTTAATGAGTCAAAATATTCTAAGAGTTCTACAAACATAGAATTTTTGAATCATATTTCAAATTATGCTTCTTTAATTCCTTGAAAACTTTCTGAATTCTTTTTCTTTTTATTATTTTTTCAATTAATTAATTAAAAAAAAGGAATTTAATTTCTTAAGATATAAGATTTATAAGTACATCATAGATGATAAGTTTATGCACCTTTAATTATATTTATTTTATCAAAACATATTATTACCTTTTGTTATTTTTTAGACTCGAGATGATTTTCTTGGGTTAGTTGAAATTCCTCTTCAAAACATTCCAACTGAGCGGCCTGGTCGTACAATAAATCCAAAACACTATATACTTCGGCCAAGAAGGTAATTTTTTTTTTTAACAAAAAAATTATATTAAAAATCTTGCTAAAATCTCCAGGACTTCAAAATCTAGTCTTAAAATTTTTAAAAGTAAATTGTTTTTGTAAAATTCATGTATTTTTATGAATTATTTAATGAGCTTTCAACCCTACTTTTCTAGATAATTTGATTTTTATTGTTAAGATAATTAGACAATTCATGCAATTACCATGTCTTTTTAATATTAAATAATAAAACATGTATTTTTCTTATTTGGTTCCATATTAGATACATAAAAATCAAATATGATTTATTATCTATTTTATATGACATTCAATAGTTAATTCTTAATTACAGGCATTCGATCACTATGATTGCTATCAATTTTTAAAACAGCATAAGCTATAATTTATCAATATGCTTATACTGTTTAGTACCTTTATGTTGAATCAAACAGGGCCAGCTATAGGCTACACACTAAGCATAATGTAGGGGTGCCTTTGTATAAGGGACACCTCTCTCCAGTTCTAATAAAATACAAATTTCTTCCCTGATAATTTTTCATGTGTAAAGAAACTGTGGGGAAAAAAAAGTGCGTATGGGTGCAATGTACCCTTGAGCCAGTCCTGGACTCAAAAAGTAAAGTGATTGTGAAGTTTCATAAATTTATTATCCCTTCCCTACACAAAAATAAAATTGTTGCAGTTTTGAAAAGATGGAAAATTAAATACTAGTTATATGTTTCTTAATTCTTAAACATATCATAAGGAATAGAACATGATTGAATTTTATAATTATAATGTAATAATTGAGGATCGGGCCCTCTGCAATAACAAGGCAAGTGAAATGGTTTCCATCTACAAAGCTTTTAAATTTGCTTTCACCATTTTAATTAGTGATGGGCATAACGATTATTTTGATTATTCGAATGGATCATTCGGGCATGTGCAAAAGCATATCTGTCAAACTTCAAATTTTTTTTATTCAATTACTACCAGAAATTTAAAAAAAAAAAAAAAAAAAAAAAAAAAAAAAAAAAAAATCTGCAGAAACTTTTTTTTTTTCAAAATTTCTTGTAGTAATTGAATAAAAAAAAAAAAATTGAAGTTTGACAGGTATGATTCTGCACATGCCCGAATGATTCATTCGAATAATCAAAATAATCATTATGCCCATCACTAATTTTAATTTATAAAATAACTTCTTTGCAAACACTCTTATTAAGAAGAGTTTTCTAGCATCTTTTCTTTGCTTATGACCATAAAATTTATATTTCCTTGTACGTTGAATAATACATTACATAAATCTGAAAATTGAGAATCAAGGTAACTCCACTTGCCTTGTTATTGCAGAGGACCCTTTAATTGTTTTGGGATATAGGACATTTTTAATTATTTATTTTTGAGAGCAAAGTTTTATTGTTGTTTTTAAAATAAGGATGTAAAAAACCCCATAATAAGATAATAACAAATAATTCTCTTCCTAGTTCTAAGTCAAGAGTAAAAGGTTATTTAGAAATATATCATGCTTACCAGCATTCTGGTACATCTGAAGATGATGATACATCTAGCCAACAAGAGCATGAAGTAAGTAATAATTTATTTTCACCTTAACTGATGAATATATATTTTTTAAGTACTAGCTAGCATTTGCCCATCTGTCTCATATGAAAATAAACTTTGGCTAGATGGAATGATATTCAGAAATGCAAAAAATATCCTGAAAAAGAAACTGTTGGCTATTTCTAACATGAAATAAAGAAATAGCATCATTGCTGCATATTCTGAAATCTGATTGGTTAATAGCATATGACCATGCTGAGGCAGTTGATTGCTTTGCATGAATGAACAAATTTATTTCATCCATGATCCTTATTTTATTGAATTACAAAAACAATGAATCATTTCTGTTTACATTGCTTATCGTGCGATAGGCCAAATTTCAACGGAAGGTATCTCAAAATATATGTGTATTTTGATATAGCTCAACTCTCAAAATATTTTTGTTTTTTCACAATGTGTCTAAAAAAGTAAATTTTATCCAGCTTTATTCAAAAAATTAAAACTCAGAAATTAGTCTAAAATGGCAGACTCTGAGGCAATTTTACTGTCTAGTTGGCCCATATTGAATACTATTGCACAGACCTGGAGTTTTATGATAATGATGATTCTAATAAATTGTTTATTTTCAAAACTTATTTCTTGTAAATACCTTCTTTTTGGAGGAGAAGGGGTGGCATAAGGCTGTTATTTATTGCTAAATTGATACGATTAATCACTTAAAATATATAACATGCTTTAAAATCTAATGAAATCAGTTTAATATGACTTTAAATAATATTTACAAACTCTCCTAAATTCAGCTGTTTTTCTTGTTCTTATTTTTATATAAATTTATCCTCCCCATCTCTGAGTAATAAGATTGAATTTTACTGTGAAAAGTTTGCTATGAAAATTTTCTCAAGGGATGATGCATATAACTAAACTTTTAGGTAGCTTTCAATACAAAAAGTAAAAAGCTAACTATTGCAGGTGTTCGGAGGAAAGCGATTCCAGAAAATTTCAATACATTTTCACTGACCTAGACCCCAAAACCAGTCTCTGTCCAAATGTTGATTTATATATATATCTGATCTATGTCATATGACAGTACTTGTATTTATAAACCGTTTTAGATGAAACTAAGCATGTGTATTAAGCTCATCAATGTCTCGACTGAGTTCGTTGGCCAGCTTGGTCCACCATCTTTTTTCAAAATGGGAGCCACTAAAAGATTTAAAACTAAAAGAATTCGAAATTCCAATTTATTGTTTTACTTAAGTATTAGGCCTTGATACAAGGATTCCAGAGCATTTTTTGTTTTGCCTCTCTCTATCTTAAAAAATGACTGAAATACTACAGTTTGAAATTCTAGGGTGGCTGACATTTTGAAACAAGCCAGCAGATTAAAACAAATCAGGGATTCATTTATGAGTTTTAGTGAACGGGATTTCTTGCAAATTTTTCCTTTCATTGTTGTAATCATTTTCCCAATCATACGCATAAAACTATATTCATATCTGTTAGCGTCAAATTCTCATCCAATTTGGCGACACTTGGCAAAATATTGCCAAATTAGGCGATCAAAAATAAGTCTCCATAAATGAAGCCAACTTGGCTGTAGTTGACTAATTTGGTGAATTTCTTATTCGAATTCAGTATTAACGAATGTACTGTAATCGGACTCTTTGCATTTTAGCTTATAAAACGCAGATATAGGAAAGCTACCTTTTCTTCCTGGTATAGGCTGGAAGGACTTTTTAGTTATATTTTTGATATATTTTAGTTATATTCCTTTTATATTTGTGATTTTTTTGTTCACAATGTTTTAAGCAATTGAGTAAATGAAAATATTTACAAATGTAAATTATATTTTTTTGATGCATTTTATTAAGAAATTGGACAAAAAACTGCTAAATAATGTTTGGAGTGTTCAATAAGTATCAATATCAGCCATGGTGGAAGAAACACTATCATTTTGCTTATTAAAATGAAAGAATAATAACACACAGACAATCAGATAAATAAAGTTGACAATTTTTCTGACACTATAGATAAAAATATGTTATTAGAATTGAATCCTTATTCACAGTGTTACTTTTAGAGTATAAACCAGGAGTTTAAATCACATATGTCAAACTCATTTGTCACCTAGAGCCATTTTAAATGTAATACATAACACTGTGGGCCACTTTGTTCAATCCATAATTGCACCGAAAATAAAAACTTGCTTTTATTATTATTAGCATTTTTCAAAATAGAATTTGTACATACAAAATATAACCAAGTTTTAAAAAGTTCACATAAACATCTTTTTCTCTTTTTTCAGATTTACATTATTTTAATTAAATTAAACTTTACAGTGTGTTTAATTATCTAAAATTTGGTTATATCTGGTGAAATATAGTGATTTTTAATTTTAATTACATATGCTACTCTCTTAATCTTAATTTTTCTGCAATTTTGTTATTTTGAAAAGTTGAAAAACAATTATTTGTGCAAATATGCGCTGAACATACACTAGCATTCAAAAAATAAGAATCATAAATAAAATGAAAATATTATATGATAAAAGGTTTTTTACTGTTTATAGAAATAGAAATTGGCTCAAGGTAGCCACTTATGAGCCATGGAAATAAAACCATTCGATTCTACTTTAGGTATTTTAGAAAATTCATTTGACATGCAATGATTTGTTTTTGTAGCAAAATTTTAAATGGGAGTTCTAATTCTTAACTTGCATTGGCATTAAGAAGAAAAGTGTTTTTGTTATATTGAGTTGCGACATGAGTCAAAAAGTATATGAATGATTTTATGTGTTCCAGAATTGTTGTCAAATGCTACAGATCAGATTGAAGTAGTCAAAGTATTGTCTCATATTGTCTCAAAGCTATGGAAGATATTTCAAACGATAAGATCAGCAACTAGTCAGTGAAGTAGTGATCCCCAAATCTAACAATCTTAGTAGAAAATTATTTCTTGGTATTACAGTAGTCCTTTATTATATCGCACAGACCGGGAGACAAAATAAATAAAATAAATAAAAAGTGGGATATATTAGAGTGAGCAATATAGCAGAAGGTACTGAAAAAATTTTAAACATTGATCACAAAGAAAATGTTTTTTACAACATTTGTGTTTTGAAAGAATAAATCAAAGGTAAAAGAACTCCATTAAACAACTTTTCCATGCAGTTGAAAATTTTTAACCTCTATAATTTCTTTATCAATCAGTATGATTGATATTAATAAAAAATATAATTGCCTATCCATCGTTTAGTGAAATTCCTTTACCTTAGGTTTATTCTGTCAAGTTGCATAATATATTGCGGACAAGATGTTAATACCAAAAGGTTGTCTGTGTAAATTGTGTTGTCCTGAGTCATTCAGGATAGGTCAGTTGGTAGAGCACAGGCATATTAAGCCAGAGGTCCTGAGTTCCACTCTTGTCCTGGACACTTTTTCATTCATTTGGAAAATTTAAACTTGTAAGAAGAGTGCTGTTTCTTGTTAATGACAAGTATGCTATTTCAGACAAAAAAGGGACAAAATTTATTTTCAGGAAGTGCAATTTAGACACAGTTCGAATTTCAAAAAGCAAGCACAACTTGCTACCCTTCCATTAATCTAGTATTTCAAATTTATATAAATCAAAGTAAAAAACTCAAGTTCTTTTATACTAAACACATTTGTACTTGTTAATAGGCTGGTTGGGAAATGGTGAATGCTGAAGACGGCACAACAATCTTGGAGGAGACACCTGCTTCTCCAACTGTGGTTACCACTCCTCCGTCCAATCACTCTCCCCTACCTCCTGGTTGGGAAGAGAGACAAGATGCTAATGGTAGAACATATTATGTGAATCATGCAGCTCGTTCTACTCAGTGGGAGCGTCCAACAGGGTCAGTAGCCTCAATGTTTCAAATGAAGTTTTAGATTTTCCAGTCATTTGTTTCATAAAGTAACTACATATCTTGTAATTTGATATAAAAATGAATTGAAACCTAATCCTAACTATTTTACTCAAGCATAATATATTTTATATATTTGTGTGATTATTCAATAAATTGGTGCTATTTAAACCAGACATTGTCAGACTTTTTTTCTATTAAAGAAAAAAAAGAAAAAAAAAAGGTAATGCACTTTGCAATCATGGTATCTATGATTGAGTTAACTTCGCAATTTAAGAATTATTAAAAAGAATTTATTCATCTTTCAGCATGAATTGTTCACAAAAGGATTATTTTACCCTTCTCTTCTGTCAGTGTTGATAGCAAGATAGTTCTAGTAATTAATCTTCAATTTATTTTTAAGTTAGTCATTAAAAGAACAAGTTGTTGAAAAAAATTGAAAAGTATTAAGAAAGTTAAAAATAGTGTAGCTGGTGTGTGAAAATAAAATTTAAAAAAAGCATGTTGAATATTGCTTATTGCATATTCTTATGCATTTTAGATTGTTCCCCTTGCATTAATTTATATTGCTTCATTAAAAAAATGCATGTGTAATAAATGTAATGTAATTCTTTATATAAAACAGGCTGTTACCCATGACTTCATTCACATAAGATTTAAAAGATTAATCTATGCATTAATTAAACATTTCACTCCCAATAGTTAAAAATATGTATAATCAGCCAACACTTTAACATTTTATATTAGACAAAATTTCTGATGTTTCCATTTGGCCTATCTGTTTTTAAATATAAGATCATTTTCAATTCTTTTAAATGCTTAAAATTTCATACGTTTATTCTAAACTTTAGTATATCTTGAGTAACATTTTTTTCTCCTTTTTCTATTTTATGTTAAACTAGCTGATCCGTCCGGCGTTGCCTGGTCCTGTCAAAAAATAGTACGAAACTCAAAACCATTCTAAAAATCACTACACAAAACTGTTCTTCTGGTAACCTTTTCGTCTTTCGGAAATTAGAGATATGGGCTTTGAAGCAGCAATAAATTCAATACCACCTCCCAAAATGTCTGGATCATTTGATTCAGAGCGGGTCAGTTTTTGGTCAAAATTAAAGAAAAGTTACCATCCTATTTTTGCAAAATTTGCATTTTTGGACTCAGAAAAATAAACAAATACATACTGTTAGTTTCGAGTCGATACCTCGAATATTTTTCTTAATACTCGAGGATGAGTGAAAATGAGAATATTTCGTTATCTGGGATATTATCAAGTCGGTAACTTTCTTTTGCGGCTTTATAAAAATAGTCATTTTCAGTGCGCATTCCCTTCTAAACAAAGCTCTTTCTGAAAAAAACTCCGGCACTCGTCCCTGCTGCCTACGGTATTGTATAGCCTGTATGCTATGCATGTGCTGCCATATCATTTAGTTTCAATTTCTACTGCTAGGGGGTACGGAATCATCTTACTTAGTTATCTATATCTTAATTAGTTGTACCATAAAAATTAACCATTAAATCAAACCCCAACTAAACCATTAAAATTAGTTGTACTATATTATAAATGTATAAAATTTGCCCAACATGTGTGTATGTAAATTGTAAAATGACTGGACATCTCAACACTCTAATCTCATCATTTTGGACATCAGTTGGACATCTCATCGTCTTTTAATAGACCTTCAGTAATACTTTTTGGTAAAATAAAAATATTTTCAGTAAGTGAAGTAAATTTGTTGGTTTATGAATGGTAGAAATAACAGGTGATCTTATAGGGGAAAAAATATATATTAAACGGCAAAAAGATAAATTTTACTTTTTTTAATGATTACTTTGTTAGATATTCATTTCATTGTGATTTTAAACTGTATGAATTAAGATTCATGTGTATTTATGTAAAAAAAACAAAAAAAAAACTGTTCCTTGTTTTTTTTATTCACTTTACTGCATATCAAAACTCTGTTTGAATATTTTATTTTAGGGCAACACAAATTGAAGAAGAGGTTCAGCAACGTAGTCTTGAATCAGCACAAGAATTTAGAAGACGTGTTCACATTAGTGTGGATCATAGTGATGATTTAGCAAATGATCATCACTCTAGAGATAATGTAGAAATTTTAAGATCAGTAAGAAAATTTTTATGTATTCTTCATTTTTTATGTTAATGATATCTTGTATCATATTTTATATTTTAAAAATAAAATACACCAAGAATAACACTAAGAACAGTAAGAACACTTAAAATATTTTGGTTGCGAAGTAGCGATCTGGTGACCACATTTGTCAAGTACTGATTGTAGATATTATAAATATTCTTTACTTAAACATTTTACACTCTTTGTTTTTTCTCTCTCAATATTCTATTTTGGTAAATCAAAAAATATATATATTTGTTTTGCAATCTATTAAACTTTCTATTTTTAACATCGAGAAACTGTCTGCTTTGTTGCTTTAATTTTTTATATCTAAACAAAGGCAAAGGAATTGGTAACATTTTTACATTGAAACTCATAAGAAATTACAACATTTCAGCAATCTTATGTCAGGCAGAGTTTGAACAAACCTTTCTTACAAATTAGTTGCATTTTCAGTGTTTCCCCAAATACTGGCATTGTTTTATGCATACACATTTTTTTATTCAATGAAAGTTTTTTTTTTTTAATCAATACATATTATGTTTGATTTGTTGTAATTATGATGGCTTATATAGATCATACTATTTGCTGTATGATATTTGTATTATATGCATTGACAACTAATTTCAAGGTATGCTACAGACTGTCTTACCAAATGCTGACTGGTATATACATATGTGTGCAGTATTCCAAAAGTGCCATCATAATACACATTTTGACTTTTAATTTGCATATAAAACTTGATGGTCTCTTAAAGTATGTCACTATTTCTTGAAATTATGTGTGCTGCTAAATATTATATCAATTGATTTTTTCCCAAAATTGCACATTTTAATTGCAATGCATGATGTGTTTTGCGGCTGTATCATTTGAAAAATTGTATTTTGCATGCTAACTTTTCAGCTCAGTACTTTAGTTTTCTTCCAAAATTTTTGGACATAAAATTATTCTATACTCACAGTTTTTCTATTATTGTAATAAAAATATATATGTAAATTTTCCGTTGTTTGATGTAACCTATACCATCTTAACTTATTCTTGACTAAGCTTGCTGTAATAACAGATATTTCTTAGTTTAAAATATATTTAATACATATTTATTAAAGTTTAAAAATTCCACTAAAATTTTTAGAATAGTATTTGCATAATATTGCTTTATTATTACTTGGATATATTAAAAGTAGAAATTTAAGTATTATCAATTTTAAGCATATGTTAATTTAAAAAAACAATTGATGGGAATCTAAACTTGACAGTTACAATCTTTCTTCTATAATAAATGATTTGTCATTATTCAACTTGGGGCATTAAAATAAATTAATTTGACTCTAAATGTTTTTTCTTCACAATATTTATTGAAACAAAATTGGTTCAGATTATATTAGAAGTTGTATTATCCACTGACCAATATATGTGCAAGTTTGTTGTCTCTTTGGTTGTTTCCATATAAGTGCAGGGATGTATTCAGGTTTCTCGCTGCCAATCTTAATTACACCAAAATGCTTCATTTGGTGAGGAAAGGAACAATTAAAATTGCCAAATTGCAAGAGCTGATTTTTTTTCTTTGTTCCCTGTCAGGTGATACTCTCATTTATGTTGATGAATGATTGATGTTTCTTATCACGTTCCTTTTCCCCTTACTATTTACATAACTCTACCCTGGTGGTATTCCAGTAGCACTGATAAACATCAACATGTGCATTTAGCTCCTTGTTGATTGGGAATTTTATATCCTTCATGATCTTTTCCATTTTGTAGAATGGCGTAGTCATTATAGACAAGATTTGATGAGAAAGAAAATAAGCATATGTTCTCTTATAAGAATTTTCTACATTTTCATTTGTAGCTAATGCTGTCCAAGGTTTTTTTGAGATAAAATTTTTGAATTCTGAAACTCATTATTAATTATTAAATCTGGCTCAAGCTGAGTATTTATTATATAGCTTGTGAGCAAATGCAGGAAGCCTGTAGTAGGGGTGCACCACCTTTATAAGAGGGGGCCACCATCAAACAAGATCGACGAAATTCACAAATTTTACACACCTGATTGGCAAAATTCTCGATTTTTACATACCCGATCGACTAAATTCATAATTTTTGCAGGCCCAGTCGGCAAAAGTTGCAATTCTTACACACCCGATTGGCGAAGTTTGCACATTTTATGTGCCTGATCAGTGAAATTTGCAACTTTTACGCGGCTGATCAGCGAAATTTTTTGCACACCTGATAGACGAAATTCACAATTTTTGCACGCCCGATCAGCAAAAATCCCGATTTTTACATGCCCAATCAGTGAAATTCATGATTTTTACGTGCCCGATCGGCAAAATTCACGATTTTTACATGACCAATAATTGAAATTCACGATTTTTACGCACCTGATCGAATAAATTCACGATTTTTACTCACCCAATCGGCGAAATTCATGATTTTTATGCACCCAATCGTCGAAACTCATGATTTTTATGCACCTGACTGACTAAATTCATGTTTTTCTGCGACCTATTGGACAAAATTTGCATTTTTTGGAGATGTTGGCATTTAGGGTCTCCGCAGGCCACCAGTTAACCCATCGCGGGCCACAGGTTGTGCATCCCTAGCCTATGGTTTTTTTTGCCAGCTCAGTCCTTGATGTTTTGGGATTCTTGATAATTCAATGAAATAAGATTCTGTGGCTTGGTCTCATAGACAACTCTAACCTCATGTGGATGTATAATGCAGCCATTCCTTTCCAATATATTGTTTGACATTACATTATTGTGCTTTCATGTTATCTTAGCAATGTCTAGGAGTGCACCTGTAGACCAGTATGAATGATGCAGCCTGTGCTAGATGAAAACTTGATTTTGCAGAAATAAGTGGTATTGTTGTTGATCTTTATGCTTACACTAAGCTCACATTGCAAACTTCTCTCTCTTTTTTTTTTTTTTTAAATAAAATTTTAAGGAATGTCACTCATTTTTTAACAAACTACATGGACATAGCTTTTTTTTTCTTTTTTTACCTCACCACTTTTCTTTGTGGCTAAGAAGCAAACAAAATTTTATGCCAAATTGAGTTATGTTGATGAAAGATATTTTGAGTGCAATTTTAATCAATAATTAATTTTATGGTATTTTTTCTCTTTTTTTTTTTTTTTTTTTTGTAAAATTAAACAAATTAAAAGCAGATATTTATATTAGGACTGTGTCAATTAATCAGTCAATGCATAATTACGATAAATTTTTTTTTATCGAATTAAGTTTTAATTAATTTTTTCAAAATCTAATTAAAATTTTTAAATTAACAAACTATAGTAAAAATTAAAAATACAGTTCTGTCTACAAAGTAATTTTCCAAGCGAATAAAACTGTTTTGACTGTGAAACAGTGTTCATAACACTGTTCTAACTGCCTTTGCTTAGTGATATGTATGTAGAAACTCACCAAACTTTATGTCCTTATGACAATGAACTAAAATTATATAAAAAAATGTCTGAACTTGATGATAATTTTATTAACCTTCTTGACTGGTAAAAAGTTGAAAGTTCTAAATTTCCAGTTCTGTCATTATTAGCAAAAATAGTGTTATGCATGACTGCAATATCAGTACCAAGGTATAAAGGTCATTACACACAAAGGTAGAAGTATAAAGGTTATTTAGTAGTGCTGGTTTATTGTAAAAAAATTAGATAGAACTTATATATTCAGAAAGTGAAAATGAATTTGTTCGCTTTACGGGGCTGGTTAAAATTGTATCATTTATCCTTTTTGTGGCCTGTTCTGTACTATCTGAGCAAAAACATGCATGTGAATTTGATTCTTGTCCTTCATTATATTCATGTACATAATTTTAATTTAAAGCTAATTTTATGTAATATTCATAAGGTTCTTAGTTATATTTTTGATTGATTATATACCAAAAATTAAAAGGTGACTACACAAATTACTATGCAATCAAACAATCTCACATAATAAAAGGTAAATTTAACAGATAAGTATAAAAAAAAAAAAAAAAAAAAAAAAATTGTTGGTTTACACAGGCTCAATAATGTAATCTTTTTTGCAGTTGCCTCTCAGACTGTTATATTATCTACATATTTAAAATATCTTTGCATTTTTTTTTTTTTTTTTATCATTAATTAAATTAAAATTAAAATCATGTAAAACAAAGCAGAAAATGATAAAAATCCAATTAATTGAGTAGGAAACTTTGATTAACCCCGTTAAAACTCTTATTTTATTCCCACCCCTAATATATCATCATCATCATCATCATCATCAACCGTTTTCAATCCACTGCTGGATGTAGGTCTCCCCCAGATTTTTCCATTGTTGCCTGTCTAGTGCTTTAGTCATCCAATTAACACCGGCCACTTTTCTGATTTCGTCACTCCATCTTACTTGAGGTCGTCTTCTTGGTCGTTTTACATCTCTGGGATACCACTGTAGGGTGTTTGTGCTCCATCTATTGTCTTGTCTTCTTGCAATGTGCCCAGCCCATTTCCATTTTAGCCATTTAATTCTCTCGATAATGTCAAAAACTTTCGTCTGACTTCTTATCCACGTTATTCTCTTTCGGTCTCTTCTGGTTATGCCTAGCATACATCTTTCCATACTTCGCTGTGTTGTTTGTAATCTTTGTACCATCCGTTTTGTTAGTGTCCAAGTTTCTGCTCCATAAGTTAGTGCAGGCAAAACACATTGGTTAAACACCTTTCTTTTCAAACAAAGAGGCATGTTACTTTTCAGAATAATATTGTTCTTCCCAAAAGCACTCCATCCATTTCTTATTCTTCTATTGATTTCATTCATGATACTGTTGTCTGAAGATATTTCTTGTCCAAGGTACACATAACTTTCAACATCTTTAATCTCAGTGTTGTTGTAGACGATTTTCTTTTTTGATGCAAATGAATTGAACATCACCTTAGTCTTTTCCAAATTTATTTTTAATCCCACATTAATGCTAGCTTCTGCCAAATCTTTTAGCATATTTTGCAATTCTTCAGGGCTATTACTGAAAATTAAAATGTCATCAGCAAACCGGAGATGGCTTAAATATTCCCCATTTATTCTAATCCCTTTGTTTTCCCAATCCAGCTTCTTGAAAATACTCTCTAAGACAGCAGTAAAAAGCTTAGGCGAAATGGTGTCTCCTTGTCTTACTCCTCTTTCAAGCTTGATCTTCGCTTTTCCTTTGTCCAAACGGATGGTGGCTGTTGCTTTCTTGTAGATCTTCTTTATGATATTGATATAAGGTTTGTCTATACCAATGTTCTCCAGAGAAGTAATTACTGCAGATGTGTAGACCGAATCAAATGCTTTTTCATAATCAATAAAGGCAAGACAGAGAGGTAAATTATATTCTTTATGTTTTCCTATAACTTCCCTTACTGTTTGAATATGATCCATTGTGCTAAATCCACTTCGAAATCCTGCTTGTTCTCTAGGTTGAGCTGAGTCCAGAGCTGATTCAAGTCTTGTCGTTAAAACTTTGGTGAAAATTTTAGAAATCACTGCCAGTAAGCTGATTGGACGGTAGTTTTTAATGTTTTCCTTTTCTCCTTTCTTATAAAGTAACACCATCACAGCATTATTCCAATCTTCTGGTACATCTGATTTCTCGAGACATTTGGAAAACAGTAAGGCTAGCATTTTTGCAAATTCTTCTCCTGCTTCTTTGATAAGATCAATTGTAATTCCATCTTCGCCAGGGCATTTACCTTTTTTCATGCCTCTAATGGCTTGTACAACTTCATCTGTCATCACTGGGATTATCTCTTCAGTTTCTGTTATGTTTACTAGTGGATCACGTAGGTTGATTTCCCTTTGATCTTCACATTTATATAGATCGTTATAGAATTTTTCGACAATGTGTACTATTTCATTATTGATTTTGGTGATTGTTCCATCTGCTGTCTTCAGTGCAAAAATACCTTTTCTTCCAACACACAGTTTGCGCTTAGCTGATTTTAAACTTTTGTTATCTTCTAGAACTTTTTTGACAAGATCACAGTTAAATTTTCTGATATCTTCTGTAACACATTTTCTTACCGTTTTACATAATTCTGCATATTCAACTCTTGATTTAGGATAGTTTTTCTTCATTTTAAATTCTCTGCGTTTCTTCATCAGTCTTCTTGTTTCTTCTGTTATTTTCTTTGTTTGCTTTACTTGTGCTTCACCAGCTATCGTCCTTGCAATTTCTTGTAGAGTATTTGTTATTTTCTTGTTCACTACTGTAACATCTTGTTCTTCTTCTAAGATTGATTGAAGTACTTGAAAACGATTTTTAAGTTCTAAATTAAATTCTTCTTTATGTTTCTGGAGATTTATAATATCGACTGATTTCTTTGAGCATTGCAAAAGCTTCATTCTTTCCACTTTAGTATTTAAAAGCAGTTTGCATCTAACTAACCTGTGATCGCTTCCTGTATTGAAGTTATTGAGAACGCTGCAATCCTGAATAAGATGCTTTTTGTTTCTCAAGATGTAGTCAATTTCACTTGTTGAGCCATTTGCACTACGCCATGTCCATTTTCTTTGTGGCTTTTTCTTGAAAAATGAATTCATGATATACATCTGTTCACATTCTGCAAATTCAATCAATCTGTTTCCTCTTTCATTACGCACCCCATATCCATGAATTCCTACTGAGAACTCACCTTTCTTTTTTTCCCCAATTCTAGCATTCCAGTCTCCCATTATTAATTTTATGTAGCATTTTCCTTTTTGATGCATTGAAGCTACTTCTTCATAGAAATCCTCAATTTCTTCATCAGTATAGCTAATTGTTGGTGCATAAACTTGGGTAATTTGCAGTTTGTATCTTTTTGACACTTGTATAACTAACCTTGCAACTCTATCTGATGCACTATCATATTCTACGATGTGATTCTTCCACCTTTTATGAATCAGAAATCCTACACCACTTGTTTTTCCATCTTCTGTACCTCTGTAGTACAATACATGTCCACTGGCAAGATCAATCTTCTCTTCACCTTTTCTTCTTATTTCGCATAATCCTAGGATGTCCCAGTTGATTCTTTCTAATTCTTCTTCAAGTTCCTGTAAACGACTTTCAGAAGATAAGGATCGTCCATTATACGTAGCCAAGGTCATCAACTTATGGCAGCCAAACCGAGCCCGGTGATTCTTAGCACCCTCTGTCTTCATGTCTTTCTGATCGCTGCCGTAATCAGGAACATGCAGACTGCCGGGAATTGAGGGCCGTGATTTGTTTTGTGAATTCATGGTAAAATAAGGGGGGAGGTGGCCAAATTCCTCCACGCTGGCCAAGCGGGTTGGAGGAAGCCCATCCGCGTTCGTTCCCCATGCACTAGGCAAGGGTACTAACAGGCTGCACCGATGGAAGGTGCGGATTGGACATCAAGTCCCTGCTCCCAGTCGATTCCTTTAAGTCCTCCTCTGAGGCATTTAAAGGGTCTTCTCCTAGTTAACAAGCAGAGGCTATTAAACAGCCCACCCCTAATATATATATATATATATATATATTAGTTTCATTCTTGTGTTATTAATCTTTGAATTTTATATATTTAATGTATTTTGATAGTAAAACATATAAATAATATTCAGTTTTATATTTTTTAAACATTAATTTCAATTCTTTTATATATATATATATATATATATATATATATATCATTTTAGCACTTATTGCTAAATTTTGTTTCTGTGTATTAATTAATTTAATTCCATATTAACCCCTTCAGTCCAATGGCATCAGTAATGATGCTATGGTGCACATAGGGCAAAATATCGTTTATTATGTAATTATAAATATCATTTAAATTACAAATACCATTTATTAATTAAATACCATTTAAAACTATAAATTCCATTTATTATGTAATTATTTACATATATATTGAATTAAAAAAATTCGAAATTTCAAAATTGCATTACAGATCTTTATGATATTGCTGGAAATGTTCATTTGAACAAAAAGCTTTTGAACATGGCATGTATGAATAAGTAGTCATTTTGCATTTTTTTTTCTACATTGAAATAAATTTACATGCTGTTTATGTAACACCATCTAGGGATGAAATGGCAAAAAACTTCTCTTATTAATGAAAATAAATTATATGTTCCATTGGAAAAAAATATTTTATTTCTTATATATATTTTAAGGTGTTCATATGAAAGGGTTTACTAAAACTTTTTCATCTGGGACCCAAGGGGTTAATTTAAGAAAAGACTTTTGAAAGTATACAAATTTAAAATTTTTGAATTTTCAGAAGTGATGAAGTCTTCTTCTTCTTTTTTTTTTTTTTTTTTTTTTTTTTAGTAATATTTCCTTTTTAAATTATATGATCATTTTATTTAAATTCTTTTGCATGGCATGTGATCTTACATGCATGATTCATTACTAATTCATTATTTAAAAAATGTTAATGCATGTTGTTTACAGATAATTGCCATTTGATTTGTAAAATTATAATGCTAAAAGAAAGAGCTTTACTAATATGCAGTATTTACTATACATTTTTGTATAAAAGAAAACAAAAAGATGAGGTAGTTGTACACTTCAAAAGGATTGGCCTTTAGTGTCTGAATCATTAAAAACACAGATTTATAGCTGGATGGTTCAGGTCAGGGTTCCCATAAATCAAAAAAAAAAAAAAAAAAAGGGGGGGGGGAGGAAGTTGAGAAAATCTCACCCTTTGCTCAAATCTGTGTGAGATTAAAAAAATTTGAGTGAAAACGAAACTTTTACTTTAAAATTTTTATTTTTTAACTTAATAGTGAAAGATTCAGCTTTTCATACATAATTACAAATTACTGATACTATCTTTTTTTCACTCATTAAATATATTCCCTGCCAATATTATACAAATACTTTTCTACATCTACAGAATTGCTGAAATTTATTTCTGTGAATCTCTTAGGATATATATTTTTTATTCCTTTTTGTATGCTCAAAGATCTTTCAACACATGCAGGCTAGGGTAAGTTGCAATGCTTTTTCTCAAAACATTCTGCCACTTTAGCAAAATTTTGATTTTTTTTAAGCATTTTTTATTAAAACATGCAGCTAAAGTTTGTCGTGAGTGATTGCCCTACTTTAAGTATTCTCTATAGTCATCTCTAAGGACCCATAGAGATTACATTTCTACCCTGGCCAAGTCAATATAATAAAATATTGTAGTATATTCAGCAGTAAAAGGAAATTATGAAGTAGTTTAAATTCTTTAAACTCACCATTAGTAGATTTCTTTGAATCATAACAGCAATGAAAATGCTTTTCCTTAGTGAAAATAAAAAATCTTGTACTTTGATGAAATGCTATCAAAACAGGAGAATATCTCACGCTGATTCTTTTTTTTTTTTTTTTTTTTTTTTTTCCACGTGCAAACTTTATAAAAAAGTGTGAGATTTTCATAGTCTTACATTCTATCAGGAACCCTGGTTTAGGCATAGCCATCAAGCACTGCTGTGTACAAGTTGCAAAATAGCATATTTTTTTTCTTGAGTTCTTGTTTGTTAGAAGAGCAATGCAGAACTAGGAGTACCCTCTTTTTTTTCCCTAATGATAATCAAAATTGTGCGGGGGAAATCTTTTAGAGGTCAGCTTTGGAATTTTAAAACTTTACTGTAGGTTTTCATTATCTTGTATTCATGGATTTCTACTAGTTGGAGGTCTAGATAGAAGAGATTGAAAATAACAGAACATATCTTCGTTAATTTAGCATTTCTCATATGAAGTTTCTTAGCATCTTTTTTTCAAATAACTAATTCATTTATTAGAGAGAACCCATTAGTGTATATTGAGAATGTTTGACTTTAGATTACTTCCTAATCAAAGATTTTAATGAACTTACTTTTATGTTGTATTGAATATTTGAAATCTGGAAAGTGGAGAAAATGTTTTTATGTAATTCTTTTTTTGAAGAACATTTTCCGTTTGTCGCAAATTCTAATTTAAATTACTATACATGAATTCATTGATTTTTATGTGTATATCTCTATATAAAAGTTTGATTGTTACTTTCCAAATGCTAGAATTTTATTTCGTTTCTGTTCTGTTTAATGTGTAGCAATGTTGACAATTTTTTTTTTTAAAGCTTTTTAAAGCTCAAATAGCTGTTGGCTAGTTTGTGATCAGTACACATTGAATATTTTGCCTTATTGAGGAGGCAGAAGGTCCTCTGGCTGCACTTATTCAGAAAATTTATTTCTAAGATGGGAAATTATTGCAGATAAGAATACTTTCAATATATGCAGATATTAATTTATAAATGCCAATAGAACTAGGCTCAGATATATGTTTGAAATATTTCTGTGTCTCAACAGAATAATTTTTTTACATACTCTCTAAATTTGAATTTCTGCTTAAAATAATTAATTCTTAGAATAGATGGTTGTTACATGAAAAAATGTTCCTGTGATGTTTCACTGTATCTTTTACTTTTAACATATTTTCCTTGGTTTATCAAATAAGTCTGAAGTCATTGTAAAACAGTGCAATATTATTTAGTTATCAGTGTTATGAAAAAAGAAGATTAATTGAGATATTAAATAATGAAATATATTTGTGGGCAACAGTGATCCAGTTCCATCTTTGACATCTAGGATTATTATTATTATTTTGCGTGTATGCAGCAGTTTAGTTTTCTTTTCATTTTTGTAATTTTTTTAAATATAATTTTTATCTCTGTATTTAAATTTTTTTAAAGGGTGCTGCAAAATATAGGTAATTTTATAAAAAATATATATTATTTATTGCTATAATCTTATATTATCAGGCCTAATCTCTTAGGTAATTTGTACTTATTTTCTTGTTAAAATTATATTAAAGCTTTTGCTTCAAACTATAGGGAATAAGAATAAAATATCAAATATTTTTAAATGTGAAAAAAATAAGTAATTAACATCAAATGAAAGTGTTTTGCTTTATGCAAGGTTTTGTGTTTAAAAGTTATTTTACTTTTGTATTTCAGTATGATAATTATCTAATGATTTGAATATTTTATATTAAATATCAATAATTAATGGGGTGTAGAACTAATTCTAAATTGTCACTTGTAAATATTACTTTCAATTAAATTTTGTTATGCAACTTTATTAAAATTAAATGTAAAGAAAAAACAAAGATTCTTTTTCAGTTTGTTGTTGGGAAAAGAATCAATATTTTCCACAGTATTATATTTTAAAAATGTCCTCACTTGATGGTTATTCTCAATATTAATTTCATATAAAGGACAAAACAATGGTTAAATATTGATTCTAAAATAAAAATATAGCTTTTAAATGTTTATCATAAAGCACAAGTCATGTAAAAGTAATTTCTCCTTGTGTCTAGATGCTAGAAACACAAAGGCTTGACCCGAACAGCCGACGTCATTCCATGGTAAGTGATTCTGCATTTAGGGAATTTCATTACTCTGAGTTGATTATTTAAGTTTTCTGAAGTAGAACCTAATTATTAAATTTGACCTAATTAAAGTCAGAGTAAAATATTGATAAATGTATATTATTGTTTAACAGTTTTATTTTTATCTGTCAAGTCAGTTCCATGTCACACTGATTATGTATTTTTTATTAAAATTTTATTTTTCAGTTATATATAGAAGTTAGTCACTCATGACGTATTTATTATTATTCATTAAGCCTATTGGTTATTGTTATATCAGAATTGTAAAATTTCATTAAATATTTCTTTTGTGATTAAAATTCTAGAATATGCTAAAATAGATTTTTTTTAGAAAAATGCACAAATGCTTTAAAGAAAATTTTATATAATGAAATTGTTTTTTGCATCAAGTCTGTTGATAAAACTTATGTCATTGTACCATGTATTGTATTAGGATAGCTTAGATTATGATTTAAAGCATTAAATATTTCAGATTTTTAAGAAATTGTTAAATTTACTAAGCGTTATGGAGAAAACAAAATATATTTTACACACTTTAACTTATGTCTTTTTATATTTCTTTTTCTCTAGGGTTTTCACTTTCTTGCCTTTTTATCTTTGCTATACAGCTTGTGAAGCTTCACTAATTGCTTTTTAATATGTGCTATGTAAATGCACTCAGTAAATTATTGCACTTTGTTATAGTAATACTATTTCATTACTTACTAATGAGCATGTTTTATACTTCAGTTATGTACCATTCTCTTCTTTAACTATCTCTCACTCTAATGATCTTTCTTGCTTTTAAAAGCATGTTTTGATGTTCTTTTAAATAAAGTTCACCTTTAAAGAAATGCACTTTAAGTAAATTATTTATTGGAAATAATTCTTGTGTAGCTGCAATTTATTAATTATAATGCATTAATATCACAGAAAGAGACCATCTAGATATTTTTTTTACAGTGATTTAATATTTTTATGAGTGAATTGTTTTTTTGCTTTTAAATACATGCTGCCACTTCAACATTGTATGTTATAATTTCAATCTTTCATGATCTGGGGTTCATTCATGCAGCTGATGCTGAATAATACTTATGATTTTACTGCACTGATATAGCACTGATCTTTTTATATGCTGAATAATATTTACAATTGGTAGTGTATTAAAATAGTAGTGTTTTGACACATAGGGCTTTTGAGAATCTCTGATTTCATAAAAGGTAAAGCAAAAATTTTAAGACATTCTAAATTAAAACTTCTGAGTATTTCCCCATTTATGACATGACTTTCTATTGTACAGTAGTGTATTCCTTTTTGAGAGGACATTATTCTGTGAAATGTATTTAAACACTTTTATTTATTTATTATTATTAATTTGTCTTCTGCAGTAGAATTTTATAAATATGATTTTGGGAGTAATACTTCTTGAATATGTCATCTATAATAAACATGTGTATTGCACTAAAATTTTATTTATTAGAAAATAACATCATGCCTTCCATGCAGACCACTTTTCAACTAAGAGAGTTTTCTTCTTTAAACATTTTACTTAGTTTTAACTAGAATATCAAGAGCTTCAATCACAATGTGTAATTGAAGTTCAGTATTTCAGAACTTGGTAACTACAAAAGTATGCTCAGCATGAGAATGTATAGCTTTAACTTTTCTGTTATAAATTTTAATTTAAATAATAAAAATTTGACTAAATGGTGATCATAAAAAGTATTAGCTAGCTATTGATATTAAAGTTAAATTTCATTTACTCTTACCCTTCATCAAAGAAAATGGATTGTTCCTGACTGATGTTTTATTGTTGAGCTTCTCTTCAGATACATGCATTTCTCATACTGAGTTTTTTTTGCTAAAATAATTATTTTTATAAATATGAAATTAAAAATCTCTTTCAATAAAATGTTGTGTACATTTTGGAATGAAAATTTTATTGTTTATTTTTTTTTATTATATTAAAATAGATATATTTTGGCAAATGGCATAGTTATGTAAGGGAAAATATTTTACAAAAAATACATTAATTCTTAAATCTAAGCAATATGGAAAAAAAAACACCTGTTCTCATTGATGCAAAATAAAAAGAAAAGCACTGATTGAGTCAATTAAAATTTATGAGTAAATGCAACATGACAACTTGAATAAAAGGATAAAAATATAGAGTTTGATTAAAAAATTTTAGAATTCGACCAAAAATAAATATGTACAAAGCTTAAGATAGCAAAAGTAAAAATATAAAAAATTTAAACTAATAATTTTAATGCAACCAGCTTTATTCTTCAACCATGATTTGCTTTTGGAATTTTTCCCCATCAGGGCACACAAACCGGGTGGGAAACGATGAAAGGCATAATTATTCACATGATTGGAAACTCATAGCAATATTATTTCACTATAATAATGATAGTAATACACAATTTTCTACATATCATGATACACAAATGTCTCAAAGTGGTGGTGATAAAGTAACTGCAAAATAAATGCTCCATGAAAAAGATAAATTGTAGAAAAAAAAACATAAACCACAGTAAATTTAGCAAGCATATTTTCCTGATGAGAAGGGGGGGGGGGGGATCTAAATTTTTTTTTGCTGAAGCCAAAAAGTTAAATAAAGAAACCAAAAAAACTTAATGACATTTACAAAAAAAAAAAAAAAAAAGCTTATGTTTAGTGATTTTAAGGAAACATGTCTTTTTAAAAATGGATTTTTTTTTATTTGAAAAAAATCAAGCAAAAAGCATTTAAATGATGCCAAGATAACACTCAAAAAGTGGCATGGGGCCATGTTTGGACAGCTCATTGTACACATTTTAATTTTATGGTGACATAACAAGATTTTTATTTATTTTTTTATTTTTTTAAATGTAACAATTGCTACTAATTTTCTTTTGATCTTTATTTATTGAAGTTCTCTTAGAATCTTTGTTAGAATATTTGTTTTAGAAATAAATAAAATAAACCATACTTTTGTGTTTTAGAAATCTTTTCAGTTGTATTAATATTTAATGTTGTATAAAATGCATATCAGTATGAATTAGGTTAAGTATAGAAATTGTTGCTCCTTACCAAAGAATTAATAATTAAAAAATGAATTCTAGTTGAATGAAAATCTGAAAAATATTTAGTTTTTATTTGTTGTGTATTTATGTATTTTTGAAGATAACTCTTCTATAATATTGGAAAGGCTATTTAAAAATAGTTATAAATCTTTTACTTAAAAATTTTGTGCTTTTCTTAAAAAAAAAAAAAAAAAAAAAAAAACCTAGTAAAATACATAGAAAATTTCATGGTCCCGTAGAAAATGTTACAATACAATTTTAACAGTACTGTCTACCTATTAAGATGGAAACCCGCCTAAAATTGATCCCCTTCCCTGTCTCTTGCAATTTTATCTTAGCATGTTTTCGTTTCATTTTATGGTTTAGCAGGTTTTTACTGCAAATGAAAACAAGATTGAGGTATAATTGTACATTCTCAGAAATGTAAACTTAATATTCAGTTTATCCATGTACTATTTTAATATTTCCTTTTACATGTAAATCTTTCAAAACCAAGTATTGTATACAGTCAACTCTGTGAAATCCGCACACTTAGGGACCAAGGGTTTGCGGATTATAGATTTTTGCGGTTAATAGATCATGCTTTTGTTTACATTTTATTTTTTAAAGTCTGAGTATAAATTAAGAATAATTACATAAATATTGCAATATAAAAGTAAAATATAATGCAAAATTGGTTTAATATATTTAATAACTAAGTTAATATAAAGAAAAATTAAATTATATACAATACTACAAATTTTATAAAGAAAATTATTCATTTTTTTTGTAAAAACATTGACACAATGGTAGGTTAAGTTTTGGTTTGTTATCAATGTTTTTTTTTTTTTTTTTTTTTTCATTCTGTAGTCTATAAACACTCATTACTTCATCCTCTGAGATAAAATTTTGTTGCTCAAAAACATTTAAATATTTATATCCCAGCAATTTTATTATATTTTTATTTATTAAACCCTGTACATAAGTTATCTTAGTATTGTCAATTTCTTATTCAGTATCCCTTTTACTCAGCTCAAATTATTATCTTTTCAATGCAGAGTACAAAATATATGAATTTTCTTTAATCACCATTTATTTCATTGGAAAGTTGATAATTCATGAAAAAAACACCACATTTAACTTTATGTATGAGCTTAACCATTAACTGCAATTTTCATTGTTTACATTCCAACATGTAGTGTGTATAATACACATTTGCAGATTATACATCGGCAGATTTCACAGAGTTCAGTGTATTTATTATCTAAAATTGTAGTGTTAAAACTCTATTTCAAAAATATTCTGATCATATATACCTGCTTTATTTTAAAATGTTTTATATGATTGTTATTGTTATGTTTTGTTTAGCCCACAAATAGCCTCACAAGGCAAGCATCTACTAATCAGTCATCTTCTGAAGGTCTGCCAGCAGGTTGGTCTATGCAGGTGGCTCCAAATGGCAGAGTGTTTTTTATAGATCATAATCATAAAACCACAACTTGGGTAATTTTTTAACTAAAAGTTTATTCATATTTATGTTTATAAAATTTTAATCACATGACCTTTTACTTTAATATATTGAAATACTGAATGAAAAAAAAAAATGTATTTTTCCCTAGTTATGAGAAGAACTCATCCATTAGTAGTTCATTTATGTACATCACTAGCATATGCCTCTGTCAAAAATGACAGAAAAGTGTTATTTTAAGTTAACAACATTAAGTCAGACTCAACACGTGATTTGTTATGCATGATTATTCAGACAGTGGCAAGTCATCAAAATCATTCAAAAAATTGTGTTTGCAAAAGTCAACCTTCAGAAGAAGAAAATATGAACGGTCTCACGCGCGGAAAATAATTAGTTTTTTCCAACAACCTTATAGTGAAATTCTCGTTTTTTTTTTTTTTTTTTTTTTTTTTTCCCACAATTCTTTGATGAAATTTGTGTTTTTTTCGCAGCCTTTTGATGAAATGAGTGTTTTTTCCGCAATCCTTTCACAAAATGAATGTTTTTTACGAGATTTGTTGAAAAATTCACATTTTTTTCTGCACCCTTTTAACGAATTGCACTTTTTCTCGCGTTTCTTTGACAAAATTCACATTTTTTTCAGGATGCTATGATGAAATTTGCACTTTTGCAATCCTTCAACGAAATTCGTGTTTTCTCAGTGATCCTCTAATGAAATTCATGTTTTTTCCGTGATTATTTGACGAAATTCACACATTTTCCGCGATTATTTGACAAAATTAAAGTGTTACATGATCCTTAGACGGAATATGTCCCCCCCCCCCCCTTTCTAGACATGGAGGTGGGGAAAGAAAGAGAGATTTTAGTTTTTTTTGTAGTTTGGCTATTCTCACAGCTGATATTTTGTTAATGGATGGGGAGTTATTTTAGAAAACATAAAATGTACATGTTATTCAGGAGAGAACAGCCAAACTGCAAAAAAGATGAAAATTTTTGCTTTCCTCTCACATATTTAGAAATCCACTCCTCTCCTTTGGGAGAATAGGACAGAGCAAAAATTTGAAAAAGGATAATGATTTTAGATGAGTCATACTTATATTACATAATGTAGATAAGAGGAGTTACCTTACTACAAAATAAGAAATAGATCAGCATTAAATATATATATATATATATATATATATATATATATATATATTTTATTAAAGATTTTAAAATTTGTGTGTGTGTGGGGGGGGGGTGCACTTTTGAAGTAGAGAGAAAACTTAGGTAGACAAACCTTCTATTTATTTTTACTAGACAGTATAACAAGGAGATTTCTTCAAATAATAGTTTTACAAATTTTAAACATTGTATTCTTGGGGATGAGGGGGAAATATGAATTTCAAAGGAAGGGGTTTGTAATTTACATGATTTGTTATTTATTTATTGTTAAGCAATAAATAGGACAGAAGATTTTTTTTTATATAAATAGTTTTAAAGATTTTTTTTTTATAGGGGTTAACAAAGTGGAGGAAGCAGACATTTTGGGGGTAGAGAGATAATTGAAATGGTTGATTGTTTATTTATTGTTACTAGACAGCAACAAATAGAGTATATATTATTAATAAAAATTTTTAAAATTTTTTAACTTTGTATCCTGAGAAGGAGAGGGAGGGAAGAAAGGAGAATTGTAAGTTTCAGAGAGAGAGAGGATTGGAGTAAGTGGTAATTTATATGATTGATTATTTACCTCGTATTATTTACCCTTTTGCCTCCCCCAAACAAAAGGGGGAAGTAGATATCTTGGTGGTAGAGAGAAAATTCAAATGGCTGATTATTTATTTATTGTTAAAAAAGAGCAAAAATAGAGCATAATACTTTTTATATGCTTGTAGTCAGCTGCATTTGGGTTGATTAAAATGTTTTTCAAAAAGGGTGGAAATGTTTCACGTGGAGGAAGTTTAACTTTTCCTTTATGGCAGCAATTGTTTGGAATTTCCCCAGAAAAATGAAGAGCCTGACAATACTGGCTCATTACTTCTAAACAACCACAATTGTGCCTATCGATGTTTAACTCTGCTTGTGCAATCGGCTGAGTTTCTCAGTCAATCTGAGAAATCCTTTGAGACTGCCGTGATCGCCAATGTGCAGTTCTTTCTCTGGTCAATCGGCGCCTTCTTTCCAAAAGCATTTCATTTGGGAAAATACATAGTAAAAAGTAAAAAATTAGTTTTAAAACATTAAAAAATAACTGCATATAGATCAAAGTGAAATCTCAGCACGTTTTTCTACAGAAACAACGTTTCACTGTTGCCACTACAGAACAGTGAAATATATGAATCCTTGATATGAATCATTAAATTGAATGAAGATAATCATTAAAATTATTAATATTTCTTGAAAACATTGATAATACTTTTTAAAATATTTATTCAATAAATTATGTAATATTTTCATATGTATGATGTAAACAGTCATAAAATTACTCCTTATACACTATATTTCCAATGATGATCAGTCACTTGCGATTTTAGACATTTTGTTAAATATCTGGAAAGATACATGAGGAATTATCCTGAAACTTCAGGAGTGTAAACAACATGATAAACGTCATATATTTCTGCGAAGATTTTTCCCCGAAACCCCATAAGGAGCCGTCAACAAATTGAAGAAAAACGAATATCTTTTGGGTAACCCTGTAGAAACTAATATTGCAAAAGCATTCAAACTCTAGATTATGATTAAGTGTCTTATTGTAATAATTTGGGTTCATTTTTATGAAGATAGCATGTATACTCAAAGAGAAATTGAAGTTTTTATAAAAACAGTCCCAAATTTTACCAAGTTTTTTGCTTATAATTTGCAGAGTTTTTAATATAAAAACAAGTTATTTTCAGAAAATATGACAAACAAAATTGTACATAATACCCTGCAATCAAAATTAAAAAATTATAAAAATTGTATGAAAAATGAGCAGGTTTACTAAATGTTGTTTCACTGCGCATGCGCGAATTCAATCAAAATATACTGTGCATAATATATTAGCTAAATGTATAGACCAGCTTTTATGAAAGTCTCAAAACCATAGCTTGAAAATTCTGATAGTAATCGTCGATAGAATAAGCTCGAATTTTGCTGTTCCCAAAAGGAAGCAAAAAGATAGGGGTTGTATCCAAATATACTAGCTTATGAAAGTTGACATAATAAGAATGAAGTCTCTCATTCTATATTTGATACAACCCCTCATCTTTTTGCTTCCTTTTGGGAACAGTGAATTTCGAGCTTATTCTATCGACGATTACTATCAGAATTTTCAAGCTATGTTTTTGAGACTTTCATAAAAGCTGGTCATTAGCTAATATATTATATTCATTTAGCTAATATATTATGCACAGTATATTTTGATTGAATTCGCGCATGTGCAGTGAAACAATATTTAGTAAACCTGCTCATTTTTCATACAATTTTTATTATTTTTTAATTCTGATTGCAGGGTATTGTGTACAATTTTGTTTGTCATATTTTCTGAAAATAACTTGTTTTTATATTAAAAACTCTGCAAATTATAAGCAAAAAACTTGATAAAATTTGGGACTGTTTTTAAAAAAATCTGAATTTCTCTTCGAGTATACATGCTATCTTCATAAAAATGAACCCAAATTATTGCAATAATCTACTTAATCATAATCTACAGTTTGAATGCTTTTGCAATATTAGTTTTTACAGGGTTATCCAAAATATATTCGTTTTTCTTCAATTTGTTGACGGCCCCTTATGGGGTTTCGGGAAAAAATCTTCACGGAAATATATGACGTCTATCATGTTGTTTACACTCCTGAAGTTTCAGGATAATTCCTCATGTAGCTTTTCAGATATTTAACAAAACGTCTAAAATCGCAAGTGACCAGTCATCATTGGAAATATAGTGTACATGTAAACAATAAGGAAAAACACATTTCAAAATATTTAAAGGCTTTAATATGCTTTTACAATTACATTAAAAGCAGAATCAGATGTTAGCCGTATTTTTATAATGAATCGTCAAAGAGTCGTTCATTTGTTTCTTGATTTGGAACTTGTGTTTCTGAATGACAATGGTGTTCATTTGTTTATATTGATAATCTGTTGTTGGTAGCTGCTTATTTTTAATTTAGAACTTAAAACATTATAATTGTTTAGTTTTTGAAGGTTTTAGAAAAAATGAAGAAAAGATATGATACAATGTAGATTAAATAAGACAATTATTCGATTTATAATACGGCATCGGAATGCTTAAGCCTAACATGGCTGTGATATGTCTTTTTTTTCTTTTTTGAGGATGGGTGCATCCCGGTATTGTCACCTTAGCATATTATATAAATAGATTACTCTTAAAACCTGAATTGCAATTTTTTAATAGAAAGTCAAATTTGATTCAAAGTATCATATTATGTAGTCTGGATGTATTATTTGAACTGTCTCATTTCAACAAAAATCATTCTTTCAACCTTTTTTACAGTTTGCAACATACAGTAGAACCTTGGTTTTCAAATGACCCAGTTGTGGAACAGTTAGACTCTTGAACAAGAAATTAAATTGAAATTTGACTCTGTTTTTGAACAGTGAGTTGACTGAATGAATAAAAATAGCAAAAGTGACGAAATTAATTCATCGTTATTGTTGTTAGATGCAAAGTTCATGAGTGAGATACAGTAATCACAGCATTAATGAAATCAATGCATTTTGAGTTTCATGTTCATCAATGTTGCTGAATCCACTAATTTTTCTTTCTTTTTTCTGATTTTCATGGATGCAAAGCACATATGCATGTGATATAGTGATCCTGGATGTAACAAATTTTATGCATTTTGAAATTCAAAGACAAGTTAATTAGTGGTCCTAATGATAAAAAAATGGAATTTTTTTCTTTTTCTCAATCTAAAGTAATCTACTGTTTCATCAATAAAGATATGGGTACGGTTTTTGTTAAACTTTTATTTAAATGTTATAAAATTGTTAAATGGAAATATATCCCTGCACTTTCATTATAATGGAATTGTAAAATTGAAGTACAAACCTGGGACTGGGCAAGCCCATCAAACATAGATAATAAAGTTTTCAATATACAGATTACAAATGAATATCCCAACTTTGATGGGCTATATCTTCTGAACGACAAAAGGTAGTGTTCCATCTCACACATTGAAGTGAGTGAGAAGATGTAAAGGTTCGTTTTTTTGGTGAAAGATGATGCAATGAGCGGTGGGTTGAAAGTGACATGTTCCATTGCGAGTTCATTCAGTCAGTTGCCGCTGAGATGACAACAGCACAACAAAAGGTGTTCTGTATAATTGAATTTGCTAAAACAGAATCTGTTAGTCATGTTCAACTGCGAATAACTGCAGTTATTGCAACTGTAACACCCGACATGCATACCGTGTGGAACGAATTCTCCTACAGAATGGATGTCTTTCGTGTTTCTGCTGGTGGTCCCATTGAACATTTATTAATATTTGCTATATTAGTAATTTCACAATCTTCTTTTTTATGTATTTTTCACAAATCTGTGTATCTTCTATACTTTTGTTAATAAAGCCCTTCAAAGTTGGGATATTCATTTGTAATCACCCTGTATAATGGGATGAATAGACCAGTACAAAATTTATTAATTCATATGGATTAAGCAATATTAATAGTTAAGATTGCGATTTCAATAATAAAAATCAAAAGTACATATATGCAAAAAAAATACATGGCTGGCTCATTTACTGTAAAAACAGTTAAAAAAAAAAAAAGAAAAAAATGTAAATGTTTTAAGACATAGAATAAAACTTGTTGAAATTAATCATTTATTTTGAAAAATATATAACTAGCAGAAACTGCACAATGCCCCTTAAATACAAAATTTGATTTTAAATATTACTTTTTTGAATTGAAATTATTAAATTAATGATGAATACGCCATGACACATCTGGAATCTAACAATCTAAGCAAGTCTTGATTACAAAAGGAAATAAATAACTTTTAATGTTCAACCCCTTGAATATTTTATGAGTATACTAGAGAAATAGAGTTCATCACACCATCAGGTTTACAGGTGTAATGCATATAAACTACTTGGATCTCATGATAGAAAACATTCTTGCAAAACTAGAAGGAAAAGGTTCACCTAGACATTTGCATGTGTATAGTGTCAACATCTTATAATTTCAGATTATTATGAATTTTTTGAGCAAATAAAAATCACCCCACTTTTGAGTGTATACTGGATATTCGATTCTCTATAAGAATGTTAATTCAACAGTAATGTTGATATGAAACAATACAGATTCCCAACATAGTTAATTAAAACAATCTTATGTTATCTGGACAAACAAGATGTAGCTATCTTTCACTCTTGCCACTTCCAGCGATGATCTCTAGTGACATGAGGTTTGGATTAGCTTAGGAATATTTTACTAGAATAATGGTCACATGCAGTGACATGTTGTTGATTATTACAGACTCTTGATTCAAAACTTTAAAGCCCTAATTTATGAGAACAATTGTTGTTCTATCAGAGTATCATCTTAAACTAATTTTTCCAAACATTGATAGATGAACTCAAGGACATCAAAATCTGGTCTTACTGCAGGGAAAATTGAGCAGAGTTAACCAAAGGCTAGTATATGTAGCCTGGTGGCTGGCTTTGTATAATGGGAAACTTTTATCTGCCTACTAGCTCTGCTACTTTGCTCAGAATGATTCCCCATGAAGAATTGCTATTCTCTCTCAAGTTTTAGTGGGAAAAAGCTTCTCGACCAATCAAAAATTGACGGCACATTGATGCCGCTGAATCAAAGATTAAAATTTGAATTGGCGATCGTAATCAAGTCATGAAACAAACTGAAAATTTAGCTTGTCTGCACATTTGATTATGGAAAATGAATTAAATTGCAGACTTAGATTGCCATACTAGCAACAAGTTATAAAACTTTGAAAATAACAATAAGAAAAAGTATGTTAAAGAGAAATGGCTTCTGTAGGTCTAAAAAAAAAAAATGGTTAAGAAATACTGGCCAGTCATTTAAAAAATTTAAATATCGCTACGGACCATAAGAGGATTTTAAACTAAGATTTAGTTAAGAAAAAGATCGTAAATTACAGGGAAATTGATAAAATTGATTTAAAAGAAAATAAGGCATTTAAAGAGAAAAATAATTTTTTATTTAATTAAATTTAAAGATTGCCAGTTCGGAAAAAACTGTTAAAATAAACATTTATGATTTTAGAAATTTAATGAGGGTGTTAAAAATAATTAATTAGGATTTTAAATTAGAAAAATTTCCTATTTAACAGCAGGCTTCGTCTGCTACAGTTTTATTTAAAAATTTTGGCTTTTGTGATAGTAATATTGCATAAATCTCCATAAGAATAATTCTTAGTTTCTAACTTCTGAAACAGTGAATTTTTCTAGAAGTTAAATTGAATATATATATATATATATATATAACTTAGATTTTATCTAATCAATATTTCAGATTCTCTTTTCTTATCCTGGCACAAAAGATAAATCACCAAATATTGTTTCAATTGTAATCTTCGCCATTGAAAACTTTTTTTAAGCATTACAAACATTGCTTTCATGTTAAAATTAAATATTTTCATTTTATAATGTATTTTTTTCTTTTTTGTGTATTTTAAATAAAATCAGTAAAAGTTTTTTTTCTATTATTTTTTTTAGGTGTTTGTATTTTTTTCTAACTGATTTATTTTCTTATACACCATTTAATTACTTTAACCACTGATATCATTGATAAAAGTGCTGATTTGTCAACATCATAAAAATACTGACCAATGGCAACCATTGCATCAGAAAATGAGAAAAATACAAAGTTTTACTATAAAAAAATAATAGTTATATTGGTATAGTATACATACAAATAAGCCTGGGAAAACTACCTATCCAATGCTGTAAATCAGAAAAAAATCCATCCAGTAATTTCGAAATTAGCCCGAACATTCAGACAGACACTTTCAGTACCTATTGTTTTATAATATGATTACTCAAAAAAATGTAAAAAATATTATCTTGTAACAAGGTTTATTGTCCTTTGAGGATGATTATTCCTTGAAGTATCATTTGTGCTTCAAGGAATAATCGTAAAATATAATCAAAGAATAAAATGCATAGTGCATGTCTTACTGCATTCTTTTCTTAAATGTGCTACAATGCAAGCATGCAGAAATACCTTTTGTAAAGTTATTTTAATAACTATTTTGTGCAAATAAGTTTTTCTGTGATGTATTGTGCACTTTTTTTTTATGGTCATAACTTTCAGAGTTCAATCTGTTATTTTAAAGTTTGTTTTCTAATTAAATAAGTGAGCATTAAATACCAAGTGAGCTTTTCTTTATTACAATGAAAAACTGATAATTATTAAGATGCTTAAAATTAGAATATTTATTCTGAATATATATTCTGAATAATTTCAGACAGAAATTATTTCAGATTTGGTAAATATTAAATTGTGTGTATGTTAAGGAAATGATATTCAGTGTGATATTTTGCTATAAATAAATTTCTGTATTTTCAGCATTTAAATTTTAAATTGTTTTTGAATTTTTTAACTTAAGTAATAATTTTAGTTACTCTTTAATTCTTTTAGGTGGATCCCAGGACAGGCAAACCAAGTGTACTTCCTAACCAAAGCAATGTGCCAAATAGGCCTCGCTTTAGCAGTGTAGATGATCTTGGCCCATTACCGGTGAGTGATGTTTATATTAAACCCTTATTACTGAAATGACACTAGAATGTTTACTCTTATTACTGAAATGATGTTAGAATGTTATAATATATTATTATTTTTTAAATAGGCTCAAAACAATTGTATTCATTCATAACAATATCTCTAATTTAAAAAAAAAAATCAGTTTGTTATTTGTTGAATATTAGGCCAAACATAAAGTCTGATTTTGGAGAATTGTTAGCAGCAGAAAAAGCTATTTTTCAAAATATGATTCAGGCATAACTTTCAGAATTTAGAGATAGAAAATATAACAATAGAAGGAATTCAGATTCACCAATCACCAGGTCCAGAAATTAAAAAAAAAAAGCAAAAAGGAAACAAAGCATTAATGATTCAAAATGAAATATAAATTAATACCACCTCATTTAATAATTAATATGTTCAAAATCTGGAAATCCTGTTGCAAAGGGGGGGGAGGAGAGTACTAGTCTTATGATATAAAGTCCAATGTGCATTATTAAGAAATTGCAAAATTGCAGCTATATAATATTGTATTTTGTTTGAAAAATGAAAAAAAGGGTACTTCTCTATTATCCCGTCTTTCATAACAAAAAACTATCGCCAAACTGTAACGCCAAATAAACGGGAGAACGTTGTCATTGGAATATCAAAATAAATAAATAAATAAAATATAAGAATTTAAGGACACAATTGTTATTTTAATTAATGAAATAACTAATAAATCAGTAAAATATAATGAAAAATACACACAAATGTCAAATTAAAAACCACTTGATGACATAACAAACACGTATAATGCTTCTGACATCAAGTAAATGGGACTGCATTTTTGGAGTTTAATCTTACAGTTTGGCAATAGTTTTTTGTTATGAAAAGTGGTCGACGGGATAGTAGAAAAGTACCAAAAAAAGTAAATAGTGGTGCAGTTTTGTATTTCTTAATTGAACCAAATTATATAAATAAAATAAAATAAAACTTGATTGATTAGTACCCATGCACCACCCTAGTTCATTATAGTTAAAAGTATAAATGCTGTCAATTAATATTGAAGATGCTGCATTGTAGAAACTTTAAAATGCAAGCTGTAAAAAGGAGTAACATTTTCCATTATATACAAAATTAAATAATTGTGCAAAATATGATATGATATGATTTCAAAATTCAAATATTAATGCAAATATACTTTCTCTTTTAAAATAGAGAATTAACAGAAATCATTAGGATTTTTTTAAAAAGGTTATTTCTGCTTATAATATTAGTTCAATAGATGAGCTTTCAGTAGAAACATTTTCATAGTATGATTTTTTATAATCTGTAGTATTCAAGTCATGTTTTCTTAGCCTAAAAAAATTCTAATTATAAAGTTACTAACCCAACAAACTATTTTTAAACTAGTAAAAATATGTTTATATTCCATTGGCATTCGTTAATGAAGTTATTGCTATTAAGATATAAGACTAGTTTTTTCCTTTTATAATATTAATTAGTGATCTCTTTTATGAGAATTTGTGACTTATTTTAAATCATATTTATCTTATAAATTTCATGTGAAAAACTTTTATTTTTTAAATTTTATTTTTGTAACACTGTTCTCGAACTACCTTAAAAAGTAAAAAAAATAAGTCTCATTACTTTTAGAATTATTCAAAGTAGGTTTAAAGTTTTATTGTTAATTGGTAAAAATATTTGTTTATTTTAAATTCAAAAGTAAACTGTTTTGTAACATAATTTGAGTCAGAGACTATCTTAAATCTTCAGTGGTTCTCAACATGGGGCATACGCCCCACAGGGGGAGGGAGGAATTTAACTTTTAAGAGCAGCAAAATGGGAATTTGGCCAAAATCAACTTTAGTCAAATTAATTTTATTATAGTTTGAAAGAGAGATTTTATTTAATAAATATAAATGAATTCAAATACTTAATGCATAAAATGGAAAATGTTTGCCAATTAAATTTTCTAGTTTGAAATATTTTTGACTTTTTAAAATTAATTTAGTGCTCTGGAGAATGCAAGAGTCAACTGTAAGAGGCAGTGAAGCCGTATTGCAAACTTACAAAAGTTACATTGATAGAGGTGAATTTACAGAAGAAATGTTTTTTTACAAATCATTAGAAAGCACCACTACTGCCTCTAGTAATTTTAATAAGTTGAAAAAGTACTTAAATATAAATGATATACCAGTGGCAAGTATAACATCTTGCGTTACCAATAGTATTCCTGTTGTGATGGAGAAGAAAAATAAATGGTTTTTACTAATCAGAATCCAAAAATGCTTCTTTTGCATTGTGTCATCCATAGAACGAGCTTACAAGGGGCCACCAAATATGGTGCGCACAGATTTTGATGATTTTAAAGTATGTTGATGCTACTGGAAAGAGTTATTCATGCTGTTGTTATTTTTAATACTGTTTTCAACAGAGAGAAGTAGTTTTTATTAAATGACTTTATGTATGATTTTAAATATTTATGAGAAAATATAAGTCCTTAAAATTAGTTAAGTAATAAAATATATCAATAAGCAATTATTGTTTTAAACAGCAATAAAATTAAAAGAAAGTGTTAAAAAGGCCCAATGTAAAGTAAAACAATTGACTAAACTCCTCATATTTTATGTCATTCCTTCTGAAGTCTAAAGTTGTTGAAAAAATGACTGGCAAGTGGCAACCCTGTCAATTTAAATTCACAAATATTTTCCAGCTGATTTATGATATAGGATGAAGTACCTGAATGCCGACACCCTAATGTCAACTTGAAAAATAAGGCTTTAAATGATCCTATAAATTCAAAATTAGCACCATAATGTCAAAAAAATTATTCAGTTTTGAGGTGGGTAGGTCTATTTGGGTTCGGTGAGATATTAGAAACAACTGATTGAAAATTTTTAGACGTGTGTCGAGATTTCGATGGATCACATGTTTTTGCTTCAGTTTGGCTAAGGAAGTAAGTTGAATAGTTAAGGTTTTTCATTTAGTGACTAGCAGTATACAATGATGTCACTGGATCCTAAAAATCCTGGGTCCGAGGGACCCAGGATTTTCAAATATCTGGGTCCCTGTTTTACAAAAGCGGGTCCCCATTCATAATAATTCAAATTCATATTTTAAAGGAACAAGTGAACTTGTTTATTTGGAAAAGACAAAAAAAAAAGTTATTGTTTTGATGATAATTAAATAATGAATAATTAAAACTGGTATTTCACAATCAAATAAGATATTTAAAAAAAAACTATTAAGAGAAATTTTCTTTACCTTTTTTAAATGTAAATGATTAATTATAAAATAATGATTAATATTTGAGTGTAGAAGATAACAAGTATCAATAATATTTGCATTTCTTTTAAAAGGGAGAGGACGGATTTATTGAAAAGAACATTTTTGTAGGATAAAAGAATACTTTTGTTGAGTAAAGGGGCACTTTTTGTTGGATGAATAGATGCATTGATTAAACTTCCCATTGGATTATTTGTCAGCATACATCAGTGTTGGAATCAAACATTTTCTTTGGAAAGGAGTTTCAGAAGTGATTCTGAATTAAAAGTATTTTCTGAAATTCATAGCAAATTTTCTGACAGGTTACATTACAGCAGAGGGTGGGGGGGGGGGGGGGGATCCTCTCTCAGCACTATTTTTGTTGTTGTAGGTCGGATTAACTCTGCTTTTGATTAGAGTCTATTTCAGGCTGAGTGAATTTCAAGTTTTTTCTTTGGCCTTTGGACGAAATTCGCTGTTTTTTTGAGATCCTTCGAAGAAATTTGCCATTTTTTCGAGATCCTTTGACGAAATTTGCCGTTTTTTTCGATATCCTTCAACTAAATTTGCCATTTTTTCGAGATCCTTCGACTAAATTTGCCGTTTTTTCGAGATCCTTTGACGAAATTTGCCATTTTTTTTTAGATCCGTCGACGTAATTTACCGTTTTCTCGAGATATTTCGACGAAATTTGCCGTATTTTCATGATTTTTTGACGAAATTTGCTGTATTTTCATGATTTTTTGACGAAATTTGCTGTATTTTCATGATTTTTCGACGAAATTTACAGTTTTTTTTGAGATCTTTCGATGAAATTTGCCGTTTTTTCTGTGGCCTTTGGGCGAAATTCGCATTTTTCCACGATCCTTCAACGAAACTCGTGTTTTTTTACGGCCTTTTGACGAAATTCACGTTTTTCCACGGCCTTTTGACTAAATTTGCTTTTTTTCCATGATCTGTCAACAAAATTAGCCATTTTCTGCGATCTTTTAATGGATTTCGCGTTTTTTTCTGTGATTATTCGACGAAGTTCGCCATTTTTTCACGATCATTCGACAGAATTCACAGTTTTTTCACGATCCTACGACGAAATTCGCCGTTTTTACTCAATCCTTTGATGAAATGAGTCTTTTTTTTCTACGGCCTTTTGACAAAGTTTGCATTTTTTTCGTGATCCTTCAATGAAATCGCGTTTTTTCCGCAATTCTTGGACGAAATTTGTCTTCTTTTTGCGATTCTTGTATGAAATCTGCCCTTTTTTTTGCGATTCATCGACAAAATTTGCCTTTTTTTCAGCGATCGTTCAATGAAATTCGTTATTTTTTTGCGGTCCTTTGAGGATTTTGCAATTCTTCAAAGAATTTACGTGGCCCATGGGACGCGTAAGAACTCTTTTTTTTTTGTCCCAACTTCAATTTTTTGCGTAATTTACCCGCTATAGCGCGTCTGCGGCATCACTGGTATAACTAGTATACCATTGTGAACTAAATGAATGTTGTAGATTCATAATTCAGTATTGAAATCGTTCTTATGAAATAAGATTCGGAGGTTAGACCCTTGTCGGCATTAGGAACCTTGATATTCAAGTTGGTTCCTAAGCCGACAGTCTTGAAAGATTCCCTTGTTTTGGAAGATGTCTCTGTTTTAGAAGATGCCTTTGTTTTGGATGATGCCTCTGTTTTCAAAGAAGCCTTTGTTGTGCAAGATGTGCCTATTGAGAACCTACCAGTTGAATTGATCAAAATTGGTGATTTTGTGATTGCTTTGATTAGTAATCGTAGGAAGAAATTAGATAATACGAGCAGAAAGCAAGCATGTCATTAAAAATATTTTCTGACGATAAAGCAGACAGCAAGCTGCCTGCAACAGGCTTAAAACTGTATTTTCGAATGGAAGAAAAACTTTGGTTATAATATCCACTGATCAACTAATATGTAAACTCGCCCCTCTCCTTGTTTTTGGGAGTAGTAAGTACTAAAAGAAGTACCAATTTCCAAACTCATTGGTCAGTAGATTGAAATGTGGTTATTGTATTGTTAGTATATTGTTAGTTATTCTTATTATAGTTATGTATGGCTTTATTACACATGCCATGTGTCAAATATTTGTTAATAAAAAGTTTTCGATGAATTTTACATTTTTTCTTATGAGTGTCGAAATTAGGTATGCTAGGTGCATGTATTGTACAGCATCCCAGGGCCCATGGTCAAGAAAACAAAGTTGGGCACTTTAGGCCAAGATCCTTAGTGAATGTAGCGCCACAGACTTTCTAGTTTTAGATACCAGAGACTGATTACCACAGGATTGGGAATACCATTAGGAACATTCCTCTCTAAGGTGTCGGAATTAGGAGCAAAAACACTTTTGAATTTTAAGTATTAAAATTTGAAACCCTATCAGTTTTGAAAATGTTACTAGTGCATTTTTTAGAGAAGATTTTGATGAACATTTTGAGCTCATTAGAATCTCATTTTGTTGAAAATAATGAATACAGCTTTGAATCTGTTTGAAAAATGTCCTTAAAGTGTCTGCATTTGGGCACTTTACCCTAATGAGCATATCAATTTTATTATCAACTTTATGTGATTATTTAATAAATTTTTTTCTCATGCTTGAGTATTTCTTCCGTAGGAAGGGTGGGAAGAAAGATTTCATACTGATGGTAGAATATTTTTCATTGATCACAGTAAGTATATTTCTTATTTAAATTTTATAGTGTTTCATTTTGATGGTTATTAATCATTATTGAATATTTTTATTATTAATTTTTCTTGGTGGACTCTTTTCAGTCAAAAAAAGCTATGTGATGCAATAAAAAATATATTTTAATTTAAAATAAATATTTTCTTTCTAAATATAACTTATTATAATTCACTATTCTTATTGTTATTTTGATTAGTTATGATAATCATATGATATAATAAAATAAGAATTTATTTAAAAAAATCATTTATTATGGTATTCCCACAGCGTTGCACACGGTTAAGCTCGGTTCCCGTAAGATCACCGAAAGCGAAGCAGCATCAATTAAGGTCAGTGCTTGGGAGGGTGACAACCTCTCTCGACTGCCGCTGCTGTGGGACCATGTACGTTAATGGGAGCTGGTGCACGTAAAATCTGTTCGTGGCTCTAATGTCCTCCAAGTTCAGTATAAGCGTTACCTCTGGGGGTGTCAATCCAGGTGCAGGTGTCTCATCTGGAATTGGTTCAATATTAGGAGACCAGCTCTAGAAGTCCAACTTCTCTTGAGGCTCTGGCACCCCTTCTTTCAGACAGCCTTGGCACTTTCTCTGACACGCCAACAACAACAACATTTATTATGGTACTTTTACCACTTGATAATTACAGTGGTAATTTTATCACTTGATAGTAATGATGTTAATATATTAGCTCAGGGCACGAAATTTCCGCTCACCAGCTCGCCATTGGCGAGCAAATATTTAAGGTTGGTGAGTAAGTTTCGTCTTTTGAAATGTTGTGCTTCAAATTAAACTGTATACGCACAGAATATCGTGCCTCAATCTAGCGACAATCAGAAGTGTTTTAAAATCAAGCGATGGCATTTATCTTCCAAAAGAAGAAAAAATGCGGCGTCACCCACTTCCATTTTTCTCCTACAGAGGAACGAACTTCCCCCGTCTGCATTCTTTCCCTCGCTTTCGCACTGCGCAAATGCCAAGGCTGCTTTTTTCACTTCCGAGGTCCAATCAGATTGCTCTTCACTCCTGCGCGAAATGAATCCGGTTCTGCCACCTAAGCTCAGCTGCTTGAAACACGGTAAAAATTATTCGCTTTCTCCCGAACTTTTAACATTTAAAAAATCGTTCATATTTTTCATGAATGTAAAATATTCTGGATTTAACAGACAACTTCTTCTAACAATGGTCAATTTTAATTAAGTTTGTCATAAATAGTTCATTTTCTGGGCAGGTGTGGTGGCCGACGTTATTGTCTGAATGAATGTAAAATAGTGGCGAGCAAAAATTTTAGTCTGGCTAGTACCTTTTCAACTGAAATTTCATGCCCTGTATTAGCTACTGCTTAAGTCTCAAAGAATTTATTAAATATAAATTACATATAATTTCCTTACCAGAACCTGTCACAAACAGTTATAAAAATTATGATTTTCCTTTAAACCTGATTTTAAATTAAAGTATATAAAAAGGCTATTACATTTTATTCCTCTTTTAAATTATTTGTTCCTTTCCCATCTATTTTGTTATCTGTTTTATTATTATGTTTTAATAAAATAATCTCATTTCAATCTAGAATTTTGAGTATTTATAATTTTTTATAGAATACAATTTTATATAATATGAATAAGTTTTGATGTTGGTCTCATCTAAATTTCATCAAGATCCAAAAATGCTATGTCTGCTTATTTGTTCTCTTGTCGTTTATTTTATTTTACTATTTCAACTTATAAAAATTGATTAATCACCATGATACTTAGGTAAGTTGTTAAGGTATACAGTCCTACTTTATCTTTTAAACATAGCCGCTGTGTCCAGCATTAGACAAAAAATTATTTTAGCGAGCTTTTTAACTCCCTTTCAAAAATTTTTGGATTATGTTATAAATTTTAGAAGTAATTTTTTAATTAATTCTTTTTTTATAATTTAAATCTAATTATATTAGAAAAAATAGTTAGTTACATTGAAAAGTAAAATTTAATTACAAAATTACATTTTTTTAAAATTTTTTGCTTTTTCCATATTTTTACAGACTATAAAATCTATATTGCAATTTATGTTATCATTATTATAAGATATCAAAAGAAGGTCATTATTATTGTTTTTATAATTCTATTTTGAGTTGAAAAGTCTCTCGCATGAAACAAAGGGAAATGTCAGTTTAATGATAAGTTTCTTATAATCTGGACCTGGATACATGAATGATGCACTGATTTCAATGAGTTCACTATCAGGTAAATAATTGCCTAAGGCTGTCAGTGACAGATATTTATATTAATAATTTGCTCCTTAATTTTGTATCCATGAAAGCATTTTGTGTAGTGTTCTGTTCTGGCTTTAATGTGGCGAAATATTTCAAAATTTTCTAAAAATATTGATAGGTAATTTCACTCCTTGACATTTCCTCAATAAGTGAAAATGTTTCTAAATGAGTAAAATACTTTTTTATGTGATTATTAACAAGCACTGGTTTATATTATATCATGTAGTTTTTTAAATAGAGAAAAGTCAAACATTTTGATATATGATTGTCTACTGTATGTCATATGTGAAAGATGCTGGCAATAATGTGGTTTAAAGTGAAAGTGGTTGAAATTTTATTTTTATTTAACTTTTATTGAAATCTTGTTTATATATATTCATGTATATTTGTTCTGTGTTGCAGATTCTAGAATAACGCAGTGGGAAGATCCACGATTAAATAATCCAAATATTGCTGGTCCTGTAAGTTAATTTCTTTTTTTAGATTTTTTTGTTCCTTCATGATATCTTTATTTGACATTTTGTTTGTTTCTTTTCATTTTTAAACTATTAAAATGAATATATATTTCAGGCAGTTCCTTACTCAAGAGATTATAAAAGAAAATATGAGTACCTTAAAGCAAAATTACCTAAGCCAGTAAGTTATTTTATTCAGAATTATTCAATAAAACAATTTTTTCATAAGAATAAATACTATATAAACAAAATTTCCAATTTTTATTTAAACTGAATGGTAAATAGTATCAAAAACATAAAAATAATTACATATATAAAGAAAATATATTTAAAAAGAATCTTAAATGAAACCTTTCATCTTATATTACTTACCGTGCTAAATTTTAAACAAAGAAAGTTCTTTTCAGTTGACATTTTTATGTGTATTGCTTGCCATATTGGATTTTTTTATGATCTCATATATGCTGTGGCACTTGGGGGATTTATAAAATTCTGACAATACCTCATTTGTCTAAATTAATTTCTAAAGGCTAAATAGCTTAACATCCAGATACATATCATGTATTCTAATATGAGCGCATCTTGTGTGTGTGGGGTTATATATATATATATATATATATGCAAAATTTATTTTAAAAACGGCTCTAATGATTTTGACGAAATTTTGCACCCTACCGTTTTGGGGCACCAGAAGACCATTAGGCCTAGGTCACATGTTTGAGAAAATTCGATTAGTGGGTCATTTTGGGTCACATTGGGTCAGGGTTAAGCTAATTGTATCTGAAAAACTGATCAAACGATTTTGACAAAATTTTGTATCCTGCCATTTTCGGGCATGAGAAGACTATGTGTCACATGTTAGAGAAAGTTTGATTAGTGGGTCAACGCGGGTCAAGTTAATTTTATCTAAAAAATGGCTCAAACGATTTTGATTAAATTTTGTATCCTACGAGTTTCGGGTAGGAGAAAATCATTGGGTTTGGTCACATGTCTGAAAAATTTTTATTAGTGGGTCAAGCTAATTTTATCTAAAAAATGGTTCAGACAATTTAGACTGAATTTTGCATCCTATGGTTTTCGGGCACAAGAAGACTGTTGAGCGAGGTCACATGTTCAAGAAAATTCGATTAGTGGGTCATTTTAGTCATGGGTCAAGCTATTTTTATCTTAAAAACGGCTCAGAGGATTTGAACTAAATTTAGTATCCTACAGTTTTAGGGAACAAAACGACTATTGGGCTAGGTCACATGATCGAGAACTTTAAATTAGGGGGTCATGGGTCATTATGGGTCAAGCTATTTTTATCTTAAAAACGGCTCAGATGATTTGAACTAAATTTTGTATCCTACGGTTTTTGGGCACGAGAAAATCATTGAGCTAGGTCACTTGCTCGAGAAAATCTGATTAGTAGGTCATTTTTGGGTCGCTGTGGATCAAGCTAATTTTATCTAAAAAATGGCTCACACAATTTTGACTAAATTTTATATCCTATGGGTTTCGGGCATGAGAAGACAATTGGTCTTGGTCACATATTTGAGAAAATTTGAATAGTGGGTAATTTTGATTATGGGTCAAGCTATTTTTATAAAATAAAAGTCATTATAGTAATAATACAGAGAGAAAAATGTATAGAGTTGAACTCAAAGCTAATTTTGATCGAGCATAGTTCGGTCTTCCCTGCTCATAGATTTATAAACAAATAATTCTCCATGGCATGCTGCAGTTTGGATAAAAATGAATAACTTTAGAGTTCAGTTTGTCTTATAAAAGTCTTTTATTAATAAATAATAATTAAAAAAGGGGAGCTATGTAATACACACACACACCTCATACGCACAGATACATAACCAGTCACTTCTGTGAATCAAATATAGTGTTTATTGGAATTGGTGAACATTAAAGAATCAAATTCTGATGCATAACTGTTATTCATTGATATGATGGTTACTACACTTTGTAAAAACAGTTTCTTTGTATTCTGTTGAAATTTCAAAAGTTTAATTTTACTTTTCCTAGGCCAATGTGTGTGGTAAATTTGAGCTAAAAGTGAGTCGTGCCAATATCTTGGAAGATTGTTATCGTATTATTAGTGCTGTGACAAGAGTAGATGTGTTGCGCTCAAAGCTTTGGGTAGAATTTGATGGTGAAGAAGTTCTTGATTATGGAGGAGCGTCTCGAGAATTATTTTTTCTCTTATCTAAGGAAATGTTTAATCCATATTATGGATTATTTGAATATTCTGCTGTGTAAGTACACTTTAACCGTATAATGAGTATTTTATTATGCATAAAATCAATAATAATAAATTACTATTTCAATATTTAAGAAAAGAAACTTGAAATTGCTTATAATTTTAGCAATTAAGAAGAATGTATTTGATGTAATTAATTCCTTTAGTAGATTGTTATAATTTTAAGTATTGCAATTTTTTGTTTTATTTAATGATTCTGAATATGAATCTGTTTTTATATGTTCTGATATATTATTCTTTTTAATTTCTTTTTTTATTACTAAACTTTCTTTTTATTAACTTAGTGTTGATTCTAATTTTAGTAATTAAAAAAATCTGTTTTTGATATAATTTCTTTAATAGATTGCTTTGCTTTAATTAAGTATTGCAGCTTTTTGCTTTAGTTGATAATTCTGGAAACATATGTTCTGCTGTGTAATGTTTTAAAAACTTCTTTAATATTCTAAACTTTTATTTATTTGTGATGCACTATGTAAAATAGTGATGAAAACTAGCATGATAGCATAGTTTGGCATGAAATTTTGTGATGAACTTGTAACGAAATGTGAGTCTGGGTTATCGGATAAATAACTTAAATAAATTAATGGAATTATTAACTTAAATAAAGATCAATTTGAATAAAAATTTATTCATCCGAAATTCCACACTCACATCTCATGTAAGGCCAAAGTGATCATTATAGTAGTAAGTGATTAAATACTTGCGTTATGAACGATTAATAAGATTTCTTCCTAATAACTTTAAATTAAGATGTACCAAATTTATCTATATTTATCAGGAGCTTTAAATATATTTATATCAAAATAAAAATTTAGAATAATTGAGAGTGCTCAATAATTAATATCTAAAATAAAATTATCAATGCTTAAATAGATTATACTCTCTAGAAAAAAAAAGTACAATGATTCTTTAGTTGAGCTGAAAGAAAATAAGAAAATAGACAAACTCATCAGTGGAAGAGATCACACTTGTATAATATCGAACATAAATTTTATTTTAACAACTTCATAAATATCTATTGAATTTACTTTTATCTCTTGGATGCATCCAGTAAATTATTTAATATTATTGCACATGAATATAAAACATAAAATTAATTACTTCAAACCAAAACTCTGACAGAAAGAATATACATGACTAAGACTCGTGGATCAACAACCAAAATCATCTAAAGAGACAACGCTAAAACTTGTTTGAATAAGAAACTGTAATGGAGAGGGAAAAGTCAAAATAGTCTTCTTATTAAAAGTCTTAATGAATGAAAGTCTAATCACAAAGTTATTTTCAAATTCATGGCGAACTTACTGCTGAACGAATGAAGGCTTAGTCACAAAGTTATTTTTAAAAATCTTGGCGAACTTACTGCTGAACGAATGAAGGCTTAATCACAAAGTTATTTCATAAATCTTGGTAAATTTACGGTGAATGAATGAAGGTTTAGTAGTAAGGTTCTCAAAGATGATCGTAGGTGGCTGCTGTCAGGCGTAAAGAGCACGAACGAATCTGGAGAATCGGGATCACGTTGATTAGTTAAACTGGTGAATAGGAAACTAAATAGCTGAAAGTATTGAAGAGGATTATATACAGTAAAAAGATGAACAAATGGAAGCGCTAGGACATTTTCTGAGGAACTTGCACGACAGAAGTCTTAGTTAAAACCCGTTCAGGTATCAGGAACGCTGGAACTATTCTTCGTTGTAATATACTTTAAGTACATCATTTCATGAATATACTTCTTCCTTGGAAAAGCTTCTCTTTTTTTGTAAATTGAAGAAAATACTGACGATGGGAGACCGGTGTCCTACCCTCTTCGCTAATCCCTCCGAATGACAGATATATTCCAGCAAGCCATGCTATCTCTAACCGAAACTTATTTCAAAAGTTTCAACCAATGAAAAGGCGTATAGCTGTTGCCAGATCCATTCAACATCGCAGACTTCACGAAAACCGGGGTTGATGGGTTGCTTTTAACGCACGCAGCCACGCGCCGCTATGTTCATCATCTTTAAAACGGCCGTTCATGCTAGCGATTTGAAAGATTTCTCCATCTTGTTACTCAGATTGGCAGCAGTCTAACCCAAAAGAATTTTGTTTACAGTGTGGGAGGTCCAGAAATATGTTGAGATGACTCATAGTTCGATGAACTGGTACCGAAAAATGGTTTCTCAAGCCTCTGAATGAGAGAGAAAGATAAAAAACTTACGTTTTAGCAAGATGGCTATCTGAAAAAGCCATTTTTGGAGGATCGCGGGCTTTGAAATTCAGAAAAGATAGCAAATTAATTTCGTATACTGTTAGACTTAAAATTAATTTAAATAAATGGAAAATTTGTTAAAAGAAACATTACTTCCAGTATATGACTAGAAAATAAGATTGAAGCGAGAAATATATTATTAATTAAGATTTCAAATAAAATAAATAACTTAGAAAGTAAATGCTTATTTTCCTATTATAGGATATTAGATTAAAGATCGTTAAGATATTAAAAATATGATAATTTAAATTAACGGTAATAAACTAAACACGTATTTTATAATAATTTTAATTGAAAAATATCGAGATCTTTATTTTTTATTTTTGAAAAAGAAAAAATTGAGATAAACTTTTGTCAAAGTCATATTGAACTAAAACGAAATATGCTTATATGATATTTAATAAACAATTATAGAAATCACCGTAGAGTTACATTTAATTTTAATGATATCGTAAATGATTAATTATTTAATTTGAATTAAGTAAAAGATCTTTTAAATAATAATTTTAATATAAAACATTTCCTGAATTTCTTAGAATCAGACCATTGGTGAATTTTAGAATACTTTAACATCGGAATTTGAACTGAATCGTTAAAATAGAGATCGTTAAAGAACCGAACTTTATCATTTAAGACCTAAATTAAATTCATTACCATAATTAATGATGATCTGAAAAGTAATTAATATTATAATTTTGAAAAATATATAAAAAAAATGACAGAAAAATGTTACATCTTGTAACAGAACTATTTGTTAAATTGTGCATTATAAAAATTCATTTTCAGAAGCAAATCAAAAGATCTTTTTAACTTTCCCCAAATAAACATCTATATATATATTTGTCTTACGTGGCGCGAAAATAGGGCTGAATTTGTAGCTTATGGTTTGGCAACAACCGTAGTTTCCAGAGCTCAGACCAATGAACAGACTAGATTGTGTTAAATCAGCTCCGCCTCCAATCCAATATGGCGGTCACTGCAAGAGCTGTGAAACCATAGAATGAAATTCAAACTAGCAATTATTAAAAATAAAATAACATGTACGTAATCCAAAGCGTCAGAGTTGATTCCTCATTTTAATTATGAGTAATATCGTTAATTTCAAAAGAATTCTCAACTCTTAGAATTCATTCACAAATTTCACTCACTCAAAAATCGAAAAAAAAAAAATAATAAATAAATAAATATCAACTGTCTAGGTTGCACCTGCCGCCATCTATTGCTGTAAATTGAAGTAAAAAAAATTTTTTTTTGTAAAAATCTATAATAATTTTTTTTTTCTCATGAATTTAAGCCGCGTTGTACAATATTATAGGTGCAACAAGTTTTAAACTAATTATGTTTCCAAGATCCTTTTTTCATAGTATTTAAATGATTTTATGCCCATTGGTAGCGCTAAAAAAAATGCATTTTTAGTTGTGTTTTCAATGGAGAATTACTTTTTTACATTAAAAAAAAATTGTCGTTCAATAAGTTTTAAACTAATTATGTTTCCAAGATCCTTTTTTCATAGTATTTAAATGATTTATATGCCCATTGGTAGCGACAACTAAATGTATTTTTAGTTCTGTTTTCAACGGAGAATTACTTTTTTACATTAAAAAAAATTGTCAATTTCATATGTTCAAATGTTTTATGGTAGAACTTATTCCGGCTAGAATTGCTGAAAGATAAAAAGGGGCGAGCGAGCGAAGCGAGCTTTGACCGCGTAGCGGTCTCAATGTGAATTGCTTTGCAATTCACATTTGCTCCCGTTTAATTGCTTTGCAATTCACGGGGGGTTGGCGAGTGTTAGCGAGTAGGGGGCTGAGCCACTGCCACCGAGAAACACTCAAGGCTGACTGACAAGAAATGTGACGTCATCGCTAATGGACAGACTTCTCACATGTCAGTTATCAAAATCAATTTGAATTTTTCTATAAGAAAATACTGGTAATTATCATTTTTTTTTAAGTCAGGGGAAAATACAGTAAAAAAAATTATAATTACTAGTATATTCTTATAGAAAAATTCAAATTGATTTTGATAACTGACATATGAGAAGTCGGTCCATTAGCGATGACGTCACATTTCTTGTCAGTCGGCCTTGAGTGTTTCTCGGTGGCAGTGGCTGAGCCCCCTAGTTTAATATAAAAATTTACCATGAAATAATTAGTGAATGATACAGATATGTGTTGTAACATATCTGTATTAAATATTATCATACTATAATTTTATAGATTTACACAATTTTCCTATCATATACAGGGTGTCCCAAAAAACCACTAGAAGGAATTTAAAAAAATCTATATGCTACTAAGACAAGCATTGGTGACTTTTGAAAACTGCTAAGTTCAACACTGGAATCTGTTGTGTTAGCAGCTAAATCAGAATAGTGTTTAGAATAATGTACACAAAGTGTGTACATCAACATGGTGTTTTTTTCAAAAGAGTTGTTCTATTATTAAGTTTATTTATTCATCAAGAAATCAGAAGGCTGGTAAACAGTATGTACTATTTAACTGAATAATTAACCAAATAATGCAGCAATTTCATAATAAGCATACAATAACCTGACATGCTGAAACAAGTCTCTGTGAACACGATTAAGCATGCACATTCTTGTCTAAAAGTTAAAGGATGGCAATTTGATCATCTATTGTATTTTAAAACAAATAAACATGTGTTTGGAACTTCTTTGTAATTTTTTAAGACTCCCCGTATAAGTTTTGTGTATATATATATATATATATATATATATATATATATATATATATATATATATATATATATATAATATCTTTGAATTTCAAAAAACATATCAAGTTCTTGTAACATTCTAATCAAATCTCCTCAGAGATAATTAGTAATAAAGTGTAGACAGAATACCACATAGTTAATAAATTAACAAGTGCAATCATAATTTTACCATAGCATTTGCTTCAATGGTAATTGGCCAAAAATACTGAAAATATGAAGAATATTTAAAAAGAGAGAAAAAAATTATATAATAAACCATAAAATGTTAATAATTTGAAGTTGATATCAACTGAATACAAATGGATTTTGAAATGAAATATGAATATATATATATATATATATATATATATCTAGCTTTTGTTAGGCATTATTGATCTTGGAAGAATTTGCAGGTATTATAAAAATGACAATTTAAAAATCCCTTTTTTTTAGTTGTTTAGGAAACTTCTTTATCCAAATAATTGAACATTTTCACCTGAATCTGTAAATTAATGTAATTTTAGATTATCACAATTAACTATAAGGTAGTCATTAGTAGTTTCCAAGTTTATAGTAAATCTGTATATTTAAATTTACTATTGTTGTCTAAATAATTTTTTGTGGAGTTTTTAAAAAGTGGTTATAAATTAACTATTAGCTGTCAATTTCTACAACAAAGTCCTGCTGTTTTTCTGTACAGCAAAGAAGAAGGAAGAAGAATAAAAGTGAAAATTTGTTGTTAGGCTTGGATGTATCTATATTAATAAAAGAAAGTTTCACTCTGTGTGTGTGTCCGTGTGTGTGTCTGTGGGCGATGGCTAGCAAAATCTAGCCCACCTAGAAGTCTGGAAATTTAGGTGTGGATAGTCCAAGGTCTGGCCTCACCTGAAGCTCAGAATTTAATTATTTTGATAATTACCCTAAATATTAATTAGATTCTCATTAACCATCGTTTCTAAAATGACATCTTTTAAATCAAAATGGCAAAAGAAACGAACTGGTGCATTGGATTTGCTAGCGAAAATAAACGAATTCAAAACTATTTTACTAATTAGCGAATTTTAAGAAAACTAATTGAGATATCAATTTGAAAATTTCTGAGCATATGTAAAAAAAAATATTCTGCATCTGACTATGTGATTTTTGAAAAATTCAGTTGGTAATTTTTTTTTATTTATGCAAAAAACTGCCAAAAATCTGCCGGCACCAGTGAAAACGATCCGAGAAAGTTTGACAGGGATCTGCTTTCATTAAAAACTGAACTACAAAGAGATCTGTTTCTCCGGCCGATCCTTCCATTTAGTTTGCGAAAATGAAAGGAAATAATTGCCAATTTTCACTAATGAACAAAAATTTAGGTAACTAATTAAGATATAGATTTGAAATTGAAGTCGGGGAGGTGTGTCATCTGCCGGCTATTTTAGCGTAGTGTCTTCGTTATGTTCTAATTATCAGAAAAATGTAATTCTTTTTTTAATGATCGCGTTAATGTAGGTGATGGTGGTTCTCTTGAACAAATTATTCATTATATTTGCTGGTATGGATGAATAATTTGTTCAAGAGAACCACCATCACCTACATTAACGCGATCATTAAAAAAAGAATTACATTTTTCTGATAATTAGAACATAACGAAGACACTACGCTAAAATAGCCGGCAGATGACACACCTCCCCGACTTCAATTTCAAATCTATATCTTAATTAGTTACCTAAATTTTTGTTCATTAGTGAAAATTGGCAATTATTTCCTTTCATTTTCGCAAACTAAATGGAAGGATCGGCCGGAGAAACAGATCTCTTTGTAGTTCAGTTTTTAATGAAAGCAGATCCCTGTCAAACTTTCTCGGATCGTTTTCACTGGTGCCGGCAGATTTTTGGCAGTTTTTTGCATAAATAAAAAAAAATTACCAACTGAATTTTTCAAAAATCACATAGTCAGATGCAGAATATTTTTTTTTACATATGCTCAGAAATTTTCAAATTGATATCTCAATTAGTTTTCTTAAAATTCGCTAATTAGTAAAATAGTTTTGAATTCGTTTATTTTCGCTAGCAAATCCAATGCACCAGTTCGAGATGAAGCTGACTAAACTCTCTCAATATCTTGGTAAGCCCTCTACATATGCTTAGTCACATCCAAATCAGTTTATAAATGTGAGTGCTATTGCATGACAGAAATCAGATATATGTACAGTAAACTCCCTCAAATCCACATAACTTGAAACCAGAGGTTGTGTGGATTTTAGAATTTTGCAGATTTCTGGTCAATGTTTTGTTTACACTTATTAAACAGTAATTTGAATGTAATAATGCACTGTAAATTATAATGAATGCTTAGAAAAAAGTAAAATATTAAAATAATCAAGTAAAGTAATAAAAATTAAGACAATTTAAATTTAAAGCATGATTAAAATTTTAAAGTTGAAGGCCAAGTAAACAATAAGGCATAACTATAAATAAGCATAATAAATGATGAAATATATATTTTTTTTTATTATTCAATGAAACTTGCCTCATAAAGGTACACTAGTAATTTACACAAAAATCATAAAATGAAAAAGTTTCATTTCATGCTTAGCCAAACTTAATATCGAAAAATGCTTGATTAATACAGAAATGTATTTGGTAAAAAGATCACAATCACCACTGAGATCAACACTGTCTTGATTTTTTTCAGAAATAAAGTTTTACTTCCTTGATGGGAAAACATGTGTTCAACCATATTAACGAGAATTTCGTATTAAAATGTGCATGGACTGATATAACTATTTAAAAAATCTTTAATTTTTCCCCTACATCTTAACTGTAAGTTTCATTGTCTACATCTGCAATGATGTGTGGATTTGAGGGAGTCTACTGCATATAAATCAACATTTAAACAGAGGGTGGTTTTGGGGTCTGGGAGCCATGATTGGTGAAAAGGTACTGACATTTTCCATAATTGCTTTCCTCCAGATGGTTGCAATAGGTAGCTTCTTACTTTTTGTAATAGAAGCTGCCTAAAAGTGTAAAAAATATGCGTGTAAGTATGGTATATCGATCCTAATTTTAATGTATACAAAAATCGTTACATACAGTATGAAGTTTTATAATTTTTGTGAAAATAATCAGCAAATATCTGCTTGTGATAATGTTTAATATCCTTCTAATGTATGTATTGATTTGTTTTCCAGAGATAATTATACTCTTCAAATCAATCCTAATTCTGGCCTCTGCAATGAAGACCATATATTATATTTTAAGTTTATAGGTAGAGTAGCAGGAATGGCTGTTTACCATGGAAAACTTTTAGATTGTAAGTTCGCTGCCATTTTATTTTGTTTCTTAATCTTGCAGAATTTTTTGCTGTATATGTTTTTTATTGCTGACTCATGAGTGTAATGTGGTAAAATGGTAAATGTAAATAACAAACTGTGTACAAGATGCTCCAAATTAAACTACAGATTCCCCAAGGCCTGAAGCAAAAAGAAAGTCTTGAGATATGGGAAGTGTCGTAAGGAGATAAGAATATTTTCTAGAGGCAAAAAGTTAGTCCTACAAATTACCAATATAGGATGGATTATGTTTTTATACAGATTATATAACATAAACTTTCAAATTTATCTGTTGGATGAGAAAATAAACATCTTCAATATGATGCTATGTATGTCTGCTACCATCTAGAATCAAAACATATCATCTTCAATGGTTCATTACAGTGTATTTTTTGGAAAGTTATGCACATGGTGTACTACACTATTTATAAGATCGGATAGAGATTGTATGTGATCATGGTAGACAAATTCTGGGAATATATTTGCTCTAGGAAAAAATCCCATCATTTCCTTAAAAAATCTCCAGATTTCATGACTTTCTGACAGATAGTTTTTGTTATAGCCCTTTTGGAAATGTGTAGTTTAATTTGGGACACCTTGTATTTATTTATAAATCCTCTATAATACATAATATGTTTATAAATTTGTACTCTTTTTATTTTATAACAGCTTTTTTCATTCGCCCTTTTTACAAAATGATGCTTGGAAAACCTATCAGCCTTAAAGACATGGAATCAGTGGTAAGTTTTAACATCTACAAGCTGTTTATGGATAAGCATTATAAATTCTTCCTTCTTATTACTTTGAGGAATTAAATATAAAGTGTTTTCAGTTCCCAGTGTCTCATGCATTTTTCTTTAGTACATTAATTTTTCTGTTTATAAATTCATTGGTTGTTCTGTTATGGTTTTAAAAGTAACTTTAAACTGTATTTTATTTTATTTTTATTTTAGCACACATGTTTAATTTTAGCTGGTCAATTTTCTGTTTTCTTTCTGCTGTCACATTTCTGCCTTTGGTTTTATATTGGTAGATCAGTTTCCCTGCTTATGATTTTAAAGAATGTGTCTTCTTTTCTTTTGTGTATATGCATTTATTTTACTAACAGTATACCTCCCAGTCTTAATTTTCTATCATTTTCATTTTGGTTTGTAGGAAATGTATATAATAAATAAAACCACTTGTTCTTGCTAATTATTAATAGAAGTCATTATTAACAACTGTTAGTTGAAAAAAAAAATCTCTAAGTATTTTTAATTTGTGGACATATATACCTTATTGTATATATTTCTTTGGCTTTTAAATCATTAAACACAAATTAAAATCATTAAACATATAATATAATCTATTGGCTCTTTATCTCACTTTTGTAAAATAATATGTAGTTTGCAATTTGAGATTAATTGAAAAATGATTCATGGCTTATATTTAACTTTGGTGATCTGTTATTGAATCATATTTTTAAAAACTCTTTTAATAGGATTCAGAATACTACAATTCACTGTTATGGATTATGGAGAATGATCCAGCTGACTTGGACTTAAGGTTTTCCGTTGATGAAGATTTATTTGGTCAAATGCAGCAAAGAGATTTAAAACCAAATGGTAGTGAAATCCCTGTAACACAAGAAAATAAGATGGAATATATTAAGTAAGTTACTTTCCTTTCCCTACAATTTTCAACACTTAGTAGATTTTCCACTTATTTTCTATTAAGTTTAAATTATGAATGCCTAATTCAGAACTTAAATATCCATTTTAAAATTTACTGTAATGATTTTATAATTAATTCTTTTTACTTTCTTCTATCTATAATAGAAGTATTGTAATCAAAATTTTTTTTTACTTCTAGTTTTTGACGGATTTACACATTTTGGGTGTTAGACATTTCGAAAAACATGTTTTTACAAAATGTCTGTTTGTCCATGTGTCCATGTATATGTCCTCTATGTATCATCGAAAAGTATATGAAGTTATTCTTCAAATTGAACCAAATTTCATTTATAGATTTTTGGTTATGGCCAACAGGTCCCACTTAAATTTGGGGATATACAGACAAAAGAGGGTGCTGTGATAGCAATTTTTGTTTCATTTTCACTATTGTATCATCGAAAAGGGTATGAAGTTATGCAGATAATTGAACCAAATTTTTTGTATGTGTTTTTGACTATGGCATGCAGGTCCCAGTTGAATTTGGGGATATTGCCCCAGAAGGGAGTGCTGTGATCAGGGTTGTAAAAAACCCAGTTTTTTTTTTTAAACCCAGCTAGGGCGGGTTTTATTAAAAAACCTGTGTTAAATGGGCAATTTTCCCCAGGTAAATTGTAAATTTTGGTACTTTGCACAATTTATCCGTTGAAATTTTGAAAGGAATTATTCAGAGCAAATTTAATTTTGTGCTCAGGAAAGTGGAAGGAATTTGATTGCCAAAATAAGTAGCAATCCTGATCTCAAATACAATCTTTGTGAACACTTCATAGTCTAATAGATGGGAATGATTTTATAGTCTTAATAATGATCTCAATACTTAAAATACATATATGATCCCTTTAATTTAAATAACAAGCAAATTTTAAATTGCAAAGCTATCACTTGTGTGTTATTTAATATTAAAATATAAATATAACTTAAAAAAACCCTTACTCCTTTGAAATTATCATAAGATTAGCAAATGTTGATAAAAGAAAAATCTTACAACAAAAATTTTTCTTATATGTATATATAATCTATCCATATATGGCTAAATTTTTAGTTTTTAATACAATTAATTTAGAAGAAATTATTGCTATTAAAAACTTCACCTAATATTACCATGTGACCTCCATTTTGCCTTTTGGCTTTTTGTGAAAACAGAAAAAAACCCATAACTTCTTAATTATGATACGTATCGAATCCGTTTAAAGTTATTATTACTTCTAGGAAAAGGGCCAAAAATTTATGTATGACAGATTTTTGATATAATTTAAAATGGCCTAAAGGGAGGGGAGGGGGGGGTGGGTTAGAAGAAATAAATTCATAACTTCGTCAATTCAGAAGATATCAAATCTGCTTAAATTTATTATAAATCCTCTTAATATTATCTAAAACTTTTATATTGACAAGTTTTTTATAGGACCAACCATTATAGCAAAAAAAAATTTAAAACAAAAAAATCCCGGCCAGCTCCGCCTGCAAACAAGTTAGATTTCGAAGTGGGCGGTCCTAACTGTGGCATCATGGCAAAAAGGTAATTTCTTCCTCAATTCCCAACAAACAGATGCTTCAGGGTCTGCGTCTTCAAAATCTACCTGTGCCTGTAGGCCGAGCCGTCAGGGATTTTTTTTTTTTTTTTTTGTTATCTTATAGCTGTTAAAAGAATGGTCTGTTCTGTCAGTTTGTTTCGAAATTTGTCTTTATTTTGTCCTGTCTTAACTCTTTATTTATATCTCTTCCTAAAATAATTATCACTGCCTCTTCCCCCCCCCCCTTACCTGTTATTGCCCCTTCCCCCTCCCCTTCCATAAAGCTTTTTTTACTTCTAACAACAACAATAACAAAAAAGCAATCTTGCTGCTCAAAAATAGTGAAAAAAATGCTCCAATAATAGTGATTTTCTGCTCCAAAATGATGTTCATGCTGTTTCATCACTACATTATTTTCATTATTGCAACAGTTATGAATGAAATATTTGTGTTGAACATAGCATAATATATCTTCATAGCTGAGAACCTTCTGATCTTTATCAAGTCAAATAAAACTGTTTTGAACCAGAAAATGTACATATAGATATGGAGTGTGACTTATTTCTATGTGATATACATTTGATTTCATTTATTAAGCAGCCATTCTAATTAAATATAAACAAGACTGGTACAGTTATGTTTCTTGTATTATTCATTAAGTAAGTATTTTAATCCTGCTTTCTATACAAGTTCTCTTTTTGTCTTGATATGTATTATCATCAAGGTTGTAAAAAACCCGGGTTTAAAAAAAAAAACCCAGCCCAGGTGGTTAGCTGGGTGGGTACCCGAGCAGCTGCCCACTACAACCCTGGCTGTGATAGCCATTTCAATATTTCAAATTCAAAAAAATAAGAAAGCCTAAATTTTGCGTTAAATGTTTGGCTTTGACCCAAGGATTCCAGAGCATTTTTGTTTTGCCTCTATCTTAAAAAATGGCTGAGATATAGCAGTTGAAATTTTACGGTGGCTCACATTTTTAAACAATACAGCACAATTCCTCCATAAACTGGTTTAATTTATGAGTTTTAGTGAACATGGTTTCGGCAAATTTTCTTTCATTGTTGTAACCATCGTTTCAACTGTTACATGCTTAACACTGTATATTTATATTCTCCAACATCAAATTCTCACCAAGCTTGGCGACATTTGGCAAAATATTGCCAAATTTGGCGACAAAAATACATTGCCATATATGAAGCCACTATATCTGTCTAATTTGTATAAGTGCAGATTTCCAAAATCTGGAAGTTGCCAGTGGCTCCTAAACTCAAAAAATCCAGTGGCCACATTGTGAAACAAACACAAAAACTATTTTTTCTCCATTACATTTGGACGACAGGATTTTTTACAATCTTCCTACCATAATTGTATACAGTTTGTCGGAATAAATGTTTGTAATGTAAGGCCTGAACATTTTATGAATTAACAATTATCTAAATATTTTGTTCTATAATAGATAAACTTTTTCCTCCTAAAGTATTTTTCATATTTGAAAATAAACGCTCAACATGGGGATTTGCATAAAAAAAATATGACTGTAAAAATCAAAATTAAAAATATATATGAATAAAATATGGAGAAGACTTATTTTCTTTTAGGTTTTAGAATTTAATAAAATAAATTTAACAATGTCTGACATTCAGGGATGATGGAGAAAGATCGAACACTATAAGCTTCGTTGAAACTTTTGTCGGCAAGAGAATTTATTAAAGTTTTTTAAAATCCCTATGGAGACAAAAAAAAAAAAAAAAAAAAAAAAAAAAAAAAAAAAAAAAACTTTCGCAGCCTATCACCAATTTTTATATTTTATTACCACGACTCCTTGATGAAATTTACAATTTTTTTCTGCAACTAATTGACGAAATTCGTGAATTTTTTCGCAACTGATTGACAAAATCCACGATTTTTCTATGACCAGGTGACAAAATTCGATATTTTTTCCGCGACTAATTAACGAAATTCGCAACTTTCTTCTGCGACCGATTGACAAAATTCACAAATTTTCTGCAATCGATTGATGAAATTCATGGGTTTTTTTCGCAACCACTTGATGAGATTTGTGGTTTTAATCCACAAGCAATTGACAAAATTTGCGGTTTTATTTCGTGATTGATTGACGAAACTCGCGATAAAATTTGTGGTTTTATTTCCTGAGTGATTGATGAATTGCATGGTTTTATTTGGCGAGCGTTCAACAAAATTTGTGGGATTTTTCCATGATCATTTTCACGAAGTTCGCGACCGATTGAGGAAATTCCCAATTTCTTTTCATGACTAACTGATGAATTCATTTTGCGGAAATCTAATTAATAATAATAACAAGATTCGTATGGACTCCTGAAATTTTCAGGGAATAGAAAACTCGGCTATGTAATCGCGCAATTATATAAGGCGAGTTTTTCTATAAGAAAATACTGGTTATTGATAGATAAGTGCAACCCTTGGTCTTGTCCCTGTACACGCATATACAATCCTCTATGTAACACCCCATGTACACATCCCATGTACACACATATACATATATACTCCTTATTTTCAATACTCATTCACCTTAATTTACAATAGTTTGCTTAAATATCTATCTTTCTTTTACTTACAGTTTATATCTTAAATCCTGTTTATCATAGAAACTCGACAGAGTTTCTCGCCAAGCATAAGAAACAGCAATGCATTGAACCGTAAATGAAAGGAATTTCCGCCAATGGATGCCAAAAGATTTTACACTTTTTTTTTTTTTTACACTCTGTCTAGTTTATATTTTGCAGACGGGACAAAACGAGTTTTTGACACATCTATATCTCGCTTTCTATTTATGATAGAAACAAAATTCTTGATTCTATGGAATGGGGCGTGCCACGTGACTAAGAAATCAAAAGTAAAACAAAATCCGTCGAATAGGTTTTCAGTAAATGCAATTTTAAAAGTGCTGTTTTTTGCACTTTTGAAATCTTGTTCAGACCAAAAACTGTTGACAGGGCTACAGCAATGTGTAATTATCAGATTTTTACGCGATTTACGTCATTTGAATTGTTTTTATGAGTAGTTCAAACCTTTGTAAGTTTCATGTAAAAATATTAATTAGTTTTTGATTTATATCAGTTAAAAGTTATTGATTCCTATACTTAACATAGAGCAAAAAACTGTTGACAGGGATACAGCAATGTGTAATTATCAGATTTTTACGCGGTTTGCGTCATTTGAATTGTTTTTATGAGTAGTTCAAACCTTGTAAGTTTCATGTAAAAATATTGATTAGTTTTTGATTTATATCAGTTTAAAGTTATTGATTCCTATACTGAACATAGAGCAAAAAAATAATAAATGACCCAACTCTTTTAGGAATGGTCGTATACACATGATATTAAGATATGTTATTACGGTCGACCCAAGTAAGCTTCCTATTATAAAAAAAATAGTAACATTTAAGGTTAATTTACAGGGTCTCACAAAAGATTTTTTGATATAGGACTAAAGAGTTGTGTAATTATCCGATTTTTACGTGGTTTGCAGCATTTGAATTGTTTTTATGAGTAGTTCAAATGTTTAATATTTCGTGTAAAAATATTAATTAGTTTTTTATGTATACCACTTTAAAGTGATTTATTCCTATACTTAAGATGAAGCAAAGAAATATTAAATGGTCTAACTCTTTTCAAAAAGAACGTATGCGCATGATGTTAAAATATGTTACTACGAACGACTTAAGTTAGCTTCCTAATGTAAAACAGAATTGTAGAATTTACTGTTTGTTTACAGGGTAACTCAAAAGATTTTTTTAATAAAACTAAATAGTTGTGTAATTAGCGAATTTTTACGTTGACGTACTTGATTCCTGTATTTAACACAGAGGAAAAACAATAGTAAATAGCATAACTTTTGTCAAAGTGGCTATGTACACAAGAATTTCAAATATGTTACTACATCCGATTCATTTAAACTCTATTGTAAAGTTGCATTGAACCATATACGTTTCGTTTACAGGGTCTCTTAGAAGATCTTGATTACATTACAACCGATGTATATTTACTGAGTTAGATGTATTTTAATGATTTTATACTCTTTCAATCTCTGTAAGGTTTTATTATCTTGATTTAAAATTTAGTACAAGTTCATTTTATCTGCCTGAAAGCAAGGTAACCTGAAGTTATGGTAATCTGAAGCTCTAAACCTATTAAAATATAGTATTTTCATCGATTAAAAAACCGTGTTTATTTCTAAGTATATAATTCTAGCGTATCAGGAATTAATTGAAATAGCGATTACAAAATTCCAACTTTACATTCATGCACTGAGAAACAGAATGTAAAAATGTTGCTACCCCAAAATTAGAAGTTTTGCGTTTAAATATTTGCCGTTCATCGAATCTCCGGCTATGACGAACTTAAAATGCTCTGAAAACGGGCCTAGAGCACAATAAAAAGGAAATATCTTCTTAAATTCCCCATAAAAATTAAAAATGCTATATTTCGTATACAATAGGTGATCGGTAACAAACTGTTCGGTTTACGGTTAAATTTTAATAAAATTTTACATTTTTTTAAACGGTTCATTATGTAAACGCTTTAGTCTTTGCAGTATATTTACAAAATCACACAAAATTTGGAATACATGTAATCCTCTACGAACAGTTTTTATTTTTAAATCACTTTAATAGTTTTTATACTTTTGCAAACGTTGCGAATCTTATATTTTTCCATTCTCGAAACGTGGAGTTAAAAAACTTAACAAATAAAAATCTTTTAAGGTGCTCAGTTATTTTCAAAAATAATATTTAATGTATTAGTATAAACATCCTTGTGAATTACAATGGTTGGTAGATAAAAAAATTTTTTGATTATTCTCGGTAAAGTATGCTCTATAAACTTATATTGACCGAAAAAAAAATGCCTCTTATTTTTCCACATTTTTCTAAAACTGCAGTATTTTAATTAGCTTGTAAACTACTGTAAAATTTTCTAATTTTTTGTTTTTTGAATGTATATAAACGGAAGAGTGATATAAACAAAACAAAAAGGAAAATAGACATGTCATAAATAATCTGATGAATACAATGTAAAGAAATTAATATAAAAGTTTCCCCGTTGCTATGGTAGCGACTTGTACATTGGAATAAGTCACTCAATAAATTGTATAATTCTGATGTATAATTCTGTACATCGCTATTATTATTTTTTTTTGCCCCTTTCATCTTTCTTGTATGTTTTCTTTTGTGAATAAAAATGGAATCTGTATAATTGAAATTAAGTACCTTTCAAAAAGGAGTGATATCTCATCAAAAACAACTCATTGTAAATGATCCCGCCAAGCCACAAACCTAAAACGTCAGTCATAAAAAGAAGTGATAGCACATAAAAAGAAGCGATATAGAAGTGCATACTCCGAGTCCCGTGTAAAAATCTATCACCACTCATAATGTTTCCAAAGGACTCGGAGTGAGGTACAGTATGTGAAAACTGCTTGGCGACCTGCAGGCTTTTATAATATATGTAGTATATCAATTTTGAAAATCGAAAAATAAATTTTATATTTTTGTTATACCACTTTTATAAATATTTTTGTATGCGAAAGAGCTGTCAGAACGGATTTTTCCCCAGATCTATGCGATTCCGCTTACGCTAGAATTACTGCAATATATCTCAATTTAGTTAACGTTTATTATAAGGTGCATTGTTATTATTAATATGCGTATGATCATTATATATATATATATATATATATATATATATATATATATATATAAATAATATTACAAACTCAAAATCTTTACATGTTTACTTAAAAAATCCTCTTCGTAAGAGTGGTGTTTCTAGTTTAAATAATGGTAAATAAAATCAACAAATTGATTTTTCAAGCTCATAAATAAGAAAGGACATGCAAACATAGAAGCTTGAACTTTTTACAATTTTATGGCAGAAAAAAAAAATAATAATATAGTTATATGTAATTGCCGGAGACACCAACATTATAAAAGCCTGCAGGTCGCCAAGCAGTTTTCACATACTGTACCTCACTCCGAGTCCTTTGGAAACAATATGAGTGGTGATAGATTTTTACACGGGACTCGGAGTATGCACTTCTATATCGCTTCTTTTTATGTGATATCACTTCTTTTTATGACTGACGTTTTAGGTTTGCGGCTTGGCGGGATCATTTACAACGAGTTGTTTTTGATGAGATTTAACATCTATTACAGGCTCTTTGGTTACAGCTTTCATTATCCTCTCTCAGCCTGCAATGGTTTGTTTACATCACATTCCTGCTCTTTGAAAAATTAAAAAAAATATATAAAATAAGAAAATGTAAAATAATAAGAAATTATAATAGGAGAGATGAGTGGGTAGATGTTAGATTATAGAGGTGTGGTGGAGTTATCTGGAAAATACGTATGGTTAATTAAAAAAAAAAAAAAATGGAATGGGGCATTTGATTTAGAACTACGTTGCTAATACACATTTTATAATGGACTTTGATTCGATACTTTTATATGCATATTGGTGTAGTTATATTTATATATTTATTAATTCATATTAAATCTATTCATATTCATTAATATTTAATAATGTTATCGTTTAACTTGTATTTAAATTTTAGCCCACTGACGACAATATCATATTAACTTCTAATACAAAGTATACTTTCTTAAATGTGAATATAATGCATGTATTAATTTTTATTAATTGTTCTACCCTCTCCCCTTAAATCATGTATATTTAATTTTTAAGAAAGTTTGTAGACACATTAAATGTAATTAATTTATTTCAAAATTTAATTACTATTAATGATAAATCCTTAGCATCTTAATTCTAATAATTTTTTATTTTTTATTTATCTTTAATTATAAATTAATTTAAGTGATGATGCATTGCTATCACAGGAATTTAAATGGTGATTTGTCATAGCTAGATACAAATAGTTATGTTAAACATAAATCAATAATTATCAATTTCACCATTTTACATATCATTTTTTTACATATAATTTTTATTTAATACATCAATTACTCATTTTTTCTAATACAATTGAATATTTATTAACATAATTTTATGTATTATTTAATTGTCAATTATCTGTCATTAGACAGTATTGGTTTTAAACTTAATCCAATAATAGTAATAAATAGTTTTTATTGTATAACTAGCTAACCCGCCCGACGTTGCCCGGGCCCGATATAATTACAATCTCAGAGAAAGGCGTTAACCTCCTCCCTCCCCATACCCGCAAATATAATGAATAATTTGTTCAAGAGAACCACCGTCACCTACATTAACGCGATCATTAAAAAAAGAATTACATTTTTCTGATAATTAGAACATAACGAAGACACTACGCTAAAATACCCGGCAGATGACACACCTTCCCGACCTCAATTTCAAATCTATATCTTAATTAGTTACCTAAATTTTTGTTCATTAGTAAAAATTGGCAGTTATTTCCTTTCATTTTCGCAAACTAAATGGAGGGTTCGGCCCGAGAAACAGATCTCTTTGTAGTTCAGTTTTTAATGTAAGCAGATCCCTGTCTGAAACTTTCTCGGATCGTTTTCACTGGCACCGGCAGATTTTTGGCAGTTTTTTGCATAAATAAAAAAGAATTACCAACCGAATTTTTCAAAAATCACATATTCAGATACAGAATATTTTTTTTACATATGCTCTGAAATTTTCAAATTCATATCTCAATTAGTTTTCTTAAAATTCGCTAATTAGTAAAATAATTTCGAATTTGTTCATTTCCGCTTGCAAATCCAACGCGCCTGTTCGTTTCTTTCGTCATTTTGATTTAAAAGATGACATTTTAGAAGCGATGGTTAATGAGAATCTAATTAATATCTAGGTTAATTATCAAAATATTAAAATTCTGAGGCTCAGGTGCACATGGCCAGACCTTGGACTATCCACACCTAAATTTCCAGACTTCTAGGTGGGCTAGATTTTGCTAGCCATCGCCAACAGACACACACACGGACACACACATAGAGCGAAACTTTCTTTTATTAATATATAGATATAAAATATTAATATTAATAAATTTGCAATAGAAAGTTTCAAGAATTCTCGCTAAACTATCTGCAGCTCAAGCAAGAACTTAAGAATTGCCAATTTGTAGTGACAAAATTGCCTGTTAGAAGTGTTCTAATTTTTTATTTAATGTTTTAAAAAAAAAATCTTATTATCCAAATTTTTATGAGTATTAAAAAAAATGTGTCCTAAGCATGGGTATAATTTTTGTGTGAAAATATTAATATTTAGCTGAAAAAAAAAAAACAAAAAAAAAACAGTAATTCATGAAACACCCGACTTTCATCCAAAGATTTCTAACGAAAAACGTCCTTCTAAAATGTTTCAAATAGATGGTGATGGCGCTCGAGTAGGACAGTTGTATCAGTTCTTCTGCGTTAATGACACTTTCAGTTTCGCGTCGGCAGATGGCGCTACGTGTGCATGGTTGTATGTTTGTAACGGCAGAGCCGTGCGACCACTATTTCCTTAGAAATCCTTATTTTTGTATCGCTACTCTGGTTTATTTAATTACTTCTGTGAAGAATCGATGCAACCAACCAGTGAACCAATCAACCCAAGAGAATAAAAGCGTATTTTTAATGAGAGTGCTTTGTGCATTTTAATTAATATTTCAGAAAGTAATTAAAATATTAAAATTCTGAAGTAATGTTGCACCAGGAGAGGGTTTGGATTACCTAAATCTAAATTTCCAGCCTTCTAGGTGGGCTAAATTTTCCTAGCCATCGCCAACAGACACACACAGAACGAAACTTTCTTTTATTAGTATAGATAGTATATATTCACTAATAATTCAATAGATGGCAGCACCTCATTGATTCATTTGAATACATGCTTGGAGTTAAATTTTAAATATTCTATAGAGGGTGCTGGTTATATATTGGGGTGTGTGCTTGGCTTTGTTGTACAATGATGATCCTTGGTCCCTCATCTTTTAAATAACTTATTTTGGCAACATGTACTGATGTTGTCCAATGTGTGTCATTTGTGTTGACTCATGTTTGGATAATGCTTTATATCTGGTAATTTGTTGTTTTTTTTCCCTCTATCCTTTTTAATCTTGTTTTACTTCAACTTAATTGTTATTTCACAGTTTTTTTCTCTATTTTATGGATGTGGCTGTCCCAAAATCACGTTCGTTAGCTATTTTATGGCTAATATGATGATGAAACCACACATTTTATTTGTGGTACTATAGGAATTTGGGACCTGATGATTCTGTCTAAGTTTTACAAATTTAAATTTTTCAATTTCTGTAATTCAATTTCTTTTTTTTTTTGTACTATGTATTTGGAATCTATATTCAGTATGTTGGGGGGAACAGTATTGTTGTCAATTAGTTATTTTATTTTTATTCATAATTTCATAGTTTTTGTTGGTGTTGCAGTAATGTTTAATTAATGGTTATATATATATATATGTAAGGAATTATTCTTGGGAATGATTTTGGTGATAAATAAGTTGGACTCGGGACGTCTTTGCGGATCAAACTCTTTTATTGGCTGTTCTATTGTACATTTGTAGTCGGGAGTTTGACCAGAGCCCTGCAAGCCATCTTTGGTCATATTTAAACTCTACATGGCCGAGGGTTTGGCTGACCGCTCAAATCTGCCAAAAATCTGTCCTCCTGGTCGTTGCATACCAGTTTTAATTAGAATTTAGGATATTTTCCAACAGAGGGCGAAGGTATCAAATTGGGAGTGTAATTTAATCTAATTGGTCAATTAGCTTTTGATTGATGTCTGGGTTAGATTTTGCAGATCATCCCGGGCAATTACTCATTCAGACCTACCCACAAGGAGAATAGAATTGCACAAACCTCAGCACTTTTAATCTTAAAGAAAGTTCAATTTTGGAGTCTGGAAGTAATAAGTGCTGTGCAGTAAAATAAACTTAACAGGGGCAAGTCAGATATAAGAATTAGATTTGAAAGTTAGAAAAAGAGCCTGGGGCTTTTTTAATTTTAATATATATTCATTATTAAAAGTTAATTAAATTTAAAATCAGTTTCATTTTTGTTAATGAGTTAAATTTTTGGTTCAACTGAATGACCTTTCTGTTCAACACAGGGCAGATCACAAATAAAAATTTAAGTCAAAATATCAATTGACATGTTCACTTATAACATTTCATTGCATTAAACAAAAGCTAGTACATTAGCCACAATAACAGGGCTGCCACTGCCTGATGGCATCAAAAATAGTAGCCAAAATAGTTGCATGTTTACTTAAAAAAAGGGGCAAAAAGTTATAATAAAAGAAAGAAAGGGTTATAAAATCACATATTTGTTTAAAAAAAAAGAAAGAAAGAAAGACAAAACTTAAATTGGCTAGGAAAATCTACTGCTTGTAAAAGTCTGAAATTTTGAATGATGATAGTCCAAGGTGTAGGTCATAATGCACCTGAGGCTCAGATTTTTCATTTTCTGATAATTAGCCGAGAGATTAATTAAAAAGAAGTGGATGAAAAAATGTTGCACAGTACTTTCCGGAAACCTTGTACCAGAGCTCCGAAGCAGAGAAAAACCAAAAACAGAATTATGTCTTTTTTTTTTTTGCCCTGGCATACTACCTGCTTTGGCCGAACCGTTTGAAATATAAAAAAAATGATCATACAAAATTATAGATTGCACACTTTTATGTCCAAAACACCGCAATTCATTCAAAAAAAATATTCTTAACACTTTGGAAAGAATTTCAAAAAAGTTTGATATTGCATTTATATATATATATACAGTCAAAGCACCTTATAACGAAATCGAAAGTGCTCCGAAGATTTGCTCGTTATAACGTGCTTTCGTTAAAACGTTATAACGAATTATTTCGTTATATAGTAAGAACTCCAATTATCCGGCTAATGTGGTCTGAACTTAATCTGAGTATGCAGAAGTCCGGATAATGGAGACAGTCATATAAAAGACAGTTTATAACATAAAGATATCTCTTAAAATCGCTTTTGTTTAGTTAAAAAAAGCTAGGCCTTATGTATTAGTAATTAAGTAAGCATTCACATTAAGCCTTTATAGGAAGGATAACTTTTACTACAAACAATAAAAAGAAGAAAATCGCTGATTTTAAAAAGGAATTTCCAAGATAATTATATTTTTACGAATGTATACTTACATTTCATATATTTTTTTTTTTTTGTAATTGATTGATACATTTAAGACGAACAGAACTCACTTGCGAAGAGACATTGTCTAAAATAAGCAGAATTTTTCTTTTGGCTTTTCATCTCTTTGTCAAAATCTAAAATCCATTCTTCAAAAAGACATTTCATCACCCAAGCTTTGCAATTATGCCTGTACATTTTACAGGCAAAGTTTTCATTACGTTTTATGGGATACACCATGAATTCTTTACTTTTCCAACTAGAAGAGTTTTTCGCCCTACAGAGTTGTCGGCATTGCAGCATAATTCTAATAAAAGTCGATCTCTGCTCCTTTTCCCCCCGTGACAAGTTTCATTTTTCAAAGTTAAAATTTCATCAGGCATCAAACGGAAAAAGCAATCCAGCTTCATCTATGTTAAATATATATTTTCGATCGTAAACCTCAAATATTTTTGAGTTTTCGCTTTCCATTATTCAATTGTCTTTTCTGAAACAGAGGCTATTTCTCCACATCATTTTTACACTCAATTTCATATTTTATTTTTATTTACTCAACCAACCATCACTTACATGAAAGTCTTTATATCCAAGGTTTTCGGCAAAGGCATATGCTTTTTTCTTGTAAAATAATTCAACTAATAGGGATGCTTTTTGATCTTGCATCATTAAACCACAAAAATAATACTTCGTACACATTTGCGTATTTCGCTATGCGTATACGTTTGTTTAAACGATAAGGAAACTGCACCGTTTTCAAATATTAGAATTTTTTCTCGATCTTTCAATATTGCGCTGAGAATGCTACTTGGAATCCCAAAATTTTTCGGTTCATCGCTTTTTTTTTTAACATTATTGTCGACGCATTTTATAATTTCGACTTCCTCTTCTAAACTCAAACATTTTCTTTTGCCAGACATAACCAGCGTACAAAGAGTAAAAATTAACACACGATAAATTTACAGGAAAAGCAAATGTGTAAATGAAGTCAGTCATCGAATAAAAAAAGGCACATAATCCAGCTAAGCCGTCTGTCTTAAAACGCTGTCCCCCTTCACCAAAATCTCTCTTAGAAGTATTGAAAATATGTGATTGGCCGCAGAGAATAAGATTGAAGGTTATATCATGGCAAAAAAGCTGGTATTTAAGAAATAAATGCCTTTTCTCGTGTTAAATTTAAAAAAAAGGGGAAAATTCGCTATATCGTTTTTTTTTTCCAATTTTCATGATCGAATTCTTTTCGTTATATCGTGCTTTTCTTTATAAATATTTCGTTATATCGTTTCGAATTCAGTATTCTTTAACATGCAGACCAACTAAATGGTAATGAACATTTCGTTATATCGTGCTTTTCGTTATATCGTAATTCGTTATAAAGTGCTTCAACTGTATGATAATAAATTCCAACGCTTGCAGAATATATATATATATATATATATATATATTGTCTCATTAAATTTTGCATCAGGCTCAATTTCAGAGGTATGGATAAACGAAAAATGCCCACTTAAAGTGGGCACCTTCTTCTTTACGACGGTGGAATTCATATTAACTCTTAAAAAAAATGTGACTGGAGGTCACTTTGCACCTTCTGGAGACACACTTTTTATATACGCTAAAAGTAACTGAATGTCAGTATTTTAGCACAATCTTTTTACACCTTCTTAGTACACTCAATTTACATTACCTATAAAAATCTTGAAACATTTGGACAATTAGAAGTATTTAAAAAATAAATAAATAAAATTGCAAAATTTTCGCTCAAAACGTGAAGTGGTTTCGGCCCATCTTTTTATGATTATATATCCATATTTTTGCATGAAATTTTTTTTTATATACAGGCTTCTAAACTAGTATATTTATAACTGATAAAACTTTTAAAGAATTTGGATGATGACAACTAATTTTTTCATATAATATTAAAGGATCTGACGTGCAAAAGAAAAAAAAAAGAGAAGAAAACACAGTATTTTTACCACTAAATATCAATATTTTTTAACGAATTTTTTTACACAGGTTATGAAAATACTATATTTTCAACTCATAAAATTTCAAAGAGTTTGGACAATAAACAACTGGCTTTTTGTTTTAAACATTTAATGTACCCGATGACTTCCCTCCCTCCTTTTTTTTTCAGCATACTTCAAAATTACACATCAGCTTGGGAAATCAAAATGGAAAGAAAAGAAAAATACTGAACCACATGTATGGTAATTTTTCTCTCCAACGGTGCAACCCATTTCAAAAAGTACGAATATTAACTCTTAAAAAAAAATTCACTTCCAAAAGTCACTTTTGCCAAATTTAGTTTTTTCCCGTAATATTTTGATGTGGGGGGGGGGGGGGAACCACTGCTTTTTACAACTAAATTTCAATATTTTAGTCCTGAAATCATACACAGGCTTTGGAAACATATTTATAACTCATAAAAATTTCAAAGGGTTTGGACAATAAGATTTTTTTTTTTTAAAGTTTAAATGTATGCAATAGTTGATGAAAAAAAAAAAATTAGAAGAGCGCTTCTTGCAAACTCTTTTTACTTAGATTTTCATTTAAAAATATAAAATCACTCAATATTTTAGGTATTTTCGGCTATTATCATGTGCCCAGGCAAGGTCGGAGAGGTCAGCTAGTAAATAAATAAATAGATGAACTTGAAAAGATTCGTAGTGTAAACTTTTTGATCTTTATTAGTTTTGTGTATATCTATTTCTTTTCTGTTTACTATTGTTATTTGTAAATGCAGCAGTAAAAGAATGCTTATTAAGTTCTCTCTTTATTATGTCTGTATTCATTTTTCTTTTATGATCTGAAATCCACTAAATCTTGAAATCTGCACAACCAAGTTGTGCAGATTTTTGTTCCTCTACTGTATACATGTAATATTTTACAAGTCTTTAAAAGAAATGAATGAGGGAAAATTTTCTGATTTCTTTAAAATATTTTTTTTTTTTCAATCGTTGTACTTGACAAACTTTTCATTTCGTACTTCTAATAGGTTTGCTTCTCAAATGATTATTTTATTGTAAGACAAGAAACAGAATTGCTGTTAAATATTTGTTGCTATAATATCATCATCATGGCAAATTTTATAGTATTGTGACTTTTTTCTTCATTTGTTTTCTTCCTGATATATATATATTAATTATATTCTGAAATAGGGATGTAACGAATAGTGATTTTGCCGAATACTGAATATTCGGCCAAGTTTTAGGCCAAATACCGAGTATTTGGCAGCCGAATACTGACTTAAAAAAAAAAAAAATTATTTTAATTGTTTCTTTTTTTTTTTTCAATTTTAAAATCAAAAATTAAATTAAGGACTGATTAAAATTATTTTTTGTTTGAGTGTTCAAAAATCATAACAGCTAAATGTATTTTTTGTAATATTTTAAATACTTTGATGCCAGTAAGATCACTTGGAAACAATAAATCTTCTGTTTTTTTTTAAATAATAATTAGAGATAAAGAAAACTTAGTTCATTAAATTTTAAAATTAATGGAGGGGGGGGGGAGTAATTGATCTGTGATCCCTTGCTGGCACTTATGCTAAGAGAATGTACTATCAACTAGGTATCACTCTTATTTATCAACAAACCATTCTTACTTTTTTTTTCTTTTGATTTTAATAAAATTTAAATTACATAAAGAAGCTACCTTAGTGCCATACTAAGAAAATTGCGAGTCTACATGTGTATCTTATCTACATATATTAAAATGCAAATTTTCAATACACGGATAATATAATAATTGATTAAAAACACTATATACTTAATAAAATTAAAAAAAAATATTTCACTACAATTTCAAAGGAAAAGACAGGTTATAAATATGCGATATTTCTAAAATAAATTGATAATTCACACAATTAAAAAAAAAAACTTATCTGCATGTGGGTGTTCAAATTGGAATTTGTTTTCATGGAGACCCGGACATTTAACGAGCACATTTTACACTTTATTTCAGAAATTTTTATAGCTCAATTAAATATGATCCCGATTCATTTAAAAAAAATCTTCAATTTTTTTACTGTTTTTTTTAGACATTTCTGTAATATATACGAAATATATGGAAAATTTATGAAAAAATATATGAAAAAAAGAAGAACAAAGTGAGAATGTGTTGTTATATAAATTGTCGTATCTCGTATGCAATTTAAAACTTTTTTTTTTCATTTTCTTAATTCCCGAAACCCAGATTCCCAGATTTGACGGAAGAGTGTTGTGTATAGTGTTCAATTGAAATAAATAGCCATAATACGATTTTGCTTTCCCATTTTATTTTTATTTGACCCATGACTCTTGGAGTGACCACATGCCAAGATGCTATCTCCAGTTCTCACATCTTTAACCAAGTCAAACCATACTACTTATATGTCACAGTATACACTGCTATTGTCCCCATGAACTCTGACCTCTCCAGACTCCCCACTTTAGGGTGAGTTTAATGAGTTTGAAACTAGAACAGATCCAGTTCTCTTCCTTTCCTACAATGTTTAGCTAAAAGCTGAGTGTTTTTTGGATTAGAAGCGAAATGGAAAAAAAAAGGTGTAATCGTAGATGTAATCGCATGTTTGTGCGAAATTACGATTACAGAGCTTTTTGATACAGATTACATTGCGATTATATTGTGTAGCGACTATGATTAGATTATGATTGTAATCTGAGTGAAATCTTTTGATTATGATTACTTTACGATTATTTCGAAACCAAAATGTATGATTACGATTATGGTGTGATTACACAATTTTTTTAATTGATTATAATCGACTACGATTACTCAAAGTCTGGTTCACACAGACAAGAGACAGGTTATTCTTATCTTATTCTCACAGACTATTCTTATATGTGGTAGTTCTTAGTAAGTGAACTTTGGTTAACATATTGAGGGGTTTCTGATCCCCTATTGGTCAGCAAGTGGCAAGTCTGCTGAAATGGGAGTCTGGTGTAAAAACCAGTTCATTCTATTCAGAGTAACTCACATGTTCTATTGCACCTTGAAAAGCAATCTTACCTGATTCACCTAGGAAAATAATTTCAACTGATGCATTTGTGTTAGTATATAGCGGATAGGAAATAAGTTTGTCATGAGTTTATTTAATAAAAAAAAGTTTTGCTTGGGGATTCTTTGAGCCCCAAGTAAATGATGAAACCAGAGGTGGGCAAAATACATCGAAAAACCATTTTCGATACAAAATACATTTATTTTAGAACCTAAAATACAAAATACAAAATACTTTTCAAATTCTAAAATTTCAAAATATAAAATACATGTATTTTTAAAATACGTTCAAAATACAAAATACATTAATTTTAATTTTAATTATTCTGCATTGTCTTGCACTACGCAAAAATGTTTTAATTGCAATATCATTGTATAAATAAAAATAATGGTATATATATATATAAAAAATGGTATAAATAAAAAAATAGTATAAATAAATGTAATACAAATAAATGTAATACAATTTTATCTACTGTATGGACAGGGCCGTAAACAAACAAACAAAAAAAAGGGCCGAAATTTCCAGGCCCTGTCTCAACCTGTAGAAAAAAGTTTGAGGCCTGACCCGGTATAAAAATTAAAAGTTCGACCCAAGCCTGACCGTGTCTGTACAAAAAATTCTTTGGCACGACCTCGCATAAAAGCTAAAAATTCTGTTCAAACCTGGAACGGCTTGTACAAATAATTTATTGGCCCGTATAAATGCTAAAAATTCGGCCTGAGCTTGTCTTGCACAGAAACTTAATTGGCCCGATTAAATTTCTACAAAAGATAAAATTTTTACGCTGATGAGGTTAAAAATTCTCTTGTAAGAGGTATTCTGAGAAAAATATTTATTTTAGCTATTTTTCATATTTATATTCTTCATTTTTAAAAAATTGCCCAGAGCTGCGAAGTACAGGCACAGCCTTTCCAAAATACTGCCCTCCCTAAATTTATTTCTGCCTTTGCCCATGTAAACTACCTTAATTTTTTTATAAATCTCTATTTGTACGCAAATGTTTGAGTTGTCATTAATATCATTAATCCATATTACATGGTTTGGAGGCTTACAAATGTGAAAAAAGCTATACAGAAAAATCTTTTAATACGGAATCGCGTTGGAGCGAAAAAAAAGGTTATAGACAAGTTCCCACCTTAGCTGGTACCACCTGTTGACCTGTTGTAAATACATTATATTCATTTCACACGTATTATTACATTCATTTTGCAAGAATGAAGATATTTTTCCGTTTAAGACAAGATTCCATCATAAACAGGTTTATTTTCACAGGTTTTCGTGTACTGCAATTTTATTGCCTAGAAATATATGTACTATTCTTCAAAAAGTATAAAATTTAATTTAAATTAAATTTAAAATTTTAATTGTAGAATAATGGCAATTTAAAAAATATACATTTTTTGCAAAAATTGTTGGACCGGCCCAAAATTTACTGATTTTTGCAAGGGCCAGGCCGGGTCAAGGATTTTTTATATGATCTGGGTCGAGACCAGGCATGAAAATTTCTTCCCATCTAGACCTCTAGGAAGAATGTACAGGTTTGGCTCGGTCCGGAAAAAATGAAATCTAACCCGGCCCGGCCCGATTCTGCAGGAAAAGTAAAGCCCAAGCCTGGTCCGGTCGGAAAAGAGTGATGAACAGCCTCTGTCGGTATCGACCTGAAAATAGTGTTTTGGTCTTACACCAATTATCACAAAAAATATTATTTCAAAATATTTAGAGTATATTTATATTTATATCTATCACGTAGCGGGATGTATCACAATTAATTAATTTCCTTTCATTAGGAGTTCTCAAGTATGTATTATCCATCTTTTCACGAGTCTAGGCAATAACTAACCACATTACTCTCCTAACATACTTTAAAAATGCAATATTTGGGAAATTCTGGACGATCCTATTTGTGTATCACATGACAATGTTTTATAATTCACATAACAACATTAAGAATTATAAAAGCATTTACTAAAAGCATTCAGCAAAAATGTTTCGGCAGAAGATAAAAATCCTTATTGTACAAAATTTGGAAAAAAAAAAAAATGCTTATATTAACTCCCAGAAACAAATTCAAAGACTAGACAAAACAGACGAATGTATTTTCCTGTTGTGAATCAGTAATTTGCGTTTTAAACACAATTTGTGGTTTAAATCAGTTTCAAGTCTGGTACGAACAGTTTGAAAAATAGAGAAATGTATTTTGAGTATTTTGAAAATACAAAATACATGAAAAAATCATTTCAAAATACATTACCAAAATACTTTGGTTTTATCTGTTTAAAATACAAAATACAAATGTATTTTGAAAATGTATTTCAAATACATGTATTTTCGATACTGCTTAGCTATGGATGAAAGTAAGGCAAAATGTAAACTCTGTGATTGTATATTATCAAGAGGTGGTGCTGGAAAGAAAGCCACAACTTCATTAATGAATCACATAATAAACAAACATCCAAATTCAGCAATTCAGATGCAAGTTCATTAGAGTCTAAAACTGTAATCCAAGGCATCAAAAGAAAACAAGTAACTTTGGAAGAAATACTAGATAAAAAAAATTTGAGACATAAATGATCAGAGAGCAACAAAACTCCATAAAATCACAAGAGAGATGATTGCTTGTGATAGCCAGCCCTTTTCTTTTGTAGAAGACATAGGTTTCATCAAATTAATGAAAGAAGCTGAACCAAGATATAAAGTTCCATGCAGAAATTATTTCCAGGGCACTGTGTTGCCAGATACGTATGAAGACTGCAAGAGAAATATATCATTTCTACTAGAAAAAGCAGAATATATTTCTCTTACTTCAGACATTTGGACCAGCTCTGTTAATAATAACAGCTTTATAAGTGTGACAGGACATTGGATAAGTAATGATTTCATTAATTATGATGCTGTTCTTAGTGCAAAACACTTTTCTTACTCCCATACAGGAGAAGCTATTAGTGATATTTGAAAAAATATGCACTGAATGGAATTTGAAAAAAAATCATCTTGTTTTGAGAGATGGCGCTGGTAACATCACAACAGGCCTAAATAATGCAAATATAAATTCTGAATTGTGTTTTCTACATTTGTTGGATTTAGTAATTACTGATGCATTAAAATCACAAAGAACTATAAATGATCTTATTGCAATAGCTAAACGGATTGTTGGCCATTTCAATCACTCATCTCTGGCATGTTCTATATTGAAAGATATACAGATAAAGAACCTTGGCATTAAAGGGAAAAAAAATTATCCAAGATGTAACAACATGGTGGAACAGCACATTTTATATACTAGAGCGCTTGAATGAGCAAAAACAAGCAGTTTCTTTATACGCAGCTAAATATGGAGATATAAATAGCTTAACTGGAAATCAGTGGATGCTTTTAGAAAAACTGTTAAATCTGTTAAGGCTTTTTGCAGCAATAACAAAAGAAGTTAGTTCAACAAAATGCTCCATTTCTGTGGTTATACCCATGTTTAAAACTATGAAATTGTATCTCTCTAAGACAGGAGATCATTTTTCTGGTGTTGGAACAATAAGAGATGTTCTAATACAAAATTTAAACAAACAATTTTCATCATTTGAAAATAATGACAATTGTGTCATTGCAACTGTTTTAGATCCACAATTTAAATTGGCTTTTTTTAATAATGATCCAGATATTAAGGGAAAAGAAGAAAGTGTTAAAAAGAAGCTCATCTCATTTATGGAAATGAAAATGGAGGATATTGATATTAGCAATGCAAGTAACATAACAATCTCTTCAGATGTTGAAATTACTAATGAAAAACAATTTTCATTTTTCAGAAAATAAAAATAAAAAGTCATTACTGCCAAATTTGTCAAATGAAGTTAATAATAACACAGCAGATAAATTAAGAGAGGTAGATAGCTATTTTGATAAACATTTAATAGCTAGGACAGAGGCATTTAAATAGTGGAAAACAAATGCAGAAAACTTTCCAAGGCTTGTAAATTTAGCAATAAAACATCTTTCATCTACTGCAAGCACAGTATATAGTGGACATTTGTTTTCTGAAGCTGGTAATGTATATATGAAACCAAACAAAACGGACTTCTTGAAAATGCTGAAAAGTTGTTATTTTTGCATCACAATTTCAGGCTTTCCAGTGATAAATAATTTTGTTACCCCTGTATGTTATTTTGATGTAATTCATTAAATGTTTTTTCAGTATAGGTAAAAGTTTTTTTTCTTTTCAATGTATCAAACTCATTAGTTTGTTTAATCAACATCTAATGTTTAATTTTTAATTAGTAAAGTAATTATATAGTCATATATTTATTCTAATTTTTTTATTTAAAAGTAAAACTAAAAACTAGAAAAATGATTTAATTTGTGAAAGATTAAGCATTTTTACAAGTCAGTAAAATATTTGTTTTTAATATTTATGAATTTTATTGTTTAAGAAAAACTGTTACCATTATTATAAATCAGATGAAAAAAATAGATATAAAGTTAATATCTTTAAATTCACTGATGATTTAAACTTTAAATGCAGTATATATTTTGCATTTTAATGTAAAAGAAATTCATGTTGCAATACTTACTTAAATTCACATGATGCCTAAATATGCAGCAAGAAAAATATTTTTATTTATGTAATGTCATTATATACAGTTATTTATAAGTTGTCATGGAGCTTTAAAATTGAGTAAGTATTAGGATTTCTTTTTCTTATAATAATTAATGTGTTTAGATATAATTTTTTAATATTGTTTGTTGAAAATATTTAAAATTACATTTTGTTTTGATTTTCTGGAACTTATTTAACCAAATATCTTAGAACATTCGGTAAAATATCTAATTATATTCGGCTACAGGTATTCAGCTGAATATCTTCAATATTCGGCCATGCCGAAAATTTGGCAAAAGGGCCGAATACCGAATAGTGGCTGACTATTTGTTACATCCCTATTCTGAAAATAATTATTCACTTTCAATTTGCGATATTCTTTTATTATTATTTTTTTTTTAGCATACAAAGAAATCTTAAAAATATGCTTGTTTTTTTTTTTGCAGTTTAGTAATACAATGGAGATTTGTATCTAGAATAGAGAGTCAGATGAATGCATTTTTAGAAGGCTTTGGTGAGGTAGTACCAATGCACCTTATTAAACTTTTTGATGAAAATGAGTTGGAACTTTTAATGTGTGGTATAGGCAAAATTGATGTAAAAGATTGGAAGCAGAATACTGTATATAAAGGAGGTTACCATGCTAATCACATAGTTATCCAGTGGTTTTGGAGAGTAAGTGTAATTTTCTTGTCATCTTCAGTCTTATCTGCTTTTAGTACACTATTTTCAGTTTTTATAAATTATTTAGATGGAAATATTTTGTATAAATTATTGGTTTTGTCATGAAACATTGCTGACAATAAATGTATGAACATTAAATCATGCCATGACCAAACAAATAATTTTTAAACAAACAACAAAACCCACTTCTGGCGATTGTCTTTTAACTTATGATTTGCTTATCCGATTAATGCCCAAACTAAAAATAATAGAACTACATTATTACTTGTCATATATTTTAGTATATATATAAATGATTCTGAGTAAGTTAAGCGAGAAATTTAAGAAATCCACCATTTAGTTTTAAATTTACAGCCCAACCAGTTGATTTTAAAGAAAAAAACTGTGCTGGAAATAGGATTTTATATCTGTCCTCAAATAATGACGCTGAACGTTAACTGGTTAAAGTTGTTCAAAAACATGCATGTAAAAAATTGCAGACTTTCACTGTCTTTTTTTTTTTTTTTAAATGTTCTTATTGCCTGTCAGTTGATATATTTCAGTGAGAGTTTGATTTGGCGCAACACAAGGTTTTTTTGAGAACCCTTTATTGTTATCTACACCTACATAGAATCACATTGTTGCCAGCATCACTCATGTTTGACACTCGGAAGATGATCATATAGTAATATTTTTGACATTGCTCTTAAAAGAAACTATATCTTACACAATAACTATTTTTAAAACACAAAGTGATTATGTGTATCTTGACAACTTATTCAAATTTCATAACAGTTGGCTAATTTTTATGAAAGTTGGAATCGGGGGGAAAGAAAAACAAAGAAAAGGAAAAGGACAAGCACATAATCAAATCATTGAACAAAAACAAAAAAAAATCAGATGAAATTTATATGGGACCACTATCAAAACAAGCTCTTTACAACCTAAAAGTAATTATCAACATTGAAACATACATTCAAAAATTATGCATGGACATATATTAAAAAACATAGAAATTAATTGTATAACATCCTCTGTTTTAAGTTGGATAATGAAGAAAATTCCAATGAACCTGCAAGTACTGTGAACATGAAACTTCATTGATTAAAATTATTATTAGATGGAAAAGTAAATAATAATAATAATAATAAAACTGTATTTACATTTTTGCTTAAAATTAAAAATATTAAGAGAAGATCATTATATAAATATTCTAAATAAAATTCATTTTATACTTCACACATATTTGATGTTGCCATTATATGTGTAATGCTCAACCAGTTTTGTAGTACTTTCCAGGTATCTATGCTTCGTTAGTCATGTAAAAAATGGTCAACATAATGCTATGAAAGATAACTTTGACAGAAAACTTTTTCTTCAGTGAAGTTATAGTTTCTTGATAGAAAAGAAATTCACTTGCAAATTCTACAAATTAGAACTTTTTTAGTTATTTCAATTTTAAAGTTTTGTAGTAAATTACTTGCTATCTTTAACTGTGCATTTGTTGGTAGTTTTTGATCTAAGGCATTGTTCATTTCATTAAAAAAAACTATGAAAATTTTTTAAAGTAGAGAAAAGTTTTCGATGTCGGTCAATCTAAAATTGTAAAGAAATGTCTGGGATGAAGTAAAATAGAAAGCAAATAGTTCTAGAAATACTACCCTCTCCCTTTCTCTTTATTTTATTTCAAACTAATCTGTTATTGCAGAATATGAATCATAAAACAGAAAACAAAATATTTTTAGCCTGTGTAAAACCATACAAATTGTTTGTCTAATATTGGTTGTTATCGTAAAATGTTGTAATTTGAATTTTGTATACCCTAATTTCCTGCCTATAATCCGCGGATTATACGTTAAAAAGCCTTATTTTTCTTGTAATGCGCATTATACGCCGCTACGGATTATCTGCGATTTTTTTCCTACTCTATATCTTTGCAAATGTCAATAAACATAATTTTTTTGAGCAAATTTACAAATATCTTTCTTAAAAATCCACTGATGGCACTACCGCACAACTTATTAAATCTTGTTAAGAAAAGTCACGCCTTCATTTCATATTTAGGTCTTACTGCCTCAAATACACTCTTTAAACACAAGCATTTATTACCTTTTACTCATATGTCATCTTTATTTACAGTTATTTAATTTCAGTATAAAGTTCATAAACAGTACATATCAACATAATAACTTTATCATAAAAACGTAATTATTATTGTTACTTTTAACTTACCAATAATCTTTTAATTTCTGTTTTATATTAATAATTGATTCCTTAAATCCATTTATTTCATGATTTACATGCGTTTTTAACTCATATTTAGTTTACAAACATCGCACTCTATGCTTCATCCATTACAGCTATTCATTCTGCACATTCGGCCATATTCGATTCAAACGATAATCGAATGGCATAGTAAGTTTTTAGTTCGACAGATGGCGCCAGACAAATCTTTGTCTGATTTGCTGATCTCATAATATTAAATTAATTTTTATTATATTTATTATAATTTAATTATTATTTAATTTAAACAAATATTTAAGTAATTAACTTACTTAATTATAATTTTATACTAAGTAATGTAAATCTTCTGAATTTATTCTTACTTATGTGTAATAGAATTGCAAATATCTTTGTACTGAATTATAATTTTTTTATTTCAGATTTATTTATTTATCAAGTGTTATATTAAATACAAAAGTTAAAAATTAAAATATTTTACAATAGATTCAGTATTTTTTCTCTTATGGCTGAACGTTAGTCCTGTAGATCTTGTGAAATTTTTCTTAAGTGAAAATTTCACCTGCGGATTATACGAAGATTTTTTTTCAAAATATCATGAGATTGACAACTGCGGATTATATGCCGCCGCGGATTATAGGCAGGAATTTAGGGTAATTGAAAGAATACATGTAAAAAATATATTTAAAAACGTAGTCCATTAGGGAACAAAATAATCTTAACCAATGGTAAACTTTTTAATATTAAATATTTCTTGTTTGAATATATTTATTATAGTTTGTTGATTATCAAAAAGGTGTTTTTAAAATACTAATGTATTTGTAAGTTGTGTTTTTCTATTACTATGTTCTGCTGACAGTACTTCTAGAATAAAAGCTGTTTGGAAATTTCATACCAATCGTAATAAATTATATCTTACAATCAGTGGACAAAATGGACATTGTGCATCATCATGCTTATGTACTTTTACATATTAAAAATGAACGTCTCTATTATTTTTGAATTACTTTGAGATAATTAAATTTAAAATTCAAGTGAGGTATTTGATAAACATGTTTTTTCTTTTTGGCACTATGAATAAAAGTAGCATATTGTTGAAGTGTGCAAATTGAACTCGATTTTAGGTGTCCTTTTACTTCTTTTTTATGACATTGTATGCATTGTTATTCTCATTTTGAATGTAATATTGATTCAAATTTCATTTTACTGAGTACATCAAAAGTTCTTTATAAATTCAAAAATTAACCAATTGCCATATCAGAGTAAGGTTTGCACTATAAGACTTATCAAAGTGTCTGATTTTTGTGGCAAAAGTTAGTATAGGTAAAAGTTAAAATTTTCCTTGAACTAATTTTTGCTGCAAAAGTTCCAACCATTTGCCAAGTCTTGTAGTGTAAACTATGCTTTATTAACAATTTATTAAATTTTTGAGTTTTTGAAATGTGAAGAGCTTATGGGATTCTTTGAACTATTTTTTCTTTTGCCAGGAAAAATTTCACTTTTTGACAGATAATGTGAGTCTAATAATATATAAAGAATGACTGCTTTATTAAATACTAAATATATTTTATTTAATAAAACAGTTATTCTATTTTGTAAATTTAAAAATCACAAAAAAAAAAAAAAAAAAAAAAGAAAGAAAGAAAGAAAGAAAAAGAAATATCTGATTTATTGATTTATTTTTTTTCTAATATCCAAAGAATTTATTACTTACAAGGATAAGTTGTGTGAGTATGTGTTAATGCAGAAATAAATAATTATAAGGTATAATATTAATAATATTTCTTTTTATTATAGAAAGTAATGCATAAATCATTCTACTGTATATTAATTCATAAAGTAGAATGAAAAAGACTGACAAATCTGGCAACATTCAATCAGTTCCTAACCACATTTGGGACAAAATTGAGTGTGTTGTCTTAATAATTGAATATTACCATATTCTGTTTTGTCTAACTTTATTTGTATGAACCTTTTAAATTATATTTTCATATTTCAGATGGTAATGTCATTTTCCAATGAAATGCGTGCTAGGTTATTACAATTCGTGACTGGAACATCTCGTGTGCCAATGAATGGCTTTAAGGAACTCTATGGAAGTAATGGGCCTCAGCTGTTTACAATAGAAAAATGGGGTACTACAGATAATTTGCCTAGATCCCATACTTGGTAACTTTTAATTTATTTTTCATATAATTTATAGAAAATGTAGCAAATTTAACTTTGTTCAGATTAACTTTTTTTTTTTGACATGCAATATATTTGACATTTTATTATTAATGTCTCTTGAGATCACTATAAAATATGTTGAACAGTTTCTGACAGCTTAAGTAGTTTTTTATAATGAATATCATTACTAAGACAGAATATTCAGAAAAACATTTAATTATTATTTCCCATTATTATTAATAACAATACATCTCTTAATGAATGTAAAATAGTAGCCAAAATTATTCGTATTTTTTCTTAATACAAATTTTGTCTCGTCACTAGCCCATCAAGTCTGTTTTCTAAATTTCCATACTCTAAGATAGTATGATGCCATAAATAATTAAATCTTTTAGAGAATAATTAAAACAGTTTCCCTGATTGGCTAGTATACAGTATTTGGTCATTTTTAAGTTTCTAAGTTAAATGCAAAAATATGCCCAATTAGAATGGATATGGTCTTTCAAAAGGGTATAAAATATAAATAAGTATAAAAGTAAAAATAGTCTTTTTAGAAATACACTCTTTTATAAGTATTCAATGTTTATCTTGAAAATTATGCCCAATTTCATGACTGTAATTCATTATTTTTCCAATTAATTTTTTCTAAAAATATTAAATTGTTATATTGTCATCGGAAACACATCTTTGTACATAATTTTTTTTATAGTTCTAGCATATTCAGAGGTGAGTTAAAAATCTATTACAAATTCCATCTTTACATACAAAAACCAAGTTGGTTAACTTATAATAAAAAGTTTTTGTATTGTTGCTTAGATTGGTGGTTCTCAAACTTTTATGCATCGTGTAATCGTGAAAAACTTTTATGCCTTATGTACTGCTTTTTTTTTTTCCTTGTAAGAGTCATGAATATAAAAAAAGAAACAAAGAAAATACCACATGGATACAAATAAATATCATTTTTATTTTACATTTAATGTAAATTTTACATGTAACAAAATTTTTAATGTGGTGGGTAACCCTTAAATACTTCCTGAATACTTGGTATTTATTTGCTGCATAAATAATCTGCAGCATTTAGTCTGTTTCTGTAGTTAATTTTTGAAAGTGGTCTCCACTTTGCTCATGTAAACTTAACTCTGTTCACATTGTCTACTTGGCCTTAATCTGGCTGAGTTAAATCATTTAAGACCTCTAGAACTACTTCATGTACTTGCAATAGGTGCGCACAAACTCCACTTTCAAAAGCATTTGCTTAGATTATTTAAAAAAATAATAAGTATGGATATTCTATAAATATATGCAAAGCTACCATGCTTAAAACAATTAATGAAAATTTAATAGCTGTTGTTGATGTTTATATTAATCAAGATGATTCAGTACATCAGATTATTAAAAATATATTTTTAAACTAGATCTATTTCTATACCTACTTTTTTTTTTTCTTTTTTTTTTGTGAATTAGTATACAGCCATTCAGCTGGATTGTAATAAAATCAACATTAACATAATACAGTAAAACCTCTAAATATCAGACACCTTGAGACTGCAGAGTTTGTCTTCTATTCAGATATTTGCTATTCAGAGGTTAGGACAAATAAGAGAAATATATGGGTGTTCGGGATTGGAAAAATGTTGTCAGCTGTCCGGGAGTGTCCTTTATGGAGGTTTTACTGTATTAATGAAGCAGCAAACTATGTTGTTGTATTACAAAATAGTTACTTCATTAATAAAAGTTTATGAATTTTTATAGCTATATATTTTAAAATATTTATTTATTTTATTTAGTTTCAACAGACTAGATTTGCCACCATATGACAGTTATCAAGAACTAAGAGAACGATTAATAAAAGCTATAGAAGGTTCTGAAACTTTTGGTGGTGTAGACTAAACTTATTATTGCAACAAATATATTTCAAAACTGTGCCTGAATGAGCTCAACAATGAAAATAAACTGAAACCAGGCTGTTTTATTTAATGTGTATATATTATGTAATGTTAAACACCAAATTAGAGTAGGATATTTTGAAATTTTGTGATTTTTCATCTACAATTTAAGGTGTTCTCTTGAGTTAGCAAGAGATATGTAAATGATCTATTTGTTTGTACATTTCTTTTTTTTTCCAGCTGTTGAATGTTAGAATGCAGTGTTATGTGCTCTTGTCCTTCCTGTTACCTTGCTCAAATTTTAATCACAAAAATTGAGTGATTTGAAACTTCAAGCCTTATGCTATCATGTTTGTGGAATAGTTTGCTTGTTTGTGTGTCTTTATGATTTTGAATCTAAAATATTTTATGCATTGCTGTGTCTTCCTTCCTTGGTTTAATGTAGTTGAATGTATATAAAACCTGTTTATATTTTACTGCATTCAGATTGTTTAATTGTTGTATATAATACATACAGTTTGTTATAGACACAGCTTGTAATTTTACCTGTAAAAATAAAATTTAAAGCTCTGGAAATTCTCAATAATATATACACATGAGAAGCGATTGAAAAATGAATTGATTGTATATCATTGAGCAGTGGCTATGTCAATAACTTGAAATTTAATGTAAAAACACGTGTTTCATAATATGTATCCTATTCATGTTCTCACAAAGTGTAACAAAATAATAGGAAGTATTTGAAAATCATTATTTCTGAAAGTTTTTAAACATTAAAAGTTTTCTTATATACATTAAATGTTCATTGTTTTTCTATAATTTCAGTAGGGAAAAAAACCTAGCCGATTTCTGTTTATATCTGTCCTCTAAAAAAATTACTGCAAAAATTAACTAATAAAAAATGTAGAAAAAAATTATCTGCTACCTTTTAATTTTAGTTCATACTTATTCTCAAATAACTTTCTTTAAAATGTAACCTAGAATTTCTCTACTAAAGAACTATTTTTTACTAAGCAGCTTTGATAAACACTGTATTTCTTATAGTGCAAGTCCTCTCATTTTATTTACTAGAAAACGCTAAAAGACAAAAATGTAGAATGTTCAGTTCATAATTTTGACTTTATTGTTAAATTATCATTAATTCATGTAAAAAACAATATTAGTTTAATGACGTTTATTTTAATCTTTTTTGTTTTATATCACTGTGGAATCATATTTAAGTTTTGATACTGTACTTACTGAATTAAAAAAAACTTATTTTGAAAGATTTCCCCCCTGCTATTTTTATCCTACTATTTGTGTTGAATAACATTTTTGAAAAACCACTTTCAAGCAAAAAAAAAAAAAAAAAAAAAAACTATAGTTCTATTTTAAGAAATACATTTATATGAATATTATTTAGAGTATTAGTGTAAATTAATACTTATTTTGAGCTATTTTCAGGGGTGGATTCTTTTTTTTGCCCGTTTTAGTTTCATAGCTAGCAGGATAAATTCTAGTTTAAAAGTGGAATTTAACAACTTAGTAGTAAGACAAACTGCAGTGTTGTAGTAAACTTTAGCAATTTTTGTTTAAAAAATTTAATGCATTTCTTTTATGAATATAATCTGTATTGATGATGGATATATACAAGAAGAGTTTAAAATATTTAAAAGTTAAATCTTTAAAAAAAAAAAAAAAAAAAAAAAAAAAAAAAAAAAAAAAAATTGCTTTAAAAATATTCAGTTACACATTTTCAGGGTGAAAAACATATCACTGTTTGAAAATAGAGTTATCTTTAGGAATGTATCATGAGATTTATACAAGCAATCAGTTGAAACAGTGATGCTTAATATATTCATTGAAAAATTATTTTTTAATGGTATTATGAACATTGATAACTAAAGGTTGTTAATTTTCTTTTATAATATTATTTTTGGCTTCTTTCAAAAGGGTTTGACCAATATATACTTTTGACATTACTTTTTTAATTTTTGTTGTATCAACATTTTGTTTTAACCTTTTAACTATCCTTGGATATGGTCAAAGCTAAAAATGAAGCAAATTTTCACTGTTGTTCTCAGTGCAAGAGTGACATGTTTTCTACTTTCAGTGATTCTCTGTTGCAAGGAGTGCACACACGTTCATGGCTATTTTTTGTTTGCCAGCAATAAAATGAGTTAAAACCCTTATTTTAACTGATTGTGGACAGTTTCTATGGTAAAGAGAGATAAAATTCACTATATGGAAAATAAATTCGTAAAATTAAATTTTATGTATTTCAAATACTGGTTCAAGGTTTTTTTTTAAAATATTCATTATTTAGAAAGATTAGCTAAATGGAAACTTCCACTGTATTTTCATAACTGAAATGTAGACACTGAATCTAAATCAAAATTCATCCAGCAGTGTAACAATAAAATTTTTCTGCCTTCTAAGATGCTAGGCATTTTAGCTAGAGATATTTGTATTGATATAATTTGTATTGATGAACTTGTATAATATTCATATCATTCATAGTTTGTATGATTTTATTTATTTAATACCGATTTTCTCTATTCAGAGCGTATTGTTGCAAAATTCAGAGATTTTGTCCTTTTTATTGCAGGATGTAGCAGGACATTTTTTTTTAACAGTTTGGGGGCAATTAGATCAGATTTTCCACCCCTGCAATTTTAATTATTTTATGCAAAGGAAGAAAATGTTTAAAAACAATATTTAGTTAAATGCAGAAATATTAAATTGTTTTTTAAAAATAATAATATTTCATATGCATTTTATTAACATTTCATTTAAAAAGTTTCTCATATTGTTTCTTTAGGTATTTTTGATTGTTTTTGTGGATAAAAGGGTGTTGATGGTGACTAGGTTGATGTGAAACTTTGTAAAAAATTTGTTGGCATTGAAAAGATTTATATTTTTTTGGATTTTAAATCAGTATTTATACTATATATAATATATAAATATTATTTTAGTTTGTTAATTTGTTTAATGATGTACAAATATTTTTGTTTTGTGTTTATTAATTAGTTTATTTATTTTTGTTGTGATTTTTTTTATTATTTTGTAAAATCAGTTGTTTGTGTTTATGTATAAAAAAAGTATAAAATTTACTCAAGAACTATAATACTTATTAGAATGGACTGTTACAAAGAATAATGAAATGAATACTCTATTTATATTATTTACTAATATTTACTTTTGTCTTTGAAAATAAGTAGTTAGTTAGTTTTACAAAATAGTATAGACCAAACAATAGTTAAGCAAATAATTGAAAATTTGGGGAATGTTGAAAATGCCATATTTTTTATGCTGTCATTTCATTAGAAACAAGAAAATTTTTACAAAATACACAATTTTTCAGGTTCATAAAATAAAAATAAGTTAGTATTTCTGTTTTGTGTTGGCTATATAGCATTAGAAAATTGACATTTTTTTTTTTCTCTTACTGTGTTCTTATTAGCTTTTGAAATTTTTTACTTCGTGCAATTCAAAGCTTAGCACAATGGATTTTCAAAATAGTGTATTTTCATACTGTAATTAGACGAAAATCTTTGTAGATAGTGTTTTCATAATTTTTATATTTCCTTTACCCTAAGTTTAAGAAATCATATACACTATATTCTGTGTTAAATGTGGCATATAACAAGCAATACAGAGTAAAAGTTAAATGAAAGAAACTTCTTTTACAATCTTTGACTTTTTGATGAATATGGATTGTCTGTTAGAAAAAATAAAAAAATAAAATGTAGAAAAATACAGTCTAGCCTGTTTATAAGGTAACAATTTAACAGAAAGCTTTATATAATAGATATATATATATATACAACTATTTTTTTAGGTCTGAGTTTTTTGCATTTCTTGTATGACTGAAACTTTCATATTTTAAATGTTTCATTTTCTACCTTAAATTGTTTCATCTCTGTAATATGAGTATATCTAAATGTTCCCAAAAGAAAATACTATACTATATAAATATTGTAAGAATGGTAACTCTAAAAATGTATATATAATAATGTATCTTGTTCTTAATGTAAAATGTTCTTTCCCAATTTAGTAAGTAGACAGGCAATAACAACTAGTTTAATTTGTTAAATGTTAATGCATTTTTACATAAAAAAAAAAGTAAAATTAGTTATATGTGAAGAACATTATAGTTGATACCTTTTGACGTGACAGAATGTTGTTTTCATTAAGAAACATTTGGGAGGAGCGAAAACCTCTTTGTCACAAATAACTTTAAAAGCCTTAAAAATAAGAATTCTATGCAACACAACTATATGCAGGCTTGACTGTCATTTAGTTTCCATTGCAACATTTTAATATTGACATTAATGCATGTGTTATTTTTTGTTAAAATAAATTATGTATCAATTGTATTTAAAAATATGAACTTTTTTATATGAAATATATTCTGTTATACAGTATTAGTAATTTATATTGAGAAACAAGCAAATTTTTGCCAAATCTTTGTTTTTATAAAAATTTGTTTCCTTGTTGCATTGATGTTGTGCTTCATTTTACTTTTTATAAAATTTTAATATTTATGATTATGGAAAGTTAATTCTTTATTTGTACTCCTGAGGTGTGTAATTTGTTTGTAAATATCTGTGTATTTTTCTCTCTTCCTCACTCTTAGTATTGCTAAAGCTGTTGGAAAGGTAATGTGCCTTATCTTAAAGTTGTGGTGTTAATTAATCACAAAATTGTATTCCAGTTTGTTTACTTAAGGTGCATTAATGGAAATAAATTATTGGTAATAAGTGAAATGTTTTTTTTTATAATATAAATCCTGTACTCTTTTTATTTTAAAACCAATTTCAGGGGCTGTGCTAGGAAATCCATGTAAGCCCTTGTGTTAGCCAGAAAATTCACCAAATTTTAAAATCATTAATCAAAAATTACATTTAAAAAAAAAATCTCTAATAATTTTTTAATACATGAAACTTTTATTCAAAATAATTAATATAAATGTTTTTTAAATTCAGCGTACAATAATGTTGGGGTGATACGATATTTTTATCAAAAAACATGGAGTAATCAATATATTTTTTTCTGACGTTTTCCTGCATTTCTGTGTGTCTTCCATTTTATTCCCTTCCACAGTTTTCTTCTCAGGATAAATTCTTGCCCCCCTGCCCCCCCTCTGGCAACTTGCCACCCTCCTGCAAGGAATGTGAACCTTATTAATTTTCCATTTGCCCTCTCATTCCTTATATATATTTTGTAACTAAAAAAAACTTTCAATGAACCCCACTTGTAGGGACCACTAGGTCGCTGTCTTTAATTCTGCCTTTAGGTTTTTTGCTAGCAGCCATAGTTTTCGAAATTTAGAGGGCTTTTGTCCCCTCCCACTTTTCCTTTCCCCCTTTACTTTTTATCTCACATTTATTTTAAGTACCGTGAACTTCAGTCCATCCTCCTAAATTGTTGTCGAATTCAGACAGTAAATGCTTGCTAAAATAAAATTACCAATCTCTCTTCCCCTTTCCCTCTACCTCCTAGTTTTCTCCTTGAAATTCATTTTTGCTCCCCCCCCCTTCAACAACTTGGCTCCTTTCAGCAAGGGACATTGGTCCTATTAATTTCTCAATCCCTCCACTCATTCCTTATATATTTTTTATAACTAAAATAAACCTTCAATGAACTCCATTTATAGGGTATCTTAATATAGAACCATTAGGTCGTCGTCCTTAAATCTGCCTTTAATTCTTCGCTAGGGGTCAGAACTTTCAAGGTTTAGGAGTCCTGTGCCACCACTTTTCATTTCCCCCCTTCTTTATTTTCATCTCATATCCATGATTTTTCAGTTTAAGTATTTTGGGCCTCAGCACTTCTTCTCTCTTTAATTTTTTGTTTAATCCGGACATCAAATTTTAGCTAAAATTTTAGCTTAATCCTGTCTTTTTTTGCCTCCTCCCTATCTTTAAGTACTTGAGATGAATTATTCTTATTTCTGAATATTAATCTTGTCCCAAATTTTAGTACCTTTGGGATGATTATCCCTTTTTTTTTTTAATGGTTTTCATACAATCAAACATCGATAAAACAGTCATTGCTATTTCCTCTCTCTCAACCTCAATCAGGAGCAAATCATTGCGATAGCAGAATTATCTATCGATTTCCGTCACTATGATAAAATTTTCTACCACAATAATCACTAAGTTTTGCAGTTATTATCTTTAGCTTCTCGGTGTGACAGTCTATTGTAGAATGTAGGAATTAATCGATGACTGTATCAATTGTTATTTTCTACGCTGACTATTTTTCTTGATTGTTGAATTATCGGAAAACGCCCATCACTAATATACAATAGCAGTTTGACCTTAATTATCTCTATAATAAAACCGTAAGTCATGTGACTGTCATCAACAGTTCCGGGATGCCCGTATCGCTTTTTCATATGCCAGGCGGCCATTTTTATTCAAAATTATTTTTCGAATGAAACTGCATAAAAGTTACATTTTTAGAAAGATCGTTCAAAATAAATTAATATTTGAGAGATGACTTACGTTCAATTAGGTATATATTCTGCAATAACTTCAGGTGAAATTAGCTTCGCAGTTCAAATTCTCTATCCATGAAAGTAAACAAAAAAAAAAAAAGAAAAAAAGATTCATTCTTCGTGAAGTTTTAAAATATTAAACCATTAAACCATGGAGATAATCGTTCGTAAAATAAGTTTTCCATGAATGATTTTTTGGAGCGCTGCCTGGTGTCAAAAAAGTAATTTGCACCAGGACCTGTAAGACCATCAAAGTTTACCATAATTCTGCTTGATGAAGTGCTTTACAACTCAACTTCCTTCGGAATCTTTTCTTGACAAAGTTGAATGTAAACAAATACAAGTCATATAATAATATTTAATGAATCAAATTTCGAAACGAATTGTCAGTTAATTTTATATTTATGTATTATACGTGGCAGGAAGAGAGATCACCTAAATTGATTGTTAATTGCCAATCATATTTACCATTGTTAATGACCAATCGTGTTCCAAATAGTAATTTAATATACATTTATAAAATACATAACATCATTAAGTACTTTTATGTTATTTGGGTGCAAATCTCGCCAATATCATTTTTAAAATCGCCAATACCAGCTTTTATTCTTCACGTGTTCAAATTAGAAACGATACTTTGATTCTGAAATCAAATGTTTTGATTTATGATATTATTTTTTGGTACTTTTCCGGGTACTTACGTATTATCCGTGCCAGTTTTAAGCCAACTGCGCCAAGCATGGAGCCAATATTACTAATTATAGTAACCCTTATATATTTTTTTCTTGCTACATGGTACATGCCTGGGAATAATCTATAATATTATTCTTTCTTATTTACTATGCTATTTACCATTTATTAATTTTACTAAAATAATTTTATTTACTATTTTTAATAATTTTATAAATTTAATAAACATATATTACATTTTATTTATTTTATATTAATTACCATTTTTAACTATGTTATTTGATAATGTTAAATTACTGCGTTTGAAAACATGATTGACAACGATAAACAAGATTGGTACTTGGCAACCATTTTTGGCGATCAATCTCCTGGCACGGATAATACGTAAGTACCCTTTTCCATTATACGGACACCATTGTCGCCAAGCATACATTTACATACATTTAGTACATACATTTACATACATTATGCATTAGCATACATTTTGGCATGGTGTCCGTATAACGGAAAAGTACCTATTTTTTATTTATCTATTTTCTATTTTAAATGAAAAATGTGAACGGCATGCATTTTAAATTGGAAAATCTGTCGCAGACGCTCCGGGGTTGGCGCGATTTTTGTTTTGCGCCATCTTGGCGAGAAAATCCCATTTTCAGACACCTGTTAGAGATTGCTAAAACAGCATGTTACTTTTATTTTATTATGAAATAAGTCATTTTATATTAAAAAAAAACACACAATTTTATTTAAAAACACACACAATCATTAATTTGTTATAAAACACACAATATTTAATTTATTATAAAGCATGCGGAATCTGCTCTACCAGGTTGCCATACGAAGCAAAATCTAGCCGAAAACGCCAGGTTGGCCAGGCTTAAAATCACCATTTTGGCGGCAAAATGATACCCCGGTGCGTCTGCGACAACTGTACCCAAAAGGACCCATCATTAAAAATGGTTAATAATATAGAATTAAAGTAAAATAATACAGAAAATTCTTTTTATATACACTTACTAAACACATAAAATTATATTGATGGTTTTTAGATTAGACATTTACGATGGAAGTTTTATTTGGGGTATGTTATATCCACCGGAATGAATATGAGATATATATATTCTAATCACATATTATATACCCATGAATATACTATACATATCTATATTTACTATATCAATAGAACCGTCTTCAATAGTCTTTTATATTTCTACTACGTAATATTAACTATAGAGTTGCATTATAGAGAGAAAAAACGGGTTGCTGTAATTAGAATTATAGGTGCCAATGTTGGCGCGGCGTATTTTACCTGTTACGAATCTTAATAGTCAGTAGACATTAAGCAGACATGCCGAAATAAGAGAATTACGCTATTATAAAAACTCCTGAACTATATCAAGAAAGGGGAGCAGAGAAAAACAAAGTCGTACAAGGCATCTAAAAGGAAGTTCGTGAATTTTAATCAGATTGTATGTCATGGGCCAAAAGTCCTGACAGAAAATATGGTTTAAAGGGAATGCGATTATCAAAACTGGCCTTTAAAAGTTCAATTTTCCACCAAACTATACTCGAAAATTACTTGTAATAATATGTAGCCCGATTATGGCACATTACTCAAGACGTTTTAGATGAGAATAATGATAGATTTTATAATCTTTCGCAATCGAGTCTACAGCCAAAGTTAACGAAAAACAAAAACAAATATTAGCAACAATATGGTTCAGTGTAAATGTGGATATCATTAAAGACTTTCACAAAATAGACTTCATTGCATCCAATCGTATTAAAATACGCCAATTGGCAATGGACCCAATTACGAAAAATTACTTAATATGTTTAAGAATCACCGCCTTAGCGAACATATTGCAACTGATAAGCAAACAGACATGAAGGACAAATGCTTAAGCGGTTTTTATCATGGAAGATGAAATACATAACAACAAAAAATATGCAAAATGCTACCATGATCGCAAAAGTTCTTGATTTGTCTATTAGAATCTTTCGGTTTGGCGAAGGATTAAGGAAAAAAATTAAATTATGAATAAAAGTAACGTGTTATAATGCTTAACATACATTTAAGGGAGACCAAACTGGTCGCCAGTAGCGGCTAGTGTATTAAATATTTATATATTACCAGGGTTTGACAAATGTGGTCGCCAGGTCATCACTGGCAACCAACTTATTTACTCTGGTGAGGGGGGGGGTTATATAATTAAATATTTATATATTACCAGGGTTTGACAAATGTGGTTGCCAGGTCACCAGGAAAAAAAATGTAATGCAAATAAAAAATAAGCACAAATGGCTTTTTTTTTTCCTTTTCACCCTTACCCTTGCAAGGAAAGCAGTGATCTTCCTCATCTCTTGTATTTTTAATGAAAGAACCAAGTTTAAAAGGCATTTTCCAGAAAGTGCCATTTTTTTTTTCTGCTCTATGCTCTAGCCAGCTATCATATCACATGATTAGAATGTGAGGGGAGGGAAGAGGTTTCAATGAAACAGTACAAAATAGTGTCAATCCTGCCTCTGTGGTATCTAAAATTCATGTTTAGTCAAGTCAAGGCGTCTAAAATTCATGTAAAAAAAAGTCATGTTTTTTATGAAGTAAAAATTTACCGGTCTATTTTTTCGTATTTCTAAACCGACCCAATAGCGGGCGAAGCCCGCTATTATACTCTGTCATAATAATATCTGTCATGTATACTAAATGCGATATTTAAAAAAAAAATAGTTTATATAAAATAGATATTTAAACCTATTGCGTAATCATCTGTAATCCAGGCCTACTGCCAAATTGCGTATTTTAGAAAGTGAGATTTTTTGTGACAGTTTTTTAAAAGTATCTACATTGATTTTAAACTATATTGTTGGTAGCAAACTCTCATGTTTGGAGCTAACCTTGTCCACAGATTACGGAAGATTAGTTATTTTATATTTTACTAGCCGTGACGTCGTTCACGGTAACGGACGTCACGGAATAAAAGAAAAATAAATGCATTATTTAAGGAAATCCTTTCACTGCCGATAATTAAAAACATATGTAACTCTCTTTATAACAAACTCTGATTTTTTGAATATCTGAACAGGACCGATAGTGGGCGAAGCCCGCTATTATACTCTGTCACGTGGACTAAATGCGAAATTAAAAAAAATTTATTTCAAAATTAAACATGTTGTACACCTTCAAAATGTTAAAATATGCGAATATTTTCATAATCTGGTTTTTATCATGATTCAATATGTTCCTCAAACTCATATATTTACTATTCTCTATTACTCATTGATACTCGTTTTGTATTATTCTCAAACATTTGAAAAAGTCCGTTAAACCTCCAATATGACGTCAGATTAATTTTCTTTTTAATTCTCTAATGACGTGATATTAATCTGCTTTCTGTACATACACATACACATACACATACTCCTTGTTTTATTGAGAAATGTCTTAAATTTTCCATTTTATTACCAATATGACGTCATATTAATCTGTTTTTCAACTGGTGAAACTTTTTATTTCATTTTCAATTTTCACGTGGAAATCTTTCAATAGAAAATTAATTATTGTAGAAAGAATTTTATTGTGGATTTTTAATTGTTGATAACTGCTATAACGAAAAATGTTTAAATTTAATAGGAAAATGCTGTTAGAATTTTGGTTTTTTATCTCTATTTATTAAAATAATAAGATTTTTTTTTTATTTTAATATTTTGTGCTTCATAGTAGGTATTTATCTATAAGTACACAAATTAACGTGCCTGTAAGTTATATAGTTTCTGAGAACGGCTCTGTGATGGACAGACAACGGAGCGGGAGTAATAGGGTTTCGTGAGATGAACAAAACCCTAAAACTAGTCGTTGGGGGCCACCGTAATACTTACCCATCATGGATATGCATAATGTAAAATATTAAAATAACAATGTGTAAGCTACTTATAAAATGCATTGCAATTCAAATAAAATCGTGGCTTGATGACGTCACAAACTGTAAAGGCTCGATTACTGAATTGCTTGAAAGAGGTTTTTCCTTATAACTCCAAAAATAATAATCCTATTAACTAGCGGTTCATTGCATCTTATTAAGCGTCAAATTTCCAATTAAAATATATCTTTGAAGTGAAATTTGGATGAAATACAGGGTCATGAAAAATCGAAGAGTGTGGAAAATAGGATTCCAAATATTTCGGCAACTAATTATCCGATCGACTTCATGCTTTATTCAAAATTTATGTTTTTTTATTGTCTTTTATATTCATTTCTTAAAATAAACAATTTCGAAAATTTTTATATACCTTTCATCAGAACGAATATTTCGAGAGTCCGAAAAAAATTGTTCTGGTTAATCGAGGTTATTGAAATGAAATAGGCTTCTTCCCATTATTACATACTAAGTACATACCAAATTGCAAGTCTCTATCTCAATTTTTTCGGGAGATAGAGCGTTTACAGACACACAGACGGACGGCAAAATTTTTTTTCTAAAAATATGTTTTTCGGAATCTCCAGTGTCTGAAACGTGTAAATCCGTCAAAAATTTTTTTTCGATTTTCAAAACGATTACAAGACTTACCCTATACTACGTATGATGGGTAAGTAAAATACGTAGTAATATTTTTAAAAACTGATTTTAAATTACATAACAAAATAATTAATAACTATGTGTCTTCATTTTTTTTGTAGTGTTTCCAGTTTCATAAAATAATCTTTGAAATATAAAATCTAGGATAGAAAAGCTAAAATAAGAAGAAATAGTTAAATGAATGCACATGCAAATTTTGTGATATTCTTTCTGTTTTTTGTTTTAGTATTCCTTCTTGCATCAATGTTGTTTGCTTCAGTTTGAGTAGCTATGCTAATATAGTGCAGTAATTTTAACATCGTATTTGAACTCTTAATATCTATATATTTAAAAGGAAAAGCGCATTCTGTCAAATCCACATGAAAATAGTCTCTGCGCATGCGTCAACGTTTATTTTTTAAAGCTTCTACCCTCAGAAACGGGAAAACTGATTGATTAACCGAACCCTCACCTGTTTAGCTTAGTGGGATTTAAAAGGGTTGATTTAAAACGGATGAAGCCGTACCATTGCACTGAAAGCATAGACCTTCTAATTTATTTTTGCTCTGAGGTTGAAAACTAAAGCTTTTTTTTTTTTTTAAGAACTCATGTTTTCACTACTAAATATGCATATTTTTTCGCAAAATTTTAAAGGAAGCTTGGATACAGTTATATTTATAACCGATTGAAATGTTAGAGAGTTCGGAAAATGAGAACTATTTTTTATTGCTATTTTAAAGAAGCCGACGTGAAAACAAACAAGCATTCAAAAAAGCGAGAAGAAAACATATCTTTTACAACTAGCAGATAACAATATTTTTTCACGAAAATTTTACACTGGTTGTAAAATTGTTTTATTGATCACCCATAAAGATTTCAAAGAGTTCGGACAAAAAGAACTTCTTATTTTAAAACTATGAAACGACTCTGGGTAAAAAACAAGAAAATGAGTGCTTTTCGCGCGTATTCTGATGAAACACTTTTCGCTCGCAACTCCCTTTCGTCCGCAAATTTATGAATGACGGCTAGATTCGCGAGTCAGATCAAACATGCGGAAGGTTTCTCTCTCGTAGAGCGCTCGCAAATGAGAGCGTCACGTGGTCAGTATTTGCGGACGGTTAGAAGTAGCCGTAAGGCGTTCGTAAGAGGAAAATCAAATATGGCGGCCAACATAGTGAAGCGATAGAAAACCATGTTAGGCTTGCTAGTCCAGTTTTGTTTATACTTTAAATAATGCCGTTTACGGCTAATAAATATTACACTTTATGAATTACTCATAAATAGTTTTAGAAACAAATAGCTAGGGGATATTCTTTAAAATACAGGTATGTGAAATGTTTTTAAGTGTTATTATGCTATCTTATATGTTGTATTATGATGAATATTATAGCTTAACGCTATTTCTAGAACTTTTATAAAACCTTCATAAGAGTCATTATTAAGATAAGACATGTTATTAGAATCTTGGTGTTGACAGTGTAGACTTTCTCGACAGAGTTTCTCGTGTGAAGTGCTGCGCATCCATTGAAAAATAAGTGTTTACCTTTATAAAATTACTACAGTTTCTAATAATTTAATAAGATAAAGATTTTTGTCAATTTTCGTTACGAATCAGCAAGAATTAGATTTGATGATGCATAATAATAAAAGGTTGACACATAAATTGTTGAATTTAAGAAAATAATTTAACTTTCTTATTTTTCTGAAGTAAACAAATTGTTTGTAAGCAACTATATAATTTCCAAGTTTTATCAATTGTTGATTTTATTAACATGCAGCGAATTAATTTGTTCAGTATTTGATGTTAATTTAGAAGCAATTTTTAAATTCACACATAAAAATTAATATAAACTTGACAAAATATAAATTTGTAAGGATACTTTTATTAATTAAATACTGCTTATTTTCGATATTTTCTTTTTTTTTTAGAGCTTGTCTCTAATCATAAAATGAAGAACTAAAAATATCTCTCATTACATAGTATAAATTATTAATAAAATGAATAAATCATAATTCTTGAAACTATAATTTTGAGATTTATAAACATGCCTTATCTTAAAAAATGTTTTGTGAGTCCCCAGTATAATACAACATGTTAATAATAATAATAACACATTCAAAACATTTTACATTGTGGCTGATTGAGAGTATGTAAGAATGTATGATTGAGTATTGAGTTATGTGAAAGTAATTAATTCACATTTAATTCTCAAAGATTATTTCTTCAGCTTTAAAAAAAATAATAATTAATGAATCTCTCTGCACTACACCTAACTCAAATCGATAATAATAGTAATGATGATAATAAATATTAATGAGTTTGCAGATAACAAAAGTGTATTATTTTCAAGCTGAAAATTTTTTTAATTATAATTTATGCCTGGAAGTTATAATTTAACAATGTTTATTTTTTATTAAAAATTTTTTTTTTCTTTTTTTTTCTTAACGCCTTAGTGTATAATAAATTTCTCAAATATATTAATTTACACACGAGATTATCAACTTTTAACTTTGTATAAATTTCAACAGTGCAAATGAAATATTGGTGAGGTATTGCATTGATTCTTACATAGTAGTTATATGTAATTAAAAAAAAAAAAAGAGTTTGTAAAATATTTTCCTATTTTCAATAGCATTGTAGTAACTCCTCTATACCGACCCGATAAAAGATGGTGAGTGGTAGCGAGATCGGATCGTTGGCACAGAGAATTTCTCGCATAAATTAGAAAATAGAATTTTATTGTATAACAATGTTAATTCTAATGAAAAATATATACAAGACGTCAATACAGCATTTAATTATTTTTCGTGAGTCAATCGCTTATAAATTAATGACCTCTTGACTCCAAGTGTAACTGAAACAAACAAAAGTCTCTAAACATTACAGACAGTCGTGACTACAAAACAAAGTTCATTCGGACCAAGGCTCGTCCGTTCCTTCTCTTCGGAAGATCTACTAATACTTGTTAATTCTGAGTCTAAGAACTCTCACTCTCGCACTTGGTGTGCTTTTTCACTTCGCTGGGATTTTCACCGGATACCTGCTGTATCAATTCTAGAGGTCGGACCTCACTAGCGCTTACACCACGCTGAGTTAGAAACTGACGTTTCCTTTTCCCTTCTCCAGAGAGTCAACACTCTCCTTTTCGATCTCTCCAAAAACTGTCCTCTCTCCCTTTTTCATCCTCGCAGGAGAACTCCTTCTAGGGGCGGGGATTTTGTCGAGGCGGGCCCCTCGAAACTCTCCAGCCTCTCAGTAGCCTTGAGATCCCTCTGTTTCGTTTTCACTAAGTCCGTCATTGGACGTTCTAAGACAAAGGGCAAAGTTTCGGGCGCAAACCTAAAAATCGTGTGCAGAGATCGCTTCTCTCGCAGATGAACTCTTTCCCACGAACTCGGCAAGGATCAAAGCATAAGACCCCTTTTTGGGTAACGCCTTACCACTTCATCACTGTCCGAACTTTCCGCTCACAGTACAATAGAATTCGGCGTCTGCTAGTCTTCAAGGCAAAAATAGCGAGGGAAGGTATGCAGTTAAGTGTACTCACAGGAAATGCTAGAATGACACATAGTGCAGCTGGATGTCGAAGCTCAATTCTTTACAGCACCTCCTCCTCAAACGATTCTTAAGGGTGAAACACCAAGAATCTCTAAGAGTCGGATAAAGAATTGCAAGCTCAAATTACATCAGAGTGGCAAGAAATAAAACATACATGAATAAGATAATACTACCTTCCTTTTTTTTTTCCGCGCTCTGATAAGAAATCATGAACATATAATGAAATAAAACACAGTGAAATAAAAAATAAAAAATCTTAAAATAATTATATACAAAAGTTTATCAAGAAATCTCCTTAAACTCGACTCAGACAATCAACATGCGGAATGTCTTTGCCTGCGCGATGAGAAATGGCATAATTATAAGGTTGCAGAGCTAAGGACCACCTTAATAATCTGGGATTATTTCCAGAATTTCTTTTTTTATTTTTGCCTTTAAGCGCCCTCGTTAATGGTTCTACAATCACTGCATAATCTTTTATGTACCGGGAATAATATCCAGCCATTCCCAAACATCTACGAATTTCAGTTTTCGATTTCGGAACCGGTAATTCCTTAATTGCCCTTACTTTCGCATCAGCTGGCCTCCGTCTACCCTCACCTACAATATGCCCAAGATATTTTACGGTTTTCTGAGCGAACTTGCATTTCGCCAATTTGATTTTTAGTTTCGCGTCATTAACACTTTTTAATACTATTTCTAGATGACGCATATTGTCCTCCCAACTATCTGAAAAAATCGCCATATCATCTAGATACGGTAAACAGAAATTCTTAAGTGCGTTTATTTCCCGCGTTAAGATATCTGCTAACTCCACCCGTTTTCTGTAAGGCTTTACTAAACTCACGTGAGAAGTCTGAGATTTCTGTCGCCTCCCAGGAACATTCACAATATCAATTGTTTCCGTAATTATTGACTCCTTTCTTCCCGGCCCTATCCAACTATCTGACATTTTATTTGGCTTTCTGGTAGTTAAAACTAAAACCTCATCTTTCACATTAAGCTTCCGTTTCACCGCCTTTCTGTCAAACCAAAATTTCCTCTTTTCTCGTTTTTCTGACACATTTTCAACGGCTAAAACTCGACCTCTTTTTAACCTGTTCATGAGATTAAACACACATCCCTTCACGAATTTATTTTCCTCCGTTTCTCTTATCCATTCTCCAAATACTAACGCTTTCAAAAGCTTTCTAACTTTTCGATGCCAACATGCAATACTATCGCTTATTGTGCGACACACTCTCGGATTTTTCAACTTAACACCGAACCTTTTTAGAAATGCGGTAGTTAAATCGCTTATCAATCTTTTCCCAAGGTCCAAGTATTTTGACACATTTCCTTTAACTTTCCCTTTCCCTAAATGTGATGACACTTTTTCTAGGCACGCGCCAAAAATATCTACCTGATAAGGCAATGGGACAAGCACCTGCTTCCCCCCACTCAAGCGGTTTTCTCTGGCTTTTGCCACTATCAAAGAATTTCCCGCATTACAATGCGTTTCTTCAATTTCCCCTTTCCCTCTAATCTCTTCGAGAGATGGATACCTGTCATTTTCCATTTTACTAACCCCTCTTTCAATGTTTGCTAAGATCGAAGATTCCTCACATATCGGCAAAGGCGATAATCCCTTATCCACACTGACCAGTTCAATAGGGTTTTCTAGATTTTCACCCTCTAGTTTTGAATTCAACGCTTCCGCTTCACTGCACTCGCGAAAAATTCCCCCTTCTCTTTCTTTTACTGAATTCAAAGTTTCCGTTTCAACATTCCCGCTAGAAATATACTCTTCTTTTTCTTCCTCGGAAATCAAAGTTTCCGCTTCAACATTCCCGCTAGAAATTTCTTTTTCCCCCTCGGAAATCATAATTTGTTTATTTACCGGATTCGGAGCTGGGCCACCCTTTTCTCTCGTTTGAGCGCGTGTCAAAACTGCATTCATCAATTCGGGTTTTTTCTTCGCCTGTTCTAACAATTTCTGAGTGCGATTACCCAACAAATAGTAGTACATATCTGAATTTCTATTGTTAACTCCTGCCTTGGTTTCAATAACCCCCACGCCTTCAATTTCTAAAGTGACCTCTGCTATAGGTAAACAGTATAATTTACTGTCCAGCGGAGTTTTAATCCATACGTGATCTCCATTCAATTTATCTTGACTGACCAAGTCGTATGCGATGATATCAATTTCACTCCCAGTGTCAGTTAAAGCAGTTGTCTGAATTCCATTCACTAACACTTTACTCAAATAAGGGGAGAAGGTTTCTTCAAGTGTCGGTTTACTTTTTAAGTGACCGACCCGCGCAACATCTCTCTTTTTAATTTCCGGACAATCTACTTTGTAGTGACCGCTTTGAAAACACGCGTGACACTTGACTTCTCGCCTTTTTTCGTAAACTCTTTCCCTTTCTTTATGATCATCGCGATCCCTCCAGTTAAAGTTAGTCTCCGGATTTCTGTTACTGTTTCGCCCAATTTCAAAAGTTCTGGGTCTTTCAAATTTCTTCTCTAAAGGGAGTTTCGTATTCCAAGTTTTTTTTGACGGGCGCTTGATTGCCTCGTACGCATCTAAAAGCCTCACTAACTCTTCGGGATTTTTAATCTCCGCCCAGTTATCTATAAAATGTTCGCGCATTTCTGGAGACGCTCTCCGTTTGATTTGGTCCGTGACAAGCAAATTTTTCAAACCCTCAAAATCTGAAACTTGTAAGCATGATAGCCATCCTTCTAAAAAACTATTAAGTTCAAAGATCAGGTCCTTCCAAACTGAATTAGGATTTCGGGGATGCTGACTAAATTTTTGTCTGTACGTCTCTGCATTCAAACGATATCGTTCTAACAATTTTTCTTTCACATATTGAAAATCATCAATTTTGTCTTCGGGTTCTCTCAAAATTAACTCTGCCATTCCCACAGGTAATAATGATAGTAAGTTCGTCACCAACTCATCCGAATTTAGATTACATTTTTTTGCCTGTCTCTCGAATAAATTCAAAAACAACGAAATATCCGAATTCTTTTCATCAAAGCGATGCATAATTGTTTTTAGGGGTAAATGATTCGTTCTAACTGAGATGCTACTAGATGCGGTACTCCGGTCATCTGACTCTTGTGTCGCTTTTAATCTAGCCAACTCATGTTCCCGCTCTTTTTCTTTTTCTGCTTTTTCCCACAGTCTATCTTTCTCTTTATTCTCTGCCAATAATCTATTTTCCCTATCTTTTTCTATAAGTTTAATCTGCGCTAAGGCTAGCTCTTTATCAAATCCTTCTGACGACTCTATTTTTTTTATAATTTTCGGTACAGTATCATTTTCCTCTAAAATGACCTCAAATTCGTAAGCTAACGTTTGCAAATCAGCTTTCCTAAAATATTTAAGCTCCGACATTTTTAAAGTATAAAATTAGAAATTATCTTTCCCACAAATATAAAACAATACAATAAGATTAAATCAAATCCTACCAAGTGCGTCAAAATATTACCAAAATATACGCTCATAAAAAAAGTACGCTTAGCAATAATATAGGAAATATGCAACATATAAAGATAAGCAACTCTATCCTAACGTCTACATTCACCTTGGTATTTGGTTATAAAATACATATGGGATAAATTCTACACAAAACAAAAATTTCAAATTCAAAAAGTACAGTAAAAATATTTTAAATTGCAAAAGTCTCATTCAATTCCTTTTTTTTTTTTTTTTTTTTAAATCAATGGTGGTCTTAATCTCTGCATCCACTCTTAAAAAATTTAGAATAATTCACAAAAAACATATAAAATCAACTCTGTTATCGTAAAATATGAAATGCGTTCGATACTTTTTTTTTTCAATGAACTCTCATTTATAGATTCAGCTAAAATTTTGTAACACTGCACAACTCTCAGTTTGCATTAAATTAATTCAACAATAATTTAATTTTAACTACAAAATTTGTCTATTAAATAAGTTACAGTTATATCAAAAATATCTCATCATACTTTTTTTTTTTTCTACCGGAAAAATTTCTCAAAATATTTACTCTCACAAAAATTAACATACAACTTTTTTTTTTTTTTAAGCCTACAACACCTATACAAACACTAATAACAATTAAAGCCACTCTGAGTATAAAAAGAGCTTACCTCCATTACTAAGAGTCTTTCAGGGCGTCAGAAGCACAGACTTCAAAGATTCTCAGGAGCACAGACGGGGTTCTCTGTCACACTTTTCGGATGGGGACTCTTCCGGATGGGGGAACACTCCAGAATTCTTGGTAGATTTCTCTTTCTGATGGGGGAACACTCTCCAGAATTCTTGGTAGATTTCTCTTTCTGATGCTGTGATGATCCACAGGGGCGTCTAAGGAGACTCAGGTCACAAGTCACAAGGAGACTCTTTCTTGGAGCACTTTGATGATTTAAATTTCAGAGTCCACTCTTTGTCTTTAGAGAATGTCATTAATTTTTGCTAATTAATCCATCACCGCAAGCCACCAGTTGTAGTAACTCCTCTATACCGAGCCGATAAAAGATGGTGAGTGGTAGCGAGATCGGATCGTTGGCACAGAGAATTTCTCGCATAAATTAGAAAATAGAATTTTATTGTATAACAATGTTAATTCTAATGAAAAATATATACAAGACGTCAATACAGCATTTAATTATTTTTCGTGAGTCAATCGCTTATAAATTAATGACCTCTTGACTCCAAGTGTAACTGAAACAAACAAAAGTCTCTAAACATTACAGACAGTCGTGACTACAAAACAAAGTTCATTCGGACCAAGGCTCGTCCGTTCCTTCTCTTCGGAAGATCTACTAATACTCGTTAATTCTGAGTCTAAGAACTCTCACTCTCGCACTTGGTGTGCTTTTTCACTTCGCTGGGATTTTCACCGGATACCTGCTGTATCAATTCTAGAGGTCGGACCTCACTAGCGCTTACACCACGCTGAGTTAGAAACTGACGTTTCCTTTTCCCTTCTCCAGAGAGTCAACACTCTCCTTTTCGATCTCTCCAAAAACTGTCCTCTCTCCCTTTTTCATCCTCGCAGGAGAACTCCTTCTAGGGGCGGGGATTTTGTCGAGGCGGGCCCCTCGAAACTCTCCAGCCTCTCAGTAGCCTTGAGATCCCTCTGTTTCGTTTTCACTAAGTCCGTCATTGGACGTTCTAAGACAAAGGGCAAAGTTTCGGGCGCAAACCTAAAAATCGTGTGCAGAGATCGCTTCTCTCGCAGATGAACTCTTTCCCACGAACTCGGCAAGGATCAAAGCATAAGACCCCTTTTTGGGTAACGCCTTACCACTTCATCACTGTCCGAACTTTCCGCTCACAGTACAATAGAATTCGGCGTCTGCTAGTCTTCAAGGCAAAAATAGCGAGGGAAGGTATGCAGTTAAGTGTACTCACAGGAAATGCTAGAATGACACATAGTGCAGCTGGATGTCGAAGCTCAATTCTTTACAGCATATACAGTTTGTTTAAATTCTGAACTTTTCAAGCCAAATAAATACATTGAAAAAGATACCAATTAAAAGACATTGATAAATATATTATCATGAAATTTAATGTTTAACAATTCTTCGCATTATGCCAAAATGGCACAAAAGAACAGACCTTTTTTCAAAATGTACCCTTTCATTTGAATAAAATCATTATAAATGATATAAAATAAAATTGTTTAATATAAATAAAAATATCAGTTTCAATATTCTACTATATTATCAAAAATACCCCCCCCCCCCAACACAAATATCTAAACATAAATATGTAAAAGTTAACAAGTGAGAAAAACAGGGCAATAATAACACATTCTGCTGCTATTATTACTCATTTCTCTATCATTCGTTTGGCACTGAAGAAGAAGCTCCTATTATGAAGCCTTGAAACAAGTGCAAGATAAAATTTCTGTGTATATTTGTGCTTTTCTTTGCATTGGTTTTTGCAGATCAGGTATTTATCTTTGCGCAGTTTTTTCATATGTATCTCAATTTGTAAGTACTCTGGATATAGAAGTTTTGAACCCTTAACCCCCCCCCCCCCCCCCAATAGCAGGGCAGAAATATATATATATTTATATAAAATACCTCTTTGAATCAAAAATTAACTTTCAAATTCGTACAAAAAATTACCGAATTATATAGTTAAAATGAAATTAAACGTATAAAAATCAAAGGAAAAAATAATACAAAAATTATATATATATATATTGTTATATTTATGTATCCTGCATCCAGAACCGTTTTAAAGTGGTTCTCAAATGACCTGCCCCACAATGCGAAATTTTCTGACTCGTTTTGAAATAAGAAGGTATAAAATTAGCAGCCTGACTGTTGGAGCGATTTGGAATCAAAATGAGTTTTCCATTTTTTAGATAAATAAATTACTTATCGAGTTAAAAGTTATAGTTGTCACAGCCGGTTTTTTCTGTTTTCTGGCGCTGTCGCACCGGAATTTCGGTTCAGAACACCAAATTTGATAGTATTTTCTGAAACATCTTTTGCCTTTATCAAAAAATGGAAAACGCTATTCGATTTCATGGTTTCTGAATAAGAACATCTGCCAATTTCATGCTTTTCTGAACAAAAATGAATTTAAAAAATGTGTCAAAAAGTAGCTCCTTTGGATTTGAGAACAGCTTTAAGGCATTTTAGGGCCCTGTGCCCGATTGCTTTTTTGGAAGTCCCAATGTATACTGGTTTACCCAATTGTCACTTTTTTTAAAATATAATATTGTGTGAAAATATACCATAATGGAAAACCAGACGCTTTAAAACTAAGGTATTGTTGACTTATACGCAAAGGGTTAATCTTTGATAGATAATATTTAATTAATAAATTTTTAATTGATAGGAAAATACGGGATATGTTCACGAAAATAACCTCAAGGAGTAACATATATATATGAGCTTGTTGTTACAGTTCTCCTTAAATTGTATTTTATTTATTTATTTATTTATTATTATTATTTTTTTTTTTTCAATTTAAAAGCATACAATGAAATATTATTCAAGAGTCAGCTAATTCAAAGCGACTTATTGAGTGCGAGCCCTGGACACGGGCCCAATCACCCACCGTTAAGACAGAACTGAATGTATGAAAAAAAATATATATATATTGCAAAAATTATTCAAAACATCCATTTCTGTCCCTTTAAAAGCTGTAGATGCATTCTCATTGGTTAATACAGACTGATCTTCGATTAAAACTCGATTCTCTTATCTACAAATCTTACGTGACGTCAGCGGTTACGGAGAAGGGAGAATGTTTGACTGGAATCGCGTCCACCAGTGCTTTTCCCTCTTCTCTCGTAAACCCCCCCTTTTGCGGATCGGCTCCCGCAACTTTATGAGCGTTTGGTCTGAATACGCGCGTTTATCTCTAAATATCAATATTTTTTCGTGAATTTTTCAATTAAAAATATAATTTTATACGAAATCGGGTTAAAGATATAAAATAATAAAAACTTAATGTTTTTTCTGATTTATTTATTTATTACAGGCCCGGAGAATGCCGGGTGGGGGTCAGCTAGTAGTGTAAATAAAGGAAAATAGTTGTGAATAATAATAATAATGGTTTTAATACTAAAAAAAAAACACAATGCCATTTTTTAACCATTTTATTTTTATCTGGAAGCCTGGACCTCTTCAACATAATTTCCACCTATATTAAGACACTTATCGTATCGTACGACCAGCTTTTGTATCCTATTCTTATAGAAATCTGCTGCTTGCTGTACTAACCACTGAGACACTGCCGTTTTGACATCATTGTAGTGCTGACTTCCAAGGTGCTTCTTTAAGTGTAGAGACAAGTGATAGTCATTTAACACTAGGACAAGGTTAAACCCAGGATCTCATCGCATCATATGGTTGCAAACAACTTTATCACCCTCCGTATAGCCCTGACCTAGCGCTAAGTGACTACCACTTGTTCCTGTACCTAAAGAAGCACCTTGACAGTCAGAAGTGTTACAATGACGTCAAAACAGCAGTGAAGCTTTGGTTAGCACAGCAGGTGGCAGATTTCTAGGAGGATGGGATACAAAAGCTGGTCATACAATAAGTGTCTTAATATAGGCAGAAATTATGTTGAAAAGTAGATATGAAGGTCCAGGATTTTATGTAAAAAAAATTGTGTTTTTTTATATTGAAGCATGCCTCTCATCTTTTAACTTCACTTGCACGTTATTTTACATGTGATATACCTACCTAATCAGTTACTTTTTGTTGATAATATTGCATTAACTTTGTATGGTGCACAGGGCTTGATAAATGTGGTCGCCAGGTAGCCACTGGCAACCAAGTTTTTTAATGTGGCAACTAAGTTATCTAATCTGGCATTTTTTCCCCCTCCATTGGTACAAAAATTGACTCAAGTAATGGGCAGAAACAGTATTTTAATTTTTAATTTTCATACGATGTCTTAGTATAGAAGTTGCAAAGTTGCAATATATTAAGAAATAAACTTAGAAATTATGTTGAAACAGCAATATTTTTTACTTGTATTTATTATTTAGAAAAAGTAAATTTATGAAATTCAAATTTTCAAAAATAACAAAATCGGAATTATTTGACTAAATTTGACAGGAAAATAAGAAAAAAGTTATTTTCCTACTTCACTAGCAAACATATTAGAAGCATTAACATTTGACTGTCTGTAGCAGTTCTGAATGTTTTGTCTATTATGTGAAAAGAAAAAAAAATTGACAGAGAAATTGACTGTTACTGTTTTTTTTTTTTTCCATTATTTTATAAATTCTAAAAATCATTCTTCAAGATCACAGTTGTTTTAATAGTTATTTTGTAAGTCTATTGATCAATATTGTGCAGTATCGGGAATCTAGTTATGACAAAAATTTCTGAATACTTCATTCCCTAAATAATCAAATTAATAACAGGTTTCCTCTTAGTGCCTGACATATAGTGGAAGATAATTATGACATTTTAATTTAACCAGGGTTTCTATACAGCTCTGTTTTAAAAAGGATCAAATTTTGCAATAAGATAAAAGCTTAAAGTTACCAATGTTTGGAAAGTCAAACATGCCTTCTTTGTGTGATCATGAGATGATAATTGCTTAATAATAATTAGTTTTTGTAAAGAATACTACTTGTATATTAATTTCTTTTACTGTTTGTGACTGTTAATGCTTATAAATTTGTAATTAAAAACTTAAGTTGCCATCCTGGGCCCTGTACTGAGATGTGCTGAGAGGAGGGGGAGAGTAATGTGAATGGAAGAAAAAAAATGCCTTGTCATAGAAAATAAGAATTTTCTTTCCAAAATTATTGCTTTCTATGTTTATTTTTCCTACTAAGGAACATATTCAACTGTTAGCTCTGGATTTTGTCAAGAATAGTATCATTGAAAAGATCTTATTGACCTAAGATAGACTGAAGAACTGACCTCAATAAATCAATAGATTTTACATGTATAACAGTTGAATATGTTTCTTAGTTAGATACATTATCACCTGCAGCAAAGATGTGGAAAAAAAATCATTTCACAAAAAAAACTTGTTTTTTTTTTTTTTTTTCGGGAATAGGGTGGATTTTAAAATAATTGATGGTTAAACATAAAGAAAAAAGGCACATTCATACAGCTCTAACAACCGATCCCCCCACTTCACTTATTTCTCTCAAATACGCTTTGGACAAGTTGGGTTTCTTTCTGCAGAAAGAGTCATCCAGATGCTTAGTGGCAATTTCGATGGGAAAGCTCCCCAATCAATCAAATTTGTCGGTGTTTCAATATCACTGAAATTAAGTTTATGAATTGGTGATCATAGTCTTGAAACATACTGAAAATTTAGTTGGTTTGTGCATGCGATCACAGAAAATGAAATAAGTAGCAGAATTTGATAATAAGATAAGTTAAATTAAAGATGGTGTCTGCAGGTCAATAATTTAGTTAACAAAATGGGGCCCCATCACTTTCAGAACTTTACAACATTGATGGACTGCTACTTAGGAAGGTTTTTTTTTTACAATCTATATTTAAAAATAAAATAAACTATTCATAAAATAAAGAAAAAACACTTTAATTGACAAAAGAAAGAAAAAAACAAATTAAAATAACAAATAAAATTTATTTATATAATTACAAAAAAATAGTTTTAAATGCTTAATTAATACAGATGCTTTGCAGAGCATCCCGATTATATATATATTGCAAAAAAAAAAAAAAAAAAAAAAAAATAGAGTAAACATTCTAGTATAGTAAAAATGATTGTTACAATTTTATATATAAACTAAACTAGATGGAACCCGTCAAAATTTGACGGCAAAAAACTTGATAGTACCATAAAAATAAAATTCATAGCTGCTTTAAAATGTTTGAAACTTTTGCAGAATAATTCAAATAAATAAAAAACCTACTTTGAATTAAAGCTAGGTTGAAGAACAGCAATTGGCTAAGTTTCACTGGCACATGTACTCGCGGAATTTCTTTCATCTGACACATTTAGCGCTGTTGTGCAAGTAAATGGTAAGTGCCCCCTTGGGGAGGGAGAAATGGCGGGATGGACCAAGGAGATGCATAACATGAATAAGCAGTCAAAGACCTTTCAAACGATATGTAACATGAGGGGTGTGTGCAAAATTTTAAAAAGTACCCCCTTGGGGGGGGGGGGTAAAGTAGGGGATGGACACGGAACATGCATAATATGATTAAGTGGTCACAGACCTTTCCAACGATATATAACATGAGGGTTGTGTGCAAAATTTAGAAAAGTACCTCTTTGGGGGGGGGGGGGCAAAGCGGGGAGATGGACATCAGAGATATGCATATGATTAAGCAGTCACAGACCTTTCCAACGATATATGACATGAGGGTTGTCTGCAAAATTTAGAAAAGTACCCCCTTGGGGGAGGGGGGGGGGCAAAGTGGGGAAATGGACATTGGAGATATGCATATGATTAAGCAGTCACAGACCTTTCCAACGATATATGACATGAGGGTTGTCTGCAAAATTTAGAAAAGTACCCCCTTGGGGGAGGGGGGGGGGGCAAAGTGGGGAGATGGACATTGGAGATGCATAATATCATTAAGCAGTCACAAACCTTTCCAACAATATATGACATGAGGGGTGTCAACAAAATTTAGAAAATTGCCCCCCTTAAGGGGGGGGGGGAAGTGGCGGGATGGACCCCGGAGATGCATAACATGAATAAGCAGTCAAAGACCTTTCCAACAATATGTAACATGAAGGGATTGTGCAAAATTTACAAAAGTTTGGGGGGGGGCAAATTGGGGGGATGGACACCGGAGATGCATAATAGGATTAAGCGGTCACAGACCTTTTTAACGATATATAACATGAGTGGTATGTGCAAAATTTAGAAAAGTGCCCCAATTGGCAGAGGGGGGGGGGATGGACCACACAGATGCATAACATGAAAAGGCAGTCACAGGCCTTTCGAACGATATATCATATGAGTGGTGTCAACAAAGAAAAGTCTCCGCCCCGTGCAGGCAAAACATACTCTCCCCCCCCCCGCCGCCATAATTATTGATGCGGACTCATTTTTTAAATTCGTTCGCACCCCTCTTCTCCCACAAAATGTTGTGAATTTTAAAAACTCCACTTACGAATTTTTTTATACCAAAAGCACTTATGTGCGTCGTCTGCATGCAGAGTTTTGTGCTTACAGACGCCAGACACAACAACACACACACAGACAGACGTTTACCGACATTAATAGTATAGATGATACTCAGTGCCTACACATTTCACCCTTTATAATTCAGCCAATGAGTTGACGGTTGTTCATTTCCAGAAACGAAACAATAATTCTTTAGGATGAATTTTGTTTGTTTGATACACCGTGGCAGAATGCGTGCAATGCAGCGAAAGGCGTCACAAACTTTTTAGGGCACCTGCAGACTAAAAACATATAATCAATCTTCGCGGGGAAAAAATCCTAGATTTCGTCAAATGATCACGGGAAAAACACTAATTTCATCAAAGGATCATGTAAAACGTGAATTTTGTTAAAAGGCCACAGAAAAACGCGATTTACACAAAAGATGAGCAAATTTTGTCAAAGAATCGCAAAACAGGAAATTTCACCCAAAGATAGCGCTTTCTTGCCAAACTTCGTCTAAAAATTGCGGAATAAAATGTATTTTATCAAAAAATCGCTGGAAAACGCACATTTCGTTAAAGTATCGCGAGAAAAATGCGAATTTCTTCAAAGATTGTTGAAAAAACGCGAATTTCATCAAAGGATTGCTGAAAATTCATGAATCTTATCAAAAGGCAGCAGAGAAAATGTGATTATTATCAAAGCATTGCGAAAAAAGAAAATTTCGTCTAAGGATCACAGAAAAACGCAGATTTCATAAAAGAATCGTGGAAAATAACGCAAATTTCGTGAAAAAAAAAAAATCGCAGAAAAAACACAAATTTCGTCAAATTATCGCTGAAAAAAAAACACGAATTACGTCATAGGATAGCTGAAAAAATGATGAAACTCGACAAAAAAAAGATACAGAAAAAAATGCGAATTTCATTAAAGAATCGCGAAAAAAAATGCGAATTTTGTTAAAGCATTGCGCAAAGAATGTGAATTTTTTGAAAGGTTCGTGTGAAAAATGAAACTGTCTGTATTAAAAACAGCACACACACAAACATCTATACAAACCTCAATACACACAAACATATTATAGGCAGGGCTTGAAATTCAATTTTTCCAAAGACGGGAGTCTCCCTACCAACATTTTTAAATGGAGGGGAGTTGTAATGTTTGGGAGGGAGAAAAAAAATCTTTAAACCCCACTATTCTTTTACGTGCTATTTAAAGAATTACATTAATGCAGACATGACAAAATACCATTGAAAAAATTAAGTCAACTGAAAATGATTATGTAAAATGTTTATTTTTATTATAAAAAAGGGAAGAAAGTTAAGTTTTATATATGCAGTGTATTTTTCAAGTTCCATTAAATGTGTTAGGGACCCTTAACAATTAGGTTGTTAAATAAATTTCTGACTTTAGATTTTACTTGATTGAGATTCACCGATCGATCGTGGAAAAGACGCAAAGTTCATCAATCTGTCGCGGAAAAAACGCTAAGTTCGTCGATCTGTCACCAAAAAACGCAAAGTTCGTTAATCAGTCGTGGGAAAAAAGCAAATTTCATCGATCGATTGCAGAATAAACACAAAGTTCGTCGATCTGTCCCCAAAAAACGCAAGGTTCGTCGATCAGTCGCTTAAAAAACGCAATGTTTGTCTATCTGTCGCAGAAAAAATGCAAAGTGCGTTGATCAGTCGAGGAAAAAAATGCAACGTTCGTTGATCTGTCGCGGAAAAAATGCAAAGTGCGTCGATCAGTTGCGGAAAAAAGCAAATTTCGTCGATCGATTGCGGAATAAATGCAAAGTTCGTCGATCAGTCAGGGAAGAAAGAAAAATTTCGTCGATCGATTGCGGAATAAACGCAAAGTTCGTCGATATGTCCCCAAAAAACGCAAGGTTCGTCGATCAGTCGCTTAAAAAACGCAATGTTCGTCGATCTGTCGCAGAAAAAACTCAAAGTTCGTTGATCTGTCACGGAAAAAACCACAAAGTTCGTCGATCAGTCGCGGAAAAAACACACAGTCCGTCAATCGGTTGCGGGGAAAAAAAATCACGAAATTTATCGTTCGGTTGCAGGTAAATTAAATAATGCAAATTTCTCCAAAAATGCTGAAATTTTTTGGCCGGGAGGCTCCCGCTCATGATCTTTTTTGGGCGGGATTTCAAAATTTTCCGCGCGAATCCCGCCCTGAAATTCAAGCCCTGATAGGTATAGTTTTAATCTGAAATAATATACTGAACTTGAACTAACTTTTGAAAAATCGGGTTAACCCAAATCCAACTTGCAGAAATCTACACTCAGTCTGAAATCGACTCGAACCATAAAGACAGTTAACCCAACTTGCAACAAAAATAATTATTTTCTGTGAATTTTCTGATTTTTTCTTTTCTCAGAAATGCTGTAGTCATTTTGTCCCCCAATTTTGCCCTTTACAATTCAGCCAATGAGTGGAGGGGGCCAAAGGAGCGTTCCTTATCACAAACGAAAGATGAGATACGTTCGTTTGATGTTGTTGTTGAAAATTTATGGATTTCTATTATTAAAGTAATTTTTTCATTTTACCGTATTTATTTTCTTTTTGTGTTGTATGTATTTTGCTACTTTGAATTTTTTTAAACTAACCCTTTTTTTTTTTTTTTGGAGAGTGAGAGAGAGAGATTTAATAATTTGGTGACACGAAGTTCAGCAAATTCTTAAAATCCACAAATCGTTTCCAATGTAAACAATGAAATTTACAATTAAGTTGCAAGTGCAAAATTTCAGTTTTTTAAAATTTTCATGTCATTCTGTACACATTTTAATATGTCATTCTGATCATTATACATATTTAGTTATGCATTATTAATTATTTACTTGACCTTTACTTTTAATATTTTAAATATTTCAAACTTACAGCTGAATGTAATTATTAAAACATTTGAAATACTGCATTCGAAAAATGAAATTTCAGCTTAGAAACTCGACAATTAAAAAATTTAAAGTAGAAAAGTACTTATGATATAAAAAGAAGAAAAAAAAATACACCAGAATTTATCTGTATTACGAAAGCGGGAGAAATGATTTTCTGTGCTATACGAAAAGATATCCAAATAACTCAATCATGAACATAGAAATAGGTATCGGTTTTTATGTTCAGGTGCACTCAATCCAAACTTGAAACTTTTAAAATGGTCATTGAATGAATGAAATTCATCTCCGCCTTTCACATCCAGAAAACTTGCTGTGTCGCCAATTATGTTTATATTTTATATATATATAAAAAAATAATAATTCAGGCACTTTTCCGTTATACGGACACCATTGTCGCCAAACATACATACATTTTGGCATAGTATCCGTATAACAGAAAAGTACTAAAGTTCATGGTTTAAAATCACTATAAAATATCATGAAATTTATTGATTAGTTGTGGGAAAATATCGGGGAAATAATGTGTTTTTCGTGAATTTTTTGTTTTGTTAACAATGTGGTTAGAGAGACAGGGAGAAATCCAGAAAACTTGCTGTGTCGCCAATTACGTTTATATTTTATATATATATATATATAAATAATAATTCAGGCACTTTTCCGTTATACGTACACTATTGTCGCCAAACATACATACATACATTTACATACATACATACGTACACTATTGTCGCCAAACATACATACATACATTTACATACATACATACATTTTGGCATAGTGTCCGTATAACAGAAAAGTACTAAAGTTCATGGTTTAAAATCGCAATAAAATGTCATGAAATTTATTGATTAGTTGTGGGAAAATATCGGGGAAATAATGTGTTTTTTGTGAAATTTTTTGTTTTGTGTTTAATTGTAAGCATTCATTATAATTTTCAGTGCATTATTAAATTGAAATTTTTGTTTAAAATATGTAAACAAAACAGTGACCAGAAACCTGCACAATTTCTAATATAGATAGATAGATGCATGCATGTAGTACTTTTAATTATTTGGTAAAAATACTGTGATCGTCACTGAGAAAACCTGAATTTAACCTAAAAGTAATTGTCGAGTGTTTAAGCTGAAATTTCATTTTACGAATACAGTATTTCAAATGTTTTAATAATTACATTTAGCTGTAAGTTTGAAATATTAAAAGTAAAGGCCAAGTAAATAATTAATAATGCATAACTAAAAGTAATTGTCGAGTGTTTAAGCTGAAATTTCATTTTACGAATACAGTATTTCAAATGTTTTAATAGTTACATTCAACTGTAAGTTTGAAATATTAAAAGTAAAGGCCAAGTAAATAATTAATAATGCATAACTAAAAGTAATTGTCGAGTGTTTAAACTAATTTCATTTTACGAATACAGTATTTCAAATGTTTTAATAGTTACATTCAGCTGTAAGTTTGAAATATTAAAAGTAAAGGCCAAGTAAATAATTAATAATGCATAAGTAAAAGTAATTGTTGAGTGATTAAGCTGAAATTTCATTTTACGAATACAGTATTTCAAATGTTTTAATAGTTACATTCAACTGTAAGTTTGAAATATTAAAAGTAAAGGCCAAGTAAATAATTAATAATGCATAACTAAAAGTAATTGTCGAGTGTTTAAGCTGAAATTTCATTTTACAAATACAGTATTTCAAATGTTTTAATAGTTACATTCAGCTGTAAGTTTGAAATATTAAAAGTAAAGGCCAAGTAAATAATTAATAATGCATAACTAAAAGTAATTGTCGAGTGTTTAAACTAATTTCATTTTACAAATACAGTATTTCAAATGTTTTAATAGTTACATTCAGCTGTAAGTTTGAAATATTAAAAGTAAAGGCCAAGTAAATAATTAATAATGCATAAGTAAAAGTAATTGTCGAGTGTTTAAGCTGAAATTTCATTTTACGAATACAGTATTTCAAATGTTTTAATAGTTACATTCAACTGTAAGTTTGAAATATTAAAAGTAAAGGCCAAGTAAATAATTAATAATGCATAACTAAAAGTAATTGTCGAGTGTTTACGCTGAAATTTCATTTTACGAATACAGTATTTCAAATGTTTTAATAGTTACATTCAGCTGTATGTTTGAAATATTAAAAGTAAAGGCCAAGTAAATAATTAATAATGCAAAACTAAATATATATAATGATGAGATTTTTTTTTTCATGAATTATTCAGTGAAACTCGTCTTATAAATGTACGCAAATAATTCACATCAAAATCTTAAAATAACAAAGTTTTCTTTCGTGTTTAGCTATGCTTAATAACCAAAAAAGCTTGATTAATACAAAAATTATTTGGTAAAAATACTGTGATCGTCGCTGAGAAAACCTGAATTTAATCATATCACACAGAATTACATATTAAAAGTTTAAAATTAGTTTGTTTACATCGGAAACGATTCGCGGAATTTCGTGCCACGAAATCTCTCTCTCTCTCAAAAAAAGGGTTAGTTATAAAAAATTCAAAGTAGTAAAATACATACGACTTAAAAAGAAAATAAATACGGTAAAATGAAAAAATACCTTAATAAAAGAAATCTATAAAGTTTCAACAACCGAACAACCAAATGGAACACATACGCTTCTAGAGAGAGGAAAAAGCCTTCACCTCATTGGCTGGAACATCGCGTCTGAAGATGGTAAAAGCCTCTAGCTGATTAGCTGAATGCTCGCGCATGCGTATAAATAGCATTTTTGCACGAAAAACTAAAAAGCAGGTTAGCTTTAAGTATATGGATTAATCCCAAACTACACTCATACACACAAAAACAATGTATAAAAATAAATCTGAAGATTTATTGGAACAATGACACATAAGATATTTTTCTTTTACCTCTTGGAATGGCAGCTTGGGTATCCTTCTGTCATTCATCTGGATTTTTTTTGTCCCTAATTAATTGTTCTTTTTTTTTTTTTTAACTGCATATTTATAGCAAAATAATGCTATCTTTAATGATGATCTGTTAACACCATAGCATAGTACTGCTCATGGTGAATATTCATTAGTAAAAAAGATTTAAGACACTTTATTAAAACAATTTTTACTCGCTCATATTTATTTTATGTTTCAAACGTATTGAAAACCAGCAAGTCCAAAAAAAGGGAACCTCTAACAACTTTTTAGAACTCCCCTGGAGAAGAAAATTTTCTTAATGGTGAAAGAGTAATTTATTCACTCTTTTTGCGCATAGCACTATTGTAGCTTGTATATACATTGTACTAAAATTTATATACACAGACCACTCCTTGAGTCTCCGATCGTGGTTGGCTGTTGAAGTATCTCGTAGCCTTTCGTCCAAAACTCATAATGGGATGTTGCTCACAATGTACCTGGATATGTTGCGTGGGAATAGAAAGACTTTTTCTTATGTGGTCCCTAAAAGTCATAAATAAGGTTGACAGAAGGTACTAAATCGAATGTTTAACTGTGACAGTTTTATGGTCTCATCCAGCCATAAGTGTTGAATCATTAAACGTGTACTGCAAGGCATATTGTATGATGATCACAATAAATATTGTGTTTGAGCAGAAATCACATATTATTCAGGTATATACAGTTTTTGTATTATTAGAGGCAATTAATTCATATTGTTCATTCAATGTAGATCAAAAGCATACCAAGCACGTTGCGTTTGCTTGGAAAACCCAATATTTTCCTTTAAATGTTCATCACTGTGTCTTTGTATACAAAATACAGATGCTGAAGCAAAAACTTGCCATCAAACATCATGAAATATTGAAAGAATTTGATTTCATTACAGAAAAAGATTGTAAATTACTGAGAATAATTTAATAAATATAGATTTAAAAATAAAGCATTTAGAGGGGAAATTCATTATTTATTTAAAATTAAAGATTGCCAATTCAGAAAAAGCAGTTAAAAATAATTACAATTTTAATTAGCAAATTTTATATTTATTATATATATATATTTTAAATGTTATTTCATAACAAAATTTAAAATCAAATGTTGCGTAAAAAGACCTTCCAGTCTGTACTGGGATGAAAAGTTAGCTTCCCTATTCTTTGGTTTTAAGAATTCAGATAATTTTACTTGAAAACATGAAACTAAAATGCATGAAACCTGCGGATTATAGAAAATTCCAAATTTTCGTCACTAATGAAATTGAATTGCATCAACACCACCAAGTTCCATTCATTTATGGAGATCTATTTTTGTTGCCAAATTGGCCAGTATCAGCAAGTATTGCCAAGCTTGGCGAGAATTTAGCCAAGGTTGCTACTCATAGAAGAATGAAATTCTCTGACTTTTCTAGGTGTACTTTAAGAAATTTTCAGTCTAACAGTGTAATATGTACTGGGCATGCTGAGGGTAAAACAAATATTGCATAACTCAAATACTATAATTTCCAACTAAGGTAACATATTATACTTATGCATCCCCGCCCCCCCCTTTCCAACCCAAAAGATGTTGAATTTTCGGACTGTATTGCAGTCCTTAATAATTTATGATAGAAACTTTCAATAAAATTTTTCTCACTGTAAAAAACTATAAAATACTTTTTTACCGAACCATAGTTTACTTCAGCAACTATCACAAATACACTTAAAGTCCCTTACACTAAAAAGTCCAACATTGGGCAAAAGGTGAGGGAACACACATATTTTCGGATGGGGGTTGAAGAGATTTGAAATGATTTATATTAGTTATATTAATTGTCACTTAAAAAAACAAATATTGCAGAAAAGTTTCAAAAAAAGTATTTAAGGAATTTTAAATGTTTTAAACTAGGTGGATCTGCAGGTGGCAAAAGTAGGAAGTGGAAATTTCAGAAGCAGGGTGATTTAAACAAAATTTCAAAAGAAATAGAATTTATGATAGCGAAAACAAGTAGATTTTCCTCACTCGTAATGGGACAAAGTTTACACTTATTTGGCAATTACCATTAAGTTTTGCTAAATTCCCTGACTTTTCCAAGTGGTGTAGCAGCACTGGCAGACACCATTATGTACATACATGCACACGGATATTTTATGAATACCAATAAATTTTTTCAATATCGACCATATTCAATATATGTATTATGATATATTTAAAAATGATATCAGTTTATAATATGGTCATGTAGTTTTAAGCGTATGAGTGTTATAACAATGGTTAGGTTACAACAATGAAAGAAAATTATTCAATAAACCATGTTTGCTACAGCTGATAAATTATCCAGATTATGGAAGAATCCCTTATTTAGGGGGTGATTGTGTTCAGGTTATATACCTGAATTCAGGTATATTTTCATTTTCAGTACAGAAATACTGGTACTTCTCTATTATTCCGTCGACCACTTTTCATTAAAAAAAACTATCGCAAGATTAAACGGCAAAAAGGCAGTCCCATTTACTTGATGTCAGAAGCATTATACGTGTTTATGTCATGTCATGAAGTGGTTTTTAATTTGACATTTGCGTGTATTTTTCATTGTTTTACTGATTTATTAGTTATTTCATTAATTAAAATAACAATTGTGTCCTTAAAAATTTTTATATTTTATTTATTTTGATATTCCAATGGCAACGTTCTCCCGTTTATTTGGCGATAGTTTTTTTGTTAAGAAAAGTGGTCAACGGGATAATAGAGAAGTATCGAAATTCTGGTTTTTCTGATAGTTAAATTCATAAAACAAGACTAAAATATCAGTGTCATATGATTGCTAAACGTAATTAAAATGAATATTTTTCATAATTTGACCTCCCTGTAATAAATTATATGTTCCCTACTACCTCCCTCCATACGGATGTTTTCTCGCTAAAATTTCAGGTATTTTTTCATGAACCCACAATCGCCTCTTATTTTTAATCTGCTGTCTTGTAATCAAAAACTTGAGTTATGATAAAACATACTCTTTGAATCTATATTCACCTCGTACTATAAATGCTAATTGAACCACCAATTGGAAGAAGGGAATAAATCCAAAAAATAAAAATTGAGATAATTAAAAAAACTTTTTATTTTCAACTTATAGGCTCATGTGATATCAATGATAATGAAGAAAATATAAATTCCTATTTATTTACTAATAGATCTGGCAGAAATATATAATATTCATTTATATGAAAAAAAATTGTAAAAGTGTAGAAAAATGAATGTGTCAAAAAGTGGCGTTTATTCCCTTCTTCCAATTGGTGGTTCAATTAAAAACAACATAAATGTTTTTAGGACATTTAAGTTGTTTTTAATTAGTATTTGCTGTCTTGTTTCAAAATGTCAGCCAACCTAAAATTTCAAACTGCTATATCTGAGTCATTTTTTTAAGACAGAGGCAAAACGAAAAAAGCTCTGAAATCCTTTTATCCCGATTTAACACTTAAGAAAACAAAATATTTTAATTTCAGATTTTTTTTTTTAAGTTTGAAATATTTAAGTAACTGCCATTTTGAAACAATGGCAGATCAAGCTGGAAAATGAATTCTGTCAAGACCTTGATAAGCCCTGTACACATGCTCAGTCACATCCAAATCGATTCATAAATAAAAGTGCTATCGCATGACAAAAATCAGATTTTACAAATATGAACATTTGAATGTAGGCAGTTTTGATGTCTGGAGGTCACAATCTGTGAAAATTTACTGAAATTGCTTTCCTGTGGATGGCTGCACAATAACTAGCTTCATACTTTTTGTAATGGAAGCAACCTAAAAATATATGTAAAGTACTTTTTATTTATTACTATCAATTTTCTTTCATTTGAACAAAATAATGAATTCAAATATAATCATGGGGCATTCATTACTTTCAATATATATATTTTTAGCAAAACCTGGCAAATTGGAGCAGGCAATGTAACTGTATAACCCTTTTCACAAGAAGGCACCTGTCAATCGATGTAAAACAGGAAGTTTGCCATATTTACAAGCTTTGTGACATTTTGAGGCTATTTTTTTTTATTATTATTATTGAGTTTATAGGGGCATTCCATATCAAGGTGGCTAAGATGTTATTGATTTAAATATATAATTTTTTTTAAACTTTTTTTCACTTTTAATACTAGGGAGCCCTGCCCCCCGCCCCCAAGAGCTAAGCTTTCCAGACCCTGCAGGCTCAAACAACATGCAGATTTGCTGTTTTAAAAAAAAAAAAACCCGATTACAGAAGATGAAATGATATTATGACCAGTAGCAATCAGATTAATTACACATTTGAAAATTAGCTTCTATAAAATGGTTAAATAAAAATTGCCACTGCCTCCTGGACTTAAAGTTAGAAGAAAATTTTCTATTAAATGCTTTTCGCATGTAACAATTTAAGTTTTCCTTTTTCAATACTCGCATGTTAATATTCCAATTAAAAATACTGTGTTTGGAAATGCTATAAGAAAATAGGTTTAAATATGACCATTAAATGTTGCATATTTTACCATTAAAAGGATTTTACACATAGGTTAAATCCAGTGAAACCTCTCTGGGCAACCACCTCCATCAACAACCATTTCTTCATGGAACAAAATTTATTCCCATAGGCTCAATGCTAATTTTACCTCCATTCAGAGACCATTCTCAGTAGAACTACCTCCATGAGCGACCAATTTGTCTCAAGAAACAGAAAGAAATTGTTTCTTCCTGGTCGTTTGACCTTTAACTTGACCGATGTGTACATATTCTCCCCACCTGAAATGGAATGTGTATCATCCCCATTTCTTAGAACAGCATGCTTGATCAACCTGTCTTCTTGCGGTAAGGAAGTTCCTAACTCCTTTGTTACTGCAATCAAGGCACAGTGTTATAAAATACGTTTGAGTGTGATCACTTGCTTCTGCCGTTCTCCCAGTCCAGATCTGTTTTGGTAGCACTTTAACAATGACAGCTGAAAGAATGATTTCAAAACTTACAAGAGAACACGTTATAAATTAACATAAAAATGGAAAGTCGGACAGAAAATTGGCTTAAATGTGCGAAAAACACAAACAAAACTTTGAAAAATAAAGAGGACTTGCAGATGTGAACAATGAACTTTGAAAAAAAATTGGAAAATCAGATTTCCCTTGAATCTTGCCGGATAAGAAGATTCAAATATTTACAACATTGATAAAAAGGTTCTTTCATGCATTACCAGCGAAAAGTTTGATGGAAAAGTCAGAAAAAGCTAAAGGAGGCAGAAGTTTTTTCCTTTAACTTGTCTTCAATGACATTTTTATCTACAACTTTATCCTCTGTGTCTTTAGGCAGAAGTTTATCCTCCAATTTGTCTTCAGTGATCTTTTATAGACAACTTTTAGTAATTTATACAGTGATACGGTTGCAGGTAACTTATAAAGATGTAGCTTCTTTCCTGAAAAAGCTCATGAAGGGCTTCCATTGGTTAACTAATCTGGTTAGACTTCGCCCAAGAGACAACCAGCAAGTCGATACATGTTTTAATATCTTTTGGGCTTCTTTTCCATGTAAGTCTTGAAATTTTTTGAGTGAATCTTTCCTATTGGCACTTTTTTCAAGTAATAAAAAATATCTATCACAGCTTCATCCACTTTAACCGGAAGGGTCGCAGCAGCTTTCTCTGAAGCAAGATGAATCGGATGACAGCAAGCATCATATAGCTATATTATGCTTTTCTTTTTCTAAATATGATATTACTCCATTTTTCCTCCCTGCATAACAAAAGCATTATCTGCACCAAATGCTATACAGTTCTGAAAAGGAATTTGATAATTTTCTAACATATTTAAAATGAGAAGTTATATTATCTCCTGTGGAATTTCTATCCAAATTTGAAATCTCCAAAAGTATTTTCAATAAGTCCAATATCTACATTAAAATAATTCAGCACAATTGGGCAGAGTTTATAAGTCACTTTCATGACTTCCTTCACATGCTGAAGTAAATGCGTTATCTTGTAGATGTTTGACAATTGCCGAAGTGTGATCCTTAGCCATTTCATATAAAAGAAATGCTGTTTTAGTCTTTCTGCAACCATATCATTTTTCAGAAACATCTTCTGAAAAAAAAAAAAGGATTTGCGTGGCTGGCAGCATTCAAAGGAACGTTATGGTCAATCAAAAAAGAAGCACACATTACACCATCTTGAGTATTATTTGGCGTAAAAAATGTGTTCAGTTTAGTCTTATTTTCTGCGATTGTCACATTTTGCTCGTGCTGCGGTCCGGTCACATGGCAATAAACATCATTCCTACCTCCATGGGAAATGTTAAAATCATCTCTACAAATATAGCAAAAAACATTTTTCATCCTTTGAAGATTTCTTGATGCAAGAAAATTCTGCAGTATATGATTCCTTGCAGGAGGCTTGACATTTTATCCCTGTGTATTATGCAACAATGCCTCATTTATTTATGTTCACAGACCAACTTGCTTTCTGTAATAAACCTGCATCCAGATTCATCTAAAGTAATATTCTCATCCCTGGCAACTACATTACAAGATGCTGAAGCACAGTATAGATTTAGATATTTTATAATAATACGGAAATATATTCATTAATCTTTTAACATTTTTAAGCTGAGATTCTCTATTTTTAATTTAGGATTTTGAGTTCTCAATGTCTCACTCCTTAAATTTACAATGTATTTTTGGCAAAACATAATATTTATTACAAAATATCTTAACCTAAATTTGAAATGTTTTTAAAAAAGTTGATTTAAATCAACGAACCCTGACTTAAGATAAATGTGAAACACATAAAATGAATGTAAAACAAATTTGAAAATTTTTTAGATCTCCTTTGTCTTAGTATTTAATTTTTTAAAAATCATCAGAGGTAAAGAAAATTTGGCTAATTAAATTTCAAAATTTGCCCAAGATTTCGAAAAGCAGATTTCTGTGGAGACACACAGAA